>CM054137.1:12002630-12035130 GCA_028751875.1 Rapana venosa
TTCGAAACTGTGTGTTTCTTTTGCTGTCTCGTAATCGACGCTGCACACGTTTGTCTGTCAGAGTGGACACATACTCTTTCACAATACCAGTATGAAAATATGAGAGAGAGAGAGAGAGACAGACAGACAGACAGACAGACAGAGACAGACAGACAGAGACAGACAGGCAGGCAGGCAGGCAGGCAGGCAGGCAGACAGACAGACAGACAGAGACAGACAGACAGACAGACAGACAGAGACAGACAGACAGGCAGGCAGACAGACAGATCCGACGCAAAAAGCGTGTTCTTGAGTCAAAGCGCGTCAGTACTCCCTGCTCGCTTCTGTCATAATTCGTCTCAAGATCTCCCTCATTCGTCTTCCCTGTCTTTTCTCAAGCGCAGTCTGAAGACTCATCTCTTCAAAACTTCCTATCAAGTGTTTTTGCCTCACCATTACAATTTCCCTTGAATGTGCCTGTGTTCTCTCTCTCTCTCTCTCTCTCTCTCTCTCTCCTCTCTCTCTCTCTCTCTCTCTCTCTCTCTCTCTCTCTCTCTCTCTCTCTCTCTCTGTGCGTGCATGTGTCAAAGTCAAAGTTTTATTTCCAGATGGTACATTGAATAAGCAATGCATTTCCTTTGTTTCATCACACAGAGAGAAAGAGAGAGAGAGAGAGAGAGAGAGAGAGAGAGAGAGAGAGAGTGTGTGTGTGTGTGTGTGTGAGTGCGCGTGCGTGTTTGTGTGTGTCTGTGTGTGTAGGTGTGTGTGTGTGTGCGCGCATATTTATCGATTTGTTTATTCATTTACTTATTCCATTTTATTCTTTTATTTCAAGACAAATGGATTAAGCAGTCATGCGCTTTTATTTCACATCTCGTTCCTGTATGTATGCAGTTTTTTAAATGTCGTCATCTGTTTCCATCGGCCAACAATGGCCTAGTCTTCCAAAATGTGGAACAGGTTTTCACGTACGTGCAAGATCTTCTGCGTGCATTTGCACAGTCAAGGGGCAAAAGCCTGCAAGGCAAATTGGCGAGGCACACCGCAACATGGCAGCAGTGTAGGCTTTCTTTTCTGTTTTCTTTTATTCTTTTATATCGAGGATAATGGAATAAGCACTTATGTGCTTCTTTTTACATCCAGTCCCCGTGTGTATGCAGTTTTGTAAATTCTGTCATCTGTTCCCACCGGCACACAATGGCCTACTCTTACGAAAAGCGGAAGAGGATTTAACGTGTGCGCTATATGTTCTGCGTGCGTTAGCACACGGGGCCTCGGTTTTTAGTCTCATCCGAAGGACTTTGGGAGAGTGGAGTCTGCACTGATATTAACTCCAGGGGAAAATATCCCCTTGAACGGGAATTGAACCCGGGTCGTCAGATTGCGAGCGCAATGTTCTGACCACTAGGCTATCCCATACTGCTAGCAACATGGTGTTTTGGTCGGGTGGAAAACTAGGCGTTTTTCCCGTGAATCGCTCACCCTGATGTGACGTGTGTTGTTGTCAACGGTGCACAACGCTGTGTCTCTGGCACATGTTCATTGCTCCTGAAGTCGGTATATTTGTGACGTCACTGGCAATTTCCAAACGTTTATTTTCGGGACAATTGTACATATCTTCCAAGAAAAAGCTTTAAATAAATGAACTTTACATTTTGTTACCTTATTAGTGGTCAGCTATTTTGCACTCGAAAAAAATAGGGATATTCTGGTGACGTCAGGCCGTATTCACTTTCATAGGGATTGGACATGCTTCTTTCGTTTTTTGAAAGGGAGAGGGGGCGACTATCGCGAGTAGCTCATAGAGGGCGCTTCAAATAATCAAGTTTGTCTCTGATTGGTCAAATCACTGCAACAAATCGGGGTGCTCACGCGACAAGACCGGCTTTGACAGAAACTCCACCACAAGTATGGAATGTGGCTGACATCTTGGATAATGGTAAGTGTGCACACATTTTCATTTGCTGAAGAGAAGCTATGTTTCAGATTATTCTTGTCAATATTTTCTATCAAATAGAACAAGTCTGTCCCAAAGCTGGTATTTTTATGCAGACAACAGAACAGCAAAGTAGTGGACATTTCCATAAGCTTTTACCGAAATTGTGATAGATTTACCCAAGACTTTTAACCCTTCAAAATCTCCGTACTTTTTTTAAGACTGTCATTTTTTAGGAAGGGCCAACTGCTGTCATATACAAGCATTATTTGTTTTAGTCATCTTATTTTGAGGAACTGAGTATTGATAATTTAAAGTTAGGTCAGTCAAATGAATGTTTGGAACATTCGAGTTAGAGGACCAGTTGGATGAGAAGTGGGCTCAACAGGGCCAGGGTTTGAAAAGTTTTTGGTAGCCCACTCTAAATCAGCATTACTTAATTTAGAATTTGGGTTTATTCTCCTGTAATTATATGTTTGGTATATTCTCGTGCAATTAGGACTTTTAGTTGCGCACAATCGGAAATCTTGTTTATTCTCACGTATTATGACATTGGTTGTTCTAATGTAATTATTCGGCTCTTTTGTTAGTTCCTCAGCTAGAACTCCCAAGTCTCACCTCTGGTGAGATGTGCGTATGCGACCATTTTCCCTTCACATTAAGGTAGCCAAAATATGACTTAGGGAGTCGTAGGTTTAAATCTCGGCAGCACTCCCTGACACTCAGGTGTCCTTTTGATAATCCCCCCCCCCCCCCCCCCCCCCCGCCCCACCTCAGTTAACAATGGGTCGCCTTCATTCCCATGCACGTCTTATGCATGAAACTGTTGACCAACGTCCCGTGTGAGCACGCATGCAGTGTTTGCATACCTAAGAACCTTTCTCTGCCGGCTGTGGCTGGTGGTACTAATAGTACAAACATGCCCAGCATGCACACTCCGACTTGGAGAGGGGTAGGCTCTACCAGGTTCAACTTGCCCAAGACACGTTGACTGAAAAATTTAGGGCAGTGTCCCAGGAACGCTTGGGAGTTATGAAAAAAATCAATCTGTATCACAGCTGGTATGGAAGGAATGCAATATATGACTGTTGTAGCCTAGCTAGCTAATGAGGGCAATCTTACAGTCCGTAAAAATACAATGCAAGCCATTAAGATTTATTCTATAGCCTAGATAGCTGATGATTAAACATTTCGATGTTGTTGGGTGGGAAAATAAATGTTTTAAGATGTGTTGTGTTCATGACACGATTCCATGTACATCCTTGTCATCAGATACTGGCCAGCTGACGTGAACCTTCTGATCAGAGAACGTGAACTACATTAGCACAGGGGTATAGTGCCAGTGGACAGCCATGTGATAGCATGATGGTGTAAACCCTTTTGCAGGTGTCTGCGTAGAATAGGGGCAGAGAAGAGCAAACCCAGTCAGGTAATTCAGACTCGAGTGCACGTTCATTGATATTGGTTTTTGAAGCGGGAATATTCTACAGTCCCAGAGCTTAGTCTTAGTGATGACAGTTTATATAGGCTTCGAGATTGAGCCAAAGAGCTGACACGTTGGGTAAGAGAGCAGTGTAATGATGGTACGAATACAAATCCGAACACTTCATTATCGCAAAATAGGTAAATTCATGGCATGATATCCAACATCTGGATTATTTCAGTGGAAAGAAGCTTTAGAGCAGCGATTGGTCCTGAAAAGTTGCAGAAGGCCGTAAACTTAACTTTCTGGGATAGATCGCAAAACAGCAAGCTAGAATTGTCCGCCCACGCCTGTATATTAGTATTACTTCCAGGCCGAAGGCAGTGACATTTGTCACCCCTCCGGTTTTCTCCTGTTCTGATCAAAGCATGTCTTCAGGTCCGTTTTTTTTTTTATAAACTGTTGAGCGACCTGTCAGTCGCTTTAAATCATCAATGGATACCAGACCCGATTGCCTCAGCACCCCTTGTTACAAAAAAGCTGAAAAGAAGTTATCTAAAACGAAGCTTAAAAAACCAAAACGGAATAAATCGACTAATAGCTAAACTGATACAAAAAAACGCAAAAGATTTGTATTGATAGTTAGAAAAGAGCTAAAAATTATAAAATAAAGCACACAACAATGAGTTTAAAACAATGAAAATGATGTAAACTAAAACTATGAACACAAATTGAAAGGGAAAAATGGCCCATAACAAATTTTTCTGCAAGCAGTAAAAGACCAACAAATCCCACTAAAACTAAACTGAAACAAACCCGAATTATACCAAATCATGAAAAACTAAACCAAGTACAACTAAACCAAACCGTGAAAAAAACTAAACCAAACCGAGAATAAAACTAAACCAAACCGTGAAAAAACTAAACATAACCAAACTGAATAAAACTTGAGAAAGAAAAACTAAACCAAACTGTGAATAAAACTAAACATAAACCAAGCGTGAATAAAACTAAACCAAACTGAATAAAACTAAAACCAAACCGTGAATAAAACTTAACCAAAAAAAACTAAACCAAACTGAATAAAACTAAACATAAACCAAACCGTGAATAAAACTTAACCAAGAAAAAATAAACCAAACTGTGAATAAAGCTAAACAAACCAAACTGTGAATAAAACTAAACCAAACGTAAATAAAACTGAACCAAAAAACCCCACTACTAAACCAAACCGTGAATAAAACTAAACAAACCAAACCGTGAATACAACTTAAACCAAGGAAAACTAAACCAAACCATGAATAAAACTTAGCCAACCCATGAATAAAACAAAACAACAAAAAACCATGAATAAAACTAAACCGAGTAGAACAAATATAATTAACAAACCGTGATTAAAATTAAACCATGTAAAACTACTAAACCAAACCGTGAATAAAACTAAACCAAGTAAACCTAAACCCTGCCGTGCAAAAATACCCCCCCAAAAAAAAAACCAAAAAAAACAAAACTACCACCAAACCCAATTCCAGTCATGAATAAAAAATAAACCCAAGTTTTAAAAAACCCAAACAACGAAATAAACAAAGAAAATGAAATTTGACAAAATAATATAAATATACTAAACCAAACTATAAATAAAACTAGGTCAAGCGAAACTAAATGCAACCAAACCAAAACCAGACTTTAAAAACAGTAGGGCAAATACACTTTTAAAAACTAGAATATGAAACCTTAAAAAATCAGACCCCTCCTCCCAAAAATTAAGGAAACCTAATCCTGCCCCTGCCCCCACCCCCCAAACAAGACCACTTAACAAGAAAAGTCTGTAGTAAGATATTAAAGGGGAGCAATAACCTGCCAATGATTCTGCTGTCCTGGAAAGATGGCATCTTTGAAGGCGTTAACAAGGAGCTCAGCTCAAAAAGGAATTCAATTACTCATCCTCCAGTGGCAAATATGACTGACATTTTTTTGGGGGAAGGTTTATAGACGTCTTATCAGTCTTAGCTTTTTTCAATCCCCTATTTCGCAGGATCCTAGCGTTAGGGTGAAAGCTGTCATGCTGATCACATGGTAGTTCTGCTGAAGCTAATTCTTGGGTGCCAGTGCCTTCAGATGGGTTCTTCAAGACCTGCGGACTTCTTCCGTCGTCATGATGCCAGTTGTAAGTACATGGTTATAGAAGTATACTTGTGTAGTTTAGCTGACTGTTAAAGCAAGATTGATATTTGAAGACGAACGCGTGTGTGTGTGTGTGTGCGCGCGCGCGCGTATGGTGTGTTTAGATGTGTGTCTCATGGCTTAAGTTTTACCGAAAAACCGTAAAATAAAAAGCGCTATGATCTCATTCTGAAAAAGAACGTTAAACAAGTCATTATAGAAAAGTTTAGGCCTACAGGTACATAAATTCATTTCTTTATAGTTTTTGCCTGTCGCAGATTCGGTAGCATTGATAGTATTATGTTTTTAAAAAAGTTGCACTTTGCACTTTTTTGTATCTGAATAAGTTCATGGTCCATCACAATAGTTTCAAAATGTTCATGAGATGCATGCATATCAGTTTGCTCTGGCTTAATGTCTGTAATACAGATTTAAAAATTGAACCCATTTCACGGTATTGCAATCACATCGTTGTGAATTTAAGATAACGGAGCTTTCTTAACTTGTGTCAGCAGTTATGTTTAGTACATATGGCACCAGAACCAAGTTCAAAACGCTTGTTACACCCCCCAACACATGCGCACACACACACTCTCACGCACACACGCATACTCACAACCTATCTTACAGATGTATGTCTGCCAGGTGCCGCATGAGCCCAGGACAACTATCGTGAACACTGGGACACAGGAACCCCAATTGCCTGTTGTAAAAAAACAAAAGAAGCCAGCTTGATTTGGTAACGTCACAGTTCTCTTGCCACGAATGTATCCAGCAAAGAACATCTGTACGCATAAAGAATTCACCCGACAACTTAAGAGAATAAACCAAACTTGACACATTGGTACAACAGCAAAAATCTCTATTACCAAGACTACCCTCCAGGGGACACTAGAGGGAGGAGGACTCGGAGCAGACAGATGTATTGGACGGAGAACATAAAAGAATGGACCTACCACGACATACCAGTGCTACCCAGAAAAAAGTGAAGACAGGCCAGCCTTATTTTCAACTCGTCCAACAAAACGGGAGCAAGCAAAAGAATTTGACTGAACATAGAATGGACAAACCTTGTCATGGCAGTGCCTGTTGGAAAAAATGCTGACAGACCAGCCTTGAGAAAACTCGATCACGCATCCCAGGTATCTTCAAGGACCAGTTAACATTAGTGGACTTCTGACACGAACCCACACAGCAGCAGTGAAGTCTTTTGTCAGGCTCCGCTTCACGTCACAGAACAGGTGAGAACCATAATTATGTGATCAGTTTTTGTGTATGTCCGTGCGGTTTTTTGTAAACATGCATTTGTCTCCTTGTCTGTCGTCTCGTCTACTCGAGTGTTCGGTTTGTCTGTCCATGTGTGTTACATTCGAACCAACGGGAGGGAGAGTTTCAATCTTTAAATCACACCACATCCAGATTCTGTCAGTGAAATGGCCAGTGGTTTATGGAAAGTCTCACAGAAGGCTGGCGTTGTCATGCCGAAGTAGATTTTTTTTAAAGTACAAAACAGTACTACAACAGTGATACGATGGGAATAACGCATAATTTTAGGGTGGAAGGGGTCAATATAACAGTAGTGATGAAGTTATAACACTTAGAAAGGGATGGTGACAGTGCTACAGTAGTAATATAATGGAATAACACACTTAGGTTGGGGAGGGGGGCATTAAAGTAGTGAACTTATTTGTCCTATTTTTTTTATTTCGAGGATAATGGAATAAGCACTCGCATGCTTTTTTCATCCAGTCCCAGGGTATGCAGATTTGTAAATTTTGTCATCCGTTCACACCGGGAAACGAGGCCTACTCTTCCCAAAAGCGGAACGGGTTTTAACGTGTGCGCAAGTTGTTCTGCGTGCGTTTGCACACGGTACCTCGGTTTATAGCCTCATCCAAAAGACTTAAGGGGAGAGTGAAGTCGGCACCTATGGCATGAGGAAAAATCCTTTTGAACGAGTCGAACGCGGGTCAGCAGTTCACGAATACATCACTCTAACCACCAGGCTATCCAGAATATACTTAGAAAGGGGAGTGGGGGGAAGGGGGTGATGAGGCACCACAGTAGTGATGAAATAACTACTAAGAAAAGGGGGTGGGGGTGTGGTTGATAATACTACAGTAATGATATAAAGTGAATAACACACTTAGGAGGGGAAGGGGACAATACTGAAGCAATGGATAAAATGGGATAAACACTTGGGGGGGGGGGGGGGGATGGGGTGCAGTACTGAAGTGATATAACGGGATAAACACACTAAGCGGGTGTAGGGGGTGCAGTACTGAAGGAATGATATACCGACTCCCGCTGAAAAAATAGTGGGGAAAACCAAGTGCAAGCAACCACTTTTAAAACTAAACTAACCATTTTGAAAATAACTCGTAAAAGATTCAATATGTTTTTGTCTACTACTGTTTGCTCGTGGAGTGATGATATAATGAGATAGACACAAGTAGAGACATAATGGCATACACTGAAGTAATGATATGAGATAAACACACTTTGGGAGGGAAGGGGGGGGGTAGGAAGTGATGATATAATAGGCTAAACACTTTTGGGGGAAAGTACCAAAGAAGGGATATAATGGAATAAACACACTTTGTAAGGTGGGGGAGGGGGGTGGGTACTGAAGTAGCGATACAATGGGAATAAGACTGGGTGGTGGCGCAGTATTGAAGTGACATAATGGGACACAAAAGGAGGGGGGAGTAAATATATTTAAAAAAAAAAGTTTTGATGAACCCTTGGACCTCTATCCAAGGAGTAATATCAAAACTAGCATACTTAGACATTACTTTTGTCGCCAGGATAGCAGCAGAACGACGACGGAGCACAGCAGCAGCAAAACGGTGAAAAGCAGCAACAGAACGGTGAAAAGCAGCAACAGAACGGTAAAAAGCAGCAACAGAGCAACATTGCCCAGCAGCAACAGAACGGTGAAAAGCAACAGAACGACATTGCCCAGCAGCAACAGAACGGTGAAAAGCAACAGAACGACATTGCCCAGCAGCAACAGAACGGTGAAAAGCAACAGAACAACATTGCCCAGCAGCAACAGAACGGTGAAAAGCAACAGAACGACATTGCCCAGCAGCAACAGAACGGTGAAAAGCAACAGAACGACATTGCCCAGCAGCAACAGAACGGTGAAAAGCAACAGAACAACATTGCCCAGCAGCAACAGAACGGTGAAAAGCAACAGAACAACATTGCCCAGCAGCAACAGAACGGTGAAAAGCAACAGAACGACATTGCCCAGCAGCAACAGAACGGTGAAAAGCAACAGAACAACATTGCCCAGCAGCAACAGAACGGTGAAAAGCAACAGAACGACATTGCCCAGCAGCAACAGAACGGTGAAAAGCAACAGAACAACATTGCCCAGCAGCAACAGAACGGTGAAAAGCAACAGAACGACATTGCCCAGCAGCAACAGAACGGTGAAAAGCAACAGAACAACATTGCCCAGCAGCAACAGAACGGTGAAAAGCAACAGAACGACATTGCCCAGCAGCAACAGAACGGTGAAAAGCAACAGAACGACATTGCCCAGCAGCAACAGAACGGTGAAAAGCAACAGAACAACATTGCCCAGCAGCAACAGAACGGTGAAAAGCAACAGAACGACATTGCCCAGCAGCAACAGAACGGTGAAAAGCAACAGAACGACATTGCCCAGCAGCAACAGAACGGTGAAAAGCAACAGAACGACATTGCCCAGCAGCAACAGAACGGTGAAAAGCAACAGAACAACATTGCCCAGCAGCAACAGAACGGTGAAAAGCACACAGAACAACATTGCCCAGCAGCAACAGAACGGTGAAAAGCAAACAGAACAATCCCACAGAACAGAGTGAACACAGAACAACGACAGTGCACAGCAGCAACAGAACGACGACAGTGCACAGCAGCAACAGAACAGTGAAAAGCAGCAACAGACCAGCGAAAAACAGCAACAGACCACTGAAAAGCAGTGACAGATCGACGACAGTGCACAGCAGCAACAGACCAGTGAAAAGCAGCAACAGACCAGCGAAAAGCAGCAACAGACCAGTGAAAAGCAGCAACAGAACGACAGTGCACAGCAACAACAGAACGACGACGGTGCACAGCAGCAACAGAACAGTGAAAAGCAGCAACAGAACGACAACAGTGCACAGCAACAACAGAACGACAACAGTGCACAGCAGCAACAGAACGACAGTGCACAGCAGCAACAAAACGACGACAGTGCACAGCAGCAACAGAACGACAGTGCACAGCAGCAACAAAACGACGACAGTGCACAGCAGCAACAGAACGACGACAGTGCACAGCAGCAACAGAACGACAGTGCACAGCAGCAACAAAACGACGACAGTGCACAGCAGCAACAGAACGACAGTGCACAGCAGCAACAAAACGACGACAGTGCACAGCAGCAACAGAACGACGACAGTGCACATCAACAGACCAGTGAAAAGCGGCAACAAAACGACTGCACAGCAGCAACTAGATGACGGCAGCAACACAACAGTGCAAAACAGCAACCAAATTACGAGCACAGCAGCAACAGGACGACAACAGAGCACAGCAGCAACAGGACGACGACAGTGCACAGCAGCAACAGAACGACAGTGTAATGCAGCATCTGAACGACGACAGCGCACAGCAGCAACAGAACGACAGTGTAATGCAGCATCTGAACGACGACAGCATAGCAGCAACAGAAAGGCGACAGTGCACATCAGCAACAGAATGACTACAGTGCACAGCAGCAACAAAACGACAAATCACAGCAGGAACAGGACGACGGTGCACATCGACAGAACAGTGCACAGGAGCAACAGGACGACGACAATGCACAGCAGCAACAGGACGACGACAATGCACAGCAGCAACAGGACGACGACAGTGCACAGCCGCAACAGGACGACAGTGCACAGCAGCAACAGGACGACAGCGCACAGCAGCAACAGGACGACAGTGCACAGCAGCAACTGAACGACGACAGTGCACAGCAGCAACAGGACGACAGCGCACAGCAGCAACAGGACGACAGTGCACAGCAGCAACTGAACGACGACAGTTACATATTAAAGTAAGCAGTATACCGTTTTGAAAACGGCAGAACATTTTGAAGAAAGCAGCATTACAAGGAGAGACATTTGAAGGAAACGCGGCAACAAGGTAAACACTTTGAAGGAAGAAACACGAGACTACACAGCAGTAACAAGCGGATAAACAGGAGCAGCAAGAAGACATTGTAGAGCTGATAAATAGGACCTTATGATGACTTTTATGCTCTAAAAAGCAAAGACCAGGATTGGATGGGTAGGACTTGTATGCTCTTTAATATCTTGAGCAGAAGATCCCAAACAACTTTGGGCAGTTAGATCACACCAGGACTATGAAAACGACTATCAAGAACTTATCATGAAGCACGCAAGCATCTCAGTGTGGACTGATCGTCTGCATTACACTATGAAAATCAATGGAACATAGGCAACTAAAGAAAATAGTTATAAAACATGTGTATTTTGTGTACAAAACTACACCGCGCACAAAAAACCTAAGTGCGCTACAGTATACCGAAGAAAGAGTGGAAGACTATTTTTGTAGACATATGAGATCTGAGGCACCCAGGAACAAAATAGAGAAAAAAGTCTTAAAAGAAAAAATGAAATGGATTAAAAAAAAATTAAACCCCAAAGTGAGTAAAAAAAAACACCTTAAAAACATCAAAAAGTTTTGCTTTTTTTTAAAAAGGAAAAAAAAATGGTGCTTTCAGATCTACTCGCAACCAAGGCCTACCCCCACCCCCTTCCAGTAATTGTAACGATGAGAGAATATGAAATCTATAAAGAACAGTGAGATGAGGTGCATACATTTTTTTTCGACTTATACATTTTAAAATCATTTTTGTGGTGGTGTTGATGTGCTAGGAATGTTTTTTTTCTTTTGATGATGAGAAATAGAATGGGTGAGAGTAAGGAGAAGAGTAGATGGCTGACTTTGCCAGGGTTCGAGTTTTGCCTTTTTCGTTTAATCAAATCAGTTTAATTAAACTGTCAAGATACAATGTTCATTCTGGTACCGGTTCATTTAATTTTTTCCAAGATAGTTATGTTTACGACAACAGTTTCATGTTGGGGTTTTTTCCCACCTTTGATGATTTTAGTGGATGTACATTTCATAAAGTAGTAGGTTAAAATCGAAAGGCGTACATATACTTTGTATTTATTTTTATTTATGTATTCATATTGAAAACCCCTTGCAATTCATATAATTTCACCGAAGAATATAGTTTGCAATATGTCACAAATACAAGGTAGGATACAAAAATAATGCACCTGATCCATTAATGCAAGAAGTAATTGCACTGGACTTAGATTGAGCTTTTTCATGTCTAGACTGCTAGCAAATCTATGATGGTCTCCAATTATAAACCATTGCAGGTGTTAGCTCACAGGATGAGGTGACAGACCAAATATAGTTTGCGTGGTTGGTAGGATTATAAAAAAAGAGAAATGGATTTTAAAGCAGACTCCCTGTTATAAAAGAAATATAGACACCAGCCAAGACGATGCATCCTTTTATTTTCTAAAAAAGGGGTTTCCAGAAAACTGTAAGGAAAAGTCTACACACCTTTTATTGAGGTGGTATTTAAGGGACTTGTACGTGAGTGGAAGTTGTTTAGATGGAGGTGCAGGTATTAAACGAGAAATGTTTAATAGGAAGTGGGGTTTAGGAATGATTGTGTGGGCAGGGGGTAAAAAGTATTGTAAATTTAGGAGGATGTTTTGGAAGAAGTAACTTAGAGTGGGGATTGCAGGGTAGATGTTGAAGAGAAATGGGCGTTACTGAGATGGATGTGGCATGGGGGTAATAAGGTACTGTTATGTGGATGCTTAAGAGAAATATGTTTTGGGTGGTGGTTACAGGTGTTTGGGTGGTAGGTGGGGGTAAGGAAGATATGTTGAGGAAAAAGGAGGTATATTGAGGTTTTTAGGAAGTAGAGGTATTGTGAGGCAGATGTTTAGGAGGAATGAGTATTAGGGGTGAGAAAGTAGACTGCATGTTCACTTCATGGGAACCCAAAAGGAGGCTTTACTGTTAGACATGACATTAAACACAAGAGAAATCCATTTGGAATAATGTTGAACAACGAAATTGGGGATGAATCCACTTTTAAACAATCCAAAAATGTTATTGGCTTGAAATCTTAACAGGGTAAGAAATTAATTAATCAAAATCCAAACAGTCCAATACCCAACCTTTTGGAATGAACATTTGTAACTGAGCAAACTACCAGTGTGTCTCTGTGCTGTTGTGTCCACGCGCTTTTCAAACGCACATACACACCTAACACACAGGCACCACTTATTACTAATCTTAACCCTAACCCTAACCCTTGTACTAAACCGAGTTCAAACACTGCATGAAAAGAGAAAAGCAAGTGGACACAACAGTCTATGAACACAATGGTAGACATCTCAAAATTTCTTCATGGTAAAGTAAAAGGGTGAGTGGGGGAGTACTTTACGGGAAAGCCGGGGGGGGGGGGGGGGGGGAGTACTTTACGGGAAAGCCAGGGGAGGAGTACTTTACGGGAAAGCCATGGGGGAGTACTTTACGGGAAAGCCAGGGGAGGGGCATAGTGCAGGTTCTGGTCTGTGGAAATGGGAGAGAGGGGACTGACCAAAGATGGATGAAATCAGGATGCAGGGTGGTCCAATTATGTTGTAAATGGAATGTGGTTTGGACATTCCATTTTTTTAGAAAAGGGAAAGTTAAGAGGGAAGGATGAATGAGAAAAGTGCATTCAAGGCGTATACGCAATGAGGGTAGGGGAATAGGTTGGTGACATATGTTTTCTTTAAACAAGGGTAGGGTTTATTCCGGGGAAAAGAGAAATGTAGGGGACTGAGTCGCGGGGATAGGGAAGTGAATGTCGGCTGGGCCTTTTTCTTTGGGATATAGGGGGGAAAGGGTGGGCACAATAGTGAGTTTTGAAAGTACGGCTATAAAGCATAATTATGTACGGGTCAGTGGGGAAGAGGAAACAAGTTTGTTGGGTATAAAGAGAGAGAAGCAAAGGCAGTACATGGGTGCATCAATGTATACCTCTAGAGGCAGCTACACATTGGAACAAGGGATAGTGTGTTGTGTACTCTTTCAGTAGCATGGGAAGACAGATGTTGACATTGTAGGGGATAAAAGACGGATTTTGTGAGGCGCCTGATCTTTCCTTGAAAAAAGAAATCTGAAGCTACTTGTTTCTGTATAGGTGACGGTGGTAGGGATGATTTTTGCCTGCGTTGTGGTTTGTCATTGGTGTGCCTTCATACATTTGACAGCAGTCAGTATTATGTGTTGTCATGAAACCTGCACAAGAGTTAAGTCACCTACATGTATGCTCTTTTTGGAGTAGAAAATGTAGTGTCTGCACATACAATGTGAAAAAAGTTATCTTGTTGGAAGACTAAAGGGTCTTAGAAGTGTCGCTTAAAGGATTCTTCACAGCGTATGAATAAGTGAAACGGGAACAGCTGCATTTTCTGAATTTTTTTTACTCAGATAAGAACTGTACCCAAGCACTATAGCCCTGAAACTGTTTGCTATTAATAGGGTTGGATTTTGGTAACTAGAACAAACCCCTTCCACCACCACCCCCCAAAAAAAAGTGGTTGTGATAATTTTCATATGCTTTTTCCCCTTTAAAATATATAGTGAATTTTTTTCATAGTTTTGTCCTGAAATCATGTTTGCAGTTGAGAGGATGCTAAATTTATCATGAAATTATTTAATAGAGGGTTGTTTTTTGCTTTGATTTCTTTTCTTTGGGGTTGTTTTATTGTGTTGGGTTTGTTGGTTTTGGATCAGATCAATATGCGTTAAGGAATGATATAGTCCTGAAGTGGTGCTTACTGTTGAAGCAGAACAAAATTTGATAGAAATGATTTGGCCTTGAAGTCGTTTGTTGGTGCCAAAATTATTTTCTTTTGGGAAAAAGTGGAAGCTTTCTTAAAAGGATGGAAAAAGACAATATTTTCAGTTGATAGAATGTGGAGCATCCTCAAAAAGACAATCAACAAAAAATAGATGTTCACTGAAGCAATCCCCCCCCCACCCAAAAAAAGGGAAAAAATGCTTTCTGATGCAGCCTCCCCCCCCCCCACCCCCCCGAACCAAACCAAGGATAAAATGGTGCTCCATGTAGCACGTCGTCCTCCCACCTCCCGCCCGAAAATGATTTTAAAAAATGATGCTCCATGATCTTCATACAAATGAGACCCATTAAAAGATTAAAAAAATAAAGGGAAGAGTTGGTGCAAAGTTGTTGTGGGGTTTGGTTTGGAAAGAAAAATAGTCTTGAAGTAGTGTTTGTTGTTAGCAGGCCATTTTTTGTTATGGAGATTTTTTTTATCAGATTAAAATGTTTGAAATATTGTCCCAGAATATACATCTCAATGGAAAGATATTTTTACTCTGAACAATAGAATGTGTGTTATCATTAGTATACGTTTTATGTCCCTTTAACTTGCCTGTCTTGGTCAGATTTGCATTCAAATGTTACAAACCTGACACTGGGCAATTATGTTCCAGGAAGGAAAACCAATCAGCTGTGGATAGATATGAAGAGTGTGGCTTACTTTTCTTGAGTTTGGATCAAATTTTCTTTACAATGCTGGTTTTTTTAATAATAATAATAATAATGTATGGAATTTATATAGCGCTGAATCTTGTAAAGCAACAAATCAAAGCGCTCAGATTTTACTCTTACCTCTAGACCACCGATCCACCACATAATTTTCATAATGAATGTACTTTGACTGGGGTTTTTTTCTTATCAGATGTATTTATAAATACTACCTTCCTGTCATGTATACAGTTGCTTTGAACAAAAATTTATTCAGAAGAAAACCTGCATTGCATGCAAACTATTAAAAGCTACAGGAATCAAATAGCTTCTACTATGTTTAAAGTTGAAGGATAATAGAATTTGCTCTTGAAAATGAAGTTTTAAAAATTGTAAATATGGTTTAATTTCCCTTTACTCTTTCGAAAACGGAACAAATTTGCTTGTAAAATAATTCAGATCTGAAATCATGTTTTTTGTTTGTTGGATAAGACGCTTGTTATGAACAAATCGAATGATGGCATATATACTTTTAGGGATTTGTTGTTCTTTTTAACTTGTTTATCCCTCGTCACTTTTTGATTTACTGTTGTCTTAAAATCATGTTTGTTGACAGCGTCATGAAAAATGGTTTTATTTATTTAGATTTTGTATAACATTTGTGTGCTTTTTTAACCCCTTTTTGGGGGGAGGGGGGGTAGTATGGTGACATGTATCAGGATATTGACATGAATACTAAAGAAAGCACAAAGCTAGCAATGGATTAGAGAAAATTACCGTGTAAAGTGGAAAAAGAGTATAGAAAACTGATCAAATAAATAGATGAAATAAACTTGTGAAAAGAAATGTGTTGAAGCTAAATAAGAACGGCTATCATAAAAATTATGAACTATTGATCTTCCCAACCGAAGATAAAGTATAGCAAGATGCAGAAAGATAAAGGAATGATAAAGAAGAGAAATCGGTAAAAGTGGTAGGCATCAAGAGTAAAGAGGGGAAAGCACTGTTTGATAAGGAAACAGTCAAGAAAAGGTGTTTTGAAGACATTGGTGAGCAACTCGCACCTTCAAACCTGAAGGTCCAACCATTCTGAAAGCAGGTAAAGCCCCAGATCAAGATGAAATAATAAATGATCACAGCTTTAGATGGGTTAGGAGTTTAAAAACTCAGCTAACTGTTTAATAAGGAATGAGCATTTTCAAGCTAAAATTACATAAGTCGGCCTAAAACCCCAAAGGCTGACAAATGCTCAAATTTCTGGACGTACAATAAGGCTCATGTCTCGATCAAAAATACTTGACAATCTAGCAATGCTCACATTTCTGGACAATAAGGCTGATGTCTCAATCAAAATACTTGACAATCTAGCATAAATGAAATCCAAACTTAATTTTGAAATTTGACAAGAACAATTTGGTTTAGAGTTATGTTCAAATGGTCTACCCGCAATGCAATGCAGTGGTTGTGTGTTTTTAAAGTCCTGAAATAACTACTGATTGTTGTAATATAAATTTTGCTGAAGATAGAATGTTTTCAAATATTGTTTAACGTTTAATCGGAAAATGTCCCTGAAGGATGGGGTATGCTCTTTCTTCCCAAGAAAACATTACAAATATGCTTATACAAATTTTATAAAGTCAAGTTGTGTTTTATGATTTCAGTTTTGTATGTGGGAGAGGGGAGGGCAGATAAAAGACTGCAAAACACGAAATTATGAAAGTAATGTATTGAGTGATGTAAATGTTTAAATGCAGTGTCAAAATATTCATGATTTCATTTTTTTTTATTTCAAAGTTGACACATTTACACTGTGGTGATAAAGGCTTTCACAAGGAGAATTCTGTTGTATAGTGCCTGAAACCAAATCAATAGTTTACATCTTTTCGTGTATACGTTTTCTTCACAGCAATGTATAATTACAAACGAAGCTACCACACAACTTTGCAAATGTCATTGATATGTTATTGTTGTGCTTCACGAATGTGATTTTGTATGTGGGAGATGGGTGGGCAGATAAACGAGAGAGACTGCAAAACATAATCATGAAATTATAAATGAAATTGTGATACAATGTTAAATGCAGTGGCGATTTCTTTTTTCATCAAACATGATTTTGCGAAATATTTGCTCTGGATTAAAGTTGAACATTTTATACAGGAATGTTCCGATTTTGCACTGGAATGATGTTACACATTTTGTACTGAGAATGATGTTGTAGTTTTGAAATGTGATAGATTTTGTACTGAAATAATGTTTCGGATTTTGAAATGAAATGGTTGATATTGCTCCAGATTAAATTCCAGACTTTGTACTGAGATAATGATCCAGATTTTGCAGTGGAATGAATAATAATGCAAATTTTATATTGCTCTGTCCTCAAACCACTGCAATATCTTTATTTCTCCTATGCGTGTTTTTTAAAGAAAGGCAAAAATTATGGTGCACGTCATTTGAGCTTGATTTTGATTTTGTATGTGGGAGAGTGGTGGGCAGATAATCAGTGACTGCAAAACAAAATCATGAAAGTACATGTATAATAGAGGTGTGATATAATGTTACATCCCGTGGTGATTTTTTTTCTCAACAAAATATTTGCTCAGGGAAAAAGTTCTTATACAGGAATGTTCAGATTGTGTACTGGAATAATTTTCAGTTCATTTTAATCACGTTATCTCGCAAACTGATATGGGTTTCAACCCTCATATGTTAAAAAAAATTAATAAGAATAGCACAGCACGTTTGCACATATATACGTCTATCACCTCGTACACATCACAAGATAATACCATTACCAAAACTTTAACATCTCAAGACGAAGAGCTACAGATGTAATAATATTAATAATGCATGGAATTTATATAGCACTGAATCTTGTAAAGCAACGTTACAGATTTTGTACTAGGAATGATGTTGCAGATTTTATTTGCCACATTTTATACTGGAATGATGGTAGAATTTTACTAGGATCCTAGGATTGATGATATATTTTTGTACTGGAATAATTTTAACAGATTGTGTACAAGGAATGATGCCATATTTTTGTATTTGTTACATATTTTATACTGCAATAATATTGCACAAGTTGTACGAGGAATGATGCCATATTTTTGTTTTAATGTTACAGCTTCTGTACTGGAAAACTGTTGCAGCTTTTGTGCTGATATAGTTTGGATGTTGCACTAGGAATAATATATTTTTGTAATAATGTTACAAAGTGTTTTACTAGTGTAATGTTAACAGATTTTGTATTGGGAAAGATGTCATATTTTTGTACTACTTTACAGATTTTTATTCAGAAATAATGTTGCATATTTTATATTAAGAATGATTACATTTTTGCTATGTTATAGGTTTTGTACTGAAATGTTTCGGATTTTCAAATAAAATGTTTGATATAGCTCCAGAATAAGTTCCAGACTTTGTACTGAGATAACGTTCCAGATTTTGCAATGGAATAATTTTGCAGATTGCATCATATCCTGTCCTAGAACCACTGCAATGTCATAATTTTTCGTGTGCATGTTTATTTTTTTAAAGGGCAAATTATGTGACAGCGCTTTTGTAAGTATCGATTTTTGCGGTTATTTGAGCTTCATGATTTTGGTTTCCGATGTGGGAGAGGGGAGGGCAAATAATAAACTGCAAAACAAAATCATAAACTTACATTATAATGAAAGGTGTTATGCAATATTTAATCCAGTGTGATTTTTTTCTTGTTTTGGGGTATTTTTGCTCAAACTTAATGATTTAGCAAAATATTTGCTCTGAATAATATTGAACATTTTATACAGGAATGGTCAGATTTTGTACAAGAATGATTTTACAGATGTTGTACTAGGAATGATGATGCAGATTGTGATCATTTTCCAGATTTTGTACCGAACATTATAGATTTTGTACTAGAATAATTCTGAAGATTTTTAATGAAAAAGAAAACTGTGTACTGAAATGTACAGATTTTGTACTGGAATGATGGGAGAATGTTTATTAGGATCCTAGGATTGTTACATTTTTGTGCTGGAATAATGTAACGGATTGTGTACAAAGAATGGTGCTTTTTTATTAATGTTATAGATTCTATACTGGAATATTACACATTTTGTACTAGGAATGATACAATATTTTTTGTGTTTATGTTGCAGATTCTGTACTGGAATAATGTACCAGATTTGTACTGAAACAATGTTTCAGATTTTCAAATGAAATGTCTTATATTGCCCCAAAATATGTTCCAGAATTTGTACCGAGATAATGTTCCAGATTTTGCATTGAAATCATATTGCTCTGTCCTCAAACTACTGTTGTATATTCTCGTGTGCATGTGCTTTTTAAAGAAAAGGCAAAAATTATGTGACAAGCGCTTTTGTAAATATCTATTGAATGTTTTCGGTCATTTGAGCTTCATGATTTTGGTTTTGTATGTGGGAGAGGGGTGGGCACATAATCGAGAGACTGCAAAACACAAAATCATGAAAGTAAATGTATCATAATAGTAGTAATATATCAAAATGCAAGACCGTGTTTGGTCAATATATTGTTCCTGCAAACTATTTGTACTGGAATAATATTGATTTTGTACAGAAATACTACTGTAGATTTAGTTACGTGATGCGTTCTGAAACCACTACAATAGCTTGATTTCCGGTATGTTTTTTAAAGGAAAGTTAAATCATAAACCGTAGTGTCATGAACTTTTGCAAATGCCTGAGTTTTTGGTTACTTGAATATGATGTCGGCTTTGCCTCTGGGAGAGAGAAGGGCAGCTGAGACAGAGACTTCTAATACGATATCATGACACGAATATGTATTACTGAACGTGTTTGAATGAAATATTCAAGATTTGAAACATTTCATGTTGATAGAGATGTCGTGTTTACAGTGTTGGATGATAAAAACTGTTTTGCTAGGAAAATTCTGTCTGTTGTATTTTGTGTATGTCTGTGTATCCGTGTGTGCTGCTGCATGTTTGTAAAAAAAAAAAGGGAGGGGGGAGGGGAACAATGAAGCTTTCCCATATTATGGAGAGCAGACATAAGCATTCACACATACGCACGCACATTCTCTCTCTCTCTCTCCTCTCTCTCTCCTTCTCTCTCTCTCTACTCCTCTCTCTCTCTCTTTTCATGAGTCTACCCCTTCCACCTATTTTATTTCTTGCACACACACACCCTTCAACTCTCTTCCCCCACTGCTCTTCATTAATCATGTACTTCCCCTTCACCTCTCTCTCTCTCTCTCTCTCTCTCTCTCTCTCTTCCTCTCTCTCTCTCTTCTTCTTCTTCTTCTTCTTCTTCTTCTTACTCCCCACTTCACTAGCCTTCCGCCACCAACCTCTCTCGATCACATAGTCCAGGCATGTACACAAACACACATGCACTCTCTCTCTCTCTCCACACTATCACCTACTGGTGTCATTCGTTTCAGTTGTGGAATTTTTTTTCACAACTGTGCATTACTCTCACGCCTACCGTCAAAACCATTGTACAGCATCAGCATTCTCACGTAATTTGTTTTGCTAAATTCTGGTGAAGGAGAATAGTAATAATAATAATAATAAAACCTCAAACGGACAACAGAACACTGGCCAACACTTGCTAAGGCGAGACAGGGTGGAATGTAGCTGCCAACAGGGAAAGGGAACACAACGAGATGAGCACAGACGGGGAAGCAGTTTCTTTCTGTTCATTTTCTTTGGAGTTTTAGTTTAACATGTTCCTTTGTCCGTTCTTTGGAATGAACGTCTTTCAACTATTGTATGTTCATGTCGCTGTTCTATCAATGTGAGTCTATTGTATTGTTCTTAAATAGCATTCCTCGTTGTCCCTCTACCTCTGTTACTTTATATCTGTCTCTCACTCCCCTCTCTGTCTCTCTTTCTCCTCCTCCTCCTCCCCCTCTCTCTCTCTCTCTCTCTTTCACCCTCTCTCTTTCTCTGCTCTCTCTCTCTTGCTCATTCTTTCTCTGCCCTCTCTCTTCTCTCTCTCTCTCTCTCTCTCTCTCTATCTGTGCCCACCCCCCCCCCCCCCCCTCTCTCTGCCCTCTCTTTCACCCCCCCCCCCCACTCTCTCTCTCCTACAGTTCCACTCTTATCATCATTCATTCTTTTTCTGTCACAGTTTTGCACATTGCTCTCACGCCTACTGTCAAAACCAATCTGCGGCATCCTCTCATCATTTGTTTTGTTGCTGCTGCTGAAACTTGGGAGGAGAAGAAAAGAAAATGGAAAGCCAGGAAGACAAGCAAATTAAAGACAGACTGAAAGCTACACGCACAACATACGTTCATTTTATGTGTTACTGTTCTTCTGGATTGGAATTATAACCGAGTTAAATTATAGTCTTCTTTTTGCACCAATCTGTCATCTGTCTGTCTGCCCGTCTGTCTGTCTGTCTGTCTCTCTCTCCCTCTCTCTCTCTCTCTCTCTCTCTCTCCTCTCTCTCTCTCTCTCTCTCTCTCTCTGGCTGTATCCGTCTCTGTCTTTTTGTCTGCGTCTCTCTCTCTCTCTCTCCCCCTCTCGCTCTCTATTAAATGTGTGTATCTCTGTATCTAACAAAGCAAAACAAGCAAAAATCAATCAATGCTGACAAAAAAGGCAAACTAGAAGTGATGTTTTTCATGTCGTCTGATGTTTTTCTTGTGAAGAAGGAAATGAGAAATGTAATTATAATTGCTTTTTTGGACATTATTCTCTGTTGAGGTGGTTGTTTTTTATTATGAGTATTGTTGTTTCAGATTGTTTTCCCTCTTTACCTCTTCCCCTCTTTGTGTTTTTATTCAGTGTTCTTTTACGCATTCCCTCTTATTTTCATTCCTCTCTCTCTCTCTCTCTCTCTCTCTCTCTCTCTCTCTCTCTCTCTCTCTCTCTCTCTCTCTCTCTCTCTCTCTCTCTGTCTGTCTGTCTGTCTGTCTGCCCATCCCTACCTCTTTGCCAGTATCTGTCTGTCTGTCTCTCTCTCTCTCTCTCTCTCTCTCTCTCTCTCTCTCTCTCTCGCTTAGATAAAAGAAGAAGAAATAGAACTTACAAATTTACGAAATGAAACACAAATCATTTATCTATCACGTGTTTTTATTGTAGAAAAGGAAATGAATTTGATTACAGATGCTTTTTACTTCAATTTCCAATCTGTCCAAGTTGGGATTTTTATAGGTTTTTTGTTATTATTGTTCAATCTACTTTTTTATTGTTCTTATTGCTTTTTCTTATTGGTTTCTTTTTGCCTCTTTTTCCTTTTCGCTGCTTCATCTTCGGTGACGTTCCCATCCCTGCTGTTCCCACGCCGCTCATTCCAATCTCCCCGCCACAGCCATTCGTTATGTCGCATCCTCGGGGTCGGAAGTCCAAAGGGAGCTCATCAATAATTATCAGGCCACCGTCGTGCCACCAGCCAGAAGGGCCCTGCACTGCTGCTGGGTCACTTTGGTGGTGTTGATTGGTGCCTGTTCTGAGCTAACATACGCAGGACACCACGCCCCCTACTAACGACAGTGTTAGCCCAGTGAGTTGCCCACCCGAGGTGGCGACCACCACAACGTCTCTCCGACTGTCCGCAGTGAACCTCCAACCCCAAAGGCCTTGACACAAACTCACCACAGGCACAGAAGTGAATGGGAAAACCAAAACTGAGGTCACCATGAGAGCAGAGCAACTGGGACCACCGAATCGGAGGCAATTTGATTTTTAATTTCATATGATCGATGATAATGAGGATGATGTAATGATGCTGCTATGGAAGCGCATATGCTTTGATACTATTTGACAGGGTTGTAATCTACGCTTACTATCGTAATATATTCCGGCGTCAACCAGACCCCATAGATACAGACACCTGCAGTGTTGGTCAGGTAATTTGAGCAACACTCTCAAACTCGCATCGTAAAGTGGATGAAGCTCGACTGTGTGGTCTCAGTCTTCCCAGTAAGCCCACAGCACACTCACTCTGGGTAGGATTCTGCCGGAGTCCGAAAAACTCCTATGACTCTTACGGGATGCGAACCCGCGACCTTCCAATCCGTAATCCAAGATGCTAACCACTGCGCCATGGCGGCTGGTTTTTATTGGTTTCTTTGGTGGCCTGTCTGCTTTTGTGTCTATCGGGGGTGGTGTGTTAGGGCTTTATGGTGTGGGTATGACTCGTTTTGCCGGTTCGTTTGTCTCTCAGACATTGCGGGACGGGATAGCTTTGTGGTTAGAATGTTGCACATTGTGCCCGCGCGCAGTCGGCTGACCCGAGTTCAAATCCTGTTCAGTGGATTTTTTCCCTATGGAGTTAACATCAGTGCTGACGCCGCTTCTCCCAGCAGGTGCACAAAAAACTCAAAACAATCTTAGGTTCAATTCCACCCCAACTCTCTATCTCTCTCTCTTCTCTCTCTCTCCTCTCTCTCTCTCTCTCTCTCTCTCTCTCTCTCTCTCTCTCTCTTATATATATAATATATATTATATTATATATATATATATTTATCCCTAAGGGAGGGGACTGAATGTAAAAAAGCACATGGGTGCTTATTCATTATCCTCGAAATAAAAGAATTTGTCATTGTCATTGTCTCCCAAATGTCCTTCAGAGGAGACTATAAACCGAGGTTCCGCGTTGAGAACGCACGCAGAAATCTTGTGCTCACGTTAAAACCTGTTCCACTTATTGAAAGAGTAGGCCATTGAGTGCCGTTGGAACGGATGACAAAATTTACAAAGCTGTATGCACACGGGGACTGAAGGACATACGTTTTTGTTCACTAATCCTCGAAATAATAGAATAAAACAAACATCTTTTTAGCATTGCGTTTCATCACCAATCTCTCTCTCTCTCTCTCTCTCTCTCTCTCTCTCCTCTCTCTCTCTCTCTCTCTCTTCGCTCTCTCTCTCTCTCTTTCTCTGATTCAATTAAACAATGCCAATCATTAACAAATTTCAAAAGTCACCTTTTAACTCACTTGTTGAATCAGCATTAACAAAATACGCTTCATTGTTCTGGAAACAAAAGGTGTATTTATCTACCCTCACCTAATACTTATTTTACTTCCCCTCCCTCCCTCCCTCTCTCTCTCTCTCTCTCTTTCTCTCATGATATATCCCTAAGGGCGAGGAGTGGATGTAAAAAAAAAGCACATGGTGCATATTCATTATCAGCTAAATAAAAGAATTTGTCATTGTCATTTCTCTCTGTCTCTATCTGTGTGTGTGTGTGTGTGTGTGTGTGTGTCTGCCCCTACTTATCTGCTCTTTCCCTTCACCCCATCCTTACTTCTCCCCCCATCGCCTGTCTGTCTGTCTCTCTCTCTCCCTTTCCCTCCCTCTCTCTCTCTCTCTCTCACACACACAATTCTGCTAGTGTACAACAGCATCCCTCCTCCTCCAACTGTTCTCTTTTACAAACAGCTCTCACGCCCGCTAGCTGTCAGAACCAGTGGGCTGCATGCTGTCATCATTGATATTGTTGTGTAGTTCTGGAGAGTTGGGAGCAGAAGAGGAAAACTAAAGCCGAAAGGTTTGAAGAGCTATTTCCCAGGCAAGACAGGGAACGCAAGTGCCAGAAAAATAACAAAATAAAGACAGAAAAAATTGGCGTACAGCATATTACTTTATGCTCAATGTCTTTGTTATACGTCTATTCCAACAAAGTGTATTTATGTTGCTGTTCAAACAGTTTGAGCTCATGGCAGTTTTATTCCATATCTCTCTCTCTCTCTCTCTCTCTCTCTCTCTCTCTCTCTCTCTCTCTCTCTCTCTCTCTGTGCCCATCCGTACCTATCTCTTTTTCAGTCTGTCTGGTTCTCTGGCTATCTGTCTGGCTCTCTGTCTGTCTGCCTGTCTATCTATCTCTCTTCCCCTCTCTCTCATCTGCTTTCTATCATTCATTTTTGTTTGGAATTTCTGGAGAGTTTGCAGAAGAGGAAAACCAAAGCCAAAAGGTCTTATGGACGGGACAGCCTGGTGGTTAGAGTGATGTATTCGTGATCTGCTGATCCGGGTTCGATTCTCGTTCAAGAAGATTTTTCCTCTGGAGTTAACTTCAGTGTCGACACCACTCTCCCCAAAAGTCCTTCGGATGTGACTATAAACCGAGGTCCCGGGTGCGAACGCACGCAGAACATCTTGCGCACACGTTTGAACCCGTTCCGCTTTTCGGAAGAGTAGGCTATTGTGTGCCGGTGGGAACGGATGACAAAATTTACAAAACTGCATACACACGGCGACTGGATAAAAACAAAGCACATAAGTGCTTATTCCATTATCCTCGAAAGAAAGAAAGAAAGATAATCTCTCTCTCCATTCTGCTATCGTACTAAAGCATTCCTTCTCCTCAAATTGTTACTTTTTACTAACAGCTCTCACGTCTGCTAGCTGTCAGAACCAGTCAGCTGCATCTTATCATCATTCGTTGTTGTTGGGTGGGTGTTTTTTTTATAGTTCTGGAGATTTTTCAGAAGTAGAAGAGGAAAACTTTAAAGGCAAAAGGTTTGACGAGCACTTTCTGAGGCAAGACAGGGAACACAATTGCATGAAAGGAGAGAAACTAAACAAAAAGAAAGAAAGAATGGCGTACAGCATTATTATGTTCAATGTCTTTGTTACAGGGCTTTTCCAGCAAAGAATAATTTATGTTGCTGTTCAAACAATGTAATCTCATGGCAGTTTTATTATCTTTGTATCTCTCTATCTCTCTGTGTCTCCTTTGTTCCCCCCCCCCCCCCCCCCCCCTCTTTCTCCCTTCCTCCTTTCTCCCTCTCTCTCTCTCTCTCTCTCTCTCTCTCTCTCTCTCTCCATGTCTTCTCTCTCTTCTGCGTTTCTGTTCTCTTAAGTTTCTGCATTTCTGTCACGCCTGCTGTCAAAACCAGTCTGCAGCAGCCTCTCATGATTTTGTTGTTGTTGTTGTTGTTTGTGTTGTTATTACGATTTTGGAGAAGAAGACCAATAAGAAGAAACCACAATTATTATAACGGAATACTTCCTGAAGGCCAGACAGACGCCGACTGAAGCTGACAGGAAGGAATCAACACAAAGCGACACAAAACAAAGACTGGCGCATTATGTATAATTATTTCCATTGGTACTGCTTTTGTAACAACGCATTTTGTCTTATATGGGTTTAAAAAAAATTGCAAGTCTATAATCTGCTTCTGCAGTGTCTTTTTGTTATTCATTTCATAGCAATGTGTGACCATAGTACTTCTCTCTCCTTTTTTTTGCTTTCTGTCCGTCCGTCTGTCTGTCCGTCTGACTGTCGATGCCTTTCTCTCTCTCTCACTCTCTCTCTCTTTTCTGTGTCTCTATCTCTGTCTCTCTCTCTCTCTCTCTCCCCAACCAGCCAGCCTCAAAGTATCAAATTATTTAATCCATCTGTCGACTCATCCATCCATCCATCTACGCATCCATTCATCTATTCATCTATCAATCCTTCTGTGAATCCAACCATTTATCCATATATCAACCTATCCATCCATCCATTCATGCGCCCATTCTTCGTACTATCTGTCCATCCGTTTGTTCATTTGTCTGCCTGTCTGTCTGTCCTCTCTGCCTGCCTGTCTGCCTCCCTCCCTCCCTGCCTCTCTGCCTGCCTGCCTGCCTGCCTGCCTGCCTGTCTGCCTGTCTGCCTGCCTGTCTGTGTCAATTTCATCCTCAGTGTCTTGGTCATGAACTTTTTTTACTTTAAAAAATAATCTTTTATTTTCATTTTCATTGTCCTCGACTTTCCTTGAACAGAGAAACGAGTATAATAAAGTGATGAATCCTTCGGGCTGCTAGCTTATTGTGTGGTCGTTTCATCATTGGCAATAGAAAAGGAGGGCCAGACTCCACTGTTGGGGCCAGATGTTAGTGGCAGTTGCCCGAGAGAAAATATGCCATGCACACCCAAAAAAAAAATTCGAATTAATTTCTTTTGTCAGTAGAACATGATGTCTGTCACAATGGTTTTATATTGCAGACGCAACGACAGGTAAAAGAAAACATAAAAATAGCAGATAAACAGTCGCCATTTTTTCTGAGATTTAGTGAAGACAACCAAAAAAATAACAAATCGACTCAAGAATATTTTTGTTTTATAATAGTATTTTAAATTGGCACAAGCACAGATACACCAACTGATATAGTTATTAATTA
Organism: Rapana venosa; assembly: GCA_028751875.1. NCBI lineage: Eukaryota > Metazoa > Mollusca > Gastropoda > Neogastropoda > Muricidae > Rapana > Rapana venosa. The sequence goes on from CM054137.1 coordinate 12,029,860, forward strand.
AAACAATTTTGCCCAGTTTCAAGTATATACACGGGTTGATCAATAAAGACAACATGTTTACTATTGCGTTGTAATACGCTAAATTAATTCATTTTTACAATCAAGACTAATATATTTTGACAGGATATAGATGTATACTCGATTATTTAGTCAATATTTTGTACGCTATTTCAGTGTTCAACCAAATGTATGAGGAAGTGTTTTCTAAAGTTAATCGATCACAGCTGCTTGCACTGCTCAAACTTGACCAAATTGTAGTAATTTGCTTTTTGTCTTATTTACTAAGAACTTGACCAGGAGTTCTTTAGTTTCTTTCTTCTCTTCTGTGTGGTGAGTCGAGAGATTTTCTGTGTGTCGTAACTTACAATATTTGAAGATTTTGATATTGCTTACTCCCCTGTCGGGTTGATGGGGGCCTGTCGGTATAAATAGCGGCACCACCTTCTGGAAATTCTTGCTAGAAATTTCCTCTTTTCTATTACTCTCTTTGTTTCTGCTTTATTCCTTTCTTCCTGTCACCTCCTTCTTGTCTATTTTCTGCCTTCTTGGTTAACTCCCCTGCAATTATTTCCAGAAAGACTTAAAAAATAACAATTCTCTCTTAATTTGCCGAAGTCGGATGCGCTGGGCCAGACTTGTCAGGCGCTTAACGGCAGCGTGACGTATCTTCGCTCATATAAAAGACAACAATAGTTGCTGTCTGAGCGTTCGATAAAGAAGACGTTGCCTACGAAAGAGGAGAGTTTGAAGTTGATGAGCTGAATAATAAGATTTTGTTTATAGTTGGTTTTATAGGCAGATTCTGGGGGGAAAACGGAAGAGCTAGTTGTACCGAATACTGACCATTAGGCTTCATAAAGCTCTGGCAGGCTCTGTTCCTTTCTTTAGCTTGCTTGCTTTTAACGTACGGGGTGACGGGATAGCCTAGTGGTTAGAACATTGCGCTCGCAATCTGACGACCCGCGTTCGATTCCCGTTCAAGGGGATATTTTCCCCTGGAGTTAACATCAGTGCAGACTCCACTCCCCCCCCCCCCTTCCCCCCCCCCCTTCCCGTCCTCCCCAAGTCCTTCAGATGAGACTATAAACCGAGGCCCCGTGTGCGAACGCACGCAGGACATCTTGCGCACACGTTAAATCCTGTTCCGCTTTTCGGAAGAGTAGGCCATTGTGTGCCGGTGGGAACAGTTGACAGAATTTACAAAACCGCATACACACGGGGACTAGATGTAAAAAAAGCACATAAGCGCTTATTCCATTATACTCGATATAAAAGAATTTTTAAAAACCACTTGTGTTTTGCGCGCGCGCGCGCGCGTGTGTGTGTTTGTGTGTGTGTCTTCTGTGTGTGCGCGTGCGTGCGTGCGTGTGTGTGTGTGCGTGCGTGCGTGTGTTTGTGTGTGCGTGTGCATGTGTGTGTGCTCTTTGTGTGAAAGTGAAACTGTTATTTTATTTTTTAAATCCATTGGCAAAACGACAGCAGTCATAGATTACAATATTAGCACTATTAAAGTTGTTACTATAATGTAGAATTCATGTCATGATGACTATTTGGAATGTAATAAAGCTTTTCTTCTTCTATGTTAAATAACTATGTGTTTTGTGCCCAATTCTCTTCCCAGTGTCCCCTTGTGAATAGACTTAAAGCTTACCATGATAAACTATTCTCTCTCTCTCTCTCTCTCTCTCTCTCTCTCTCTCTCTCTCTCTCCTCTCTCTCTCTCTCTCTCTCTCTCGCTCTTATCCTTTTCTTATGATCGGTCATTGCATTTGTTTGTTTTTAATTGCATAACTCTACTCCCTTCCCCAAATTTCGTAAGAGTAGGCCATTGTGTGCCGGTGGGAGCAGATGACAGAATTTACAAAACCGCGTACACACGGGGACAAGATGTAAAAAAAAGAACATAAGTGCTTATTCCATTATCCTCGATATAAGCGCTCTGATTTGTAATTGCAAGATATAGCGCTCTATAAACTCCATATATTATTATTATATAAAAGAATAAAATAAATTAAATTAAATTTTAAAAAAATTAGCAATCTTGCTTTTCTTGCCTATAAAGGCTGTTATCAGAATGCGTCTCATGCGCTGGCACACATGTCTTTATATTTTGTTGTTGTTGTTGTTGTTTTTGTTGAAATTCAGAGTGAACCTAGTTTTGAAGAAAAAGGAAGTCCTGAAGGCAAATTGCTACGGCCAGGCGCTAGTGGCAGCTGACAGAAGAAGACATGAAACCCTGTCAGGAGTGTTCATTTTCTGTTGTTGTTGCTCTCATGACAGCTGTTTTGTTGTCGTTTCTGTTGGTGATGGTGGCAGTGTTGCTGCTGTTGCTGATTCTGTTAATGTTGCTGTTTGTGGTGGTGTTACTACTTGCTGTTGCTTCTGCTGTTGCTGCTGCTGTTGCTGTTGTGGCTGCTGTTGTTGTTGTCACTGTTGTTATTATTATTGAGTATTCCCGAACTTTACATCCTGGGGGTACTTAGATTATGATGCACTCTGTCCCATTCATCACAAACTGGCAATCACATTGAGACCGTAAGTACACACTAGGACAAGCAGTTTGTGAGTATGGGTGCTTTAAAATATTTGCCGTATAGGCAGCCACATTTCGACTTCAGAGGAGTCCTGATGGAGAAGAAAAGTTGTCATGATAATAACTTACCATGGATGAAGCCAAAATGAACATTATATCTATTTCAAACCAGCAAAATCTTAATGTGGGCCTTGGCACTCAGCTTACATCAAGTCCTGAAACAGTTTTTTGGCCTGGGCTATATCCTTACAAAGAGGACGGGACAGCTCAGCGGTCAGAACACTCCTGTCCCCAAGCTAAGGTTAAGCAGCATCGGGCGTGGTAACCAAGTGAATGGGTGACCGTTCGTTCGCCTAAGCTGCACTACTGTTCCCCAGTTCAGCCAGCTGTAAATGGGTACCTGCCCTCTTTAGGGTCAAGGGAAGGTAAAGCAGCGAGGGAGAGGAGAAGGGCGACGTCGTTAATATGCTGGCCCCCTGGAGAAGCTGAGGTCTCTGATGCCTCACTCACCAACGACTGCATATATTATGGGAATACCTTTACCTTTACTTTATCTACCGGCAATGAAAAGTATGACGTTAAATATCAAGTTGTGTATTTAATACTGATAAGCGGCAGGAAATATGACAAAATGGATATGTTTTAAAGGAAGGAATCAAAACTTAACCTGAAGGAGTTAATTTTTTCCGGTGAAAGACTTTTGTTGGGTTTGGTTTCATTTATTTCTATTTTGTTTTTGTTTTTGTCTTTACCTCTTTGTTTCAAGAACTTGATATTGCCCTTGGGAAAGAGAAAACGGTGAGTAGATTACAGGAATGATAAGAAGCGATGCTTTTCTTGCGTCCCCTGGGAAAGAAGTTTTGCACTGTCTGATTTGAAAATGGAACTGGACACTTCCTTGATTACTCTCTCACCCCCCCCCCCTCTCTCTCTCCTCTCTCCTCTCTCTCTCTCTCTCTCCCTCTCTCTTTCTCTCTCTCTCTCTTCAATTCTGCTAGCTCGCTTTTGTTTGTTTCCTTTAGTTTTCTTGATTGCTAGATGTTGTTTGTAATATTACACAATATTACATCCCTGGCCATTTATTCATTCATGTATGTATATGTGCTAGCGTACTCAACTTCATGCACTTGCATGTACCGTCCTTTTTTTTCGTTTAGAATTTATTAAAGGCAGAAAAAAAGGAATTTAAACGAGCATTGGAAGAGGTCAGTTGCAAAGGGCAGACAACAGCTATTAGATTTCCTGTCACGGAACAGGTCTTCATTTTCTTTGTCACTGCTTTCCAAAGAGCGAAAAACGTGACACTTGTCACAATGAGTCTGCTTTGTGTGACACATATTGCAGAGATGATATGCCCCCCATCCCCCTAGAAAAAATCCAAACAACCCAAACAAATTTTTTTCTAATTCTTTTATTTATTTTTGGTTCTGAACTACAGCTCCGAGGTTCACCAATGGTGAGATTTTATTTATTTATTTATCATTTATATTGAAAATATATAATATATATATATATATATATATATATATATATATATATATATATATATATATATATATATATGTGTATTGTGTGTGTGTGTGTGTGTGTGTGTGTGTGTGTGTGTGTGGTGTGTGTGTGTGTGTGTGGTCGCACGCGCGCGAGAGTGCATACCGTTGTGAAAGGTTTTGTCATTGCATTGGCTGTAGAATGTTAATGTTCCTAAAACGTTGATCGTAATTGGAGGGAAAAGAAAACGGAGCGGTGATGGCTGGAATAAGAAGTAGGGATTTGTTGGGGTTGTTTTTTTTTGCAGGGATTCTCTCCACTCCAGAAAGAAATTTGAATCTTGTCTGAGCGGAATATCCAATTTGACACTTTCACAATCAGGCCTGCTCTCTTTGTGTCTTGGACTTGTTCTGTCTTTCTTCTTTTCTTTCTGTCTGTCTTTTCTTTCTTTCTGTCTTTCCTTCTGTCTTTCTTTCTTTCGTTCACTTTGTCTGTCTGACTCTTTCATTCTTTGTCTCTATTTTTCCTATGTGTTTCTCCCTATATTTGTCGCTTTTTCTCTGTTTTCTTTTTTTCTAACTAATTCTGTGTTTCTGCCTCTGTCCGTCTGTCTTTGTGTTTGTGTTTGTGTGTTTGTGTGTGTGTGTGTGTTTGTCTGTCTCCGCCTGTCTGTCTGCCTTTCTCTCTCTCTCTCTCTCTCTCTCTCTCTCTCTCTCTCTCTCTCTCTCTCTCTCTCTCTCCTTCTCTCTTCCTCTCTCTCTCTCTCTCTCTCTCTCTTATAATTATGTATACATACTACTGACTGTATGTTGGAATTGATTGCTTATTTGTTTTATTTTTCCTTTCATTCTTTTTTCTTATTTTGTTCTATCCTCCACCATTCTCTCAATGTTTACTTGTTTTTTTCTCACGCCAGCTGTCCTTGTCAGAATCAAAGTAACAATTATTGCCGCTCATACAATATGGGTAATATGTTTATTTGTATTTTTTAACAAACGTGTTTGTTGTTTTATACTAGAATAATTAATCAACAACAAAACAAACAAAACAACAACAAAAAAGGGTTGTCTGACAGGCCAGTTGCTATGGCCGCATGTTGATGATAGCTGGCAGCAGAATGAACAGTGTCACGTGACGCGTGTTCATTTCCGGTGTGTCTGCTTCCCCCCCCCCCCCCCCCAAAAAAAAAAAAATGCGCACATCGTAACCATTTGTCACAGTGTTGTCATATTTCATAATTATACAAATAC
>CM054137.1:12037630-12040130 GCA_028751875.1 Rapana venosa
TCTGCTCTGCTCTGCTCTGCTCTGCTCTTCTTCTTCCTTTTCCTCCATATGTGTAACAAAGTAATCACAATGATTTATCTCGAACTATATGTTCAGAAACTATACAGGAACTAAATGCGATCAAGCTTAATTGCACGCGAGCGCATAGATAATTGAATTCCTTCTTCTCTAGGATTAAAAAGCCCATTTTTACTGCTGTTTTCCAACAAGTTAACAAGTAACGGGAGGAAATATTGACGATGAAAACGCACACCCGAACAACAATTACAATAATTGAGATTTATTTTTGTTTATTGGTTTTCTGCATTTGGTTTAAATGCTTCAATAAAATGGTGTTTCTGTTTGCCTGCTTTTCTTTCTTTTTGTTTTGTTGTTTCAGTCTGTCTTTTTCCTTAAGTCTCTCTTCTTTCTTTCTGCCAGCTTTTCTTTCTTTCTGTCTGTCTGTCTGTCTTTCTGTCTTTCTGTCTGCGTGCTTTTCTGTCTTTCTTTCTTTCTCTCTTCTATCTTTCTTTTCTTCCAGTCTGTCTTTCTTTCTTTCTTCTTTTCTGTCTTTCTGTCTGCGTGCTCCTCTGTCTGCCTTTTTTTCTTTCTTTCTTTCTTCTTCTATCTTTCTTTTCTTCCAGTCTGTCTTTCTTTCTTTCTTCTTTTCTGTCTTTCTGTCTGCGTGCTCCTCTGTCTGCCTTTCTTTCTTTCTTTCTTTCTTTCTTCTATCTTTCTTTCCTTCCAGTCTGTCTTTCATTCTTTCTATCTTTCATTTCTTCTTTCTTTCCTTCTTTCTTTAATTTAGTAATTCATCCATTTAGTCATTTATTCCCTCTCTCTTTCATTCATGTCTTCCTTATTTCTTTTATTTATTTATTTCTTCTTTTTTGTTGTTTTCTTTTGTCTTTTTTTTCTTTATGTTTTCATTTATTTTTAGCACTTTTTCCTCATTTTTCTTTCTTTTTTATCCTCTTATCAGTCTTTTATCTTCTTTACTTTCCCTCTTTCTTTTCTTTTTATCCTTCCTTTCACCTTTTTTTTGTTTTTTTGTATGTATGTATGTGTGTCTTGGAATTTTTGTTCTACCAAATGATCTCTTTCTTTCTCTCTCTCTCTCTCTCTCTCTCTCTCTCTCTCTCTCTCGCTCTCTCTCTCTCTCTCTCTCTCTCTCTCTCTCTCTCTCTCTCTCTCGCTTCAGATGAGACTATAAACTGAGGTCTCGTGTGCGAACGCGTTAAAACCTGTTCCGCTTTTTGGAAGTGTAGGCCATTGTGTGCCGGTTGGAACGGATGACAAAATTTACAAAACTGCATACACGCGGGGAATGGATGTAAAAAAGCACATGATTGCTTACTCCTGTATTCTCGAAATAAAAGAAAAGAATGAACAAAAATTGATCTCTCTCTCTCTCTCTCTCTCTCTCTCTCTCTCTCTCTCTCTCTCTCTCTCTCTCTCTCTTCTTTTCTCTCCTTAGCTCTCTTTGCCTCTTCCTTTCTCTCTCTCCTTCCTTTATCTACCTCATAAAACGTGCAGTAAAACAATCAACAATGATTTGTTTGGACATGTATATGTTTAGTAACTTCACAAAAATTAAATGCAATCACGTTTAATAAAGCCGTAATTGTATGCAGCCACACAGATAATTGAGTTTCTTTTCCCATGAATTATGAATTTTAAAAGAATTAATCTAGTATTGCTTTTTTATATTCCTGCCTACCCATCACCTCCCCTTTTGAAATCACTCTGAAAGCAAGGGAAATGATTTAAAACGCTATAACATCCACTTGAACTAATCATAACGCTTCTTCTTCTTCTTCTTCGTGGAATGCTCAGAAAGCAACTATTGTTGTCTATTATATGAGCAAAAATGCGTCACGCTGCCGTTAAGCGCCTGACAAGTCAGACCCAGCGCATCCGACTTCGGCATAAGAGAGAATTGTTGTCTTTTTAAGTCTTTCTGGAGAAAAAATGCGAGAGAATGGACCAAGAAGGCAGAAAATAGACAAGAAGGAGGTGACAGGAAGAAAAGGAACAAGGCAGAAACAAAGAGAGGGATAGAAAAAAGGGATTTTCTAGCACAGAATTTCCAGACTGTGGGGATGCTATTTATACTGACAGGCCCCCGGTATTCCCACGGGGGAATCGTAACGTTTTAGATGTTGTTCATTCGTTTGCACCCGAAACTTTTTCCCCATCCATTAAATCATGAGTGGTGGTCTGGGCGCTAGTCTTTCGGATGAGACGATAAACCGAGGTCCCGTGTGTTGCACATAATTATTTAGCGCACGTAAAAGAACCCACGGCAACAAGAGAGTTGTCCCTGGCAAAATTCTGTAGAAAAAAGCCACTCTGATAGGGAAACAAACACTTTTGCAGACAGGAGGAAAAAAAAGGTAGCGCTGCTCTTGTGGCGGCGTGCTCTCCTCGGGGAGAGCAGCCCAAATTTCACGCAGAGAAATCTGCCGTGACTTAAAGTGCTATAAATAAATAAATAAATAAATAAATAAATAACTTGGTT
>CM054137.1:12050130-12055130 GCA_028751875.1 Rapana venosa
GGATGAAAGAAAGAAAGACAGGAAGATAGAAAGAAAGGAAGAAAGGAACGAATTAAAGAAAAACATGAAGATGGAAAGAAAGGAAGAAAGAAGAAAGAAAGAAAGAAAGAAAGATAGACGGACAGACATACAGAAGAAAGAAAGAAACAAAAACAAACAACAAAGTTTGAAAGAAAGATATAAAAAAAAAAAGAAAGACACGCATTAAAAATGAATCGCAAAAATATAAATACAACGTCAAACGCTAAACAGATTTTTGTTAAAGGGAGCACAGAAAAACACATGGTGAAAATATAAAAAGAAGGAACAAAAAGCTAAAAACTGCACCAAAGTTTTACATAAAAATAACAGAATAGAAACGAAGAAAAAAACAGCAGAATCAATCATAGCAACCAACAAAAGAAAACTAAAGAGGAGGAGGGGGTGAAAACCAAAACCACAAAAGAAGCAAGCAATCTAGGTAAGTAAAGGGGTAAAGGAGTCCCATAACCTATAAGGTCGTAGGGGAGCGAGGCGTCAGAGACTTCACTTCTCTAGGGCCAGCATATTGAGGGCGGCGCCCATCTCCTCTCCCTCGCTGCTTTACCTTCCCTGACCCTAAAGAGGGCAGGTACCCATTTACAGCTGGGTGAACTGGGCGAACTGTACTGAAGCTAAGGCGCGCAAACGGCCACCCATCCAACTGTTAACCACGCTCGACGCTGCTTAACTTGGCTGGGGGAAAGCGAGTGCTCTGACCACTGAGCTATCCCGTCCCCAATCAAGCAATTTAAACACACAAAAACCACCTTCCAGGAACTAAACACACAATTCCTCCAAATACAAGCAAATGGGACCAAGCAGTGGAACCAGAGGAACAACTGTCTGAACACAAATACTGAAGCTTCAAAGTTCCAGAGAGATGGAAAGACAAATGAATGTGGCACAGCCAAGACAAAGAAATCCCCGACAGACAGAGACAGACAGACCAGGAAAGAGAACAAAGATTAAAGGACAGGGGAAAATGAAAACAAAGGAAGGGTTCTTGAAGGGTTTTCTTTTTCTTTATTTGTTTATTTTACACAGAAATTAAGTAAGGATTACAGGCGAAAGGGGGGGGGGGAGGGATGGGCAAAAAGGAAGGATGGGGATAGAAAGAAAAGAAAGAAGGAAAAGACAGGGACAGACAGACAGATAGATAGATAGAAAGAAACACAGACATAGATAAAGAGAGAAAGATGACAGACATAAATAAAAGATAGACAGAAGAAAATAATAAAAAAAGAAAGAAAGACATAAAGAAAAAAAGAAAAGACATGACAAGACAAAAGAAGAAAGACATACATACATAAAGACAGACAGACATAAAGAAAGTAAGACAGACACACTGACAGACAGACATAAAGACAAAGAAAGAACTAGCAAATAGGAATGCAGACAAAAAGACGTAAGCAATCAAAGGAGAAAGATAAAACATGCAAACTTAATACCGACAAACAAACAAAACAAAACAAAAATATCCCCCTTGATTTCAAAAGAGGAAAAGAGAAGAAAATATTCTTTCAAAATCGGTTATAGAAAAATGAAACCGCTTAGAAAAAGAATGGAAAATTGAAATACAGCAGAAGAAAGCATGACCTAATTACACCAAAATAAAACAACACCGTCAAAGACCTCGACACACATAGCCAATACACAAATAAATGAGAAAGAAAACAAAAACCAAAGAACAATTGTTGAAGCACAAATGATGTAGCTTTAAAGTCCTGTCCCATAGATGTTGAAAGACCAAGCTGGCACCAACTACGAACACAGTAGTCCTGGGAGAGAGAGAGAGAGAGAGAGAGAGGAGAGAGAGAGAGGAGAGAGGAGAGAGAGAGAGAGGAGAGGAGAGAGAGAGAGAGAAGAGAGGAGAGAGAGAGAGAGAGAGAGAGAGCGAGAGAGAGAGAGAGAAGAGGGGGTGGGGGTGAAAGAACGCCAAGAAATAAACAAAGCAGAAATTAATAAAGAAGCAAAGAAAATTATGAAGAAACCATACGAGGCGAGGAAGATGGTGGAGAAGAAAAGGAGCAGAAGAAATTAAAAGAAAGAGACAACGGAAGAAGAGCAAAGACACAACAAACACAAGGCAGAAAGAAAAGATATACCGCGTGCAATGTTGTTTTTCAAAATATAGAAATACAGAAAGAAAGAAAGACAGAAAGAAAGAAAAAGAAAGAAAGAAAGACAGACAGACAGACAGACAGAAGAAAGAAAGAAGAAAGAAAGAAAGAAAGAAAGAAAGAAAGAGAGGAGAGGGGGGGAGGGAGAGAGAGATAGACAGAGATTGAGACAGAGATAGAGACAGAGAGAGCAGAGATAGAGAGACAGACAGAGACAGACAGACAGACAGACAGACAGACATACATTATGTGCAGACATAAATTACTGCATCCAAATATGCAAACAGATCACAAATAAATAAAGAAATAAACCAAGGTCGGTGTATTCTTTAATCATCTATTATCCAATTCTTTTTCTTCTTTCTGCCTCTGTGCCTTTTTAGAAAAAAAGAGAAAAAAGCCATAAGGAAAAAAACAACCTAAAATCAAAACACGAAGGGGAAAAAAAGCAAAGCTTTTAAGTACAGGAACATGTCTTCCATGAAGTAAACACACATCCCCACGAAGACCACTGAAAACAACCAGAGAATCCCTAGAAGGACAGGAATGAGCAAAACTGACGCTTTTCAGTCACCCAGTCCTTGCAGAGCGAGTCTGGTACCGACCGGGACAACACAGTCCCTGCACAGAGAGAGAGACAGGACAGGGGAGAAAGAAAAGAATAACAAAAAAATGAACAAAGAAGGAAAAAAGCAAACAAAACAGGTAAGAACCTTAGAAGATCGTGGAAATGCAAAAAGAAAGAATGAATGAAAGAATGGAGGAAGGAAGGAAGAAAGGTTGGAAGAAGAAAAAAGAAAGAAAGTAAAGAAAGAATAAAGAAAGAAGAAAAGAAATAAATAATGAAAGAAAGAAAGAATAAATGAACAAAAGAATGAATGAAGAAAAGAAAGAAAGGAAAGAAAAAAGAAAGAAAGAAAGAAAGGAAGTAAAACAAAGAAAGAAAGAACAGAGTAGAAGAACAAGCTTATCAAAGAAAGGACGAACAAACGAAAGAAAGAACCAAAAAAAAAGGGGGGAAAAATGACAAAAAGAAAGAAAAGAAACACAAAATATGAGTGCAGTAAACAAATCTAAAATCAGAAGAAAAAAAGAAAAACTGAACTGGAAATTAAAAAAAACCTCGGTGCAAACATGAAATTGTAAAACCAATATAAAAAACTGCATACGAAATTAAAAATTAGAAGAAAACCAAGAAACAAAAAAATAATAAAAAGCTAGCAAGAACCTTAAGAAAATAAAAAGTGGGGAAAAAAACGAGCAACAAGAACAAACAAACAACCCAAGTACGCAAAGAAAAAACAACCTTCAAAATCTAAACAAACCTTTCGGAAGCAAAAACAAAAGGAAGCATGCAGAAATCCAGAAGGAAACAGTCTCAATACAACACGACGAGTCTTTCCAGTTCTGGGCAGTTGACGGACCAGTCTGGCACCAACCGCGACAATGTGTTCCTTGTAGAGAAGGAGAGATAGAAAGAGGAGAAAGAGTAAGTGCAGGACAGAGAAATGAAAACAACGAAATGGAAACAGATGAAGAAAGTGGAATAAGAAACCTTAGAAGGCAGTGGAGGGGGAGGGGGAGGTGCATGTAAAGAAATGATGGTGATAGAGTCAAAAAACAACAAAATAGTAAAATAAAATGAACAGAAGCAGATAGAAAGAAAAGAAAAGAAAAGAAAGAAAAAAAGATTGAAAGAAAGAAAGAAAGAAAGGAAGGAAGAAAGGAAGAAAGAAAGAAAAAAAAAGAAAGAAAGAAAAGACCGAAGGAAAGAAGGAAAGAAAGACCGAAGGAAAGAAAGAAAGAAAGATAGAAGGAAAGAAAAGAAAGAAAAAAAGAAAGAAGAGAGACTGATCCATAAAATATCGCGATCTGTAAACAAAGAAAAGAAAGCAAAAAAAAGGCATTGTCTGCAGACATCAAATTGCACAACGACAAGAAGATTGCGCACAAATCAAAATTTTTAAAAAGGAAAGAAAAAGAAAGGGTAAAATACAAATAAGTTGAAGAAAATAAAGCCTTTGCAGAAATCACCATCATCCGCATCATCATCGTCATCATCATCAGTACCATGATCTTTATCATCCACACCATCATCACCACACCATCATCATCATCGTCGTCGTCATCAACATGATCGTCATCATCCACATCGCTACCATCATCATCATCTCATCATCATCATCATCATCATCATCATCATCACCACCACCACGTCCTTCGATCAAGACAGTCGGGTTGGGGGTGGAGGTGGTGGGGGGGGGAAGGTGAGGGGGTCATGAGGGACTCTGGTCAACAGTTTTCTCAATGCCGACCTGTCTTCAGCTTTTAAAAGCAGTATTGCTATGTCAAGGTTAGTTCAACACAATCTTGGTTACTCCATGTCCAACTCTTCCTCTGTCTGCCTCTGTATCTTTTACGAAGAAAAGGGATGAGAGGAAAGAAATGAAGGACAAAGACAACCTACGAAGAAAAACCGGGATGGGGACGGGGATAGCTCAGTGGTCAGAGCGTTCGTTTCCCCATCTAAGGTTAAGCAGCGTCGAGCGTGATTACCACTTGGATGGGTTACCGTTTGCGCGCCTTGGCTTCAGTATAGTCCCCCAGTTCACCCAGCTGTAAATGGGTACCTGGCCTCTTTAGGGTCAGGGTAGGTAAAGCAGCGAGGGAGAGGAGATGGGCACCGTCCTCAATATGCTGGCCCCTAGAGAAGTGAGGTCTCTGACGCCGTGCTCCCCTACGACCACATAGGTCATGGGACACCTTTACCTTTTACAAAGAATAAAAATGAGAAAAAAAAACTTATGTACACGAAAACGTCCTCAAAGAACTAAACACACAACCCACACAAAAAACCGA
>CM054137.1:12060130-12067630 GCA_028751875.1 Rapana venosa
AAGAAGAAACAAGTGTTGGATTACACAATTCAGTAAAATAAATTATTTGGGAAAGAACAAATGGCAGATAAGTCAGAAAGCTAGGGCCGGTTATTGTGGAAATAAAAGGATAGGAGGATTCAATGAGTAAAAAGATGGACTATTGGAGTCAGAATGATAGACTAATGGAGGAGCAAAGACAGTCGTTCATTTGTGACTTGATGAAGATCCAACTCAGCGTCAGTCAGCTTCAGTTGCAACGTTGTAAGTACAACACGACCCGAGAGAGAGAGAGAGAGAGAGAGAGAGAGAGAGAGAGAGAGAGAGAGAGAGAGAGAGAGAGAGAGAGAGAAGACGAGAGAGACAGACAGACAGACAGAGAGGAGAGGAGAGGAGAGAGGGGTGGGGAGTAGAGGGTATATCAGGAGAGAGACTGAGAATCAGGTGGAGGAAACTAGATAAACACCACGATATAATTATGAGACAGGAAGGCTTAATAAAAAATGTGACGGGACAGATACAGAAAAAAGACAAACAAAAACATACAGAGAGATACAGAAATAGACTCGTACAGAGACAGAAACAAATCAAAGAGAAAAGAGGCAGGCAGGATATTGGCAGATCCCACTATTCATCTAAAACTGAATAACTGACTCAGAAAGCGTCTGTAACTGCTTTTTTCTTATCCAACTTATCAGTTTAGGCCTTTCTTTCCATTTTTCCCTCTTTCAGTTTTCGTGTCCTTCTTCATTCTTTTTTTTTTTTTACAGTTGTAACTGCCACAATACTCTTTAGAGGCAGACAGAGCAAATGATGAGAAGACCACATCAGAGAGTGGACTGACCTGGAGTGGAATGACTTGCTACCTAAAGCAGAGGGCCGTGGGGAATGGAGGAAGCTGGTAGCAAAATCTTCATTGGTATGGGACTATGGGATAGGTGAAGGTGAAGGAAATGAGATCCCCTTCAGAGCAGACATCTGTTGCCGTCTACATGCTCATTAACCTAGCTTTCTTCCCTCTTTCTTCCCTCCAGGCTAACTTGTTCTGTTCCACTGGAAAAAAGGTGAATGCTCTGATTCTACCAGTGGAAACACAGTCATCCATCCCACGTGGGTTTTTCTACCAATCAGATGACAGAAGCCCATTGCACATGCTCCCGCACACACAGCACGCAAAAGCAGATTCTGCACTGACTGCTTAGTGTAGGTGTGTGACCTTGTTAGTTAATACAGGAGAGGGCAGTGGAGTGGGGAGGAGAGGGGAGGGAGAGGCATCAGCTAGCAATCAAAGAAATGTGTTCTTCCTAGCCCAGCAGACGGTAAAGGTCACTTCTGGGCTTTTGCCTGCCTTCAGACTTCATTAAGCAAAGCTGTCACAGAACTGCTTCTGTAGTTCAGCTACTTGCCGTGAGGGTGTTGTAAGGATTACACTGCTGGTCACAACTCGAACTCACTAAAAAATATAAGAAATACGCGTTGCAAAATATTTATCCTGAGTTATGAATAAGCAGTATTGCGAATAAAATAATAAACACAACGGGACAACAATATCATTTAGTGCTGGTATGATGGTAATTGGATCAGACAGCATGACTGGAGAAGGAATTTTGAATGAGAAAGAGGGAGTGGGGGGGTGGTGGTGGCTTTATGACAGTTTCTAGTCATAACACAAGGGAATGAACAGTGTGAGAGACAGACAGAGAGACAGACAGAGAGACAGGCAGAGAGACAGGCAGAGAGACAGGCAGAGAGACAGGCAGAGAGTCAGGCAGAGAGAGAGAGATTCGGATTCGAATTTTGATGATTTGATCATATATATGAGACAGACAGTGATTTGGATTTGGGTGATATGATCATGTATGAGACAGACAGAGATGTGAATTTGGGTTGTGTATGAGACAGAGATGTGGATTTGGGTGATGTGATCATGTATGAGACAGACAGAGATGTGGATTTGAGTTGTATAATCATGTATGAGACAGACAGACATTTGGACCTGGATGATGTGATCATGTATAGGCCATTGCTCCTCATGAAAGGGCGTATATAGCAAGCACACAAGAGAACTAGGTTACATATGAATACAATCACCAAACAATACAGATAGTTAACTATTCCAAACAACAATGTTGAACACAATTTAAATGCCTTGCATAAGAGAGAGACACAGAGAGACACAGAGATAGATACAGAGAGTCAGAGACAAACAGACAAACGGAAAAACAGACAGACCCAAAGAAAAGGACTTGTAAAGCGGACACAACCATAGCTATCGATTTGAGCACGCTACAAGCACCAATTTACACAAAGCTCAGAAATTGCATCACAAAGTTCCGGCAACTGCTTTCCCATATCCAGCCGATTTGTTTAACCCTTCCCCTCCCCCTCTTCTTCTTTCCCTTTTTCGCCCAGCCTTCAAGTCCCCTCCCCTCTCCTCTTCTGCTACTTCCCCTCCTTCGCTTCCTCCCTAACTGCCACTCCCCTTCCCCTTCACTTTGAGCGTTTTGATTTTATCTTTGATAGTCACAAATTCAAGCTTGTCTCCTTTTTTCCCTTCTTCTTCTTCTTCTTCTTGTCAAACGCTCAGACAGTAGCTATCGTTGTCCTTTTTATAAGCAAAAATGCGTCAGGCTGCCTTTAAACGGCTGACAAGTGAGACCCAGCGCATCAGACTGCGGTTTAAGAGAGACTTGTTATCTTTTAAGTCTTTCTGGAAAAAAACGGATGGAGAATTTACCAAGAAGGCAGAAAATAGACAAGAAGGAGGTGGAAAGAAGAGAAGAAACAATGCAGAAATAAAGAGAGTGATAGAAAAGAGGAAATTTCTAGCACAGAATTTCCAGAAGGTGGGGACGCTATTAATACTGACAGGCCCCCAGCATCTCCATGGGGGATTCTCGTTTTTTCTTTAACCTATATTCTAACATTGTCTGCTCCATTGGAATATATTTTGGTATACGTTCTTTCTACCAATAAGCTAATAGATATTGTCAATTGCAAGTATTCCTACTACCAATCAGATCAAAGAGGACATGCTCATAGTCATGGTCATGCTCATGCATGCAGAGTACATAAAGCAGATTCTACGCTAAATGCTCAGTGCTATTGATGACTTTGCCAGTCAGATAGGTGAGAGAGGATCCAGCAAGAAATTACAGACATGTGAATCTTATAGCTTAGTAAAACTGCGAAGGTCATTTTGTTGTAGGTCTTTGACCAAGTTGACAATTCAATAACTAACTCTTTCACGGTTTTTTTCTAGCTAAATGTAAACAAAGATTTTTTATATTAAAGCATTCTTTTATATTCTCTCTTTCCACAAAGAAGGGAACTGTTAAAGGAAAGACACATCAAAAGCATGCCGTTTTTGATAAAGCATCAACAAATGCTAAATTTACCAAACAACATTAATTGATTAGGCAAGCATAACACTAAGACTTAAGGGATGTAGTGAGTGGGAAAGGGAGAGAGACTGAATGACTGTAAAAGATAGGCGTTGCAACGTTGCGAGAGAGAGAGAGAGAGAAGAGGATGAGAGGAGAGAGAGAGAGAAAAGAAGAGAGAGAAGAAGAGAGAAGAGAGAGAGAGAGAGAGAGAAGAAGAAACAGGAGAAAAGGGGAAAACAGTAGTGAGAGACTGACAAACAGAATACATACAGACGTGAGATATCAACAAAGGTAGAAAATGAAAGAAGAGAAGAAGGGGAGAAAAAAGACAGAAAGAGAAAGAAACAAAAAGAAACAGAATGACAGAAATTACGGCCATACAAAAGCAGAAGCAGATAGGTATAAAAGAGACAGAAAGAAAGAAAGAAAAACAATAAGGATTTTCGTGAACCCAGATAGTAATTAGAGCTCAAGAACTGAACGTGGAACTGTACACAGCCAGCCTGTTCTATCAAGCTTACGAGTTTGGCCCTGCTTTCTTCCTTTATCTTTTAACTCCTTAAGTCAGCCCCTCACCCCCCTCTTTGTATTCCTCCTGTCTCTCTCCTGCCATCCACTTCAAAGCAGACGTATCTGTCTTTCCAAATGGTGACTTCCCAAGCTCCCCCCACTCCCTTCTTTTCTCTTCAATCTTTTTCTGTCTAGCTGAAGTAAAATAGAAGACGTGCGATTTTTGCCAATGAGATCAGAGACGTCTAATGCGCATGTTTTTTCTACCAATCAGATTACAGAAGCCTTTTGCACATGCTTGCGCATAGCCAGCACATAGAGTACAGTGTACACTGATTGCTTAGCGTGACGTGGATGACCTTACTAGTGAGATAGGTGAGAAAGAGGAGGAATGGAGGTGTGGAAGAAGAGTCAGCCAGCAATCAAAGATGTATGTGCTTTGTAGGCCAGCAAATAGTGAAAGTACACTTCTGGGGTTAACCTGAGTTGAAATACACCAACCACTTGTTTCAGAGGAATATTTCTCTCACTCAGCTGACATGGTCTTTTAAATATTAAGCTTCTGTTACCAACTGTCATTTTCATGAATGAGAGAAACATACAAGTAAGCTCTCTGCCATGGAGGATGAGTAAACCAATGATGGGTAGGGATTAGGCAAACGTTATAGTGTGATAGACACAGAAAGGCAGACAGATCAAAAGCAGTCAGTTAGGGGTTAAAATCAATACTTATGAAATATGGGAGGCTTTTGTCAGCCTCTCATTGCTAAACTCAATAGACTTATCACTAAAAACTAAATTGATAAAAAGATTTTTTTAGGAAAAAATCCAACTCATTAAATTGGTAGGTAAGTAGACAGGTAGACAGGTTAGAAGGTAAGCAGGAAGGTATTTACTTCAACTATCCATCACTTATCACATTATGTGTAATTGCTCGGATGAGCGTTTTCTCCCGCTTGTAATAGTCCCAAATTGCTACTAGTAGCTCAGCCTAAAAAATATCAAGGTGACTAAACGACTTTAAATAAAACATGATATGAAACTGTGCAATAATGTTAACCCAACTGCAAATCCAGGAACAGCCTTAGCAGTTTTCCTGCCTATAAAACACACACATCTTTGATTGCTTGCCATTTCCCCTCCACCCCCACCCCCTCCACTTCTTCCTCATCTATCTAACTGGTCAGGTCATTCACGTCACACTAGGCAGTCAGTGTAGTAGAATCTGCTGTACGTGCTGTGCGTGCACTAGCTCGTGCAATGGGCCACTATCATCTGATTGGTAAGGGAGCACGCGCAATGGATGGCTGTAATCTCATTGGTAAAAACAGCACGTCGGCCATTTTACTTCAGTCGGGCGGAAGAAGTTAGATTGAAACGAGGGAGAAAAGGAGGGAGAAAAGTTAAATCGTGACCGTTCACAAAACCTTTACATGTCTTCTTTAAAATGGAAAATGAAAAAGAAAATGGCTAATGGTGTAAGGAGGGGTGAGAGGTAGAAAGAGAGAGAGGGAGAGAGGGAAAAGATGGCAAAGGGACTGACTTGATGGCTTATAAGGAGCAGCTAGGGGTGAACAGAACTTTCAACTGACAAGTTGAATGAAGTTTGGTACTTACCCCTAAACTTCGTTTGGTTATTATGCAAGTTATTCAAATGAAATGATTTCGGATGACTCATATAAGAAATTATGGATTTGTCTTAACACATTTGTGTTTCTGTTGGTTTTGCTTCTGCCATATCAAATTTCGTTGTTTCTTTGTTTCTTTTTTGGCCGTCTTTTTTTTTCTCTATTTGTTTATTGTGTGCAAGCTGCTCTCTCTCACTTCTCAGTATCAGTGTCTTGTTTTGCTATAAGGAAGAGTCGACCACGTTGGTTTAAATATTGCGTAGAAATGTAGCAAGACAACACATGGATATAGAAAAACAAGAATGCGTTTCCTATACTCTAACCCTTGAAAGAACACTGTATCTCTGCCTCTGTGGTTTTTTTGCTTAACTTTCTATCTTTGTTTCTCTGTCTCCGTCTCTTTGTCCGTCTGTTTGTCTCTCTCTCTCTCTCTCTCTCTCTCTCTCTCTCTCTCTCTCTCTCTCTCTCTCTCTCTCTCTCTCTCTTCTCTCTCTCTCTCTCTCTGTGGAAAAGAGGCAACAGGGAACAACAGAACTAGGAGAGGGGAGAAAACTTTTAATAAACTTCTCAGAGGGGAAGGGAAAAGTGTTTGCAGAGTGTTTACAGAATCCCTCTTGAGCCTTAACATTTTTGAAGAACTTGACGGAGAGATTCTGCCCTGCGTGGGTTCAATCACCCTTCTCCTCCACACTGCCAGTACACAAAAATAAAACATACAGAGAAATGCATATGTAAGCAAACGGGAAAATAAGCTAAGCAAATACTCTGAGAGAGCGAGCGAGCGAGTGAACGAGAGAGAGAGAGAGAGAGTAAAACACACTGATGGACAGTCAGAGACCTTAATGTAGACAGTACACAGTTTTGGAAACTAAAGACAGAAGCAAATCAATACATTTTTAGTAGAGAAGCATCACACACATACACATACGCACCCACACGCGTCTACGCATGCACGCACGCGCGCGCACACAACACACACACATACACACACACACACACACACAAACACATACTTTCAGACAGACAAATAAACAAGAAGAGGTCAATGGAAAGAGTTCAAGAGAAAGACAGGCAACAGAGACAAAGACAGACAGGCCCGCAAACAGGGACACAGAATGAATAACAATGGAGACTGACTGAAAGACAGACATCCACAGAGAGAGACAATGACAATGACAATGACAAATTCTTTTATTTCGAGGATAATGAATAAGCACACATGTGCTTTTTTACATCCAGTCCCCGCCCGTTAGGGATGCATCTTAATAATAATAATCCAATACTTATACTTATTGAGAATAGTAGAGGGATTATACTTACTTAGAGAGAGAGAGAGAGAGAGAGAGAGAGAGAGAGAGAGAGAGAGAGAGAGAGAGAGAGAGAGAGAGAGAGAGAGAGAGAGACGTTATATAGCACATCGGCCTTGGGCCACAATAGAAAATGCTCGAGTCAGAGGGAAGATAGGCGTCACAGCAGAAAACGTTTCCAGTTCTGCAAGTATACAGAGTCATACTCAATGTCTTCTAGCTATCGTCATCCCCATCATCACCTTCAACATTTCCGAAAGCATCGCCATCAGCATCATTATCTGTAGCAGCAGCTGCAGCAATTATATCAACATTACAAGGGAAAGAGAGAGAGAGGGGGTGAGAGAGAGAGAGGGCGAGGGAGAGAGAGAGGGTGAGAAGAGAGAGAGAGACTAAGAGGAAAACAGAAACTGATTCTGGCAACTGTCACAGTTAAGTCATTGTGAGAACTGTAAAGGAGTAAACACACACACACACACACGCGCACGCACGCACGCACGCACACACACACACACACATGCACACACATTTACACTCACACACATGCGCGTGTACACAACACACGCACAGACACATACACACACAAAAACACCCCCACACCCCCACACACACTCATACCCCCCACCCACCCCTCCCACACGCACGCACACACACTTTACCTACCTACACACACACACACACACACACACA
>CM054137.1:12072630-12077630 GCA_028751875.1 Rapana venosa
AGAGAGAGAGAGGGAGAGAGAGGGGGAGGAGAGAGAGAGGCAGCAGACAGACATGCACAGAAGAGAGAGGGGAGAGAGAGAGGAGAGAGACAGAAGAAGAGGAGAAGAAGACAGGCAGACAGACAGACATGCACAGAAGAGAGAGAGAGAGCAGAGAGACAGAGAGACAGACAGAGGCAGGGACAGACAGACAGGACACAGAGAGAGAGGAGAAAGAGAGAGACGGAGAGACAGACAGAGACAGGCAGACAGAAGACGAGAGAGAGAGAAAGAGAGAGAGAGAAGACAGAAGACAGAGAGAAGAAGAGAGGAGACAACAAACAGACACAGAAAATACTCTTCAAAACAGGCAGAACAGCTGCAAACTGCAGACAATGGGCCTATACTGACAGAAGGGCTGTCTGTCTCCTATGGTACACACAACGTCTCTCACACGTGCAACACGCTTCAAAGGAGAACAGAAATGGCTAAATGAAATATCGAGCCCCCACCCCCACCCCCCCTCCGCCTCCCACCACCACCACCACCATCACCATCACCACTACTGCTTCCCCCCCCCTCTCACCTCCCCCTCCCACTGTCAGAATGGGGAAAAGTTTTCAGCAACCCAATACTGTAGACACTGAAAGGACTCGCCACCCTTCTCTCTCTGTCTCTATCTCTCTGTCTCTCTCTCCATATCTCTGTCTCTCTCTCTGTCTCCATCTCTCTGTCTCTCTCTCTCTGTCTGTCTCTCTCTCTGTCTGCCCCTCTCTCTAGCACCGAGAAATAAACTGTTCACAATTACTTTCTTTTTTTTCTTTATACCCCTCTCTATGTCTGTTTTGTCTGTGTGTAATAATCTGTATGTGTCCCTCTTTGCCATTTGCCTCTTTCCCTCTTTCACTGTCTCTTTTTTATGTCTTTGTCTCTCTGTCTCTCTCGGTCTCTCTGTCTCTCTTTCTCTTTCTGTGTCTCTGTCTCCTTCTATCAGTCTCTCTGTCTCGCTATCTGTCTCCATCTCTGTCAGTCTGTCTGTCTGTTTCTCTGTCTGTCTGTTGTTCTCTGTCTTTTTATCTCTGTCTCTTCATCTGTCTCTGTATGTTTTTGTCAGCAAGTCCCCTCTCTCTCTATCTCTCTTTCTGTATGTCTGTCTGTCTGTCTGTCTCTCTCTCTCTCTCTCCTCTCTCTCTCTCTCTCTCTCTCTCTCTCACAAAACTTGTTAATAAACTTCACACAGAGATAGTATTTACAAAGTATTTGCAAAATCTCGTCTGAACTGAAACATTTCGGAATTTTTTTTTTACAAGAATGGCACAAGCATTCACAGAAAGAAAAAGTTGGCTTCCTTCAATCTACCCCTCCCTCCCTCCCTCCCTCCCTTTGTCAGTCCAAAAATACACAGCGAAATGCTCGTGTGATCAAGAAAAAAAAAAGTAAAACTAACAGACAGAAAAGGCCTACCAAAAAATCCCCCCAAGAAGCCACAGAGGAAAGAGAAGAACATTGCCAAGAAACAGATACATGGAGATACAAGAGGGTAGACATAGCGTTAAGGTTTCAAGACATGGATAGAAAGAAAAAGACGTGTTTGAGAAGAAACACACCACACACATATACAGACACAGAAAGACAGACAGACAGACGGACACACACACATGCACGTTAGCACACACGCCCGCCCGCACGCATGCACCCACACACACACACACACACACACGCCCGCGCACGCGAGCGCGCCCACACACACACACACACACATACACACATACTAATACACACACTTACACACAAACATACACACGCATGCACACACACTAACACACACTAACACAACACACACACACACTTACACACATACACACATACTAACACAACACAACACACACACACACTAACACAGCAACACAACACACACTAACACACTTACACACTTACACACACATACTAACACAACACACATACACTTACACACACATACACACACACTAACACAGTAACACAACACACACACACACACACACACACACTTACACACTTACACACACATACACACAAACTAACACAACACACATACACTTACACACACATACACCCCCCACAAACACACACGATTCCTTCTGGGTTTTCCTTTCCCCCCAATCTTTACACCTCAAAGAAGAAGCCAAGAGAACAGACAGCAGAAGAAAAAAATCACTGTGTTGAGTGAAAGAAGAAACCCACAACAGTGATGGAAATAGAAAAGGGCAAATATAGTAGGGAAAAAAAAACTGGAAGGACAGAAAAAAATGAGACACACAGGAAGGAAGGAAGGAAGGAATAAAAAAAAAATGTACTGAACGTAGAACAGCCGCCTACAGACTGTCTCCAGAGGATTCAAGAAGAGAAAAATAAATCGTTGAGGACAAGAAGAAAGAAAAAACAAAACAAAGACAAATACGGAACAGTAGACATTAGCGTCTCGTATTATCGTATCGTGCGTTTGGTTGTTTTTTTACAATACTCTAACACTACTGTTATTATCATCTAGTATTAACATTGTATTATCATCAATTTTGAATGACGACGACGACGACGACGATGATGATGATGATGATGATGATGATGATGATGATGATGATGATGATGATGATGATGATGATGATGATGTACATTTAATCTAATATTATATAATGGAATTTAATGCGTGAATTAAAAAACAATCATGACAAGCCCATCATATTTTATTTCATACACACCTTCAAACTCACGCAATTTCTCCGTGAATTTCGTTGCTCTCCTCCACAACCGTCGCACTTCGCTGCCCACCCATTTCCCCTCTCTTTTTTTTCTGCAGCAGTATTGTTTCCCTACAAGTGGCTTTTTCTAAGATTTTGCCAGCACTTTGGTGAGGGCGTTTTGTCGTATCACGAGTCGCATAATGACACGATGATGATGACAACTATCATACATTTACATTCTACACATTCATATAATGGAATTAATGCACGAAGAAAACGACAATCATGATAATCAATCTCATCATAAACATCACTACCAGCACCTCCAGAACTACCACTATCATCAGTGTTTTGTTGATAGAGATAAGGCAATAGCGATTGTGGTTTTGTCAAATTTCATGTACCCCTTGTGGGGTTTTCTTGAAATAAAACCTTGAAAATAATTGAATGATTGTTAGTGGTTAGGGTTATTGTGTTCCCTTACAGTTCAGCGACAGAATGGCCTGGTGCACAGAACGTCAAACTCATGATCTGATGGTTACAGGCGGCAATGGGTCGAGTCTCGACATATAAATGTGTCCCCTCAAAGGGATCTTTCACCTGGAATGTTCTTCTTCGTCGAGCGCATAAACACCAAGTATTGTCGTCTGTTATAGGAGCGAAAATGCGCTGTGCTGCCGTTAAGCGCCTGACAAGTCAGGCCCAGCACATGCAACCTCGGCGTGGGAGAGAATTATTATTTTTTAAGTCTTTCTGGAACAAAAGGCAGGGGAATGGAAGAAGAAGGCAGAAAATAAGCAAGAAGGGGGTGACGGGAAGAAATGACAAGGCAGAAACGGAGAGAGAGAGAACAGAGGAAAATCCAAGCACAGAGTCTCCAGAAGGTGGGGATGCTGATTATACTGTCAGTGCCTCGGCATCTCCGCGAGGAGGACTGGGGGTTAGCATTGGTCCTGACTGTGTTCCTTGCAAGATTTTCTTGTAGGAGACTGCAGCCTGGGAGTTCAGCGTACAGGTCCATGCAAAACATCTTGTCTTCACGTTAGACTGTTATCCATCTTCTTTGTAAAGGAGTAAAGCAACATCTGGACTGGCCAAGACTGTCCTTCACGGAACAGTACAAAGAGGGAGAACGAAGAGGCAGAGAAACGATGGGAAGACCAGCATCAGAGAATAGACTGGCCTTGAGTGGAATGAATTGCTACACAAAGCTGAGAACCGCGAGGATCGGAGGAAGCTGGTTGTAAAATCTGCAGTGACGCCTTAAAGGTCAACCAGACTACGGGACAGGTGATGGGTGAAGGGTGAAGCAAATATGCCCAGTGGCACGTATGACAGGAATACATCTAGCACTTAATGTATCTCTGCTTATCTTTGCCTATGGCACTGCATATGCAAGCACGACCACCTATCAACATAACTGACTTTGTACATATGCCATGGCATGTACAGTGCACACTCGCCACATAGCCAATGTTGGCAGAACCTTCGCCTGCAGTGTGAAACACTGACGTATAATACATCAAGTCCACTCATGGTTACATGAGAGGATAAACGTGTCGCGCATCAGGAATATGACTGTGTTTGCATAATTATGTGAATGTACATACGCAAGGAGTCTGCTTGTTGAAAGACATAGCTGAGCTCACTGCCAAATGGTACGTGGCCAAGTGATGACACAATGCTTTCGTCTCGATTTTTTCTGCCCCCCCCCCCCCCTCCTCCCCCACGCTGTTCCATTCCTTTCTCTCTGGGATTCAGTCAATGAGATGCAATCTTGTGGAGGCGGACCATCATTCCTAACCCCCCTCTCTCCCACCACCCTAGCCTCCAGACAGAGAGAGACATGTAGACAGAGAGACAGACAGACAGACAGACAGACAGACATAAATTGACAAAGTAGTGACAATATGAGGCAGATACCAAAATGAAGCATAGGTGACTAAGACAATGAGCCAGACATACAGGGACAGACAGGAAGACAGGGACAAAGACACAGAGAAGTGTTTTTTTTAAAGTCATCTTTATGTAGCCTTGAATTTAAGCAGGTAAAGTGTACTATCACACAGATAAACCAACCATCTAGCATTCCAATACAGTTGAACACAGTTGTTAAAATCGTGGTCTGCTAATGATCTTTAAATCATGACTCATCTCACTAATCTTTTCCCTCTGCATTTCATTTCCCATCAGACTAGTTTAGCAGGGAGGTTCTATACTAGCCAGCCAATGAGTACCGATCTACCGTCCCTCACTTACCTTCAGATTCCCACCCCCTCCCCCTTCCCTAACTTCAGATCT
>CM054137.1:12090130-12102630 GCA_028751875.1 Rapana venosa
CACCCCTTCCTCCAAACCCTTTCTCACTTATTCCATTCCTCCCTCTCTTTATTTATTTATTTTTTAAAGTGTATACCACTTTCATCACGACAGATTTCTCTGCGTGAAATTCGGGCTGTTCTTTCCGAGGATAGCGCGTCGCCAAAAGAACAGCGCCACTTATTTATTTTTCCTTTCCTGTCTGCAACTGTATTTGTTTCCCTATCAAAGTGGCCTTTTCTACAGAATTTTGCCTGGGACAGCATTCTTGTTATCGTGGGTTCTTTTACGTGCGCTAAGTAACTATGTGTAACACACGGGACCTTGGTTTAATCGTCTCACCAGAAACACTAGCACCCAGACCACCACTCACAGTTCAGTAGATGGGGGAAAAGTTTCGGGCCCAAACGGGGTTCAAACCACCGCACACTTCCGACCCGGAGTTTTCGATTTTCTAGGCAGATGCGTTACCTCTAGACCACCGATCCACTTTCTTTCTTGGTTTCTGCTTGTCAGTGCACATTGATAGATGGAGAGGATGGGGATAGTAAGGGAAGAGAGAGGGGATGGATGGAGACTGTTGAAAGAAGCAAAAGATGAAGAAGACAGAAAGTATGTTTACTCAGGCAAATGATTGTTGTTTTCTTTTGATTCCAAGTTTTGTTTCTAATTCAAAGTCTAAAGCCTCGCTCTTCATATTTGTTACCGTTTCGAGATATTTGTTACAAGCAAAATTCACTTTTTTAAAGGAAGGTGAGTTTCTAGTGTAAAAACTTAAGCATACACATGCACGCACGCAGACATACACAAACACCTGGGAAAGAAAACAGTACACAGAGAGAGACACAGGGAGATGCAGAGAACAAGAAAAAGAGAGCAAGAGATATACACAGACTGAGATATACAAAAGGGGGGGGGGGGGGAGGGAGAGAGATAGAGAGAGAGAGAGAAAGAGAGACAGAGACAGGGAGGGACAGACACAGAGAGAGATTGACTGACAATGAGGCAGACAAACAGAAAATCCAACACTGGTAAAAGTTCTTGGCAGAGCCAAATCTCCCCTTAAGCCTATAATATAATCAAGAAAATAGCATCAAGAAGACAAGTGTATCTTCTACCACATAGGCCTCCTCCACCCCCACCCCCCCCCACCACCCACCCACCACCCACTCACATCCTTTCCTGAACTCCTACCTTCTAACCAAAGTTATCAGTGAGAGAGCATCCAGCAAAAAAAAAATGCAAGGTGATCTTAAATCCTGACAAAAATACACATCATATCTCCCTCCTTCTCAGGTGAATACGTTGGTGCCATTTTGGTTGATTCTCCAATCACTGGAACTCTTTAAACTGTGCATGCACCCATGCACGTGCCACAGTCGTTATCTGACAAGCTCCCTGCAGGAGGCAGACAGAGACAAGATGAATGGGAAGGAAGGAAGGGAGGAGGCAAGACACCTGTTGCCATAGAAGAAGAGAGGAGAGGAGGTGAGGTGTCTGTGTGCCAGTCAGGAGAGGACTGGCATGTTCCGCCCCATTGGCCGTTGTGCTATGTGGCAGGAGAGAGAGAGAGAGGAGATAGAGAGAGAGAGAGAGAAGAGAGAGAGAGAGAGAGAGAGAGAGAGAGAGAGAAGAGAGAGAGAGGAGTGATAGAGTGAATGAGAGAGAGAGTCTGTCTGTCTGTCTGTCTGTCTGTCTGTCTGTCTGTCTGTCTGTCTGTGCCAACAGTAATGGTCCCTGCAGTGCTGTCACCTCCTCTGTATGTACCTCACTGCCACAGAGAGAGACAGAGACAGAGACAGACAGAGACAGAGACAGACACGGAGAGACACAGAGAGAGCGCATTGCTTAGCTGTTTATTTGTGTAACACTACCTCTACTGCCAAAAGAAAAAACCCACCTGCTGACTTGTTTAAAAGGGGTATGCTGGATATAACGCGTTGTGTATTGAGTGGAGTGTGCAAATATGGGCTTCAATGTCAGATTGCTTGAAGCATTGTTCCTATGTCTGTTGATATTTCTCTATGAATAACTGCCTTTCAGCACGTCTCTATAAGTTGTCAAGCCTCTTTTTTCATCTGTGTATGTGTGTGTATGTGTGCGTGCGTGCGTGTGTGTGTGCGTTCGTGCGTGTGTGTGTGTTGCATGTGTGAGTGTGTGTCTGTCTATCTGTCTATGTATCTATTAACCTATCTATTTATCTATCTATCTATTTAGCTAGCTATGTCTGCCCATCTACGTATTTATTTGCCTCTCTCTCTCTCTCTCTCTCTCTCTCTCTCTCTCTCTCTCTCTCTCTCTCTCTCTCTCTCTCTCTCTCTCTCTTCTTCCTTGGAAAAAAAGTACAAGGAGAAACAGGACACACACGGCAACACACACGCACACACACACACATCTACACACACATACACACACACATACACATACACACACATACACACACATACACACACACATACACACATACACACACGCACAGAGTTGGGAAGAGATGCCGACACACAGATGGGCAGATAGAGAGGAAGAGTGGAGCTAGTATACATACCTACATATGCCCCTTAGTGCCAGACACTCCATCACTTGGTGGCTGAGGGCAGAAGCAAACATGCCGATTGTAAACAGACATCATTATCTTGTCTGGTCATCTGCCTCTCAAGTTCAGCATGATTCATGAACACTGAAGAACACCCTCCCCTCCCCCCACTTCAACAAATCGGGTTTTTTTTAATATATGTCTACTTTAGTATGAAGGGCGGGATAGCTCAGTGGTCAGAGCACTCGTTTCCCCCCCAGCCAAGGTTAAGCAGCATGGAGCGTGGTTACCAGTTGGATGGGTGACCGGTTTACGAGCCTTGGCCTCAGTACAGTCCCCCAGTTCACTCAGCTGTAAATGGGTACTTGCCTCTTTAGGGTCAGGGAAGGTAAAGCAGCGAGGAAGAGGAGATGGGCGTCGCCCTCAATATGCTGGCCCCTAGAGAAGTGAGGTGTCTGACGCCTCGCTGCCCTACGAACTTATAGATTAAGGGACACCTTTCCCTTTACTTACTTTAGTATAAGGAACCCCTGTCTCTTCAGTCCTTCCAAAGTCATGCAACTGAATGCACAGCCTTGCATACACGCTACACCATGCTAACCAAGAAATCTAAGCATTGGAAACTTGGATTAATCCCTTTTTTGCATTGCATTGTATTGTATTCCAGTTTCAATGACAGTAGATTTTTCTACTTGAAATTCAGGTTGCACTCTCTGGAGAGAGCGTGTTATCGCAACAGCAGTACGGCCATCGTTTAGAGATAAACGCCTGTCTGCATGTAGAGATTGTCTGTCCTTTGGCAGTAGCTTTGTTTTCCACACAGTTTTACCAGGGTAGCTCTCTTCTTACCGTGGGTTCTTTTTATGTCTTTTTAATGTATATTTCTCTGATATAATAAAGTATTTGAATTAAATCCGATATCTCACATGTACTAAACATGATTTTTTGTCTATTCGATGTAATAAAGAATTTAAATAGAATTAAATATGTGTAACATTCAGGTTCTGATTCTTATGAAAGACCCACAGCCTGTCTACCACTCAAGATGTAATGGATGGGAGGAAAAGTTCAGGTTGAAATGGGGAACAAATCCACAGTCCTCACTTTCTATATAGGCGTGTTACCTCTTGACCGCAAATCCACACAACCATATACCTGTAAATACGCATATATATACTGAGCTTTTTCTTTTTTCTGCAAAAACACTAGATGCTGGTATCAATGATTGGCTTGTTTATGCGAATTTTATTTTGGTGTGCATAAATACATGGAAAACATAAAGGACTCTCTGAGGTCTGTATCTGACATAACCAGAGAGATCAGAAAACTTACCAGGCGTCATTAGCACTTTCAATATGGTCATACTTAGATATCCGAGGCTTCATTTACTGAGGTGATTATTATGTCTCTTGTGTACTTGTATACATAAGCTAAGACTCTACAACAGAATTGTTGCTCATATGACCGACAATAATAGCTGCTATCTGAGTATTCAATGAAGAAGAAGAAGAAGAAGAAGAAGAAGAAGAAGAAGAAAGAAGAAGAAGAAGAAGAAGAAAGAAGAAGAAGAAGAAGAAGAAGAAGAAGAAGATGAAGCAGAAGAAGAAGAAGAAGAGAAGAAGAACAAGAAGAACAAGAAGAACAAGAAGAACAAGAAGAACAAGAAGAAGAACAACAACAACAAGAAGTAAGAAGAAGAAGAGGAGGAGGAGAAGAACAACAACAACGACAATAATAACAATAACAGCAGCAGCAACAACAACAACAAGAAAACTCTGCAACAAAAAGTTTGACTTGACTGACATTTTCCTCAACGTCAGAAAGGGTCACAGGGGTACATCGCTAAAACAGTCAGATAGTGTCTTGAGCACTCTGAGTCTGATGGAACCTTTCCCTCTCCAGGGCAGAAAAGGCAGGTAAATATTTTGCCAGGCTGCTGTTCACTTGCTTCTCGTGAACTGCTTTGCTTGTCCTTGTCAGGGAGTTTTTGCAATGAAACGGATTTGCTGTATCAGCTTCATCCTCTCGTTCTTGCTACAAACTGTATAATTTTATAATACCAGACGTTCATAATCTATACAGTTATGAGTTAATTGTTCAGGGAGTAAAAATATTTTGTTTTTAAAATTTGGAAGATAATAATTATTATGTGTAGATACTTGAAGTAATATGTTGAATTTGTAAGTGCCAGATATAATCATAAAGGCAGGAACATAAAATAGAAACTGGCATACAATCATGTATGCATTTGCACACGTGTGCACGTGCATACGCAGACAAAGACACAGACACACGGACACACGCATTCTCTCTTACACATGCACCTACATTCACATACACTCATAAATGCATGCACGCACACACGCACACACACACACATACATACACACTACACCACACAATACAACACAACACACCCTAGTATCCTAAATGTTCCACCTTTTGAGAAAGAAAACACACACACACACGCACACACACACGCACACACACACACATACATACACACACACACTTCACCACACACACACACACTTGCATCCTAAATCTACCTCTACACAACTTTCTTTACTTCTTTGTAAGAACAAACACTCACACAGACAGTTACAAAGAAAAAGAACCCATAAAAGACGACAAACCAAAAAACCCAACAACTCCTATTGTTGCTACAGACAGAACAGCTGGAACCTCCAGACACTGGGCTTGGTTCTAGCAGAGGGGCTGTCTGATACAACACACAACCTCTCTCGCACGTGCAACACGCTCCAAAAGAGAGACAAAGATGAATCAATGAAACGTTGACCTTCCCGTCCTTCCCCTCTCTTTCTCTGCATGGAGACACGATCAGTTTGGAGAAAGTTTGTAACAGTTCAGCATCACAGAGACTGAAAGGGCCCTCCCTTCTATTTCACCTTTATCACTGAAGAAAACTGGATAGTATATTAGGTAGTTTTGTCTCTCAGTCTATATGCCTGTTTGTATGTCTGTCTGTTTGCATGATTATTTGCTTGTGTGACTGACTCTGTGTCTGTGAGAGTGACTGTGTGATTTGGCAATCTCTCTCTCTCTGTCTCTCTACCTCTGTATGTCTCTCTCTGTGTGTTTCTGTCTGTCTGTCTCTCTGTTTCTCTCTGTCTGTCTGTCTGTCTGTCTGTCTGTCTCTCTCTCTCTCTCTCTCTCTCTCTCTCTCTCTCTCTCTCTCTCTCTCTTAAATGTGTGCATACACTTTTTCTCTTACTCAATTTGCTGAGTCTAAATAATGGTCAAGCATTCATTTTCTTTCAAATCAGTTTATTTCTTCATTCATATACAAATCGCTATATAAACAAATGGATATAAACACATAAATAGGCAGATATTTCAACTAATGAATAAACAGATGAATAAAAAATAAAATAAAAAACGAACATGGACATACTGATAGAAATGAATTTCTAAAAAGACATCTCAACAGGTTTATTTGGTTGTTTCTTTTGTTTCAATCATTAAAAATCAAGCGGTCACGCAGTCAACCACAAGCATGAATGAAAACCAAAGCCGTCAAAGAAAGAAAGACATTGTTTCTACAATGAGAACAGCTGGAAAATCCAGACACTGGACTTTGTATCAGAAGTGGGTCTGTCTGATACAACACACCACGTCCCTCACACGTGCAACACGCTCCAAAGGATAAGAAAAACGGGTCGATGAAACTTCGACCCTTCCACTCCTCTCTACCTCTGCCTGCATGGAGAAATGGTCACTTTGGGGAAAGTCTTCAACAGTTCAGAGTGTCACAGAGACTGAAAGGGCCTTCCCATCTATTTCCCCTTTATTATGGGGGAACACTGAACAGTTTTTCCTTTTTTTCTGTCACTCAGTCTATGTATGCCTGTTTGTATGTCTGTCTGTCTGTCTGTCTGTCTGTCTGCATGGTTATTTTCTTGTGCGACTGTCTGTGTCTGTGAGTCTGTCTGTGTGTTTGTGTCTGTCTTTGTTCATCTTTTTGTCTCTCTTCCTCTGTCATATGTCTGTCTGTCTGACTGTCTATCTTATTGACTGTGTCTGTCTGTGTGCCTACCTACCTGCCTGCCTGCCTGTCTGTCTGTCTGTCTCTGTCTCTCTCTCTTTTTTATCATCTTTGTTGGTTTGGTTTTTCCTTCTCTTTTGTTTGTTTGTTTGTTTTGGTTAAGGTTTTTGGGGGGTGGGGGTGGGGTGGGGTATTTTATGGTTTTCTTTTATTTGCTTGCTTTGGGGGGGGGGGGGGGGGGTTGTTGGGGGGGGAGCTGTTTTGAAAAGGGTTATTTCCCCTTGTTTTTATTGTGAGACTGTATAAGTATTGGGTTATTATTATTAAGATGTATCCCTAACGGGCGGGGACTGGATGTAAAAAAGCACATGTGTGCTTATTCATTATCCTCGAAATAAAAGAATTTGTCATTGTCATTGTCTCTCTCACTCACTCTCTCTCTATGAGATTCTATGTAGCAGTCCAACAGACTTATTCTTTCAAATAAATGTATTTCTCTCTCTCTCTCTCTCTCTCTCTCTCTCTCTCTCTCTCTCTCTCTCTCTCTCTCTCTCTCTCTCTCCCGCATATATATATATATTATATATATATATATATATATATATATTATATATTTTTATATATATATATATATATATATATATATATATATATATATATATATATATATATATATATGGATGACCACGTGAAGAAAAATGACAGATGACAGATGAAAAAATGTGGAAAGACTTAGAAAAATGTAACACTGTAAATCATGTCCACAGTTTTTGTTTTGCTTGTAGCTTCAAGCACTTTGAAAATCAAGCACTCACACAGACAAATATAAACCTGAATCAAAACCACAGCAGTCAAAGACAGAAGCCTATTGTTGCTACACTGGGAACAGCTGGAAACTCCAGACACTGGGCTATGTACCAGCAGAGGGGCTGTCTGATACCACACACAACCTCTCTCACACGTGCAACACGCTCCAAAGGAGAAACAAAAATGAATCAATGAAACATCGACCGCCTCCCTTCCTTTCCTTCTCCCTGCATGAAGAAATGGTCAGAATGGGAGAAAGTCTTCAACAACTCAGGATGCCAGAGATTGAAAGAGCCCTCCCTTCTGTTTGTCTGACCAGCACTGAGGAAGACTGGATCCTGTTTCCTTTTTGTTTTGGTCTGATTCTCAATCTGTGTGTCTGTCTGTTTGTCTTTGGTTTTTCTGTATCTCTGCCTCTTTCTTTCTGTTTCCTTCTGTTCTGTCTGTGTTTGTCTGTGCCTGTCTGTCTCACTCTCTTCCTCTTCCCTCTCTGTCTTTCTGTCTGTCTATCTATATGTCTGTCTGTCTATCTGTCTGTCTGTATCTCTTTCTTTCTTTTTTCCTCTCTCTTTCTCTGTCTGTTACAGAGCTCTTCCTCTCTGCATGACACTCATCCTCCCCACCCCCTCCCCAGCTTATTCTCTAATTACAAATCAGTCTATCAATAAATCAGCCACTTGAACAATAGACCAAAAAAAGTAAAACAAAACACCGATAAAAGGAAGATGGATGTGAAAGAAAAATAAGAAATAAAATAAAACAGGACACTAAAGACAAAACATAGAAAACCCATCTTGTCAATGTTTTTTCCCACATCATTTTTCTTTTATAATCAGTTTAAAACCAAATGCGCCCCCCCCCCCCCACCCACCATCCTCCACCCCCCCCCCCCCCCCCACACACACACACACAGACAAACCCAATGCAGAACATTTTTCTCGATAATCAGTTTAAAACCAAACAGCCACATACACAGACAGACAACCGTAAGGGAGAGGCACTAAAGTCAAACAAAAGAAGAAGAAAGAAACATATTACTGTTTCTACAATGGGAACAGCTGCCAAGTCCAGACACTGGCCTTGTACCAACAGACACTGTCTTTTACAGCACACAAGGTCTCTCGCACGTGCTACACGCTCTACACAAGTACAAACATGTGTGGGTCGATGAAATATCACCGCCTCTGCATGGGGCATGAATGGTCAGAAGTGTCCAAAAGTATTCAGGAAGAGTGCGCTGAACAAGAAAGGGATTATTTCTTTTTACTGGTGTCTGGGTTTTTTTCCTGTCTGCCTGTCTGTCATTTTGTCTGTCTGTTTGTCTGTCTGTTTGCCTCTTGCGCTATCTGCCTACCTGTAGGTCTGTCTGTCTGTTTTCCTCTATGTGTCTGACTGTCAGCCTCTCTCGCAAACACATACAAGTCACGCATGCTTACAGAGAGAGAGAAAGAGAGAGAGAGAGCGAGAGAGAGAGAGAGAGAGAGATAGAGAGGAACACACACACACACAAACACACACACGCACGCACGCGCGCACACACGCATGTATGCATGCATTCTGTTGGTGATGATTAACTTCATGTAAAAAAATACTTTTATATGTGAAATGAATAACTCTGCTCCCCACTCCCACCCCACCCCCCACCCCCACCCACGTATTGTATGCTTTTCCTCACACCCATCAGTAAGTCTGGTGGTGTGGTGTCAGACCAAAGCACAGTAACACTTTTCAGTAATCTGTACCTCTCTGTGAGCTGTCTTTCTATTTTCTCAGCTAAGCAAACTGACTCTTTTCAATCCATTTCAGTTCTTCGACTTGTCCATAAATCCTTCAACTGCTCAATCAATCAATCAATCAATTAAATAAAATAATCAATCAATCAATCAATTAACCAAAAATCAAGCAATAAACCAATCAGTCAGAAAATCAATCAATCAAACAGCCAATCAATCAATCAGATCAATAACCAGTCACTAAATAAATCAATCTATAAATCAACTAATCAATCAATCCATCAATCAATATAAAAAACATACATCAGTCAACTGATCAATCATTCACTCAATCAATCAAGCTTTAACTGAATCATAAAATCCATCTATAAATCAACCAACGGTAGGGTAAACTAACAAACAGAAACATAGTGTACATCTTCTTCAACACAACTACCAAGTGTGTCTCTCAACAACAAACACCCACAGTGTTCACCAACTGTAAGCAGGACAAACATCCACCTGGCAAAGCCAACGAGGAAAAAACGTATTGTTGCTACAGACAGAACAGCTGGAACCTCCAGACACTGGGCAATGTACCAGCAGAGGGGCTGTCTGATACCACACACAACCTCTCTCACACGTGCAACACTGCAACACGCTCCAAAGGAGAAACGAAACTGGGTGGATGAAACATGGACTGTCTGTCTCTATCTCTCTGTCGCTGTGTCTCTGTCTTTGTCTCTCTCTGTCCCTGTCTGTCTTTCTCTCTCTCTCTCTCTCTCTCTCTCTCTCTCTCTCTCTCTCTCTCTCTCTCTCTCTCTCTCTCTCTCGCTCGCTCGCTCGCTCGCTTGCTCTCTCTCGCTCTCTCTCTCTCTCGCTCTCTCTCGCTCTCTCTCTCTCTCTCTCTCTCTCTCTCTCTCTCTCTCTCCTCTCTCTCTCTCTCTCTCTCTCTCTCTCTCTCTCCATGCAAGAAGATATGGTCAGAATGGGAGAAAGTCTTCAACAATTCAGGATGCCAGAGATTGAGAGGGCCCTTCCTTTTATGTTTGTCTGACCAGCACTGAGGAAGACTGGATCCTGTTTCCTTTTTGTTTTGGTCTGATTCTCAATCTGTGTATGTGTGTGTCCGTGTATTTGTCTTTGTCTGTTTGTTTCTGTATCTATGTCTCTTTCAGTCTGTCTGTCTGTCTTTCTGTCTGTCTCTGTCTGTCTGTCAGTCTCATTTGCTCACTTTCTCTCTCTCTCTCTCTCTCTCTCTCTCTCTCTCTCTCTCTATCTGTCTGTCTGTCTCTCTTTTCTTTCAAACATATTGCTTGTGCTTTGGTGTTAAAACTATTTTCCCTTTTTGAGGGCTGGATGAACAAAAGTCATTGTACTTGACCTACTACCCTCTTTAAATAAAATTTCGTATTTCGTATTTCTTTCCCTGTCTGTTATAGATCTCTTTCTATCAGCCCAGCAATTATTTTCTTCATCCTAATATCTCTATTTAAATTAGTCTATCAGGTAATCATTCACTCGTTTGATAAAAAAAACACCTAGATATAGTCAAAGGAAAGAAAAAGAAAAAAACAAAGAAAAAGAACAGGGCACAAAAAGACATAGAAAATCCATCTTGCCAATGCTCTCCCACATAATGTTTTTTATTAAATATAATCAGTTTAAAACTCCAGTACCCTCACAGACATACGATCTTAAGGGAGAGAGACCAAAGCAAAAAATAGAAAGAAACATATTACTGTTTCTACAATGGAGACAGCTGCCAAGTCCAGACGCTGGCCTTGTACCAACAGACACTGTCTTTTACAGCACACAAGGTCTCTCACACGTGATACACGCTCTACACAAGTACAAACATGTGTGGGTCGATGAAAGATCACCGCCTCTGCATGGGGCGCTGAATGGTCAGAAGTGTAACAAAGTCTTCAGGAAGAGTGCGCTGAACAAGAGAGAGAATATTTCTTTTTACTGGTGTCTGGGTTTTTTTCTAATCTTTCTGTCTGTCTGTTTGTCTGTCTGTCTGTTTGTCTCTTGCGCTATCTGCCTACCTGTAGGTCTGTCTGTCTGTTTCCCTCTATGTGTCTGACTGTCAGTCTCTCTCGCAAACACATATAAGTCATGCATGCTTACAGAGAGAGAGAGAGAGAGAGAGAGAGAGAGAGATAGAGAGGAACACACACACACACAAACACACACACGCACGCACGCACACACGCATGCATGCATACATGCATTCTGTTGGTGAGGACTAATGTCATGTCAAAAATTACTTTGATATGTGAATTGAACAACTCTGCTCCACACCCACACCCACACTAACGTATTGTATGCTTTTCCTCGCACCTTCAGTAAGTCTGGTGGTGTGGTCTCAGACCACAGCACAGTAACACTTTTTTGTGATCAGTGTTTCTCTGCATGCTCTTTCTTTTTTCTCAGCTAAGCATACTGACTCGTTTCAATCCATTTCAGTTCATCGACTTGTCCATAAATCCATCAACTGCTCAATCAACCAATCAATCAGTTGCTCACTCAATTAATCAAATAATCAATCAATCAAGCAATCAATAAGATCAATCAAGCATCCAATTAGTCAGAAAATCAATCAATCATACAGCCAATCAACCAATCAGATCAGGCAACCAGTCACTCATAAATCAAGCCATAAATTAACTGATCAATCAATCCATCAATCAATTGATCAATCATTCACTCAACCAATCAAGCATAAACTGAATCATAAAATCCATCTATAAATCAACCAACAGTAGGGTAAACTAACAAACAGAAATATAGTGTACATCTTCTTCAACACAACTACCAAGTATATCTCTCAACAACAAACACCCACAGTGTTAACCAGCTGTAAGCAGGACAAACATCCAGCTGGAACCTCCAGACACTGGGCTAGGTTCCAGCAGAGGGGCTGTCTGATACCACACACAACCTCTCTCACACGTGCAACACTGCAACACGCTCCAAAGGAGAAACAAAACTGGGTGGATGAAACATGGACTCTCTCTCTCTCTCTCTCTCCTCTCTCTCTCTCTCTGTGTCTCTGTCTTTGTCTCTCTCTGTCCCTGTCTGTCTGTCTGTCTGTCTGTCTGTCTGTCTGTCTGTCTTCTCTCTCTCTCTCTCTCTCTCTCTCTCTCTCTCTCTTGCTCGCTCTCTCTCGCTCGCTCTCTCTCTCTCTCTTCTCTCTCTCTCTCTCTCTCTCTCTCTCTCTCTCTCTCTCTCTCTCTCTCTCTCTCTCTCTCTCTCTCTCTCTCTCTCTCCTTGCAAGAAGAAATGGTCAGAATAGGAGAAAGTCTTCAACAAATCAGGATGCCAGAGATTGAAAGGGCCCTTCTTTTCATGTTTGTCTGACCAGCACTGAGGGAGACTGGATCCTGTTTCGTTTTTGTTTTGGTCTGATTCTCAATCTGTGTATGTGTGTTTCCATGTATTTGTCTTTGTTTCTTTC
>CM054137.1:12110130-12122630 GCA_028751875.1 Rapana venosa
ACGCGCACACACACACACACGCACACACATACACAAACACACACACACGCACACACGCACACACAAACACACACACATGCACGCGCATGCAAAGAGATGTAAAATTGAAGACTACGACGACACATACACGCACACACACACGGACACACACACACAAATCCACAAAAATCACAAAACACAAAGAGAGATATACTGATATTCACAGGGAGAGAGAGACAGAGACAAAGACAGACAGTCAGACAGACAGGCAGAAGCAGACAGAGACAGACAGACAGAGGCATACACATACAGAGACAGACAGACAGGCAGGCAAACAGACAGACAGGCAGAAACAGACAGAGACAGACAGAGAGAGGCATACACAGACAGATAGATAGACAGGCAGACAGACAGACAGAGAACAAAAACAAGGTCACATCCTTGTGTTTGCTAAGTGATGTGCCTCACACCAGTAATTGGAACAGAGTATGGGAAGGAGAAAAAATATTCCCTTGGGAACGTGTGTGTGTGTGTGTGTGTGTGTGTGTGTGTGTGTGTGTGTGTGTGTGTGTGTGTTTTGTGTTGTGTTGTGTGTCGTGTGTGTGTGTGTGTGTATGTGTGTGTGTATGTGTGTGCGTTGTGTGTATGTGTGTGTGAGCGTGTGTGTGTTTGAGTGTGTGTGTGTGTGTGTGTATGTGTGTGTGTGTGTGTGTTTGAGTGTGTGTGTTTGAGTGTGTGTATGCGTATGTGTGTTAAACATGCAAATCATTTCGGACACCCTCAAAACAAATACAGAGCTTAAAAAACTTCATCCCAGGACCATGACTTTGAATCTTAATGCCCACACACGAGTTGTGTGTGTGTGTGTGGGGGGGGGGGGGGGGGGGGGAAGGGGGGGGGGGGGGGCGCGTGCGTGCCTGAGTGCATGCGTGTGTGAGTGTGTGTGTGTGTGTTCTTTCTTTGATTTTAACGTCTTTACACATAAAGTGATAGCAGACAAAATAAGTGTGTGTGTGTGTGTGCGCTTGCGTTCGGGCGGGCGTGCGAGTGACTGTGTGTGTGTCCGTTTCATCGTGCGTATGTGCGCGCGCGCGCGTGTGTGCATGTGTGTGTGCGTGTTTAACTTTGTGTCTTTTCAAAAACGTGTGTTATCTGTTTAAAATCTTCGTAACAGAAAAAAAACACACCAAACTTATACGTTTACATGCTCATGAACTTTCAGCCCTCTAAAAAAAAAAAAAACAACAACCAACATACAACCACCACAACACTCACTCATCCTTACATTCACACACCACCACGTTTCCAGTATGATAAACACTAAATCAACAACCGCAACAAACAACAAAGAAGAAGAAATCTGTCATTGTCCTACTTGTAACCGATTTTCTTCTTCACTAACTCTAGCCTTTTTGCCAGCGAGAAGAGCAATTCAGCAGGCAAATCGTCAGGCGTGTGCCGCCCTCTTGGCATTTTTAGAACCGTCTTGAACTTTCCTGTAATTAAATTGACCCTAATTTCCTGACACGAGCCGCCAAGCGCGTGAGACGATGCTAGAGTTGCATGCAGGGGGGGCGAGGCGGGTGGGGGTGGGGGGGGTGGGGTTGAGGGGTTGGGGAGGGAGGGAGGGGAGAGGGGAAGAAAGGGGGGAGGGGGGGGGGGGTGGAGGAGCGTAGGGGTTGGACTGTGTGAGATAAAAGATAGAGAGAGAGGGGGGGGGGGGGGGGGAGGGGTGGAAGAGAGAGAGAGACGGGAGTGGGGTGAAATGGGGAGGCAGGGAGACAGACAGATAGACAGACACACAGACACACACACACAAACACACACAAACAAACACACGCACCCGTGCATACACACACACACACACACACACATACACATACATACATACTTATGATAGAGAGAAAAACAAAAACAGAGACAGAGACAAAGACAGAGAGAGAGAGAAAGAAGAGAGAGAAAGAGCGAGAGAAAGAGAGAGAGAGAGACAGAGAGAGAGAGAAAGAGAGCCAAATAGACACAGAGAGAGAGGCGCAGGTAAACATACATCATTATACATGTAGATATTATAATCAAAGATCAAAAGAAATTCAGACACGCAGATCTACATAAGTGAGAGATAGAGAGAAAGGCAGAGATACAGACTAATGTTCGTGGGTGGTAGAAAGAAAGGAGTAATGCCGAGGATGTGAGAGATCTTATTTTAGAAAACACGCACACACTCACACACACACACATGTATAGTTTACTATAGATTAAGTTTTTTATTCTATGTCTGCATATACATTATCTTTTTTTTCTCCCTTTTTTCTTTAGATAGATGGCTTGATTTAAAAAAACTAGAAAATGCACTGCTTATTCAATGTACCATCTGAAAATAAAAGTTTGACTTTGACTTTGACACGCACGCACGCACGCACTCTCTCTCTCTCTCTCTCTCTCTGTCTCTCTGTCTCTCTCTCTCTCTCTCTCTCTCTCTCTCTCTCTCTCTCTCTCTCTCTCTTTCTCTCCTCTCTCTCTCTCTCTCTCTCTCTCTCTCTCTCTCTCTTCTCTCTCTCTCTCTCTCTCTCTCTGATAGATGGTGATGAAAATATTCAGGATGTTAACGAATGTAACATCAACTTATTGCTTGAAGTTGTGACGTAGGAGTTTATCTTACCCCCACTCCCACCACCCCCTTTTTCTCTCTCTTTATTTTTTTTTCTGTCTGTTGTGATGTGGTTGATGAATTTCTCGTGTTCGATGTTGTTTGTTTGTGTTGTGTCGTGTTTTCGTCCCACCTTCCCCCCCCCCTTTTTTGTCTCTTGTGTGTATGTTGTGTTTCTCGTACGAGTGTGTGTGTCTCGTACGTGTTGTGTGTGTGTGTGTGTGTGTGTGTGTGTGTGTGTGTGTGGTGTGTGTGTGTGTGTGTTTGTGTGTGTTGTGTGGTTGTGTGTGTGTTGTGTGTTGTGTTTCGTACGAGTGTGTGTGTGTGTGTGTGTGTGTTTTGCGTGTGGTTGGTGTGTGGTGTGTGTGTGTGTGTGTGTGTGTTCGTTGTGTGGTGTGTGGTTCGTACGAGTGTGTTGTGTGTGTGTGTTCGTACGAGTGTGTGTGTGTGTGGTTTCGTACGTGTGTGTGTGTGTGTTTGTGTGTGTGTGTGCGTGTTGTGTGTGTGTGTGTGTGTGTGTGTGTTGGTCGTGTGTGTGTGTGGTGTGTGTGTGTGTTGTGTGTGTGTGTGTGTGTGTGTGTTCGTGTGTGTGGTGTGTGTGTGTGTGTGTGTGTGTGTGTTGTGTGTGTGTTCGTAGAGTGTGTGTGTGTGTTCGTACGAGTGTGTGTTTGTGTGTGTTGTGTGTCTGTGTGTGTGTGTGTTTGTGGTGTGTGCTGTGATGTGTGTGTTTGCGTACCTCCAGGCGTGCGTGCGTGTAATGTGGGTGGGTGGGTGGGTGGGAGCTTTTTGCCTGTGTGTTAGTGTGTGCGTTCGTGTGTTAGTGTGTTCGTTCATGCGTGTATCTGTTTGTATGCCAGCCATTGGGCGGGTGAGCATAAGTGCGTGCATGCGCGCGCGTGTGTGTGTGGGTGTGTGTGTGTGGAGGGTTGTTTGTGTGTTTATTGTGTGCATGTGTGTGTTTGTGTGTATGTGTGCTAGTATGTGTGTGTTGTGTTGTGTGTGTGTTTGTGTGAGTTTGCGCACACGCGCGTATGTGTGTGTACCTCTGTTTTGTGCATTTCTTTTGTATGGCTTTTCATTTTGCTATTATAAAGTTTATGGTTTTTCTTGTGGTGAATTAATAATTCATTTGTCATTGATTTTCCTCAGCACATACAGCTTTTGCGCCTTAACTCTATAAAAAGCCTTGCTAAGCGAATAAGTATGAAAAACAGAGAGAGAGAGAGAGAGAGAGAGAGAGAGAGAGAGAGAGAGAGAGAGAGAGAGAGAGAGAGAGAGAGAGAGAGAGAGAGAGAAGACAGACAGACAGAAA
Source organism: Rapana venosa (assembly GCA_028751875.1). NCBI lineage: Eukaryota > Metazoa > Mollusca > Gastropoda > Neogastropoda > Muricidae > Rapana > Rapana venosa. The sequence continues at coordinate 12,114,069 of CM054137.1, forward strand.
TAGACAGAAAGACAGAAAGACATGGAGGAGGCAGGCAGTCAGACAGCAGACAGAGACAGACAGACAGACAGAAACAACACAAACAGAAACAACAGAGGAGCAAGAGCGAGCGAGCAAGCGAGCGAGCGAGGAGAGAGAGAGAGAGAGAGAGAGAGGGGAGAGGAGAGAGAGAGAGAGAGAGAGAGAGAGAGAGAGAGAGAGGGAGAGACGGAGAGAGAGAGAGAAGGAGAGAGAGATCAGACAGGTAGACACAACACAGACAAAGACAAAGGCAGAGAGAGAGAGAATCAGACACTCAGACAAACAGACTCACTGGCAGATAGACAGACAGACTTGCAGACAGACAGACGGACCAGACAGACCAGACAGACCGACCGACAGACGCAACAGACAGACAGACAGTGTAAACTTGTAGGAAGTTAGCTCACCTCCAATACCGAAGGAACACAACACTTCCAGACTGTGGTGCCGACAGGATAGTAATCTCTCCAGAGTCCCAACAGATATTGGATTTCTTTGCCAGAAAGTTGAACACCACACACACAGAGATAATATATATATACACACACAGAGAGAGAGGAGTCTTGTATCACACATACACACAGAGACCCACACACCAGAAAACACAATCACCACGCTGTTTAGATTCAAAACTTTTGTTCCCACAAATTGTATGTCTTAGAAGTATAATATTATTGTCACTTCCTGACGACGACCACACACTTTGATGACGACACTGTCTGTTAACTTAGTCATGTTATGACATCAAAGGCGCCATCATCACTATCATTACTATTCTGGGTGTGTGGGTTTTTTTTTGTCGGCTGAAAAACTTCTTTGAATGAAACAGAAAGTTTAGAAAGGCCTCCTAGATAGTTCTAGTATAAAACAAGTGAAAAATACTTTATAGCGTAGATTATGCGTTCCTTATGTCGTTATTTTAATAACTTCCCTTATGCTAAACATAAAACAAAGTTAAACAGTTTTGATTCTACTCAATCGAAAAAAAAAGTCAAGCCAAAAAGTTTAATCGTTGATTCAACTTTGTTTATATGGTACGTGTACTTAGTATTTTAATGTAAAAGAAAGAAACAGGCACAGCAAATTCAACACACAACCATTCTTGTAATCCTTCTCTGTTTGAGTGTTGATAACAATCTCAATAAAAATACCTTTCTCAAAACAAAACAAAAGAAATACTCCAAAAACACAACTTGGGTAGCCAGTTGTTTTTTTTTAAAGAACAAGAAAAACCAACACGGGGGTAGAGACACACCCTACTCTACTACCACGAAGAAAGAAACCACATCCATCCTTAGTCACAGAAAACTTGAAACTTTTCACAGCCTTACTCCCCCAAAAAACTTTCTCTGTATCAGAGCACTCGGTGCCAGCAAGGGAAGGGAGGAGTAGGGAGCAGCGGAACTTCCCCCAACTTGGGCCCTCGGTTCATCGCCACTGCCGCCACCGCTCTTTGGCACTCCGGGAAAACCGACAACACACGCACAGCACAGCACAGCACAGCACAGCACAGCCTCACAGCAGCTCACGCCGCGTGCTAGCTGTGTTTACCAGGAGCCTGCACGTGCCGCTAGTCAGGGCGACCCCCCTGGCGTTATCCGCCAATCTCTCGCAGCGTGACGTCCATCCACGCTTTAGCCAATCGTTTTGGAGGGTTTTTTGTTGTTGTTGTTTTGTTTTGGGGAGGTTGGGGGTTTCCTTGATTTCCTGCTGTGGCTTTTGAGTGGTATCGGTTACACATAAGGGTTTACCTTCCTTCCGGGTCATGTAGTATTTTCTACAGAGTGCCAGTCAGGGGAAAAATAGTGTTTGCTGGTTTTTACAGGTTTTGTAAAGCATGAAAAAATGCACCGTGTATTTGTTTTGGGGGAGGTTGGGGTCATAGATTAACACCAGGTAGAGTTGAGAAAGTGGGATTTGATGATCAAAAGAGGATTGCTTGTGTTCCTACAGTGTTGACCCCACGCATGCATATTGTTGTGGTGAGGCAGCTAGCAGACAACAAAGGACTAAGCGGTTACAGTGTTTTGCTGACAAATATTAAATAGTTTATACCTACCAAATGTGTTCCTGTTGTCCTGCTTTTTGAGTCAGAGGTAAATGTCTGTGGATTCCGTAGTACGTGCAGTACATTAATGCAAGAGTGATATATTAAAATAGAAGGAAAAGTGCCAGAAGCTAATCGTGGTGTGCAACCATTTTGCAAATAGTGGCCCTTTTTTGTACTCTTTTGGCTTGAGGGATGTTTGTTGGTGCATATAATTATAGCAGCATTATTTTAGAATTACGTTTAGTGGTCAGTTTAAGTCTATGATAAAGTTGATTGATTCGAGACAAAAACCTGAACACATCAACCAACAAACAAAAAACAATTAAAAACAAATACATACAAAATGGATGGCAAAGTATCAAAAGAAAAACTCGGACACCGTTCGCATGTCTGGTTGATGATATTCATCAAGGTTAAGAAAACGATCTTTTTGATGAATAGGATAAACGAAACGAAAAACAGATACAATGTGAATACAGAGTGAACAGACGTTAAATTGAAGATACAATGATTCTATAACAATTATGATTTGGGACTTGGGGTGTAGGCGGGATTGCAGAAAAAAAATCATCCTGTCTTTTAAGTTACTGATTGCAGTGAAGTTATCGCAAAAGGAGGATTTCTTTTCCCCCTACCCCCCACCCAACAGAGGGAGAGAGATCAAATCAGCTTATTTTATAGAGAGAGACAGTCACAATTTGATAATGTAAATTACACTTAAAAATGTAACAGCCGCAAGCTTGCCGACCAAATAACAGCAACTAACTATTGTCATTATCATGATCACCACCATCATCATCATCATCAGCAGCAGCAGCATTGTTATCGTCATAACCCTCACCTTCACAATCACTATTTCCCCAGCACCAATACCACTATCATCATTACCACCACCACCACAAACACCACATCCACTACAATTACCAGTATCATCACCACCACCTCCATCACCGCCACCACCACCACCACCACCATCATCACCATCATCATCATCATCACTGCAACTCCAAGACCATCATCACTACCACTACCATCACCACCATGATCACCACCGTTATCAACATCACACCCACCATCATCGCCACCACCATCACCACCATCATCATCGTCATCACCATCATCTTCATCACCACCATCATCACCGCCACTACCATTATCACCAACATCATCATCATCATTATCATCATCATCACCACCACCACCATCAGCATCATAACCATCACCATCATCACCACCCCAACCCCCATCATCACCACCGCACCATCAACAACAACAACAACGTCAACAACTACAACAACAACACCAAAAAAGCCCAATAACAACTAGCAACAACAACTACGAAAACAACAACAAGAAGATTAAGGGACGACAGCAACAAGACACTATTGATTGAGATGTTTCTGTTTCAAGTGACGCTTGACGAGGCAGCAAAAGAGCTCTTCTCTTCTCTTCTCTTCTCTTCTCTTCTCCTCTCTTCTCAACTCTTCTCTTCTCTTCTCCTCTCTTCTCATCTCTTCTTTTCTCTTCTCCTCTTTTCTCTTCTCCTCTCTTCTCTTCTCCTCTCCTCTCTTCTCTTCTCTTCTCCTCTCTTCTCTTCTCTTCTTTTCTCCTCTCTTCTCCTCTCTTCTCTTCTCTTCTCGTCTCCTCTCTTCTCTTCTCTTCTCCTCTCTTCTTCTCTCTTCTCCTCCCTTCTCCTCTCTTCTCCTCTCTTCTCCTCTCTTCTGTTCTCTTCTCTTTCCTCTCTTTCTCCTCTCTTCTCTTCTTTTCTCCTCTCTTCTCCTCTCTTCTCTCCTCTTCTCTTCTCTTCTCTTCTCTTCTCCTCTCTTCTCCTCTCTTCTCTTCTCCTCTCTTCTCCTCCCTTCTCTCCCCGTGTTCTCTGTGGGGCCAACTAATTCGATTCTCCTTCTGCTATTCTTCGTCCACTTTGTGTCAGTTGACATTGTTTGCTTTCTGCTCAGATTATAAAGGGGCGAAAAACAGAAGAACAAATGAGATAATCTGTGTTTGTCCGAGTATGAGTATGAGTGTGTGTGTGTGTGTGTGTGTGTGTGGTGTGTTGTGTGTGTGTGTGTGTGTGTGTGTGTGTGTGTGTGTGTGTGTGTGTGTGTGTGTGTGTGGGGTGTGTTTCTCTTCTTTCTTTGTCTCTTGACCCGTTCTCTGTTTGTCTGTCGGGCTCTGATTCTTTTCTTTATTGTAAATCTGTCCGTATCTTTGTTTCTCTCTCTGCCTCAGTCTCTGTCTCTCTGCTTCGCTGTCTCTCTCTCTCTCTCTCTCTCTCTCTCTCTCTCTCTCTCTCTCTCTCTCTCTCTCTCTTCTCTTTGTTTCTTTATTTGTCTGTCTGTCTTGCATACTCTGTCTGTCTGTTTCTCGGTCTGTCTCTCTCTGTCTGTCTCTCTCTCTCTCTCTGTCTCTTTGTGAATGTATGTATGTGTGTCTGTTTGTCTGTCTGTATGTATGTATGTATGTATTATGTACGTATATATGTTGTCTTCAATTTAACGTCTGTTCACTTTTAGTGATATTAGATCATATGTATGTATGTATGTATGTATATGTGTGTGTGCTTGCAGGGCCTCACTTATCGGGCGCTTAACGGCAGCGCAACGCATTTTTGCTCATCTAAAAAACAACAATAGTTTCTGCCTAAACATTCGACAAAGAACGAAGAAGAAAGTAGTCCCATCCAACTTAAACTCCACAATAGAAAACGATACTCTCAATGAACACATCAGCAGAGGTTTGAATCCAAACCCTCAGCTATCCATCAAACTCTAAGTTCTAACCTCTCCTATTGTGATAATAAAAAGACATGCCACCTCTCGAGAACTATACACGAAACAGTTCATAACCTAAAGAGTCTAAAAGGAACAGATATAGACCACCTGTGGAGACAGAAATAGACCACCACTGTGAAGATAACTGCTGTAGTTAACGCAGCGTAAAACTTCAAACGAACTCCGTCAACAATTAACTCCCCATGTTGCCCAATGTCCATGGGGTTTGCAATTTCGTCTATCACCGGTTTCAACGAAATCATTATATGGGGAGATCCTGGACGTTTGTGGCTTGGACACATGCTGTGTGTGTGTGTGTGCGTGCGTGCGTGCGCGCGCGTGCGTGCGTTCGTGCGTGCGTGCGTGCGTGCGTGCGTGCGTGTGTGTGTGTGTGTGTGTGTGTGTATGTGTGTGTATAGTCAACGCTTCCGTGCACTGGCGAGCGCTGATAGGCTTGGTGAAGCTGCCGAGTGTGTATTTGATCTTCTGCTGCCTGTACACACCATGCCATTTAAGGCCTCGGCGGGTCTGCAAGCATAGTGCTGATTACAGAGATCAATCTGATTCGGAAAATTAGGCTTTTTCTTCTGTGCTGCTCTTTTTTCAGTGACGCTGACTGTCTTGCTGCTGCCACACTGCTCATTCCGGACTTCTTTGTTTTTCCTCAGTCATGTTTTGGTCATGTGTTTTTAGGGTAAAAAAATTGTGGGTGATTATTTTAATGTCGGGGTGCCGTGAGGCTACCAGCGAGACGGGCCCTGCGCTGCTGCTGGGTCAGTTTTGTTTTGTTCGTTGGTGCCCTGCTCTCAGCTGTCATCATCAGGACACTGGGTGCACAGTCTCAGGACAGTAGTGGTACAGTTGCGGAGCCAGACTGAACGAGACAGCTAGCAAGGATGGTGACCACCACAACGTCCCTCCAACGACCCTCTCTCGTGAACCTTCAACTCTGAAGGCTTTGACACCAACTTTCCACAGGCACAAGCATCGTAAAGTTCATATCATGAGAAACCAAAACTGAGGTCACCATGAGACCAGGGCAACTGAGGTCACCAAGTCCTAGACAACTTCTCTTTGATTGCATGTCATTGATGGTGATGCGGATGATGTAATGAAGCTGCTGTGGAAGTGCATCTACATTGAACCACCTGACCAGGCTGTACTCAACGTTCCCCATTGTTACAGCCTGGTGTCAACCAAACCCACAGATACAGACACCACAGTGTGGGTCTTGTGGTTTGAAGAACATTCTCAAAATGACACCCGTTAAACGGAAAAAGCTTGATCTGTTGGTTAGACTGTTCAGTAAGTCCAGAACTCCACTATGTAGGCATGTGTCCATTCCTAGTAAGACGTATAGGAGGCGGCGTCAGAGTTCACTTCTGCATAAGGAGAGCTCAAGTCAAAATGCCCATGCTCTTATGGAGTCGAACTGATCTCCAGCAGACGAATAATAACTGCACAAACCTACCATTCTTTTATGTAAGAGTACTGAAGACATGAGACTGTTTTCATGCATGAGCATGCTTCAGGTGCCGTAAGACTATGGAGTTCGCCTGGTGTTTATCTGATACATGCGATAGACAGACATTTGCCTGCTCTTACGTCAACTCCAGCACCACTATAATGCACAACTTTGAGCATTCCTGGAGTACAGCCTTCTGAAACCTGAATAGCTATCACTACAAGCTTCTCTCCAGGTGCCGTGAGCTCGTCCAGGTGTATGATCAGCTGCGTGCTGGCACTCGCAGTGTTCGGGTTGGTTGTACGGGTCAATGCTGTGGTGGGAATGTTGGAGGTCTTTGGAGAGTGTTGGCCTTGGCTACAGTAGAGCTTATCTCAGTGTGGTGTGTGTGTGTGTGTGGGTGTGTGTGTGTGTGTGTTGTGTGTGTGTGTGTGGTGGTGTGTGGTGGGTGTGTGTGTGGTGTGTGTGTGTGTGTGTGTAGTGTGTGTGTGTGTGTGTGTGTGTGTGTGGTGGTGGGGGGTGTGTAGATTTGTGTAGGTGTGTGTGTGTGTGCGAGCGAGCGCGCATGAGTGAACATAAGCATTTAACTTGCAAGAATATGTATGCTTGCGCGCGCGTTTGTGTGTGTGTGTGTTTGTCTGCGCGCGCGCGTTTGTGTTTGTGTGTATGTTTGTGTGTTTCAAATACAGCATTACCAATAACAATAATTTCATTGAAGGCATGTTTACAGCCGTTCAGTGCCATGCCTGCCCTACACACAGGCTTGCCTCATGTGTGTCCTGACATCAATCAACGGACGCCATAGCCGAATGGTTAAAGCCACTGGACTTCACTCACCTGAGTCCGCCAAGTCATGGGTTCGAATCTCGGCAGCAACGTCCAGAAAATTAAGAGTGGGAATTTCACACACACACACACACACAACACACACACACACACACACACACACACACACCACACACACACACACACACAACCCGTCCTGAGAAACTTAAATAGCAGACCTACCAGCATCTTAATTCCCTTCGTGTATCCAAACATGCATAAGATCCAATAGTTCTGCCATGTCAAAGATGCCGCAATTCATGTCAGCATTCGGTGGATTACACTAACACGAAGATACCCAGCATGCATCCTGTACCAAAACAAAACCAATGAGCTGCTCTGAAGTTGGAATATGCCGATTTTGGTCAGACCTCCTCAAAAAGATACAAGCGCAGGATAAGAACGGGACACTACGCATCTCACATGTGAAGAAAATGCAGAGACGAAGGAAACGACTTACCAGCTATGTTGTTAAAGAATATAGCAGCCAAACTTTGGATGATAGAGAAAAAACAGGCATCCATGGGGACTCGAATTTCAATCTTGTCTCCTTTTCTTGTTTTTTTGAGCGAGTGTACTACCTTGGAGGAGGTATCTGTTATACAGCTTCAGATGTGGATGATTGTAGCAGAGCGTTGTTGAAAGATGTGTAAGCGTTTTACCTTGTAGTGTAGTGGAAAACCTCAAGGTGTATTTTAGAAATAGTGAAAGGAGATAGCATTAGTTGTGTAATGGTCGAGTGAAAGGTGTGTGTGCATGTGCGTGTGTTTGTGTGCATGTGCGTGTGTTTGTGTGTTTAATCAATATCCTTTCAACTTCAGGGATTTCCACATACGCACACAAACACACACACACACACACACACATTCACACACGTGAACAACATACACACGCGCGCGCACACACACACGCATTCGTTTGCGCGGCCATATGCGTGTGCATACACATTCTCTGTCTCTGTCTCCCTTCCGCTCTCTCTCTCTCTCTCCCTGTCTCTCTCACTCTCTTTCTCCGCTTCTCTCTCACATATACACACACACGCGCGCGCTTACTCGTACACGCATGCATGCATGCATACTCTCTTCTCTCTCTTCTCTCTCTTTTCTCTCTCTCTTCTTCTTCTTCTTCTTCTTCTTCTTCTTCTTCTTCTTACTATCATTATTAGACAGGATGTGTTTGAGCACGTGAGAAGTGTTACTGTTTCAAGTCAGAAACCTTCAAATACCGTCGTCTGATGATGGAATCGTGATCGAATCTGTTACAGAGTTGCTGGGTTTTTTTCCAGAAGTACAGATGCCGAGATACGAACCCACGACTTCATGGACCCCTGGGGACGGGAAAGCCTAGTGGTTAGAACATTGCGCTGGCAATCTGATGACCCGGATTCCATTCCCGTTAGAGGAGATATTTTGCCCTGGAGTTAACAT
>CM054137.1:12127630-12135130 GCA_028751875.1 Rapana venosa
TCTGACTCTCTGATATCTCTTTCTTTCTTGCTTCATGACTCATCTTCGATTTTCTAGAATGTTTGTGTCAGTTTACGTGTCTGTTTACATGCATTAATGTTTGTTTATTTGTGTGTCTGTCTATCTGCCTGTCTGTCGGTCTTTCTGTTTGCATTACTGTTTGTAAATCTGTTTGTCCGTCGGCCTGTTTGTATGTCAGTCTATCTATCAGATTTGCCTGTCCTCTTGGTTGTTTATCTATGTGTTGTTATTGCTTGTGTCTGTATAGCCAGTATGTGTGTCCGTGTTTATAGTTGTCGTTCTGTGTTTCTCTCTTTCCCTGTTTGTCTGTTTGTCTAGTTTTTTCCCCAGTCTTTTCTCTGTGTGTGTACTTGTTGTGTGTGTGTGTGTGTGTGTGTGTGTGTGTGTATCTGTGTGTGAGTGTGCGTCTCTCTGTCTGTCTGTGTCTGTGTCTGTGTCTGTGTGTATGTGTGTACTCATGTGTGTATGGGTATGATTGTACTGCTGATACACGCCTTCAGTCAAATTTTCTTTTTTTTTCTTTCTTTATTTTTTTAACTTATCATTCGCATATGTACTGTCACGATGTGCAGGATACGTCACCTGCATTAATCCACATAAAGCTACCCATGCTAGTGTGCCTGCCTTCCTGCCTGCCTGCCTGGTTGCTTACCTGTGTGCCTGCCTGATTGCCTGCCTGCCTGATTGCCTGCCTGCCTGCCTGATTGCTTGCCTGCCTGCCTGCCTAATTGCCTGCCTGCCTGCCTATGTCCCTGATTGCCTACTTACCTGCCTGCCTCCCTGCCTCCCTGCCTGATTGGCTACCTGCCTGTGTGCCTTCATGCCTGTGTGTCTTCATGCCTGTGTGTCTTCATGCCTGTGTGCCTTCCTGTGTACCTGCCTGCCTCCCTGCCTGCCTGCCTGCCTGCCTGCCTGCCTGCCTGTGTGCCTTCCTGTGTACCTGCCTGCCTCCCTGCCTGCCTGCCTGCCTGCCTCCCTGCCTGCCTGCCTGTGTGCCTTCCTGTGTACCTGCCTGCCTCCCTGCCTGCCTGCCTGTGTGCCTTCCTGTGTACCTGCCTGCCTCCCTGCCTGCCTGCCTGTGTGCCTTCCTGTGTACCTGCCTGCCTCCCTGCCTGCCTGCCTGTGTGCCTGCCTGCCTGCCTGCCTTCAAGCGTTCACGTGGGCGGGTATTACACACATGTGTGCTGTCTCCAATGTCTGGGGATTGGAAATCTCCCTCCAACCCACGCTGCATCTTCGCCAACTTTAGAATTTCCTCTTTCCAGTCCATTCTGTTACTCCACATCTCTCTTATTTTTCATTCACACACACACACACACTCATACACACACACACACACACACACACACACACACACACACACACACACACACACACCGAAACGCACGCACGCACGCACGCACACGTACATGTGTCTTTGCCTAATATCACTGATAGTGAAAAGACGAAAAAATCTAAAGAAGAAACGAACGTACATGTAAACGTAATCCAATAAAGACACTTGTGACCTGGTGCGCTCTCTCTCTCTCTCTCTCTCTCTCTCTCCTCTCTCTCTCTCCTCTCTCTCTCTCTCTCTCTCTCTCTCTCTCTCTCTCTCTCTCTCTCCTCTCTCTCTCCCCTCTCTCTCTCTCTGTCTGTCTGTCTGTCTGTCTGTCTCTCTGTGCCTTCTTCTTTTCTTTTCTGTGCTGCCTAGAAAGTGCAGCAGCAGCAGCAGCAGATCTATCTTGGTGCCATCAGTGACTGCAGTTGTCAGAGTTCTGTAACAGCTGAAAGAGATAGCCCCCACCCGCATCTTACACGTCTGTGTGTCTGTGTGTAAGTGTGTCTGTCTGTTTGTCTATCTGTTCTGTCTGTCTGTCTAGTCTGTGGATGTGGGAGTTTACAGCAGTGCGTTTAAAAGCAGGCGTGGTAATATTAGCGATGGCAGATGCTGTCAAATAGTTTTTTTGTATATAGGAGACAAAGGCCAGAACACATCTCTGAAGTGTTTTGAAAACATGTCTTGTTGATTTGATGACGGTGGCTACTTTCACTTTGCCTATAACAGTTTCATTTGATTGCAGTGTTGCTGCTGCTGTTGTTGTTATTGCTGTTGTTGTTATTGTTGTTGTTGCTGTTTTAAATTCTTTTGTTTTTCTTTTCTCTGATCACGGGGGGTTATGAATGATCACAGTTGGACTTCTGAATGGTAAGCAGAAGAAAGGGATGAGGAAAGATGCCAGAAGGAAGTTTCGTCTGTTTAAACAACCCCCTTTCCCACCCTCAACCCCATGATACCTCATACTGAACAAAAAATGCTTTCCTTCTTATTTCCATGTCTCTCTTTCTCTTCCTTGATTCACTATTTTCTTTCTGTCTTTCGTTTGTTTTCTTTTTCTCTCTTCCTTTTTCTCGCTGTTTTCTTTGTCGTTCGTGGTGTTTGTGTTTTTTCTTGTTCTTTCTTTATTTATTCGCTATTTTCTTTCTGTCTTTCATTTTCTTTCTTTCTTCTTTTCTTTCTTTCGTCCTTCCTTCCTTCCTTTCTTTCTCTTTCTCTTTCTTTCATTCTTTCGTTCTTTCCTTGTTTCCCTGGTTGCTTTCTTTCTTTCTTTTTCTTTCTCTCTTTCTTTCTTTCTTTCTTTCATTTTTCTTTCTTTCGTTCAAAATCAATGCTAGAGGTTGTAATGGTATGGATAAGTGGGTAGGTGAGGTTTTTCAGGTTCCAGGACCAAACCTCCAAAGAGCTACACACTCTTTATGCTTTGGGTTTTTTTCGTTTCTCGGCTAGAGCTCCGAGGTTCACCAACGGTGAAATGTTGCGTATGCGACCGTCCCCCCCCCCCCCCCCCACCCCCCTACCATGAAGGTAGCCGCATTCCGACTTCTGGGATGTATGCTGGATGTGTTCGTGTTTCTGTAGCCCTCCGAAAGCTAACATGAACTACGGGATCTTTAACGTGCATCTTTGTTTTTCAGCATGTGTGTACATACATGAAGGGAATTAAGGCATTCACAGGTCTGCCCTTGAAGTCGACCTGGAGTAATAATAATAATAATAATAATAATAATAATAATAATAATGTATGGAATTTATATAGCGCTGAATCTTGTAAAGCAACAAATCAAAGCGCTCGGATGACTGTTTTTTTTAATGCGTGTGTATGCGGGTTGTTTTCAATTTTGTCATCTGTTCCCACCGGCACACAATGGCCTACTCTTTCGAACAGCGGAACAGGATTTAATGTGTGCGCAAGATGTTCTGCAATATGTTCCGAGTATCGTAAAAATGATCACCCCTTAATTCACCAGATGCCGTAGCCAGGATTCGAATGAACCCACAGCTTCATTGATCCAGGGGATTGATGTTTATTTGTTTATTTGTTTATTTGTTTATTTGTTTATTTGTTTATTTGTTTATTTGTTTATTTGTTTATTTGTTTATTTGTTTATACCACTTTAAGTCACGAGATTTCTCTGCGTGAAATTCGGGCTGCTCTCCCCGGGGAGAGCACGTCGCCACAAGAGCAGCGCCACCCTTTTTTTTTTTTTTTTTTTTTTTTTTTTTTGGTCTGCAACTGTATTTCTTTCCCTATCAGAGTGGCTTTTTTCTAAGAATTTTGCCAGGGACAACTCTCTTGTTGCCGTGGGTTCTTTTTCGTGCGCTGCATAATTTTCTGTAACACACGGGACCTCGGTTTATCGTCTCATCCGAAAGACTAGCGCCCAGACCACCACTCATGGTCTAATGGATGGGGGAAAAGTTTCGGGCCCAGACGGGATACGAACCACGCACACTTCCGACCCGGACTTTTCGCTTTCTAGACAGGCGCGTTATCTCTAGACCACCGATCTACCTGGTGATTGTGTATGGTGTTAACCACTGGGCTATAATGTCCGTCACTTTGATTTTCCTCTTTCATTGATAACTTGGCTGAACTTTCTGTGGAAGGGGTTGATGCCAACTTTCCTCTTGTATTCGAGGTTCTGGCTTCAAGACATCCTGCAATTAAGGAAGCGGCAGAGATTCCAACGATAGACAGGAGTTTTATCTCTGTCTGTTATCAGCTCTTTTCCCCACTGCTTAAGTGATTTGTGTGTCTTCCCACGGGTTTACCTGCTCTCTCTCTCTCTCTCTCTCTCTCTCTCTCTCTCTCTCTCTCTCTCTCTCTCTCTCTCTCTCTCTCTCTCTTCTCTCTCTCTCTCAGTTCATTTTGTATGAGGTTGTCCTATGTTAAATGACTTGGAACTCAGTTGATACCGCAAAAATGTGTGAGCCGTCCTTCCATGTTTAGACTTTGTATACTAATGTTGTCTGCTAACGAAAGCTTTGACAAGCGGGCTAGCAGTTTATTTGTATAAAGTTTTGAATGGTATTATATACACACCACCCCTTAATGGGGGAGGGGGGGGGGGACAAGGCCTATAATGAATAAAACTTTCGCATTCGCATTTCCGTTCTCTCTCTCTCTCTCTCTCTCTCTCTCTCTCTCTCTCTCTCTCTCCTCTCTCTCTCTCTCTCTCTCTCTTCTCTCTCCCCCTCCTTTCTCTCTCTCTCTCTCTCTCTCTCTCTCTCTCTCTCTCTCTCTCTCTCTCTCTCTCTCCTCTCTCTCTCTCTCTCTCTCTTCTCTGTGTGAGTATATTGTGTGCTCGGATTTCTGAAAGTGTGCATTCCAGTTTGCAACTCTCTATTGCACCAAAGCAGCTCTTTTCACAGCCATCAAACCCTTTAGCTCAGCAGCCTGACAGAAAACGTATCTTCACTGTCTCTTCTTCTTCCCCATCGCTGTTAAACGCTCAGACAGCAACTGGTGTTGTCTGCCATATGAGTGCAGGTCAAAAATATGTCCCGCTGCTGTTGAGCGCCTGACAAGTTAGGCCTAGCACATCCAACTTCGGCGTGGGAGAGAATGGTTGATATTAATTTTGAGGTCTTTGTAGGAGGGGAAACAGGGCAGGATAACGCACCAAGAAGGCAAAAGATAAACAAGAAGGGGGTGACTAGAAGAAAAAGAATAAAGCAGAAAGAGAGAGAGGGATAGAAAAGAGGGAATGATGAGCACAGATTTTTCATAATGTTGGGATGCTAGTTATATTGACTGGCCCTCAGCATCTCCACGGAGATGGGTAGGGATGTGGGGGTGAGGGGAGGGGTGGGGGTCGGGGAATTGGTCGGGGGGGGGGGGGGGGGGTGGGGGGGGTCACTGTTTTAACACTGGGGAAAATAACACATGCACAGTTGAAAGGGAGAGGGATGGAAACACAAAATACAGAAACAGCCGATGCAAAAACAGGGGGAAAAAAATCGACAAAAAGTGAAAAAAACCGAACTCGGAAAAGCACCAAGCTTGAAGGGAGATAATTGGCTGCAAGGCAGGCAACTCCGGACATGCAAGGGCATGGCAACACACAGCAGTTGTTTGGAATTACTGCAGCGGCCGACAATAACACATGCTGTTGAGAGAGAGAGAGAGGGGGGAGAGAGAGAGAGAGAGAGAGAGAGAGAGAGAGAGAGAGGGAGAGAGAGAGAGGGAGAGAGAGGGAGAGAGAGGGGGGAGAGACAGACAGACAGACAGTCAGGCAGACAGACAGTCAGAGACAGACAGGCAGAGGTAGAGAGACAGACCGACAGAGATCGATAGATAGAGGAGAGAAAGAGAGAGGGAGATAAAGAGAGAGGGAGAGAAAGAGAGAGGGAGGAAGAGAGAGAGTGAGAGAGCAAGGAGGAGAGAGAGAAGGAGGAAAGAAAGAAAGAGAAGAAAGGCAGAAAGAAAGAAAGAAAGAAAGAAAGAACGAAGAAAAAAGAAAAGAAAGAAAGAACGAAGAAAAAAGAAGAAAAAAAAGAAAGAAAGAACGAACGAAAGAACGAAGAAAAAAGAAAGAAAGAAAGAAAGAAAGAAAGAACGAAGAAAAAAGAAAACGAAAGAAAGAAAGAAAGAGGCAGAGCGTTGCCCTGCTGGATACAGACAGACGTCTCATTTGCTATTGTCATGCTTCCTGCCATCATCTCTTTCCGGAGGTTGAATAACTGTCTGCTGTTTTACGTGAACTTGGTTCAGTTCCATTTCACAACTAGTGCTTGTATTTCAATCTTTTTTATTTATTTTACTGCCTCATCTTCTGTGACGTTCCTGTCCTGCTGTTCCCACGAAGCTCATTTTAATAATAATAATAATAATAATAATATATGGAATTTATATAGCGCTGAATCTTGTAAAAAACAAACAAATCGAAGCGCTTTTATTTAAATTTTAATCTCCCCGCCTTAGCCATGCCCAGATTCATTATCTCATCCTCAGGGTCGGCAGTCCACAGAGAGCCAATCAATATCAGGCCGTCGTAGGGCCACCAGCCAGAGGGGCCCTGCACTGCTGCTGGGTCATTTTGATGGTCTTTTAGTGGTGCCTGTCCTGAGTTCACATTCGCAGGACACCACCTACTAAGCCCCCTACTACCGACAGTATTAGCTCAGTCGCGGAGCCAGACAAAGTGAGTTGCCCATCCGAGGTGGCAACCACCAGAATGTCCTTCCAACGACCGTCCCCCGCGAACCTCCAACCCCAAAGGCTTTGACACAAACTCACCACAGGCACAGAAGTGTATGGGCAAACCGAATCTGAGGTCACCACGAGAACAATGCAACTGGGACCACCGAATCAGAGGCAATTTCTATTATTGCATGATGATCAATGACAATGAGGATAATGTAATGATGCTGCAGTTGAAGTGCATGTGCTTTGAGACTACTTGACAGGGTTGTACTCTACGCTTACTATAATGATATATCCCGGCGTCAACTGGGCCCGAAAGATACAGACACCTGCATTGTTGGCCAGGTAACTTGAGCGACACTCCTCAAACTCGCATCCGTAAAAATAATGAAGTTCGACTGTGTGGTCCTAGTCTTCCCACTGAGCCCACAGCACACTCACTCTGGGTAGGAGCCGGCCGGAATCCGAAAATATGATTTTAATGAGTTTCAAACCCGCGACTTTCCAGTCGCAACCAAAGCCATGGCGGCTGGTTTGTATTTCAATTTTTGTTCAATGATACATATAAATAAATATGTAAGACAAACATGACCTGACCCAAAACGCAGAATTTTATCACTCAGGGTCCCAATGGTTGGTGGTTAAACCCTCAAAGTCATTTTTCCAGAGCACCCTTGCAAAACAAATGCGCGAGGAAAGAGAAAGACCACCAAGTCTCCTAGCTTACAAACCCTGAATAATAATAATAATAATAATGTATGGAATTTATATAGCGCTGAATCTTGTAAAGCAACAAATCAAAGCGCTCAGATTTTATTTCATACCACTTTAAGTCACGGCAGATTTCTCTCCGTGAAATTCGGGCTGCTCTCCCCGGGGAGAGCGGGAGAACGCGTCGCCACTTAGCGCTAGAATAGATCCTAGGAATGAACAGCAAGGCAGTCAACAGCAGAAAAAGTGATGCGAGTAGAAAAAATACGAATGGAGGAAAACTTAATGAAGGGTAAGAGAT
>CM054137.1:12142630-12152630 GCA_028751875.1 Rapana venosa
TGATGTTAGACGATAGGAAAAAGGATTATTGGGGGATGGGGGAGGAAAGGGAGCAAAGAATAATTATGTAGGAATGAGCATGTGTAAGTTGAAGTGCTTACAGAGGAAAAAAGTCATGGAATGGGGGGGGAGAGAGAAGAAGGAGAGGAGAGAGAGAGGAGAGAGAGAGAGAGAGAGAGAGAGAGAGAGAGAGAGAGAGAGAGAGAAGAGGAGTAGAGTAACAGAGACAGAGAGAGAGTGTGTGTGTGTGCGGGGGAGGGGTGGTGGTGGTGGTAAGTAAGCAAATGTGTTGAAGAAGAAATATTACAAAGAACCATCTTAAAAACCAGAGGGCAAAAACTAGCGCAACATAATTGGAATAACATAACATGTATACCATAACTAGTTTAACATAACTAATAATTATAACATAGCCGAATCTTCAAATGGCAGCTTAACGTCAATCAAAGGTCGATATCAATCGGGCTGCTATTGAAATAAACAGAAAACAGGTGAAGGAGCTGTCTGGAAACCATGTATTCTTGGTTCCTCCCAAACGACGTAACAGTTCAATTTAGAGACGGCTCCTTGCCAGGCGCTTAATTAAGGGCAGCACATCGCATTGTCGTTTATTTGACAGCCAACAGTAGATGCTGGCTGATGGTTCAAAGAAGAAGAAGAGAAAGAGAAACAGCCTCTACCATTTTTTGCTTCTCTGCTCTACAGCTTTCTTTAGGATTTATTTATCGTCAGCCGATATGCATCCTTCACACGCGCGCGCGCGCACGCACACACACACTCACATACACACATACACACACACATACACACACAACACACACACATACACATACACACCAACCACACACACACCACACACACACACACACGCACCACACACACACATACACACCACAACACACACACACACACACACACACACACACACACACACACACACACCACACACACACACACACACACACACACCACGCACATACACACCACAACACAACACACTCTCACACACAACACACCACAACACACACACACACACACACACACACACACACACACATACACACAACTCACACACACACACACACACACACACACAACACAACACAACACACACACACACACACACACACACACACACACACACACACACACACACACACACACAACACACACACACACACACACACACACACACACACACACACACACACACACTGCCTTCTTGTTTATGTTGCCCAGGAAGTGCAACAGCAGCAGCAGCAGATCTATCTTGGTTCCATCAGTGACTGCAGTTGTCAGAGTTATGGAACAGCTAAAAGAGATATAGCCCCTCAGCCCATGTCTGTGTGTATATCTGACTTTGGATGTGGGAGTTTAAAGCAGGGTGGTGAGGAGACGCGAGGACGGGAGAAAGGGGGTGGACGAAGCTTGGAAGGCGCCCCAAAGGATTAGGAATCTGAGAGGGCAGGGATGAGAGAAGCTGTCAGCTATTGGTGTATGTTGGAGATACATGTTTGGACCACGATCTCGATGTGTTTAGGGAATTATATCTCTCGCTATGATGATGGCTTCTTATTGTTTTTCTTCTTCTTCTGAATTCATTCTTTCTTTCTTTCTCTCTTCTTCTTCTTCGCATTCTTCGCATTCTTCTTCTTCTTCTTCGCATTCTTCTTCTTCTTTGCATTCTTCTTCTTCGCATTCTTCTTCTTCTCATTCTTCTTCTTCTTCGCATTCTTCTTCTTCGCATTCTTCTTCTTCTTCTCATTCTTCTTTTTCTTTGCAATCTTCTTCTTCTCATTCTTCTTCTTCTTCGCATTCTTCTTCTTCGCATTCTTCTTCTTCTCATTCTTCTTCTTCTTCGCATTCTTCTTCTTCGCATTCTTCTTCTTCTTTCTTTTTCGCATTCTTCTTCTTCGCATTCTTCTTCTTCGCATTCTTCTCCTTCGCATTCTTCTTCTTCGCATTCTTCTTCTTCGCATACTTCTTCTTCGCATTCTTCTTCTTCTTTGCATTCTTCTTCTTCGCATTCTTCTCCTTCGCGTTCTTCTTCTTCTTCGCATTCTTCTTCTTCTCATTCTTCTTCTTCTTCGCATTCTTCTTCTTCGCATTCTTCTTCTTCTTTCTTCTTCGCATTCTTCTTCTTCGCATTCTTCTTCTTTGCCGAACGATCATACAGCAACTGTTGTTGTTTGTCATAAAATGCGAACGAAAATTTGTTGTGCTGCCGTTAACCGCCTGACAAGTCAGGCCCAGCACATCCGACTTTGGCGTGGGTAAGAATTGTTATCGTTTTTAAGTCTTTCTGGATAAAAAGGCAGGGGAATGGACGAGAAATGCAAAACATAGCCAAGAAATTATGTGCTAGCAGCTCTGTCTTTTCTATCCCTCTCTTTGTTTCTGCCTTGTTCATATTCTTTCTATAAGAAGGGGGTTATAGAAAGAATATGAACAAGACAGAAACAAAGAGAGGGATAGAAAAGAGCGAGCTGCTAGCAGAGAGTTTCCATAAGGTGGGGATGCTTTTTTTATATTGACAGGCCCAGGCATCCCCACAAGGGACAGTGGTGGTTTTACACACTTTATTTCAATTCATCCTACCTAATCTTAGTTTAACTGAGTTTACATTTATATTCTGTTGAAACCATTTTTGTTTTGTCTAAGCTTATTTTTTCCACTTTTTTCGCTTCAGTTTAATTCCCCTTTATTCTATCTATTGTATTCTTTTAAAGAAAAAAGTATGTGATAAAACATATAAAATGATCAGGGATAGACTTCTTACTGGTAAGTAGGAAAATGTGTGAGAGAGGATGGGTAAGGAAAAGACTTCAGCAGTTAGACACCACTTTCCTTTTAATGAGTAATGATTTATTTTCTTTTTTTGTCTGTCTTTCTGTCTGTCCGTCTTTCTTTCTTTCTTTCTTTCTGTATGTCTTTCTTTCTTTCTGTCTATCTTTCTTTCTTTTTTTTTCTTTCTATCTTTCTTTCTTTTTTTCCTTCTGTCTGTCTGTCTGTCTCTTAATCCTTCGTTCGTCCTTTCTTTCTTTTTTCCACAAAAGGTTCAGATTGGTGGGGTAGATGAGAGGATTGATAACTTTTTTCTTCCTCCTCTTCGTGAAACGCTCAGACATCATCTAGAATTGTCTTTCATATGATCACAAATGCGTTGTGCTGCCGTTAAATCAGGCCCAGCGCATTCGACTCCGGCATGGGAGAAAATGGTTATCTTTTTCTGGAGAAAAGGCAGGAGAATGGACCAAGAAGGCAGAAAGTAGGCAAGAAGGAGGTGACAGGAAGAAAAAGGAACAAGGCAGAAACAAAGTGAGGGATAGAAAACAGGGAATTCGTACCCCAGAATTTCTAGAAGGTGAGGACGTTAAGGGCCCCGACATCCTAACAAAGTATTAAGGGGGGGGGGGGGGGGGTAGAGGAAGAAGAGGGAGGAGGAGAGTATACTTTTTTTTCTTCTAAATTCCCGGAAGAGTTCCAGAGAGCTACAAAAGCAGTGGATTTATCTTTGGATACATATTTGGCTTCGATTCCGTCGGCAAGCGTTGACGGTTTCTTTGCATTGAAACATGCGGCTACCAAAACATCCTATCATCGGAACAGCAGCAGTGACCCATGTCAGATATTACAGAGGGTTTTATGCATGTCTCTTTTCCTCTCTCGTCCAACTGCCCAGCCGATTTGCATTTCTTCACGGAACGAGGCGTGCTTTCTGTGTCTGTCTGTCTTTCTCTGTCTGTCTGTATCTCTGTCTCTCTCGCTGTGAATGTCGGTCTGTCTGTCTCTCTCACTGTGAATGTCTGTCTGTCTCTCTCTCTCTCTCTCTCTCTCTCTCTCACTGTGAATGTCTGTCTGTCTGTCTGTCTCTCTCACTGTGAATTTCTGTCTGTCTGCCTGTCTCTCTCACTGTGAATGTCTGTCTGTCTGTCTGTCTCTCTCACTGTGAATGTCTGTCTGTCTGCCTGTCTCTCTCACTGCGAATGTCTGTCTGTCTGTCTCTCTCACTGAATTTGTCTGTCTGTCTGTCTCTCTCACTGTGAATGTCTGTCTGTCGGTCTGTCCGTCTGTCCCTCTGTCTATCTGTCTGTTTGTCTGTCTGTCTGTCTGTCTGTCTCTCTCTCTCTCTCTCTCTCTCTCTCTCTCACACACACACACACACACACTTCCTTCCTTTCCCTTTTCCCCCTCCCTCCCTTTCTCCCCCTCCCCCTCCCTCTCCCTCCCTGTGTGTGAGTGGATGTATAAGCGTGTGTTTGTGCATTTGTGCGTTTGTATGTGCATGTGTGTGTGTGATTGCGAGCCCGCGCACGTGTTTGTGTGTGTGTATGTGTTTTGTGTGTGTGTACTTAAACCATAATTATACTGTTATGTCATTGCTACTCTGGTAATAATTATTTATACTTCATTACTAGCAGTAACAGCAGCAACAACAACAACAACAATAGCAAGAGGAACAAGGATACCCACAAACATAAATGATAAACAGCAACACCAAACAACAACAACAACAACAAAATCGAAAGCATCCTCAACAACTATTTGAGGTAAATTTCTGGCACTGTCACTGGCACTGTGCCACTGAAAAAAGGCTGCTGACATCTAAAATGTCCCATAGAATCTGCAGGAGATGAGCTTTATGAAGAGATCTGGAGCAGAGGAAAGGGATGAGGGAAACAGAGGAGGAGAGGGGAAAGGAAAGATGGAGGTGGGTGTGAGGAGAAGGAGAGGATGTGTGGTGAGGGTGGTGGTGGTGGTGGTGTGGGGGGTGGGGGAGGGGGAGAGGGTGGGGGGGGGGCGTATGAATGATGACATCAGCAGGAGAAAGGCATTTAGTATCACAGCTGACGTCTACGTTACTGCTCTTCTTCTCCTTACTCCAGTTAGCTGTTGTACCAAGATGGGTAACGCAGGCAGGCAGGCAGGCAGGCAGGCGGAGAGAGAGAGAGAGAGAGAGAGAGAGAGAGAGAGAGAGAGAGAGAGAGAGAGAGAGAGAACTCTGAATACTCTGAGAGAGAGAGAGAGAGGAGAGAGAGAGATAGCAGACAGAGAGAGAGAGAGAGAGAGAGAGAGAGAGAGAGAGAAGAGAGAGAGAGAGAGATGCGTATGCACGCGCACAAACACACATACGTGCACGCACGCATACACAACATACACACACATACACACACATGCACGCGCGCGCGCACAACACATACTGTGACACACGCACACATACACTCACACACATGCACACATACATACATACATACATACATACATACATACATACATACATACATACATACACACACGCACACACAACGCACGCACGCACGCACGTTTACACACTCACATACACACATTACCACACAAAACACACACACACACAACACAGTCACTCATATGCACACACAAGCATACATACACATACATACACACATTCTCTCTCTCTCTCTCTCTCTACTCTCTCTCTCTCTCTCTCTCTCTCTCTCCTCCTCTCTCTCTCTCTCACACACATACACACTCCCTCTCTGTTATCTGTCTGTCTGTCTCTTTCTCTCTTTATCTGTCTATCTATCTCAGTCTCTGTCTGTCTGTCTGGCTCTCTCTCTCTCTCCCTCTCTCTCTCTCTCTCTCGCTCACTTACTTACTTACAAACAAAGAAACACACACAGATACACACACACACACACTCTCTCTCTCTCTGTCTCTCTGTCTAATGACGATACACCCCAATACAGGCAGAAGTGTGTATTCCATTCTTTAGCTCGTAATGTTTGTTTGATGACACATGAAAATGCCTGCAGAAAATGCCATTTACATCTTCCAAGACCATCACTGCTTGAAGAACCATCAAACACAAATCCATGCATAAGAATTATCAAAACATCCACACACATTACAAACAAACAAACAAACAAGCAAAGAAAAACAAAAAAATCATAACAGCATTTTCATCTTCAGCTTATGTCTTGTTGTTTTGTGAACCAATTTTCTTTTTATTGCAACTGCTTTACATTCTTCATCTGCATAACCAACAACAACAGCAAAAAATAAACCAATAATGACAACCCAGACACCCCCAAAATCAACACAAAAGGTGAAAAAAAATACATGGAGATCCATTAAAGAGATTTTCATAAGTGATCAAAGCCTGTATCAATGTAGACAGTCAGAGGAGATGGCAGCATGACCGAGTCAAAAGTTAAAACAGCCTCAGACTTTAAAAGGAAGGAACCCGGGGCTGCAGAAAACTACACCTGCCTGAAAGCAGTCAAGGGGAAACAACGCTGACGTGAAGTGTCCACCACTGTCCTTACATCTTCAGTCGCCGTCAACCTTTCCTCCATCACAAATCCCGTTACCCCCAAATCCTTCTCTGCAGTTTGTCCTTCACTCCTATCTCAGTTCAAGGTTTGGTTTATAAGATGGAAAAAGTGCTGGCTTCCCTCTTGTCTGGTGCATTCGCCCTACATGGGTACTATTTTTTTTTTCTTTTAAGTGCTGCACCTGCAAGCTGAGATAGAGAGGAGGGAGGGAGGGAGGGAGAGGAGGGAGAGAGAGAGAGAAGAGGAGAGAGAGAGAGAGAGAGAGAGAGAGAGAGAGAGAGAGAGAGAGAGAGAGAGAGAGAGAGAGAGAGCAGAAACCCTGACCCAGAATTTGAGCCCCCAGACTCAACCCATCAGCCTTAACCCTGTCCATCTTGGCTTCCCCCCCCCCCACCGACCCTCACCCCCACCCCTCCACACGCGCACGCACACACACATGTTTTTCCTTTTTTCCTGGTGAAGCTCCATGGTGATCAGATCCACACTCAGTCTTCTTCCCAAACAAAGAGATACCATCACGAACATGCCACCACAAGTCCAAACCCAGTTAACCAGTCAGGGGAGAAAACCAGGCTTGCAGACGAGCTGCCCTTACCAAGATGTGAGATAAAAAGCCGTCAAGGGGAAACAACACTGATGCTTAGTGTCCACCACCCCTGCCCTTACATCTCCCACCCCCCATCAACTTTCCCCCATCATCACCCCCACCACTCCCCATCCTTCTCTGCAGTTTTCACCTCCCCCCTTCTATCTCAGTTCAAGGTCTGTCAGTCAGTACATGGGAAGAACGATGATCTTTTTCTCGTGGTTTGTTTTTTTTAGTGCATTCCCTCTACGTGGGTACCCATTTCTCTTTCTAGTACCTACCCTAAAAGCTGAGAGAGAGAGAGAAGAGAGAGAGAGAGAGAGAGAGAGAGAGAGAGAGAGAGAGAGAGAGAGAGAGAGAGAGAGAGAGAGAGAAAGAAAGAGACAGAAAGAGAGAGATCAGAAACCCTCACCCCGAATTTGAGGCCCCAGACTCACCCATTAACCTTACTCCTGTCCATTTTCGTTTTCACCACCACCACCCTACCCCCTCTCACCTCCTACAATCAAGTTTTGCATTTTTTCTGGTAAAGCCCCATGGTGATCAGATTCACACTCAGTCTTCTCCCCAAACAAAGAGATACCATCAGGAACATGCCACCACAAGTCCAAACCCAGTTAACCAGTCATGGGAGAAAACCAGGCTTGCCGCCTTTACAAGGATGTGAGATAAAAAGCGGTCAAGGGGAAACAACGCTGATGTTTAGTGTCCACCACCCCTGCCCTTACATCTCCCACCCCCCATCAACTTTCCCCCATCATCACCCCCACCACTCCCCATCCTTCTCTGCAGTTTTTGCCTCCCCCTTCTATCTCAGTTCAAGGTCTGTCAGTCAGTACATGGGAAGAACGATGATCTTTTTCTCGTGGTTTGTTTTTTTTAGTGCATTCCCTCTACGTGGGTACCCATTTCTCTTTCTAGTACCTACCCTAAAAGCTGAGAGAGAGAGAGAGAGAGAGAGAGAGAAGAGAGAGAGAGAGAGAGAGAGAGAGAGAGAGAGAGAGAGAGAGAGAAAGAGAGAGAGAGAGCGAAAAAGAAAGAGACAGAAAGAGAGAGAAAACAGAGACAGGGATCAGAAACTCTCACCCCGAGTTTGAAGCCCCAGTCTCACCCATTAACCTTTCTCCTGTCCATTTTTGTTTACACTACCACCACCACCACCCCACCCTACCCTCACCTCCTACCATCAACTTTTGCTTTTTTTCCTGGTAAAGCTCCATGGTGATCAGAACCACACTCAGTCATCTTCCCAAACAAAGAGATACCATCACCACAAGTCCAATCCCAGTTAACCAGTCAGGGGAGAAAACCAGGCTTACAGACAAGCCGCCCTTACCAGGATGTGAGATAAAAAGCGGTGAAGGGGAAACAACACTGATGTTTAGTGTCCACCATCCCTGCCCTTACATCTCCCACCCCCCATCCACCTTTCCTTTATCGTCACTCCCATCACTCCCAGTTCTTCTCTGCAGTTTTCCCTTACCCCCCTTCCTATCTCAGTTCAAGGTCTGCCTACCCAGTACGGGGGCAGATTGCTGGTCTCTCTATCTTTGTCTTATCTGGTGCAATTCCTCTACACGGTACCCATTGTTTTCTTCCTAGTACTGTCTCTGAAAGCTGAAAGCTGTCAATAGTCATCAAAACCATGAGTTAATGGAGCTGTTGTGAATCTGAGAGAGAGAGAGAGAGAAAATAGAGAAAGAAAGAGAGAGAGAGAGAGAGAGAGAGAGAGAGAGAGAGAGAGAGAGAGAGAGAGAGAGAGAAGAGGAAGAGAGAAAGAAAGAAAGAAAGAAAGAAAGAAAGAAAGAAAGAAGAGAGGAAGAGAAAGAAAGAGACACAGACAGACAGACAGACAGAAAAGTAAGTGAATCTGAGACAGTCAAACAGGCAGACAGACAGACAATCACGCAGGCAGACAGACAGACAGACAGACAATGAAACAGGCAGACAGACAGACGTAGACTGATAGACAGACGCAGATACAGATAGAGGCAAAGACAAAGTTAACAAAAACAGAGAGCAATAGAAAGCATGTGAGAGGTAGAAACAGAAGGACCGAAAAATAAACAGATCAAACGATGCTCCGAAACACAGGAATACAGACAAAACTGCCAAAATATTAAAGAAAGCAGCGACAGAGACATCAAACAGGTCATGAATACATACAGAGAGAGAGACACACACACACACACATAAGGGGGATGACTGCAATAAAACAATAAATCAAAGAAGGAAATAACAGCAAGATAAACAATAAGGGAAAGAATAAAATAAAAGGAGGATGAAAAAAAGAAAGAAAAAATAAAAGGAAAAAGAAAAAAGAAAATAAAAAGGGAAAAGACAAGGGAAAGGGCAGACAGAAATGAAAAAAATAAAAAAACCAAGGGGAACAAAGAAAAAAGATAAAAAAAAAAGACAAAAGAAAGAAGAAAAAAAAAAAAAAAAAAAAAGAAGAAAAATAAACAAAAGGGATGAATAAGAAAAAAGTAAATTTTGAAAGGAAATAAGAGAAGAAAAAGTATGAAAGAAAAAAGGGGAGAAATGAAAAAAAAAGAATAACAAAAAAAGTAAAAAAGGGGGGGGAAAGGAGGAGAGAAAGAAGAGAAGAAACAAAGAAGAGAGAAAGGGACAGAACGAGAAAAGAAGGGGGGAAAAAAAGGAAGAAGAAGAGAAAGGGGAAAAGAAAAAAAAGAAAGAGGGAAGAGAAGAAGACAGAAAGAAGGAAAAGAGATGAAGAATAAAAAGAAATGCAAATCAAAAGAAAAAATCTAATTTGGGATAAAAAATAACAAAGACCAAGAGAAAGACAGAAGACAGAGAGAGACAGAGAGAGAAGAGAAAGAGAAAAAGAGAGAGAACACGACGAGAGGGGAGAAGAGAGAAAGGGAAAAAAGAAGAGAGAGGGGGGAAGAGAGAAGAGAGAGAGGAGAGAAAAGGGGAAAGGAGAGAAAGAAAAAGAGAAGGGAAAAAAAAAGTTCCAAATTTAAATTTCCCCTCCGAATTTCCACTTACGTCAGTCCATCATAAACCCACCAGAGACAAAGTCCCCACTTTCAAACACAGCTAGTTTTTAAACACCAGACACTGAGACTTTTTGGTG
>CM054137.1:12157630-12160130 GCA_028751875.1 Rapana venosa
TAATAATAATGTATGGAATTTATATAGCGCTGAATCTTGTAAAGCAACAAATCAAAGCGCTCAGATAAGATACAAAGAACGAAGAACACTGACATTTATAACTATTTTGCACATTTTCACTCTGTGTTTACGCTTATAGTCATACATCAGCCGAACATCACGGCAAAGCTGTAAGATAATAAACATGTGGGCTGGTGGCCTAGAGGTGACGCACCTGCCTACAAAATGATCAGTACCGGTTTAATTCCCATATTTTATGCCCGAAACTGTTCCCCCATCCACTAGACCGTGAGTGATGGTCTGGGTGCTATCCTTTCAGATGAGACGATAAACCGAGGTCCTGTGTGTAACACGCATTCAGTTCACGTATAAGAACCCATGGCAACAAGAGAGTTGCCCCTGACAAAAGTCTGTAGAAAAAAGCCTCGCTGATAGGGAAACAAAATATATACGCATGCAGACTGGAAAATAACACAATATTAGAGGGGGATGGGGTGGGGGAGACACTGCTTCTATAGCAGCACGCTCTCCTCAGGGAGAGCA
The DNA here is from genome assembly GCA_028751875.1 of Rapana venosa. Classification (NCBI taxonomy): domain Eukaryota; kingdom Metazoa; phylum Mollusca; class Gastropoda; order Neogastropoda; family Muricidae; genus Rapana; species Rapana venosa. Next base: position 12,158,174 of record CM054137.1, read on the forward strand.
GCCTGAATTTCACACAGAGAAATCTATAAATAAATAAAAGGTAAAGGTGTCCCATAACCTATAAGGTCGTAGGGGAGCGAGGCGTCAGAGACCTCACTTCTCTAGGGGCAGCATATTGAGGGCGGCGCCCATCTCCTCTCCCTCGCTGCTTTACCTTCCCTGAGAAATCTACCGTGACTTAAAGTGGGATAGACATGAAATACAAATACAACACGAACGTGCTCATACTTGGCTGAGATGACAATTATCATATAGAATAAACGCTTGCCATGTGAAAACACTTTTTTGCATGCCAAAATATTTGTGTATAAAGACAGTGAGACTCAGACACAGACACAGACACAGAAGGACACACAGACACAGACAGACATACAGACGCTCACAGACACACACAGAGACACGCAGACATACACACAGACACACTCACACAGACTCACACACACATACACACACACACACGTGCAGTCTAATATAATAGTAATAGTGTATGGAATTTATATAGCGCTGAATCTTGTAAAGCAACAAATCAAAGCGCTCAGATGACATGATTTTAAAAAATTATTATTTTATATCTAGGATAATGGAATAAGCACTCATGTGCTTTTTTACATCCAGTCCCCGTGTGCGGTTTGGTAAATTTTGTCATCTGTTCCCACCGGTACACAATGGCCTACTCTTTCGAAAAGCGGAACAGGATTTAACGTGTGCGCAAGATGTTCTGCATTCTTTCGCACACGGGGCCTCGGTTTATAGTCTCATCCGAAGGACTTATTACTAGAAGTGAATCACTAGATATCACTAGAAGTGAACAGACGTAAAACTGAAGTCAACAATAACGCGCGTGCATGCGCAGCTGTACACGCACACGCATGTAAACACACACAACAACACACACACATACGTATATACATAATAATAACAATAATAATAATAATAATAATAATAATGTTTGGAATTTATATAGCGCTGAATCTTGTAAACAAATCAAAGCGCTTGCATTCAAATCATTCACACGCATGCAACCATCCATAAATATCAAGATAAACAAATATCAAATTTATATACACAACACACTTAGGTGGGGGTGGTGGAGGTGAAGGCAGCTATTGAAAAGTAGGAACAGATAACAGGGGAAGATCTCAAGTAGAGTATAAATGCGTTTTGAGGCTAGATTTGAAAGAATCAAATGAAGGCTTTTGGCGAAGTGGAATAGGGAGGTCGTTCCATGTGGAGGGACCGGAAACAGAGAAAGAGCGACGGCCAACATTGGTTTGTTTAAACCTGGGTGTCCGAAAGCACAACGTATCTACAGCTGAACGAAGGAAACGGGACGGAGTGTACAGGTGAAGACAGTTACAGAGATAAAAGGTGCAGATTTGTGGAGACATTTGAAACAAAGGGTATTAATCTTATACTTTATTCTTTGTGAGACAGGCAGCCATGTGCATATGTGTATTGTACTGTTATTTCAAATCTGTCCTCAATCTTTCTTATATCTGTAATTGATTAGAAGTAGCAACAGAAAAAGCAACACCAGAAACAAAAATCAATCACCAGCAACACTCAGAAACCACACCGAACAACACCAACAACAAGAACAAGAACAAGAACAAACCACCCTGAACAGCTGACTGGTACATTTCTGGCACTGGAACCGTTCCACTGAAAATAATACTGACGTCTAAAAGGCCTGAACAGATCAGCGGAATGGGAGAGGGGAACAGGGGAAGGGGGTGTACAGACATAAGCCAAGAGGTACAGGAAACACTGAGGGGAGTGGGGCGAGGGGGGGGGAGGGGGGGGGGGGGTAGAGAAGAATGGAGGTAGGAGTAGGAAGAAGGAGAAGGGATGTTGAGGGAAGGGGGGGGTATGAATGATGACATCAGCAGGAGAAAGGCATTTAGTATCACAGCTGACGTCTATGTTTCTGCTCTTCTTTTCCTTCTCAAGTTAGCGT
>CM054137.1:12165130-12167630 GCA_028751875.1 Rapana venosa
TCAGAGCCTAAATTTTCCTCTAGGCCTTTTTTTGAGGCGGCGCCCATCCCTTCCCCTCGCTGCTTTAACCTTCCCTAAACCCTAAAGGGGCGGGTACCCATTTACAGCGGGTGAACGGGGAACGTACTGAAGCCAAGCGCGCAAACGGTCACCCATCCAACTGGTAACCACGCTCGACGCCTGCTAACTTGCTGGGGAAAGCGATGCTCCACCACGAGCTAATCCCGTCCCCCGTTCGAATGAGTCACCAGCCAAAACAGCCTCATGTTAAAAGGGAGGCAACAATCCTGCAGACAAACACAGTAAACTTGCGGGGTTGGGGGGGGGGGGGGGGGGGGGGGTTGGGGGAGAGGATAAGCAGCAGGGGAAATAAGCTGATGTGAAGTGTCCCCACTTTTCTTACATCTCTAACCCCCATCATCCTTTTTTGGTCCACCCCCTTCACCCCCCCCCCCCCCCCCCCTCTCCTTCTACCCAATCCTTGCGGCAGTTTTCCCTTCCCATTCTTTTATCTTAGTTTAAGGTCTGAAGATGGGAAGATTGCTGCTGCTCTGTCTCTGTCTCTCTGTCTCTGTCTGACTCTCTCTCTCCCCCCTCTCGTTCTCTGTAGTATGGGAAAATTGCTTCTTTATCTATCTATCTATCTATCTATCTATCTATCTATCTATCTATCTATCTATCTATCTATCTATCTATCAATCTATCTATCTATATGTGTGTCCTTCGGATGAAGCTATAAACCGAGACCCCGTGTGCGGACGCACGCAGAACATCTTGCACACATGTTAAATCCTGTTCTGCTTTACGTAAGAGTAGGCCATTGTGTGCCGGTGGGAACAGATGACAAAATTTACAAAACCCCATACACACAGGGACTGGATGTAAAAAAGCACACAAATGCTTCTTTCATTATCCTCGATATAAAAGAATAAAATTAAAATAAAATAATTTTAAAAAATGAAAAAGATTTGCTGCCTCCTCTTTCTCTGCCCTGTCTGTGCCTGTCCCGTTTTGTCTGTCTTTTCTGTCTGTCTGTCTGTCTCTCTCCTCTCTCTCTCTCTCCCTCTCTCTCTTTTTCTCTTCTCTCTCCTCCTCTCTCTCTCTCTTTTGGGGCGCGCATTCCCTGTACATGGTACCCATTTCTTTTTCCTAGCACTGTGCCTGAAGGCTGATTGCTATCAGCTTTGAAGACTGTGAGTTAACTAGGACTGTGCTTTACCATAGAGGTTGGGGAATAGCCTGATACACAGAGACAGAGAGAGAGATACACGGAGACAAGCAGAGAGAGAGACAGAGAAACACAGAGAGAGACAGCAACAGAGACACAGACATTATTATATGGGAAAAAGATAGAGAGAGAGAGGGGAGAGAGAGAGAGAGAGAGAGAGAGAGAGAGAGAGAGAGAGTGCAGAGATACAGAAAATATACAGAGACATACAGAGATATACAGAAAGAGATGGAAAAGAGAGAAAGAGAAATAGAGATAGAGAGAGAGGGAGAGTGCACACGCGTGTGCGTATGTGTGTATGCACGTGCGCGCGCGCGTGTGTGTGTATGTGTGTAAAAGTAAAAGTTCCTTTTAAACACTTTAAAACTTTGAAGAACTTTGCTGGAGCGGCAGTAAATGCAGTATCAGTTTCAAGCTCATTGGCTCAGCCTCCTCCCTGAAGCTTGGAAACTCATCATTAATGGACATAAAAGGTGTCGTCGTTGTTGTTGTTGTTGTTGCTGTTACAAGTTTCCTAGTTTAACACCCTGAAGGTCACCAAGAAGACTCTACACTCTATTTTCTTCAGATCAGGACGCCTAGTATTTACTATGAAAGGATAAGTGCACACTGAATGGAAAAGTTTGCATGTTTTCAAGTTCGTTGCCAAGTGGGCAGCTACACTCCAGCTTTGGAGGACATTTTCTCCTCCGGTACAGAATTTCATATTGTTATGCTGCAAGTTTTCACAGATAAAAAGAAGCCTGAAAATAAGATTTCAAAGCATAGCAGTGTTCCAATACAGCCTGTGGCACTTTTCTTTCATCCACATCTGGTAAAGCTAGATGCCTGGGACAGTTGGACATAGTTACATGAAGACAACTGTAAACGCACTTTTTGAGATCAGCCTCCATTTACTCATCCTTTTAAAACCTTAGGTGTTAGTAGTGATGGTGTAGAATTCTTGGTGAGTATCATGATTCCTTGTGGTGATTTTGATATAATAATAATAATAATAATAATAATAATAATAATAATATAATAATAATAATAATGTATGGAATTTATATAGCGCTGAATCTTGTAAAGCAACAAATCAAAGCGCTCCGGTCATATGGTGTTAGTTCCTTCAAGACACCTTCAGTCTTTCCTGTTTTCATATTGATGATAGTTTTTTTCAGGCTGGGTCTTCTTCCTTCCTGTATTGATGTTGACATTGATCTTAAGAACAATGCTAAAGTCTTGACGTCGAGTTTTACTCATATTCTTTTGCCATTGAACTTGATGTTTCCC
>CM054137.1:12182630-12185130 GCA_028751875.1 Rapana venosa
TCCTTGGAGAAACTTGGAGTTCTAGCCCAGACACGAGAATGTCAATAGAGATATGAACTTTTTGTGTTATAGAAAACAAACAAATCTCCGTTCCTATGAGCATTGCTGCAGTCCGAAAGTTTAAAAAAAAAATCAACAACAAGAACAAAATCTAAAAAGCAGGAAGTCTTGAGAAGGCAGAAGGCAGAGGAGGGAGGGTGGGGGGGGGGGGGGGGGGGGGGGGGGGGGGGGGGTATCAGTCTTAAAAAGCAACCGCGCGCGCACTCACACACACACATCGCAATAATGACACATAACACATAAACACACACACACACACACACCAAACACACACACACACACACACACACACACCACAACAAAACACAACACAGAGAGCGAGAGAGTGAGAGAGCGACAGAGCGACAGAGCGAGAGGGCGAGAGAGCGAGAGAGAATTTTTGAACAAACATGAAAATAAGAGAACGAAAAAACAAGCCATAAAAAGACTTCAAACAAAACAAATATTTCGGCTGTAAAATATAAAAACAATAACAACAAAACAAACAAACTCCTTCTTCTTCCAAAGCTGTACAGAAAACAGTATAGCCTTCACAAAGCAATATATTACTGTGTGCAAAGAACGCATTTAGAACAGATAGTACCTAACTGACAAAAATCGTTCATGGCAAAACGGGATAGTCTAGTGGTTAGATCGATGCTCATTGCGCTCGTGATCTGCTTACCCGGGTTCGATTCTCCTTCAAGAGGATTTCTCCACTAGAGTTAACATCAGTGCTGACTCCACTCTCCCCTTAAAAGTCCTTCGAATGGGACTATAAACCAGATCTTGTGTGCAAACACTTGCAAAACATCTTGTGCACACTTTAAAACCCGTTCCGCTTTTCGGAAGATTAGGCCATTATGTGCCGGTGGGAATGGACGACAAAATTTACAAAGCTGCATACACATAGGAACTGGATATATTAAAAAATTCACATGAGTGCTTATTCTATTTTTCTCAAAATAAAAGAATGAAATACAATAAAATAAAATAAGCAGCGGGGCTTATAAACAATGCAACCCCATAACTCGACAAACTAAGAAGTACCGCTTCTTTGAACTGCATCTAGGGTACAGAAAAATAAAAGCACTTTTTCAATAATTACTTCCGTTTGGCTTTCAATAATCAGATAAAAGAAAATATAAAAAGTCACTAGGATTCGAAATAATCGTTGTAATAGCATCGAACTCGTGTTTTGATAATGACAGAACGGTTAGAATATGTGCGAAGGCGTTCATTTCAAACAACCTTTTCTGCCCCGTAAAGATGCCGGGAAACTGTCAGTAATATATAGCATCCCCACCTTCTGGAAATTCTGTGCTAGAAACTTTTCTATCCCTCTCTTTCTTTCTGCCTTGTTCCTTTTCATCCTGTCACCTCCTTCTTGTCTATTTTCTGCTTTCTTGGTCCATTCTCCTGCCTTTGGTCCAGAAATACTTAAAAGATAACGATTCTCTCTTATGCCGAAGTCGGATCCGCTAGGCCTGACTTGTCAGGCGCTTAACGGCAGCGTCACGCATTTTCGTTCAAACAACGGACAGCAATAGTTGTCTGAGCGTTCGACGACGCGAAAGAAGACAACCCTTTCCCCAACAAGAGTTGATATGACTGGTGCTGCATTATCCATGTGCAGTCCCTCTGTTAGGACTGTAACGAGACGCTCTGAATGCAGGTGCCAGTAGAACATCCAGCGCGCCTTTCAAACCTCACCCAGCCTTCGTAGAAAATCAGACTACCTGTGGCTGTTGGTATGGATGACATATACATGGTACATACCCAGCATGAAACTTACAATGCTCCGCCAGGTTCAACCTACCTAGAACACACGGAGTATAGAGTCTTCTTGTTATTTTTTTCTTTTATATTTCTCTTCGTCATTTTTTTAAAATCGGCATTGTCATCATCATCCTCGTCGTCGTCGTCGTCATCGTCATCATCATTATCATCATCATCATCTTCTTCTCCTTCTTTTTGTCTTCTTCCCCTACCCCATGGTTTTCTTTTTCTTTAAACTTTTCTGCCATCTTGCTCTTCTTCTTCCTCCGACTTCCCCCTCCTCTTTGTCTTCTTCCTCCGAGTTGTTCTTTAATTTCTTCACCCCCTTCTTCCATCTCCTCATCATCGTTGTGTTCCTCCTTCTTTCACGTCTTCTTCTGCTCGATAACGTTAAGAATATAACAGTAACGATGACGAAAATGCTGCTGCTGCTGCTGCTGCTGCTGCTGCTGCTGCTGCTGCTGCTGCTGCTGCTGCTGCTGATGATGATGATGATGATGAATCCAGAAACGTAAATAAACAACACTTTTCAAACTTGTCCTTGACAGAGCTAACTTATCAAAAAACATATATATATAAAACACACACAAACAAACAAACAAACAACCAAACCCAACCACACACACACACACACACACACACACACACACACACACACACACACACACACACACACACCACA
>CM054137.1:12190130-12202630 GCA_028751875.1 Rapana venosa
GAGGTGACCAGAGACATGGTCGGACTAACACCAATTCTCCACCATATCGAACAACAAAGGATCAGGTGGTTTGGTCACCTCACTAGAATGCCGCCCAACCAACCAGCCCTACGGGCATACACCACCAAATTCAATGGCTGGAAAGCCAGAGGTAGACCAATGAGACGATGGAGCGACTCCGTGGCTGACACCCTGCGAGCCCATGACCTGTCACTACATCAAGCCTCCCGCCTTGCTGCAGACAGACGTCTGTGTCTCCCCGCGACGCCGAAAGGCACCAGCGGCAGATGAAAGAAAGAAAGAAGATAGGTAAGAGGACGAGCTAAACATGGCACAGAAAAAAAACAGAATGGAAAGAAAGACGAACACATCCTTCAGAGGTGCACGCTATTCAGCGACCTGAGGAAGATTGTGTGGCTGACGGCGATAACCCTGCAAACCAAGCTGTACGGCCCACGAGAGGAGCTGGAAAGGACTTGCCATTATGTCTCCCAAACACATTTGATGGGGTAAAAAGCGAACAAGAGAAGAGAGAAAGAAAGAGAGGATGAAGGGGGGAAAAAGAGCATAAGAACTAGGCACAGCATCAGTAGTGGCGGTAGTGGTAGTGGTGGTGGCAGTACTGGTAGAAGTGGACGTTGTGATTGTGGTGGTGGACGAGCCAGCAGCATCCCTTAATCATTGTGTATCTACCTTTATCCATGCAAAGAGAGATGATGATGCAAAATGAAGCCAGGATGTCATCCACATAGTTACTCTGCTGGCTCACACACAGTCAATGACTTTATTCCAAATTGCATGGATATAGTTGAGCTCAGTGATAACTTATAAGTGTTACATTTTCTTCCTCATGAAACACCCCCACTCCCAATCCATCTGCAGATAGACTGTCCCTATTACCGTCATTCCTGTCTCTATCCCCGAAGTCGGAATGCGGCTACCTCCATGGAGGACCAAAATAATTGTCGCATACAAAAAGAAAAGGAACTCACCCTTGACGAACCTCGGATCTGTAGCCCAGGAATGTAAAAATAAGTTCCTGTCTCTCCAACTGTGACCAAACCTTTCAGTGGACTACTATTTTAAAAAATGGAGCCCTCTGCATGTAGCGCTTAATGGGAGAGCGCTGACAAGGTGAGAAGATACAAGACCATTTCTGGACAGGTCATGTATCTAAAAATCAATAGTATACAGCCTATCTCTTGCCAGAGTTACAAGAAGAAGAAGAAGAAGAAGAAGAAGAAGAAGAAGAAGAAGAAGAAGAGAAGAAGAAGAAGAACAACAACAACAACAACAACAACAACAACAACAACAACAACAACAAAAAGAGAAGAAGAAGAAGAGAAGAAGAAGAAGAAGAAGAAGAAGAAGAAGAAGAAGAAGAAGAAGAAGAAGAAGAAGAAGAACAAGAACAAGAGCAAGAAAAACAAGAACAAGAAGAACAAGAACAAGAACAAGAAGAACAAGAAGAACAAGAAGAAGAACAACAACAAGAACAAGAAGAACAAGAACAAGAACAACAAGAACAACAAGAACAACAACAAAAAGAACAACAACAAAAAGAACAAGAACAAGAACAACAAGAACAAGAACAAGAAGAACAAGAAGAAGAACAACAACAAGAACAAGAAGAACAAGAACAAGAACAACAAGAACAACAAGAACAACAACAAAAAGAACAACAACAAAAAGAACAAGAACAAGAACAACAAGAACAAGAAACAAGAAGAACAAGAAGAACAAGAAGAAGAACAACAACAAGAACAAGAAGAACAAGAACAAGAACAACAAGAACAACAAGAACAACAACAAAAAGAACAACAACAAAAAGAACAAGAACAAGAACAACAAGAACAAGAACAAGAAGAACAAGAAGAACAAGAAGAAGAACAACAACAAGAACAAGAAGAACAAGAACAAGAACAACAAGAACAACAAGAACAACAACAAAAAGAACAACAACAAAAAGAACAAGAACAAGAACAACAAGAACAAGAACAAGAAGAACAAGAAGAACAAGAAGAAGAACAACAACAAGAACAAGAAGAACAAGAACAAGAACAACAAGAACAACAAGAACAACAACAAAAAGAACAACAACAAAAAGAACAAGAACAAGAACAACAAGAACAAGAACAAGAAGAACAAGAAGAACAAGAAGAAGAACAACAACAAGAACAAGAAGAACAAGAACAAGAACAACAAGAAAACAAGAACAACAACAAAAAGAACAACAACAAAAGAACAAGAACAAGAAAACAAGAACAAGAACAAGAAGAACAAGAAGAACAAGAAGAAGAACAACAACAAGAACAAGAAGAAAGACAAGAACAAGAACAACAAGAACACAACAAAAACAACAACAAAAGAACAACAACAAAAAAAGAACAAGAACAAGAAGAACAAGAAACAAGAAGAAGAAGAACAAAAGAAGAAGATAGACTGAAAAGAAGAAGTGGAAGAAAAGAAAAGAAAGTCAATTAAGATTAGCGATAGAATAGTGACAAGAAAAGAATCACAGAAGAATAAAGTGACAGATAGAAAAATACAGGTTGCTAGTAATATGATAGGAAGAAGTCAAAATGATTAGGAAAGAAATCATATGCTAGGAAGATTCCAGTGATAGAATTCCAGTGATAGGAAAGAAGTCACAGTGATAGGAAAGAATTAAGTGACTAGGAAAGAAGTTCACAGTGATTAGGAAAGAAGTTAAGTGATTAGGAAGAATTCATGTAGGAAAGAAGTTACAGTGACTAGGAAGAAGTTACATGAAGGAAGAAGTTACAGTGACTAGGAAAGAAGTTACATGACTAGGAAAGAAGTTACAGTGACTAGGAAAGAAGTTACAGTGACAGGAAGTACTGAAGAAGTAGTACAGTGACAAGGAAAGAAGTTACAATGACTAGGAAAGAAGTTACAGTGACTAGGGAAGAAGTTACAGTGACCAGGAAAGAAGTTACAGTGACAAGGAAAGAAGTTACAGTGACTAGGAAAGAAGTTACAGTGACTAGGAAAGAAGTTACAGTGACAAGGAAAGAAGTTACAATGACTAGGAAAGAAGTTACAATGACTAGGAAAGAAGTTACAATGACTAGGGAAGAAGTTACAGTGACCAGGAAAGAAGTTACAGTGACAAGGAAAGAAGTTACAATGTATAGGAAAGAAGTTACAGTGACTAGTAAAGTAGTTACAGTGACTAGTAAAGTAGTTACAGTAACTAGGAAAGAAGTTACATTGTATAGGAAAGAAGTTACAGTGACTAGGAAAGAAAGAAGTTACAATGACTAAGAAAGAAGTTACAGTGGCTAGGGAAGAAGTTCAAATGACTAGGGAAGAAGTTACAGTGACTAGGGAAGAAGTTACAGTGACTAGGAAAGAAAGCAGTTACAATGACTAAGAAAGAAGTTACAGTGGCTAGGGAAGAAGTTCAAATGACTAGGAAAGAAGTTACAGTGGCTAGGGAAGAAGTTCAAATGACTAGAAAAGAAGTTACAGTGACTAGGAAAGTAGTTACAATGACTAGGAAAGAAGTCACAGTGACTAGCAAAGAAGTCACAGTGACTAGCAAAGAAGTTACAGTGACTAGGAAAGAAGTGACAGTGACTAGGAAAGAAGTGACAGTGACTAGGAAAGAAGTTACAGTGACTAGGAAAGAAGTTACAGTACAGTGACTAGGAAAGAAGTGACAGTGACTAGGAAAGAAGTTACAGTGACTAGGAAAGAAGTTACAATGACTAGGGAAGAAGTGACAGTGACTAAGAAAGAAGTGACAGTGACTAGGAAAGAAGTTACAGTACAGTGAATAGGAAAGAAGTTACAGTGACTAGGAAAGAAGTTACAGTGACTAGGAAAGAAGTCACAGTGACTAGGAAAGAAGTTACAGTGACTAGGAAAGAAAGAAGTTACAGTGACTAGGAAAGAAGTTACAATGACTAGGAAAGAAGTTACAGTGACTAGGAAAGAAGTTACAGTGACTAGGAAAGAAAGAAGTGACAGTGACTAGGAAAGAAGTTACAGTACAGTGACTAGGAAAGAAGTGACAGTGACTAGCAAAGAAGTTACAGTACAGTGACTAGGAAAGAAGTTACAGTGACTAGCAAAGAAGTTACAGTGACTAGGAAAGAAGTTACAGTGACTAGGAAAGAAGTTACAGTGACTAGGAAAGAAGTTACAGTGACTAGCAAAGAAGTTACAATGACTAGGAAAGAAGTTACAGTGACTAGCAAAGAAGTTACAGTGACTAGGAAAGAAGTTACAGTGACTAGCAAAGAAGTTACAGTGACTAGCAAAGAAGTTACAGTGACTAAGAAAGAAGTTAGAATGACTAGCAAAGAAGTCACAGTGACTAGGAAAGAAGTGACAGTGACTAGCAAAGAAGTGACAGTGACTAGGAAAGAAGTCACAGTGACTAGCAAAGAAGTCACAGTGACTAGCAAAGAAGTTACAGTGACTAGGAAAGAAGTGACAGTGACTAGCAAAGAAGTGACAGTGACTAGGAAAGAAGTGACAGTGACTAGCAAAGAAGTGACAGTGACTAGCAAAGAAGTGACAGTGACTAGGAAAGAAGTCACAGTGACTAGCAAAGAAGTCACAGTGACTAGCAAAGAAGTTACAGTGACTAGGAAAGAAGTGACAGTGACTAGGAAAGAAGTGACAGTGACTAGGAAAGAAGTGACAGTGACTAGGAAAGAAGTTACAGTGACTAGGGAAGAAGTGACAGTGACTAGGAAAGAAGTGACAGTGACTAGGAAAGAAGTGACAGTGACTAGGAAAGAAGTGACAGTGACTAGGAAAGAAGTTACAGTGACAAGGAAAGAAGATACAATGACTAGGAAAGAAGTTACAGTGACTAGGAAAGAAGTTACAGTTACTAGGAAAGAAGTTACAGTACAGTGACTAGGAAAGAAGTTACAGTGACTAGGAAAGAAGTGACAGTGACTAGGAAAGAAGTTACAATGACTAGGAAAGAAGTTACGGTGACTAGGAAAGAAGTGACAGTGACTAGGAAAGAAGTGACAGTGACTAGGGAAGCGGACAGACTGATGACTCCTCACCCAGACAAACACAAGTGCCTGCTATGTCTGTCCTGGACCCTGATGAAGTGATATCTGGCCAACAGAGGAAAGGGGCGGCTCGCTACACTGACCAGTCCAATCCAGTCTTCTTGTTTATGGCCCCGCTGACCACTGGGGCCCTATCGGGGCTGTCACCTTGTAAAATCTTAAAACCTCAGATGTAAACTACTGTATTCAGGGTCTAATATCAACTTCTACTGTCATTCCTTGTGTCAACGCCATGGTCAACCGTAAAGGTCAACCCATGACGGGGTCATCACGTTGTGGGAGAAATCACACCAATCACACATTTACATTATTACTGTGAAAATCCAAACCAGATTTCTTCAATCAACCTTGTTCTCATGGACGAACTATGGCATCTTCATTAACATCAGACGGGAAAAAACTGGTTCTCTCTACGCTGTATTGCATTTTGCTTGAGTGTAAGACGGAAGAAAAACATATCTATAAAAAAAAAGAAGTACAGCAAAACTTACTACTCTTCAAAAGAAAAGCAACATTGAAGAGAAAGCAAAAAGAATGTTAAAAAACCTTCAGCAAACGAAAGTAACACGCAGATTGAATAAGAAATGGGAATTAATAGGAATGGGGAAACTCCTTTCTACAACGAAAAAGAACAAATGAAATTTAATTTTTCAGGTGAAAAATCGTGCCAGCATTAAACAGAAAAATCTCGACAAGATTGAGTCGTATACAGAAACAAACCAAAACCAAAACAAAATATCCAGACACCATGACAGATAGTATTAAAAGAGAAAACAACAACAATAACAATAAAGTCTTCATCTGCACTCACAAGCAAGACCCAAAGAAACCAACACTGTACATAAGTAGAGCCAAATAAATCTTAACAAGCTAAAGGCCGACCAAATAAGGAGAAATTAAACAAGAATCAATCAATAAAAACGGTGCCAACAGAAATACGTGTAACTTAGATATACAAATCAAGTTTCGTGCGGTGAGAATACACGTATGAAAAGGTTTGTTTCTTTTTAATACAGCCCCATTAATTTTTATTGCGATTGAAACTATAGATTAACTGAATTTTATTGTTCGAGATAAAAATTAAAAAATGGTTTGTGTTCTCTTTTCCTTCGTCTGAATTTCAATTCACTTTCTTCCGACCTTTTTGTTTTGTTTTGTTTTTCTCCTTCGTCGTGATTTTGAAGCTTAATTTTGTGATCTCGAGATAAGTGGAAACGTAAAAGTATAGGGGATTTTGTTTAAAAAAAATAAATAAAGAGTTTTCTTAAGGACGTTTTTGTTAACCAATTGTCTTTATAGAGTTTAGTTTTAAGTGTAGAAATAGCTTTCTGACGTGATCTGAATTTGTAGTTTACCTATTGAGAAACTTGACAAACGTATTGATCGGCTCAGCAAAATGGTCAGTAAGAAGTGTGACTTCTTTCTACGACCGTACAGTCAATGTTCGTCCTCCAGTGTTTATGTTAATGATGTTAATGGTGATGATGAAGAAGAGGAGGAAAGTGGTGGTGATATGGCAATTACAAGTATGATGATGTTGACAACAATGTTGACGAAGATAATGACAATGATGACATTGAAGAAGTTGATAATGTTAAAGATAATAACATGATGATGATGATAGCAATAATAATAATAATATTAATAATAATAATAATAATGATAATGATAATGATAATAATAATAATACTAATAATAATAATAATAATAACAACAACAACAACAACAACGATGATGATGGTGATGATGATGATGATGATGATGATGATGATGATGATGATGATGATGATGATGATGATGATGATGATGATGATGATGATGATGATGATGATGATGATAAAAATCATAATAAATAGAGCATATTCTCTAATACATTAACACTAACTACATCAGTCTTCCACATCAGCACTTCACCCGCTACCAGACACGAAATCAATGACAAGAGAAGAAAAACTTATCACCAAGGAAAACAAAGAAACAAACAAAACATTAACAAAATACCTCAACAAAAACAACCTCAAAAATCCATAGCAAAAATGTTGTGTCCGATAACATGTGCTTTTCAGCAAACACATCTACAGCTGAACCAATTCCATTTGATCTTGACAGAAACCTAGGACCCAACAGAATGATTATTTTCAGCAGGGGAGGGAGAGAGAGAGAGAGAGAGAGAGAGAGAGAGAGAGAGAGAGAGAGAGAGAGAGAGAGAGAGAGAGAGAGAGAGAGAGAGAGAAGAGAGAGAGAGAGAGAGAGAGAGAGAAACTACTCCCCTGTCCCACATCTGACTTTCAAATGGCTTTCTGCTCCAATACCTGCTTTCTTTTCCTGGCTGTTGTGTCTGCAGTGGGGAGGTGGGGGGGGGGGGGGACGGAGTAGAAGGGATCAATGTATTCAGGGTTGTGTTTTTTCCTTTATAGGATTAGTACACAAACAAGTGTCGTCCCTGAAAAACAATTGTGGGTAGTTGATTTTGGTTTTGGTTTTTAGGTGCTTAACTGGATAGCTCAGTGGTCGGAGCACTCGCTTTCCCCCAGCCAAGTTAAGCAGCGTCGAGCATGGTTGCCAGTTGGATGGGTGACCGTTTGCGCGCCTTGGCTTCAGTACAGTTCCCCCAGTTCACCCAGCTGTAAATGGGTACCTGTCCTCTTTAGGATCAGGGAAGGTAAAGCAGCGAGGGAGAGGAGATGGGCGCCGCCCTCAGTATGCTGGCCCTAGAGAAGTGAGGTCTCTGACGCCTCGCTCCCCTACGACCTTATAGGTTATGGGACTCCTTTACCTTTACCTAACTGGCTGGTTAGCTGCTTGGTTGGTTGGGTTGGGTTGGGTTGGTTGGTTGGTTGGTTGGTTGGTTGGTTGGTTGGTTGGTTGGTTGGTTTGGTTGGTTGGTTGGATGGGTGGTTGGTTTGGTTGGTTGGTTGGTTTGGTTGGTTGGTTGGTTGGTGTCAGAGAGAATTGTTAACTTGTAAGTCTTTCTCGATAAAAGGCAGGAGAATGGACTATGAAAGCAGAACACAGACAAGAAAGAGTTCACAGGAATGAAAGGAACAAGGCAGAAACAAAGAGAGGGATAGAAAAGAGAGAATTCCTAGCACAGAATCTCCAGAAGGTGGGAATGCTGTTTAATCTGACAGGCCCCCTGCAGGCAACTTATAAATGATCCATCTCTCCGTCCCTAATGAAAATGTAATTTCTTCAGTCCAACAGCACAATCACCATCCCTTCTCCTCATTCCAGCCCCTCAAATGTGGTGGTCAAACATTCAGATGCACTACCACGGCCACTAACCTCTCAAGAAACTAACACCTAGCGCCACAGCACTGACAGGACACGAAGATGTAAAGCCACTTCCCCAAAACTTCCTGTACCTAAAAATCAATGGTGCAGACTAGCTTTTGGCAGAACTAGAAGAAGGAGACTGATATAAAAAGGAGGTGGGAGGAAGGAGGGGGGGGGGGAGGGAGGGAGTGATGAGAGTGAAGACAGAGTGGCAAGGCCTACAGAGTGCAGGGACAAAAATCCATGGCGTCTTTATTCGATTCTCAGTGTTTCCCGTAGCTAGTGCAGTGACTAGGGAAGAAGTCAGACTGATGACTATCTCTCACAGACAATCAAGAATCCACTGCTATGGTTGTTCTGGGCATCTCTGCATGAAGTGCTGTGTGCAAGCGGACCTTCAGGCGCGCACAATGTATTGCATACTGTGTGATATATAACATAAAAGTGAAACGAGTTTTGATGAAGTACAGCAAACATCTCTATAGTCGGAATACTGCTATTTTAATGGTGGGGAAAAACAGTCGCATACGTAAACTTTGGCCATTGGTGAACCTCAAAGCTATAGTGGAGGAACGAACTTAAAACAGCACAGCAAATATTTGTCACCCAGAAGAACAGCATATGAAAAAACAAGATAGAAAGACTAAAGATATCAGAACTTATGTGACGGGGCGGTAATTAGATTACCTCCCATGCGAACAGAGTCCTGTCGCAGCGTTGTGTTTCTAAATCCGCACACACCTGCAAATTGTGTGACACTGATTCGTTGGGTGGTGATTGAAAACTTCCGAAGCTTAATCTTCACCTACACGGCGTAATGTAGAATTCATGCAGCCTCTTTTAGAGGCCACCTCCTAACTGTCTAGCTGTGCCCTTGTACCTGAGGTATTGTACAGAGATGGGACATGAACAAATGCCCACTGCGTTACATTTTAAACAAGTTTTAAAAAAACCTTAAAAAATAAGAAGCCATGTACACCAGATGAAATTAAAAGCTCCTCTCTCTACAAAACGTTGTGCTTGTATTAAAAAGGAAAGCCGATTAAAAGATAGAAACATGTCTGAAAAATGATACTTACAACCAAATAAAAAAACAAAACCAGACCAACAGAATAACACACAAGGTGACAGAGACTATGAAAGTGTGACAGGAATGAATGACAAAACAGATAAAGTTCTATAATCAAAGAATATGTGGGGAAAAGATTTAACAAAACGAGAATCAAAGATAGAGAATAGAAAGACACAGAAATAGACACACAGAGAACGACAACTGTGAAAATAGAGAGACAGACAGACAGACAGAGATGATAACAAAAATCGAAGGCTTGATACCATCATTGTGTATTCAACAACAAAACGGTACCAGACCACACACAAAAAATATCCAACAACTACAACTAAAACCCAAAATAAAAGGAAAGCAATTGTGTGTTATCAAAATGTGTTTATCAGCTAGACCGTCTGCTGCTAAAGCAATTCCAGTTGAATCTGGACAGAAACCGAAAGATAACTGGATTTCAGCTGGGGAGACTACGGAGGGAAATTTTCTTCTCTGTCTGACTGTCATCTGACTTTCAAATGGCTTTCTACTCCTGTTCGTTCCTGCTTTTTGGTTGCTGTATGTTGAAAGCTGGTCGATTTATTTTGTCTCTGTCTGTCTTTCTCTCTGTCTTCTGTCTGCCTGTTTCTCTCTCTCTCTCTCTCTCTCTCTCTCTCTCTCTCTCCCATACTTAAATTTACATAAATATGTTGTTTATGAAAAAAAGCTTATGGTTAGTTGATTTTTAAGAGGCTGGTTGGATGGTTGGCCGGTTGGTTGGTTGGTTGGTTGGCTGATCGTTTGCTTAATTGGATGGTTGATTGACTGGTTGGATGGCTGGTTGGTTGCTTGCTTGTTTGGTTGATCCGCTGGTTGGTTGGATGGTTGGTTGATGGTTGGTTGGTTGAATGTTTTTCTCCTCTTTTTTGCTTATTCCATCCATATTCAAACGGAATTTAAAATCAACATTTTTTTTGTTTTGTTCTAAACTGCTTCTGGTTTTCTTCCTTTTATCTTTAAAGGGTTTTGGCGCAATTTGAGACAAACTTAATCTACACAAAGAATGAATGAATGAAAGTGAATATGAGTGAGTAGGCGAATTAAAGATGGCACAGGAAGAAAAATACATTCATTGGAAATAAAAGAGAACAGAGAAGAACGAGAACAGCAAATAGAAGCACAAGCCATAACGCCAACAGTATTAATAGTGAAAGAGATGATGGTAATAATGGTTGTGGTAGCAGATGTTGTGGTTGTGGCGATCGAAAAAGCCATCTGTGACTATTAAGTGTTCACCTTTTTGTATGCAAGAGATGGTGTCAAAAAGAATGCAAGCATTTCATCTACATGCTCTGTTAAGAGCACACGCACTCAATGAATTTTTTTTCAAATTGCATAGTTATAACTTCTTCTTCTTCTTCCTTTTATTCTTCGTCGTCGTCGGCTTAAACAGCAACTATGGTTATCTATCATAATTATGAGCGAAAACGCGTCGCGCTGCCATTAAGCCCCTGACAAGTCACGCCCAGCGTATTCGACTTCGGCATGGGAGAGAAAATCTTTTAAGTCTTTCTGGGGGAAAAGGCAGGAGAATGGACCAAGAAGGAAGAAAACAGACAAGAAGGAGGTGACAGGAAGAAAAAGAACAAGGCAGAAACAAAGAGAGGGATAGAATAGAGAGAAGTCCAAGCACAGAATTTCCAGAAGGCGGGGATGGTATTTATTCTGATAGGCCCCCAGCATCTCCATGGGGAAGCATGGTTATAAGTAACCTGAATCTAACTTATGAATCATCTTTCCCTCTGTTCTGAGACACACTATCAATTATAATACTTTTCTTATTTTTTCCCTGCCCTCACCTGTGACCAAACCTTCAGATGCACTGCCACAGGCAGCCTCCTCTGAACAAGGTAGCAGTGCTTAATGCAGCACCCTGGACAGGGGGGACGCTCCACAGCATAATGAGTCGCAGTGCACGAGAGGTTAGTTTTTAGTTGTTAGTATTTTACTAATCTGCAATAAAAAGGCTATTCAATACAGGAAACAGATAAAAAAAATCGGTTCATTCTATGAACAGTTATTACAAATTGAAACCATAGTTTTCATAAAGTGACAAAATGAGAAATTGACAAGTTTTGCATCGTAAAAGTTGGTCAGATGGAGGGCTTGGGTGTTTTAAAATGCGGTTTTTAAAGCAAAAGAAAAGAAAATTACTCCTTGATACTTCAGCAGAAAGTAGGAGAAAGGCAATAGTTTTATTATCAATCAAAATATCAAAATCGGCAACTTGACCCCACCTGTCTCAAATGGCTCCTAGAGGAAAAGTACGTGAAGTGCAAAGCGACTCATTTCGGGGTGGATGGTCACTTGGCATGTAGACATAAAACCATTTCCGAAAAAAAAACCTCCTGTAGCTAAAAATCAATGGTAGAGACCATCTCTTACCAGAGCTACAAGAAGAAGACTGATGAACAGAGGAAAGGAGGGGAAGAGGAGACGAAAGGGAAGCAGATCTGCATAGATAGTGCACAGAAAAATGTGCGATGTCTGCAGTGGATTCTCAGCATTCCACAGAGCAGAGAAGAAGTCAGCCTGATGACTATCACCCAGACATCTCTGCACAAGTCCCTGCCATGACCGTCCTGGACATTGATGAAGTGATGTCTGGCCGGACGACCGACAGAAGATAGGTAGGTAGGTACGATGCGCCGTACTTTTAGGAACTCTTTCCAAGATAATAACATACACGCCACCTGCTTTCATTATGTACAATATTAATGTACATTCATGAACATACCACTGCAATGACTAGCGTTTAGTGTTGTTAATAATGTTTGTCATGGATGTATGTATTTTTAACGATAAAATGAAACTTAACAAGTTAAAAAAAATGTTTACTAGGTGAAAGGAAAACACATCTTACAAGAACACAGCAGAGAAGATAATACCACCATCATACACACACACACAAATTCCAAACAGAAAGAACAAATGGAAATATAAAAAAGATATCACCAACAGTAAATGACACGTAAAATGTGTGAGAACAGGTTTTTTTAAAAATAACCAATGAAAACGGGAAAATATAAACCAAATGAAAAGAAGAAAAGGGAGATACA
>CM054137.1:12217630-12220130 GCA_028751875.1 Rapana venosa
CAGTGGTGCCTCCAGGGTTCCAGAGACTACGGGACAGGTGATGGGGAAGAAGATGAACTGTGGTAGTATCCTACACCTTCAGTATGATTGCACTAGCTGTTTTTTGTTTCAAGTACTAGGCACTTCAATACAAAAATAGCATAGACTCTAAGCTAGAGACACATCCTGGAAAACGTTCCCTGTGATGAAAACTGCTGTCTGGATTTTCATCCACAATCGCTGTTTCTCCGATGTCATCACTACAGTGTTTCTGTGAGTCAGAGGTCAGTAAAGAAGAAATAAAGACTACAGATTGTTTTCCAGGTTTATGTCTGATTGTGTTGTTGTTGTTGTTGTTGTTGTTGTTTCTTTGCAACTGCAAAAGGTCTTAGTAACAGGAAAGGATTTTCTTTTTTTAAGTAATGGATGGCGCTGTTCTTGTGGCGACACGCTCTCCCTGGGGAAAGCAGCCGAAATTTCACGAAACGAGATCTGCCGTGACTTGAGGTGCTATACACTAGAGAGCAATGCAGTGCTATGCAATGCAATACATTACAATACGATGCAATACAATACAATACGATGCAATATAATGCAATACAATACAATACTATACAATACAATGCAATTCGATACAACACAAAACAGTCTGTATGTATTTTGAAGCTTATTTTTCTCTGTACTTTTTAACACGTGTACACACAGACACAGGGAAAAAAATAAACTTACAAATAAATCAGTAGGATCAGGACTGCAGAAACTGCTGCTGCTGCTGCCGTGTCTGTTTTAGTCTGATGCTAAAAGCTAAGTTTGAACAGCAGGAAAGAAAAAAACTAGATATGCTTCATGTCTGTTACCTACGATCACAAAAATAATGGCCGACCAAATAACAACAAAAACACCCCCCCCAAAAAAATATCAAATTCACAAACAAAATTCAAAAGCGAACAAGATAAAAACTTTCAACAACAAAACAAGACAAAGAGAGGGAAAAAAACCCAGAAATTCAAACAAAAACCAAAAAGAAACAAACTTGAATAATAAGGAAACCCACTAAAAATAACAAGGAAAAAAGCAGTAAGGTGAATTGAATATAAAAAACCCACAACCATACAAATATCAAAAAAGACAAATCAAGGAATAAGGACAAAGACTACTACACCAAGCTATGTACACATCACATACGTCACAGTGAAGTTTTTAAAACAACAACAAAAAATAACCCTCATCATCTCCTAACCATGTTGACCAGGAAATACTACAAAAACAAGGAAATACTACAGCTACAGGGAAATACTACAAAAACAAGGAAATACTACAGCTACAGGGAAATACTGCAAATACAAGAAAATACACAGCTACAGGGAAATACTACAAAAACAAGGAAATACTACATAATACAGGGAAATACTACAAATACAAGGAAATACTACATAATACAGGGAAATACTACAAATACAAGGAAATACTACATAATACAGGGAAATACTACAAATACAAGGAAATACTACATAATACAGGGAAATACTACAAAATCAAAGAAAATACTACAAATACAAGAAAATACTACAAAATAAATGAAATACGACAAAAACAAGACAACACTACAAATACAAAAAGATACTACACATACGAAGAAATACTGCAAACCAAGCAGACACACAATGTCCGTATTCACCCTCCACCCCGCTTTTCCAGCCTTTCTCCTCCTTTGCTCTATTTTCATTCTTTGATGCCAAGCGTAGAAAAAAAAAATTGAATACGGAAGCTGAACTAGTAAGACACGTTAGTGTAGGTTTAAGACCCTCCATCTCTCTGCACACTTACCGTCTGGCTTTGTTTCTTCTTCTTCACCAGACAATGCAATGTAAAAACAGAAGAAACAACATGTGACGCTCCCCCACACAATGAATCGCAATGCACCAGAAGTCAGTTTCTAGTTACCGGCATGTTAATCATCTGCAATACAAAGGATATTCAATACCAAAAAAAAAACCAGATTGAAAGTCGAACAGCGAACAGTTATTGTAAATTGAAATGATAGACTGCAGGATGGGACAATCTAATGAGAAAGTGACAAGTTAAGCATGGTAACAGGTGGTCAGAATGAGAGGGCTTGGGTATTGTTTAAAACACGTTTAGAAGCAAAAGGAAACAAAACCATGCCTTGAGATTTCATTGCAAGGTAGAAAAATGGCTATAGTTTTATAATCAATCGAAATCTCAAAATCAACAACCTGACCCCCCCCCCCCCCCCCCCCCCTTACCCACTCTCCTACCTAAAATGGCTCCTAGTGGAAAAGTGGGTCAGAGGCTCAGCGACTCATTTCGTGGTGGAGGGTCACGAGTAAGGTAGGTACTCCTCCTGAAAGCAGTCCTTTTTATGGAAACTAATGTCTCAGATTCCTATCAGTGTAGCCATCTCACTAGCTATTGTCTCCGCTGTTGTCTGGTGTGGGTTTTTTAAGATAGTGCCGAGACAAAAACAAAAATAAGACTTTTTTTTCTTTTGAAGGAAGAC
>CM054137.1:12225130-12245130 GCA_028751875.1 Rapana venosa
TGTGTGTGTGTGTGTTAAAGATTAAATATCCACAACAGCTCATACCAGGTCACAGAGCAGACATTAAAAGGCAAAGGTAAAGGAGTCCCATAACCTATAAGGTCGTAGGGGAGCGAGGCGTCAGAGACCTCACTTCTCTAGGGCCAGCATATTGAGGGCGCGCCCATCTCCTCTCCCTCGCTGCTTTACCTTCCCTGACCTAAAGAGGGCAGGTACCCATTTACAGCTGGGGAACTGGAGGAACTGTACTGAAGCCAAGGCGCGCAAACGGTCACCCATCCAACTGGTAACCACGCTCGACGCTGCTTAACTTGGCTGGGGGAAAGCGAGTGCTCCGACCACTGAGCTATCCCGTCCCCTCAGACATTACTGATACAAAAATAAATAGATATATCTTTCAGAGACAACGAATTGTTATTTCTGCATTCGTAAAAGATGAAACAAAACCAGTAAGTTAAATTCATATGCACCTTTCTCAATTAACCAGAAAAGACCAAAAATGAAAATAACATTATAAGTATTTTGAGACTGGCTAAAAAGATTGCAAACAGTGAGTTTGACTTGAATTTGGCTAAAAAGGATTTCAAACAGAGACCTTTTCTAGGCAGAGCTTTCTTAAGTTAAACCTTTTTTTTTTTAAAGAAACTACAGTATTGAAGAAGTTGATCTTTTTGATAGCAGAACGTAAGTATGTTTGGCTTTTGCTGCGATCAAGCTCTTATAAAGTTGTGGAAAATGAGAAAAACTGACCATTAAAAACTTTTAATTCGAAGTTACCTAACTTACATTGCTTCATTTTTGTGTACATGTATTCAGCATTAGTTAATTTGGAAAAAGCAAACAAAGAATGCTTTGCAAGCAGGTATGTGGCTTTAAACACAAATTTAAGAAAGCAGTACAATTCAGATTTGCATGTGTGTTTTCTTGAAAGAAAATGAAACTAAGAAATATGCTTCATGTAATAACTATCACAGATCAAGATGCCTGGCAGTGTCTTTCTATCTTTTTTTCCAAAATCACTTTTTATGAGCAAACTTTTCAAGCCAAGTTGTAACTGCAGAAATCCAGACACGAACTTATGCTCCCTGTAATATCATTTTACTTTCAAATCAGGTTCTCATAAGATTTTTGCTTTCATTTTGTTGTTGCAGTGGGATCGGTGTCTTTCTGCTAAACAATATTCACACAGGGATTTATTTTCTTCAGAGATTGTTTTAATGTGTCCAATAAAAACGCAATTTTGAAACAGAAATTCAATTTTGTATAAAAAAAAAATGTAAGCATTGGACCAGGTTCACGAGATGCTGTGAAGAGAAACCATCAAGAAAAGAGAAAATCCTAAAGGATAAAACTTGCTTGAGCTTAAATCGTTTATATTCAACAGTAGGTTTTTTTTAATGTTTTGATAACATAACTCTTGCATGTTTTGCTTTTGTTGAAATGTGTTATTAATAATGCTTTTGAAACACAAACATTAGGGAAGCATTTTGATATTTTGTTATCAGATTGTTAATGTACCTCTTCCACTTGTTCGTTACTTTAACGCCCCTTCACTAAAAGTGATATTAGATTTTTTAAAATGTGTTGAACTCAAAATCATGCTACCTTGAGAGATTTACCTACGGTGCGAGAGTGTGTATGTATATGTGCATGCATACGTGAGCGACATGGAGAGAAAGGATGTGCACACGCCTGCCTCTCTTGTATATGTATATTTTCTATAGAAAAAATAGCTTCAGTATATTTTATTTCCTCTTTTTTCATGTGTATCTTTTGATAGCAGCTTTTGGTGAGACACACAAATATTAATTTATTTCTCTGAATGTCAGAGACATTTTTAGGTCACGACAGTGCATTTCACTGTTAGCTGCCACAGAGGGAAAAGCGTGAGTCACTGCCAAGACTTCCAAAGAGTGCTCATCCAAGAGCCACAGGTCAAGTCAGGTCAGCCCCAAATCATGGTTCTTCATCAAAATGGATGCTTCAAAGCTGCCAGGAGAACATTGCATTTTCTAGAGATGTCTTTGTTCTTGTATCTTTAAAAATCATGTTTATAATAATAAAGACTTTGTAATTAGTTAATCACACTAGTTTTCCTACGCTACTATTTTCTCAATTAATATATCAAATATTCAATTAAAAAGCAACAGAAAATTACACATAAACTAGAAACTAAGATCTCCATGTGACAATATTTGAGGTCTTTTTGACTAAGGATCATAACAATGTTTGGCCTGACCTAAGGAGAGTTTTGATTCCTGGATGGACAGTCTTCAGAAGGTGCATTGGCGATTGAAACTTTTACCCTCTATGGAACATTACAGCAAGACCCTTTCTTTCATATATATATATATCTGAGACAAGTATATGGGTGTAGAAGACTGAAGAAGTGAGAAAAAATGAAAAGCACTCCAATCCATGACGCCTGCACAAGATGCCTGGGATTAGATGGAGTGACTCTTGCACCCGGAGAAGAGGTCAAAGACATCAAACACCACTCTAGAACTGCACGTGCATTTGTCCCTGTCTTGTGTAAGTAACTAAAGTGAAATTTGGGCAAGGGGAGAGGAGGTGCTTTCCAACCATTGTCTTGTCTGTTGAGAATTGCCCTGACACAAAATCAAAGGTTGGTCACTGAATTCGCCTGTGTCTTTGTTCAAATACTTGCAAAAGTAACTTCAAGAAACTTTGAAGTTTCAATGTTACTTGATTTTTCTATTTTTCTTTCCACATTTAGGAAATATTATTAGATATTCAATGCAGAGTGACAAAGCCCGAAAAGTGTGATCTAAACATTATGCATTTCAGATCTAGACAAACGTCAGTAATTTGAATTGAAATTTTCATATATCTCATGACAGATGGTGTGTTCTTTAATTATAGGAATACAAAACTGATACTTGCTTTATAATCATACTATGTCTTGTTATAGATCGCCTAATGTTGGCTTTACCACCACAACATACAAAACATACTACAATTTTAGAATAATCATATTGAATGCATTTTTCCGTGTACTTGCTGACAGCTAAAAGACAAAAGCTAAGAAGATTGAGATACATTACCAGACAATATTCCCCCACATACTATCCTACACTTCACTGTGCAAGACAGCAAACGTATGAACAGACCGAAGTAGATCAGTGAGAAGGCGACATCAAACGTAGAAGGGCTCTTTATGATAGTTTCAGTTTTCAGCTTTTCCCAAGAGACGTAGCTACAACAGGTAGCATATTCTACAAACCGCTACACCCCATCACTACAAACCGCTACACCCCATCAGCTCAACATATCAACATGACACTTGTGTGGCAATTAGAATACCTGAGAGATAGTTTTTGGGTGGGTTTTTTTTATCTAAGCTGGTATACATTCATCATTATTATTATTATTATTATTATTATTATATTATTATTATTATTATTATTATTATTATTATTATTATTATTATATTGTTATTATTATTATTATATTATTATTATTATTATTATTATTATTATTATTATTATTATTATTGTTGTTGTGTTGTTGTTGTATGTTGTTGTTGTTGTTGTTGTGTTGTTGTTGTGTTGTTGTTGTTGTTGTTGTTGTTGTTGTTGTTGTTGTTGTTGTTGTTGTTGTTGTTGTTGTTGAATTCACATCAAACTTATCCGTTGCACTTAAATGCCCTGAATGATTAACAACAGGCACCACTCTTATGAATATCAAAAAACGTAGACACCTCAACAAAACCATTGATCAAGGCTAACGTGTGCTGCAAAATTCTACTGAAAGCTGAACAAGAACACAGTGAAACAGGAAAAAATAGTTTAGAAAAATAATCTCCAGAAAATCTCCAGGCATGGCTCGTGGTGGACATCCTCTGTAATGAAAAGTGCCGTCTGGGTTTGCTGTCATCCATCACTGGCCTGTGCTCTAGCTCCCATCACCACCGCTGTCTTTGAGACAATGCAGAGTGTGAGAAGAGAGGGTGACATTTTAAGGTACAGAAAAGGAGACAGACAGACAGACAGACAGACAGACAGACAAATAGAGAGAGAAAAGAAACAGGGGGACAAAGATAGCAGCATACAGACAGACAGATAAACACACACGCGCGCGCGCGCGCTCGCATACACACACATACACACACATACACACACCACATACACACACACATTCTGGCAAACATCTAAACTCAAATATCTGTTGATATTTTGCTATTATCTTTATCCAGCTAAGACTGGTCCATTGGCTGGGTACAGGCTTTATCATCTCTCGCATTTTTTTTCATAAAAGCATCCCCATCTATATATCCATTTATCTATCTATAATCTATCTATGTATCATCTATCTATTATATAATAAAAATAATAATAATAATAATAATAAATAATAAAATAATAAAAATGTATGGAGCTTTTATAGCGCTCGAATCTTGTAACAACAATCAAAGCGTCATCTACATCACATATACATCACATTCTGTCACATCTAAATCAAATATCTATATATTTATTCTATTATTTATATCCAGCTAATCTATTTTCCAATTCGAGCTGGTATCACCTTCATATTCTTCTTCATCTTTTTTTTCTCTATTATAAGATCCCATATAACTATCATCTATATATCTATCTCATTATCTATCTATCATTTACCATCTATCTACTCTATATCTATCATCTATCTATTCTATATCTTTCTATCTATCATCTATCTATCATTCTTATCTATCTATCTATCTATCTATCTATCTATCTATCATCTATCTCACCTCAAGTTTATTTGTTTGTTTTACTTCTAGTCCCTGTGCACATGTGGTTATGTTGTCATCCATTCCTACCGGCACACTCTTTCAAAAAGCTAAATAAGTTTTAACGTGAGCGCAAGATGTTCTGCGTGCGTTTGCACACGGGACCTCGGTTTATAGTCTCCTCCTAAAACTTTTGGTGTGGCAGTGGAGTTAGCACTGATGTTAACTCCAGGGAAAAAAAAACAACCTTCCCTTCAACGGGATTTGAACCCGGATCAGCACATTAGGAGTGCAATGCGCAACGTTCTAACCGCTAGGCTATCACGTCCCCCTCATGGTGTTGCGTAATGAAACATAGCTCAGATTCTGTTTCAGTGCCACAACTCCAAGAAAATACAATAATTAGAAAAGTGACAAAGGGGAGAAACTGAGGAGTGGTCCCATCTACGATGGCTTCAGGAGATGTCTGGCTGGCTGGCTGGCTGGCTGGCTGGCTGGCTGTCTGGCTGGCTGACTGCTGGCTGGCTGGCTGACTGGCTGGCTGGCTGGCTGGTATTGGAGTGGAGCGAGTGACTGTTGCACCCAGAGAGGCAGCGGGCAAAGAAATCAAAGACTACTCCAGAAGTGTGCGTGCATTTGTCTCTGTCCCCACCAGTCACCAAAGTGAAATCTGATCACAGGGTCAGGGGGTGCACTTCCACCGCTGTCGTGTCGGCCGAGAAATGCACTGGTACCAACATGAACAGGCTGGTCACCCCCGCCATTTGGGGTTATGGCTTTCGTTCAAGTGCTCACGAAAGTGGCTTCAGGAAACTTGTTTCCGATTTTGTTTTGATAGTTTTGAACTGATTTTCTTCCAGTTATGATTTGCTAGATTTAGGAAAACCTGTAGGATACAGTGCATGTTTAGTTTTTATTTATTTATTCTTTTATATCGAGGATAATGGAATAAGCACTCATGTGCTTTTTTACATCCAGTCCCCGTGTGTATGCTGTTTTGTAAATTTTGTCATCTGTTTCCACTGGCACACAATGGTCTACTCTTCCGAAAGCGAAATCCGATTTTTAATTTGTGGAAGATTTTCTTGCGTTATCGAACACGGGGCCTCGATTTACAGTTTTTAGTGACAGGTTCTACGAAATGTAGAGCGAAACAAATTTACAGCGCAGATCTAGCAAGTTCGATATTCAAGTCATTGAACAAAATCCCCCCTCCCCCACCCCCCACCCACCCACCGCCCCTTTGAAGATACTGGGGCCGTGTCAATATAAATAGTACCCTCACCTTCTGGAATTTTTGTGCTAGGAATTTCCTCTTTCCTACTTCTCTCTTGTTTCTGCCTTGTTTCCTTTTTTCCGGTCACCTCCTCCTTGTCTTTGTTTGCCTTCATAGTCCATTGTCTTTTCAGTATTTTTTCCAGAAAGACTTACAAGATAACAGCTTTTCCCATGCCGAGGTCGTATGCGCTAGGACTGACTTGCCAAGTGCTTAACGGCAGCGCAACGCATTTTCGCTCATATGAAAGAAAACAGTTGCTGCTGCCTGAGTTCTTAAAGAAGAAGAACAGAAGTTTGCATAACTCCCTTGTGTTAATAACAAGAACCACCTGTTGTATGTATTGCTTTCTAACGCAGCCGCCCTAATGTTGGCTCTATCTTCAAAGCAGTTCATTAAATACAATTTTAATACAAATCGCAATTCATCATGATAACATCTCTTTCCTCTCTAAGTCCTCTTCTTCGTCGAACGCTTAGACAGTAACTGTTATTGTCAGTCATATCAACAAAAACACCTTGCGCTGCCATTAACAAGTTAGCGTGACTTCAGCATGGGAAATAACTATTATCTTTTAAGTCTTCCTGGGAAAAAAGGAAAACAATGGACCCAAAAAATGCACAAAATAGTCAAAGGAGGAGTTAACCGGAAGAAAAAAAGAACAAGGCAGAAACAAAGAGAGGGATAGAAAAGAGGGAATTCCTAACACAAAACTCCCAGAAGGTGGGTGATGCTGTTCATACTGACGAGAACCCCACCGGCATCCTCACAGGGGGGTCTGTCTTGATCAAGAACTGAAAAAGTAGACAGGTGCCGTCACATTACCAGACAATCTCTCCCCGCAGACCCCATACAGGGCACTGTGCCAGACAGCAGCGCTGGGATTGCAGACACAGACACGAAAGTGAGAAGGGAACATCAAAGAGAAGACACGTTCTTTATGCTGGTCTCAAGTTTTCAGCTTTTCCCAAGAGATGCAACAACACGTGACAGATTTCGTAAACCCCAACCCTGCATTATACCGGTCAGAAATCGACGTAGGCAGATTTTTTTTCAGCACTACGCTCATCAACAATATCTGAGAGCTAGCTTCTTTTTTTTAAATCTGAGATTGTAGGTTGAGGTCATAATTTTCAATCTGATCCATTTCACATGAGTACTTCCGCTATGAGTAAGATGCAAAATTCTACTATCTGACAAACAAACAAAAATAAACTAACGAACACAACACGCTGACCCAGAAAAAAACCTTTAACATCAAACACACACACACACACACAAACACACACACATAGACACACATCCACACACTTACTCTTTTCGTAAGAGTAGGCCATTATGTTCCGGTGGGAACAGATGAGAGAATTTACAAAACCGCATACATACGGGGACTAGATGTAAAAAAATCACATAAGTGCTTATTCCATTTTCCTCGAAATAAAAAAAAATAACTTAAAATTTTTAAAAACCACAGATTTAAGTCAAGTCAAATCAAATTCTTGTATTTCGAAGATAATGAATAAGTCCCCATGTGCTTTTTTACATCCTATCCCCGCCCTTATTGGGAGAGAGAGAGACACAGAGAGAGAGAGAGACAGACAGACAGACAGACACAGACAGACAGATATATATATATATATATATATATATATATATATATATATATATATATATATATATATATATATACAGAGACAGACAGATAGAGAGAGACAGAAAGAGACACAGAGACAGACAGAGACAGACAGAGACAGATAGAGAGACAAGAGAGCAGTGTGGGTTGTTGTTTTTTTTAAAGAAAAAGAACAGTAGATAGAAATCTCCAAAGCATGGCTGGTGGCGGACATCCTCTGTAATGAAAAGTGCCGTCTGGGTTTGCTGTCATCCATCACCGGCCTGTGCTCGAGCTCCCATCACCACCGCCTCTCTTCAGGCTCTACACGGTACGTGAAGAACAGGGAGATGTTCTAAAACGAAGAAAGACAATAGAAGAGAGAGAGAGAGAGAGAGAGGAGAGAGAGAGAGAGAGAGAGAGAGAGAGAGAGAGACAGACAGACAGACAGACAGACAGACAGACAGGCAGACAGACAGTCATTCAGTCAGTCAGTCAGTGAGACAGTCTGAGGGACATAAAGACAGATACCCTTGAACTTGTAGTGTGCAGAACATCTTGCGCACACGTTAAAACCCGTTTCGTTTTTCGGAAGAGTACGCCATTGTGTTTCGGCGGGAACGAATACACAAATTTTTACAAAACTGCATACACACGGGGACTGGTTGTTAAAAAGCACATGAATGTTTAGTCCATTATCCTCGAAATAAAGGAAGAAGAAGAAAGAAGAGATGGCGATACGGGATAGCCTGGGGGTGAGAGAGTTGCAAACTGCTCTCGTGATCTGCTCCTGGGGACGTATCTCGCCCAAGAGGTTTTGTTTTTTAATTTATCTTTTTTTTTTTTTTTTTTTTTATTCTTCAATTTCGAGGATAGCGGAATAAACACTCATGTGGGGGGTTTTCATTCAGTCCCCGTGTGTATGCAGTTTTGTAAATTTTGTCATCCGTTCCCACTGGCACACAATGGCCTGCTCTTTCGAAAAGCGGAACGGGTTTTAACGTGTGCGTAAGATGTTCTGCGTGCGTTCGCACACGGGACGTCGGTTTATAGTCTCATCCGGAGGACTTTGGGGGAGAGTGGAGTCGGCACTGATGTTTACTCCAGAGGAAAATTCCTCTTGAACGGGAATCGAACCCGGGTCAGCAAATCACGAGCGCATCACGCTAACCACCAGGCTATCCCGTCATTTTAACCTGGAGTTAACATCAGTGCCGGCTCCACTCCCTACTGAACAATCTTTTGGAGGAGACTATAAACCGAGGTCCTGTGTACGAACGCACGCAGAACATTCTGTACACGTGGGCGCAATCTTGCATAATGACATTCATCGACAAAAACAACTTCTAAAGTTTCTTGCTTTTAACCTCTGAAACGTTAACAACATTGACTCTAGCACTCGCGTGTTGGTCATTTCTTTGTCCACAGAAAGCAAAGCGCAGCATAATGCCAATGCAGGGAATCAGAGAGAGAGAGAGAGCTTACTTGCTGTCTTTTCTGTCATCTGATTTTCAAATCACTCTTTCGTCAAGATTTCGGCTTCGTATTTTGTGGCTGAAGATGGTCAATGTTATGTTTTGGCGCACAGAAGATACAGATACACACGAATGCTTTCATTCTTTGTTTTGATACTATTGCTTTTTCTAATAATAATTGGGTAACGTGTGTACAGACAAGCTTAAACTACTGCGACGTTTTTGACAGACAGAAATCTGTATTTAAAAATAGAAACAAATAACCTTTAATTATTGTTTTATATAGCCAAACACACACGCGCGCGCGCGCGCGCGCTCACAAACACACACACACACACACACATACACACACACACACACACAAACCAAGGAGAAGACCTTCGGACAAAGCAATAACTATGGCGAGAATCTCGTGTTTTCTTTGACGTTACAGCACCATCTGGCAGTTCCATCCTCTGTCACTAGCACCTTGTGATTGACTTCGTTGCTGCTGCTGCTGCTCTTCCTCTTCCTCCTTCCTCCTCCTCCTCCTCCTTCTCCTCCTCCTCCTCCTCCTACTACTACTACTACTGCTACAGCTACTGCTTCTACAACTACTACTTTTACTACTACTACTACTACTACTACTTCTTCTTCTTCTACTACTACTACTACTACTACTACTACTACTACTACTACGTCTACTGTCACCATCATCATCATTATCATTTGTTAATCACGATTACTGTCATTATCATCACATTTATAGGTGATTAGCAATGCTATTGTTTTTGCTACTGGTTTTTTTTCTTTTTTTCTTTTCGTTCTCCTTTTCCTCATCTTCCTGCATAACATCCTTTTCTTATTTGGCTGTTACTCGTCACTTTCATCAATTTTGCGATTGTTTTTGACAACAAGGATAACAATAATCTTTTCCAAGAGGCTGGAGTGAGAAAGAGAGAGAGACAGACAGACAGAGACAGAGACAGAGAGGGGCAGAGAGACAGACAGACAGACATACAGAGACAGAGCCCATAGAGACAGAGACACACTCACACACATACACACACACGCACGCGCGCGCATGCACACTGGGACTGGGTGTAAAAAAGCACACGAGTGCTTATTCCATTATCCTCGAAATAAACGATAGAAAGAACAGATTCTTGCAGGAAGTGGAAATAACATTTTCTATTGGCTAACTGGAAGTAGAAATCTTAAAGACCTTTACCTAACAAGGTTATTGTCCTACTGGAAGGGGAACTCTCAACCTTTTACGTAACAACACCATTGTCCTGATGGAAGAAGACTTCTTAACCTTTACCCAACACAGACCATTGTGTTACAGGCAGTAAAACTATTAACCTTCACGTAACGCGACAGATTATGTAGGTCTAACCTACCTAGCTATCCAGGGGAGCTAACCAACCCCATGGTTTGTACCTTGTGGTATCCGCAAAACGCATTTCTAGATTTTTTGTTTCTTCTTTTCTGCAAAAATAACCAAATGAACCATCATTTCCTCTCTTTCTATTCATACTTCCAGTCGGAACTTGCTGTCTGCAAGTACTTGTCACGGCAGTGAAGGTGCTAATAAACAGTGTGTGAGAAACTCGGAGAGAACAAGTGTTGGATTTCACAGACATTGCCTGCGGTCGCTGCTTTTAAAAAAAACAACCGACAGAATTGTTGTTTTTCTGTTATTTGTGGAGTTTTCGTTTTCACAGACAGACTTAAAATGTCAGAGGTGATACCTTTTTGAAGGTAGCGAGGACTTCGTTTGTGGGTTCGGACATTTTGCCGTAAGGTGGAGAGAGAGAGAGAGAGAGAGGAGAGAGAGAGAGAGAGAGAGAGAGAGAGAGAGAGAGAGAGAGAGAGAGACAGACAGACAGACAGATAGACAGACAGACAGACAGAGACAGACAGACAGACAGAGACAGAGACAGACAGAGACAAAGACAGAGTTTTCCTCCTCGTCCAACGCTCAGACAGCAACTGTTGTTGTCTGTTATAAAATGAGCAAAATGCGTTGTCTGTCGTTAAGCGTCTGACATGTCAGACTGTACCTATACGACTTCGGCGTGGGAGAGAAGTTTTAACTTTTAATTATTTCTTAAGGAAAAGGCAGGAGAATGGATCAAGAAGGAAGAAAACAGAAAACAGACTAGAAGAAGGTGACAGGAAGAAACAAAGAGAGGGATAGAAAAGAAGGAACCGCTAGCACAACATTGCTGTCAGGTGGATATGCTGTTCATAGTGTCAGGCCTGTAGCATCCCCATGGGAGAGGAGTGAGGATGAGAGTGTTGAACCAAGTTTAGGGAAAAGTTTATGTGTTTGTGTATCGGTTTGTTTATTCCATTGTTGATTGGTTAATTGATTGGCTATTTGTTAACGTCTATTTATTGCTCACTTATATACCTATTTGTGTATTCATTCCTTCATCAACACATTTGTTTATCTAACTGTTTATTTCCTACGTGTTTTATTGCTTTATTCATTTATAAAACAGTAAAGTCCTGCAAGCCTACTGAAAACTGTACACTCATTCAGTATTCTCCTTGCTCCATACTTTTATTCATGCCTCTCACAGCTAATAAAAGAAAAAGTCTTCAGACAACCAAACAACAAAAGTACCAAGACAACATTCAAACCCATTCTCCACACACATAGCAAAAAAGAACAACAGAAATGTGACTCTACTAATATAAAATACGCTATGAATTGAAAGCACATTCTAGACAACATTCTCCACGACGGCGAAAAAACCCAAAGCAGTAGAAAACAGTAAAATACAGAAAACTACCAAGAAAATCTCACCCTCTTACGTTTGCAGACATTTTCAACGTCAGTTAAGAATTTCTTTCACTCACCCATGGACAAAAGTGACAGCAGGTTGCAGAAATCTGCAGCGATGCACTGTGGCACTCCTACAGTTGTCCCCCCACAGTCCTTATAAGGAAATAGAAAGTACTGCAGCAAGACGAAATCTGATCAAACTTGCAACAAAGATGGCATCTGACCTGTGTGCCTGCATTGACCCAAAGACAGAGACAGTTCTCTCCGTCTGGGCTTTTTATGTGGACCTGGACAGAAGTGGTGGAGATGTTGCTGTCTGTCAAAACATCGGTGAGGAAGAAGAAAGGTGAGGTAGAGAAGCAACGAATCAACATAGTAGTTTTGTAATTATGGACGGATGTATGCATGTCTGTGTTTGATTTTTATGTCTATCTGTCGTGCGGATTCACGTGTGAACGTGTGAAAGAAAAAAGAAAGAACGAAAGAAAGAAAGAAAGAAAGAAAGAAAGAAAGAATTGGTGTGTGTGAGGAAGAGAGAGAGAGAGAGTTTGTATCACAAAAAGGACAATATCTTCACGAATGATGATAATGATATGTAAAGATGAGAAAAACAATTTAAAATTTTACAAAAAAGAAAAGTATTCGCTTTGCACAAGACACAGTTTTTCTTCAGAAGCTATACATTTAAAGACACGAAAAACAGAAAAAAACATATTTTGTGCACAAGAAAACCTCCAATTTCACCTCAACTCCCTGTCATCCACACACCCTGCAGACTCCTCCTCCCGTGTCTCGCCACTCAGGCTAAAAGAAAAGTTTGAAGAAAGCCAAACAATCCAAAATAAGGTTGTGTTACTTCCCAAGGTGACACCCGACCCCGCTGTACACGCATAATAAAAACATAAAAGAAACCTGATTCCAGAAAACAAATATGTTTTTGAGTATCTTTTGTCCGTCGTTTTCGACGATGACCTCCAAAACAGCAGAGGAGGAATATATGAGGTGAAAATGCTTTGGTGGTGGTATCGTAAAGAACAGCGTGGTATAGTTCAGAAAATGTAAATGGTTTTAAGACAGCATTGTAAAGTGCAGCATAGTATATAGTGCAGAAACTGTAAATGGTTTAGAGACAGCATTGTAAAGTGCAGCATAGTATATAGTGCAGAAACTGTAAATGGTTTGGAGACAGCATTGTAAAGTGCAGCATAGTATATAGTGCAGAAACTGCAGATGGTTTGGAGACAGCATTGTAAAGTGCAGTATAGTATATAGTGCAGAAACTGTAAGTGGTTTAGAGACAGCGTTGTAAAGTGCAGTATAATAATAATAAGAAGAATGATAATAATAATAATAATAATAATATATGGAATTTATATAGCGCTGAATCTTGTAAAAAACAAACAAATCGAAGCGCTTGCACTCAATCATTTACAGGCATGCAACTCTCCTTAAACATAATGAGCAACAGATTTCAAATCCTTGCGCGCGCACTACGCACGCACACGCACGCACACACACACACACACACACACACACACACACACGGAACAACACTTAGAAGGTGAAAGATGCTGTTGAAAATTAGGGACAGATATGTGGGGGGAAAGTCTCAGGTAGGAAATAGGTGTGTTTTGAGGCTGGATTTGAAGGAATCAAGTGAAGGCTTTTGACGAAGTGAAAGAGGGGGGTTATTTCAGGTGGATGGACCAGAAACAGAGAAGGAACGACGACAGTATAGTATATAGTGCAGAAACTGTAAATGGTTTGGAGACAGCGTTGTAAAGTGCAGTATAGTATAAAGTGCAGAAACTGTAAATGGTTTGGAGACAGCGTTGTAAAGTGCAGTATAGTATACAGTGCAGAAACTGTAAATGGTTTGGAGACAGCATTGTACAGTGCAGCATAGTATATAGTGCAGAAACTGTAAATGGTTTGGAGACAGCATTGTACAGTGCAGCATAGTATATAGTGCAGAAACTGTAAATGGTTTGGAGACAGCATCGTAAAGTGCAGCATAGTATATAGTTCAGAAACTGTAAATGGTTTAGAGACAGTATTGTAAAGTGCAGCATAGTATATAGTTCAGAAACTGTAAATGGTTTGGAGACAGCATTGTAAAGTGCAGCATAGTATATAGTTCAGAAACTGTAAATGGTTTGGAGACAGCATCGTAAAGTGCAGCATAGTATATAGTTCAGAAACTGTAAATGGTTTAGAGACAGTATTGTAAAGTGCAGCATAGTATATAGTTCAGAAACTGTAAATGGTTTAGAGACAGTAGTGTAAAGCGCAGCACGGGAACGTTTAGAAGCTGAAAATGGTTTGGAGATAACATCGTAAAGTGCAGCATAGTAGAGTGCAGAAACTCTCAGTAAAAATCTAATCCTTCTTGTCTGCAGACATATTGTCGACATTAGCTATAGAGTTTTATACGGGTAGCAAAAGTAAAACAGGTTGTAGAGGACTCTAAAAATGCATTAGCGCCCTTGCATTCCTCGCCACAGTCCCTATCATTGAATAGAAAATACTGGAACACGACGAAATCACACACAGTTACTCGCCCATTGGGGGATGCCAGGGGTCTGACAGAATCAATAGCATCCCCACCTTCTGGAAATTTTGTGCTTTGGGATGTACACTTTTCTATCCCTCTCTTTGTTTCTTCTTTGTTTCTTCTTTGTTCCTCCTCTTCCCCTCACATCCTGATCTGTTTTCTGCCTTCTTGGTTCACTCTCCTGTCTCTTTTTACCAGGAACACTTCAAAGATAACAATGCTCTCCCACGCCGAAGTCGGATGCGCTGGGCCTTACTTGTCAGGCACCTAACGGCAGGATAACGCATTTTCGCTCGCGTGACAAACAACAGTAGTTGCTGCCTGAGCGTTCGACGAGAACAAGAACCAAGACTTGCAATACTGACACCTAGCCCCACTGTGCTGCATTTGCAAGAGCCAACGACTGATGCTATTAAATTGGACATAATGTTGAGAAATCTGTGTGCCAGCAAGCAAAAGAACAAACACACAGTCAGAAAGAAGATAGGAATAGTAGAGAAAGTCAAGAACGATCAATATGTGAGTAAATATGGATTTCGTCTGTGGTCAAAAACGCAAGAATGCACGAGTCATGTGTGTGTGTTGTGGTAGTGTGTGATGTGGTGTGTGTATGGTGGTGTGTGTGTGTGATGTGTGTGTGTGTTTACGTGTGTGTGTGTCGTGATGTGTGAGTGGTGTGTGTGTGTGTGTGTACTGTGTGTGTGTGGTGTGTGTGTGTGTTTGTGTGTGTGTGTGTGTGTGTGTGTGTGTGTGTGTGTGTGTGTGTGTGTGTGTGTGTGTGTGTGTGTGTGTGTGTGTGTGTGTGTGTGGTGTGTGTGTGTGTGTTTGTGTATGTATGAGAGAGAGATTGAGAGCGAAATTGAGTGAATGAATGAGTATGTGTGTGTGTGTCTTCAATTTTACGTCTGTGTGTTTGTACGTGGGTGTTTGTGTGTATGTGTAAAACAAATGATGATTTCCACAATGATGATGATCATAATAATAATAATAATATATGGAATTTATATAGCGCTGAATCTTGTAAAAAACAAACAAATCGAAGCGCTTGCACTCAATCATTTACAGGCATGCAACTCTCCTAAAACATAATGATAAATCCATGCGCGCGCACTACGCACGCACACGCACGCACACACTCACACACAAACACACAACCCACACACACTACCAACACACACACACACACACACACACACACACACACACACGGAACAACACTTAGACGGTGAAAGATGCTGTTGAAAATTAGGGACAGATATGTGGGGGGAAAGTCTCAGGTAGGAAATAAGTGTGTTTTGAGGCTGGATTTGAAGGAATCAAGTGAAGGCTTTTGACGAAGTGAAAGAGGGAGGTCATTCCAGGTGGATGGACCAGAAACAGAGAAGGAGCGACGGCCAACAGTGGTTTGTTTGAATCTGGGTGTTCGAAAGCACAAAGTATCTGCGGCTGAACGAAGGGAACGGGATGGAGTGTACAGGTGAAGACAGTTACAGAGATAAGAGGGTGCAGATTTGTGGAGACATTTGAAACAGAGGGTATTGATTTTATACTGCAGTCTTTGTGAGACAGGCAACCAGTGAAGAGATCGCAGAAGAGGAGTGATGTGTTCAGATTTTTTCTTTCTTAGGACCAGTCGAGCTGCAGAGTTTTGTATGCGTTGAAGAGATGGATAGATGATGCTGGTAGGCCAGCCAAAAGAGAATTACAGTAGTCTAAACGTGAAAGAATAAGAGATGTGACAAGCTTGGAAGTTGCATCAGTGGACAGATACTTGCGAATCGCGCTTACGCGCCGTAATTGATAGTAGCAAGACTGGCAGGTCTGGGTGATGAATTTTTTTCATAGAGAGTGTGTTGTCAAGAACTACTCCTATAATACTTCACAGAGTTGGACAAAGGAACTGACGTATTGCCGAATTCTATTGAAGTTTTTGTGATAGAGGAAAGTTTATGTTGGGTCCCTATGAGCATGGCTTCGGTTTTATCGGCATTAAGTTGTAACTTGTTCTGAGTCATCCAGTTTTGAATGTCTTGAAGGCAGTAGGACATATTTGTCAAGAGGGAAGGCAAGTTTTCAACAGTATCGCTGCACTGAAGTTGAGTATCATCGGCATAGAAATGATGATCAATAGGGTGGTTGTTTATTATATGTGAGAGTGGAGCAGTGTATAGAGTAAAGAGAACAGGGCCCAGGACTGATCCCTGCGGGACTCCACATTCCATTTTGACAGGTTTTGATTGAATTTTGTTTACAATAACTTTCTGGAACCGGTCTGTGAGGTATGAAGTAAACCAGGTGAGGGCTGTGCCATTAATACCAAACGTATTTTGGAGGCGAGAAAGAAGAATTGAGTGATCTATGGTATCAAAGGCTACAGATAAGTCAAGAAGAGTGAGGAGGGAGATTTTTCCTGCATCAGAAGCAAGTAGAAGTGTATCTAAAGTATGGACTAGGGTGGTTTCGGTGCTGTGGTTGGGGCGATAGGCAGACTGAAAAGTGGGAAGAAGATGATAACCATATGATTTTTTAAAAATGAAACAATAAGGAAGAAGAAAAACAGAGAATATCATTTTTGCGAAGGAAGCACTCCCATTTCAGCTTAATACTACTGTAACCCACACACCCTGTAGTCTACTGCACATCCTGTGTTCTACTACATATATACACACCCTGTAGTCTACTGCACATCCTGTATTCTGCTACATATATACATCCCCTGTGTTTTTCTGTCTACATATCCTATGTCACGCCTGCCAGACTAGAAGCAAAGTGTGAAGACACCTAAAGGAGGAAAACACAAGTTCTGGAGAAAAGGAAACCTACACCC
This sequence comes from Rapana venosa, assembly GCA_028751875.1. Taxonomy (NCBI): domain Eukaryota; kingdom Metazoa; phylum Mollusca; class Gastropoda; order Neogastropoda; family Muricidae; genus Rapana; species Rapana venosa. The sequence goes on from CM054137.1 coordinate 12,242,386, forward strand.
ACAGTACACACATCGTGAAAACAACAGACATTGAACTCCACACACCAGTTCTTGAGTTGAAAATAGCTTTTAGATACCATCATCTCTCCAGACAAGAAACCAAAGAAGTGGGGGAAAAGTAAAATACACAACAATGGGAGACGGGATATCTGAGTGGTCAGAATCCCTCGCTTTCCCCAAGCTAATGTTAAGCAGCATTGAGCACCTTACCAAATAGATGGGTGACCGTTTGCGCGACTTGGCTTCAGAACAGTCCCCTAATTCAGTGAAAATTGGTACCTGCCCTCTTAAGGGTCAGGGAAGGTAAAGGAGCGAGAGAGAGGAGATGGGCGCCGCCCTCAATATGCTGGTCCCTGGAGAAGTTGAGGTATCTGACGCCTCGTTCCCAACGACCGCATAGGATATGGAACAGCTTTCCCTTTGAGCTGTTAGGGTACAGCAGCTGTCAGTACAACCTTATCCCCGTTATCTGCAGACACGGCGTCGTCAGCAAGAGGTCAGTGCCCATTGAAGCACAGGAGGAAAGTTGCGCACCTCTCTAAAATGTACTAACACTCCTATATTCTTCACCATGAAAAGGTAAAGGTGTCCCATAACCTATAAGGTCGTAGAGGAGTGAGGCGTCAGAGACCTCACTTCTCTAGGGCCAGCATATTGAGGGCGGCGCCCATCTCCTCTCCGTCGCTGCTTCACCTTCACTGACCCTAAAGAAGGAAGGTACCCATTTACAGCTGGGTGAACTGGGGGAACTGTACTGAAGGCAAGGCGGGCAAACGGTCACCCATCCAACTGGTAACCACGCTCGAGGCTGCTTAACCTTGGCTGGGGGAAAGCGAGTGCTCTGACCACTGAGCTATCCCGTCCCCATCCTCCTCATCATAGCCCCTGAAATTCAATAAAAAGTACTGCAACAAGACGAAATCGCATCAAACTTGCAACAAGATGGGACCTGTCTTTTTTCTGACTGCATATTTGTGCAAGGACACTGCTCTAAGTTTTGGAATCGGTTGTGGAGATTTGCTTCTGTCAGAGAATGAATGAGAAAGAATAGGAAGACTGGGAAGGGGAAGCATTGAAATAGTGTTAATGCATGTATGTTTGTGTCTGAACGTGTGTCTGTCTTTCTGTCTGTGACAGTGTGTGTGTGTGTGTGTGTGTGTGGTGGTGGTGTGTGGTGGTGGTGTGTGTGTGTGTGTGTGTGTGTGTGTGTGTGTGTGTGTGTGTGTGTGTGTGTTGTGTGTGTGTAGTGTGTGTGTATGTGTGTGTGTGTATGTATGGTGTGTGTGGTGTGTGTGTGTGTGTTGAAATGATGGTATCTGAAATGAAGATCATAAGGATAAAGGTATAATGAAGAACAACGCAATAAGTTTTTTTTTAAAACAACAACCCCAGAACAGGTTATCTCCCTGCACAAGGGACACTCCAGCTCCAGGTGAGTTTCATTCTGATCTACACCCTCCCTGCATTCTCTTTTTCTCATCTTTTATCTCAGGCCTCTAAGACTATCTTATTTTTATCTTTCATTTCTAGGATACCGAAATAGGCAGTCGTTTGCTTTTTACTGTTTACATCCAATCCCCATGTGTATGCGGTTTTGTCAACCTAGTCATCCTTTCCCACCAACACACAATAGCCTACTCTTCCGAAATGTGGAACATGTTTGTGCGCAAGATGTTCTGCGTGTGTTCGTACACGGAACCTCGGTTTATAGTCTCATCCAATGGACTTTTTTTTGTTTGGGAAGGGGGGGGGGGTGGAGTGGAGTCAGCACTGACGTTACTTCCAAGGGGGCAAAACCCCTTGAATGGGATTCGAACCCGGGTCAGCAGATCACAAGCTCAATGTGTAATGCTCCAACCACCAGGCTATTACATTACCTCTAAGATTAAAAGGAAAGTGTGCATTTCATAAAGGTAGACATTCAAAAGCAAACTCCCCCAACAAAAAGGAAGCCAGCCCCGACTTCTTACACATAGTAAAAACACTGATATTGGTTATACTAAAATCTGTGTGATGAAAATGGTTTTTGTGCAGCATCGTCTTTCCAAGCAAAAAAAATGGTTAGAGAAAAGAAAAGATGAAAGCACAGAAACTGCCAGTAAAGTGGACTCCCTCACGCCTACAGAAATACATTTTCAACGTCAGCTAGAGTTTCACACCACTGGAAAAAGGTTGCACAAGTTGTAGAACTCTCTCTCTCTCTCTCTCTCTCTCTCTCTCTCTCAATGCGCTAGCACTTCTGCATTTCACCTCCACAGTCCCCGAAATTAAATAAAAAGTACTGGAAGGAGACCAAGTTTCATCAAACTTGCAGCACGATGACACCTGACCCAACTTGCCTGCACTCAAGAAGACAGACAGAACTTTGAGTCTGGAGTACTATGAGAATTGGAAATCAGTTGTAGAGCTGTGCTTCTGTCAAGAAAAAAAAGAGGGGTGGGGGGGGTGAGAAAGGAAATAGGAGTGGAGTGTAAAATGGTACAGAGACTATGTGGAGTGCAAAAGCCTTTAAGCGTTTGTAGGAAGGAACTTGTTTCAGTATACTGATTGAATGTTATACAGAAAAGGGTTCAGATACATACAGGTCTGTTTAGAGACATGCTGCAGAATCGGTGGTCTAGAGGTAACGCGCCTGTCTAGAATGCGAAAAGTCCGGGTCGGGTGTGTGCGTGGTTCGTACCCCGTTTGGGCCCGAAATTTTTCCCCATCCATTAGACCATGAGTGGTGGTCTGGGCGCTAGTCTT
>CM054137.1:12250130-12265130 GCA_028751875.1 Rapana venosa
ACTAACGTACGATATGAAATAAGAGTTATGAGCAATTTATTTTATTTTTTTTATTCTTTTAAATCGAGGATAATGGAATGAGCACTTTTTCCTTTTTTACATCCAGCCCCCGTGTGTATGTGGTTTTGTAAAGTCTGTCATCTGTTCCTGCCGGTACACAATGGCCTACTCTTACGAAAAGCGGAACAGGATTTAACGTGTGCGCAAGATGTTCTGCGTGCGTTCGCACATGAGGCCTCGGTTTATAGTCTCATCCGAAGGACTAAGCAATAAGAAAACAAGACAATGACATCGGCCATATCTAAAACATTCGTGATGATAAAAACGTAATGTAACAACAAAAATGACGTCAGAAAAGGCAAACGCAAGTAATTGGATAAGAAATCGTTGACTGCATAACAAATCCACCACGCTTATTCTTTTAGCCTGCATTCCCTTTTTCACATACCCCACCCCACCCTCTGCACCTCTTGAGAGAAGAACAGTTTTACGAAACTGAACACTCAAAGACATGGTCAGGTCCTCAGGTAATATGACACCTGGCCCCACAAAACACACAGTCATGGTAAATGCCAAAGAATGGGATTCCAAGAAAAGTCTTGGAGTTGAACTAAGCCCTAGAGAGCATGTTTTGACGGGACCAGAAAGCAGAGAAGATGATGGGAAAGAAAGAATCTTCATAAACTGCTATCAACATCTAATCCCTCATTTCTGTGCGCATTTTTGACATCAGCTCTGAGTTTCACACGCACAGAAGAAAAAAAAGGTTTTAAAAAAACAAAAAGTTGTACAGGTCTCCAGAAATGCACCAGCTCTTCTGTTTTCTCACCCCCACAGTTCCTGAAATTGAATAGAAAGTACTGGAACTAGAGAAAATGATATTAACTGTCAACTGTATGACACTCGACCAAATTGACTACGCTCATGTTTTGCTTTCTCTGTCTAGCTGTCTCTCTGTCTCTCTGTCTGTCTCTCTCCCTCCTTCTTACTCTCTCTCTCTCTCTCGCTCTCTCTCTCTCTTTTCTCCCTCTCTCTCTCTCACTCTCTCTCTCTCTCTCTCTCTCTCTCTCTCTCCTCTCTCTCTCTCTCTCTCTCTGAGTAGTAGCTTCCCTTGCTTGGCGGCCAGCAGATTTTAGTCACAGACTGTGAATGATAAGTTGAAGTGTAGAAGTGTTCAGGATGCCTGTTGAAGAACTTTCAGGGCAGTGGAGTCAGCACTGATGTTATCTCCAGGGACAAAAATCCCCTTGAATGAGTGGCTCAAACCTGGACTCAGCTTGCACAGTCCTTATGTGCTGCAGCCCTGGGGGCTAGTTGACCTTTTGCAGAACATCTCCAACGCTGACTGCCCTTGTGCCCACTTGGCTGAGAGAGTTGGGATGTGCTGTGGGAAAGGCATCTCCACTATCATCAAATTTCTGCCCAATTTCCAAAACGGCAGCTGCCTCCTCTCTGTATTGAAGGTCACCGTTGAACATAACGGATAAACATGCATTTATGTGTCGTGTCATAGGAGGGGGTGGGGTATTGGAATACATGACTGACATGTAAGCAGAAACATTGTACAGAAAAGTAAAGGTCCCCTAAACCCAATAAAAGACGACATTGTTGTACGGCTTTTTAGCCAGCCAACATTCAGGACTACACTAACACTGACCACCCCACAGCCACAGCAGACGACAGCAGAAATCTGGGCAGAGAGAGATTTGAAAGTCAGATGAGGGAAGGAAGGGGAGACTGTCCCTCACTGGTCTCCCCAGTGGACCATTCAGTCAGGCTTTGCTTCCTTGCTCCTAGGAATGTTGAGCAGTGATATATAGAGTTGTCAATAGAGAGATTTCTTTTTAGAAATGTGTCTCTCTTTCTTTCTTTGTTTATGTGTGTGTGTGTGTGTGTGTGCGTTTGTTTGTGTGTGTTTTGTGTGTGTGTGTGTGTTGTATGTGTATTGTGTGTGTGTGTTGTGTGTGTGTGTGTGTGTGTGTGTGTGTGTGTTTTGTGTGTGTGTGTGTGTGTGTGTGTGTGTGTGTGTGTGTGTGTGTGTGTGTGCGTTTGTTTGTGTGTGTTTGTGTGTGCGAGTGATTTTTCTGACTTAATATCCCACTTTTCTAAAGAATGGAAGGAACATAGCATAGCATAGTATAACATAGTACAGCGCTGTATTAACTTTAATTGGATGAGACTGGATTGTATTGTACACCCATGCCATAGATTCCAGCCTGAAATGGGGGTTGCTTTTTAAGACAGACTAAAAGCTAGTTTTGTGATAGTATGTATTCGTCCAGTCCAGCACCAGTTTGCCCCAAACAGCATGTCTCTTCATTGCTTTTACAACATACCTCTTTTCTGCAGAATGGACCCCAAGACAACTGCCTTGGCTTCCTTTATGTGCACTACTATAAACATGTATATAAGACGGCAAGTGAATTGAAGTTCTCCAACAGACTAGCACCCTGCCTACCTCTCTTCATCTTTTTGTTTTTTTAAACTTGATTCCACTTTAAAGCACAGCAGATTTCCCTGCGTAAAATTCGGACTGCTCTCCCCGGGGAGAGCGCGTCGCCACAAGAGCAGTGCCATCCATTACCGGTTTTTTTTTTTCTTTTTCCTGTCTACAACTGCATTTGTTTCCCTATTAGTGTCACTTTTTTCTACAGAATTTTTCCAGGGACATTTCTCTTGTTGTCATGGGTTCTTTTACGTGTGCTAAATAATTATGTTCAACACACGGGACCTCAATTTATCGTCTTATCCGAAAGACTAGCATCCAGACCACCACTCATGGTGTAATGGATGGGGGAAAAGTTTTGTGTCCAAACGGGAAATGAACCACCGCACACTTCGGACCCGGACGTTTTGCTTTATAGGCCGGCGCGAGACCTATAGACCAGCGATTCTCATGCATCTCTCTGTACTGCAGAATGGCAATGGCCTTGACTCCCGCCTGGTGTACCATATACATGTTGTATACAAGACAACAGCTGAACTACTACTTATGACACTTTAAATCCGCTCTCAAGACATTTATTTCAGACCTAAGATTCTCCCCTTTTGTTTCATCTCATTTCTGTCCTTGCTCTCAGCAGACAACGCCCCCATCACTCTGCCGGAGTGTACAACCTATTTATATATATATATTTATATAATATATATATAATATTATATGTGTGTTGTGTTGTGTGTGTGGTGTGTGTGGTTGTGTGTGTGGTGTTGTGTGGTTGTGTGTGTGTGGTGTGTGTGTGTGTGTGTGTGTGGGGTGTGTGTGTGTGGTGTGTCTATGTGTGTGGTTTGTTTATGTCGTGCGTACGTGGGTGCTTGCGAGCGTGAATGTGTATACATTTGAATTTGTAAAACCAAATTAATTGTAACGTGATGCGTGTGTAAGAATAGAATGAATGCAAGCGCTTTGATTTGTTTTTGCAAGATATAGCGCTATATAAATTCCATTTAGTAGTAGTAGAAGTAGTGGTAGTAGTAGTAGTAGTAGTAGTAGTAGTAGTAGTAGTAGTAGTAGTAGGAGGAGGAGGAGGAGGAGGAGGAGGAGGAGTTAGGTAGGAGTAGGAGAGCAGGAGTAGTATAGGAGTAGTAGTATAGTAGTAGTAGTAGTAGTAGTAGTAGTAGTAGTAGTAGTAGTAGTAGTAGTAGGTAGTAGTAGTAGAGTAGTAGTAGTAGGAGGAGGAGGAGGAGGAGAGGAGGAGGGAGGAGGAGAGGAGGAGTAGCAGCAGCAGCAGCAGCAACAACAGCAACTCATCTCCTTAGTAGTAGTAGAAGTAAGTAGTAGTAGTAGCAGCAGCAGCAGCAGCAGCAGCAGCAGCAGTAGAAGTAGTAGTAGTAGTAGTAGCAGCAGCAGCAGCAGCAGCAGTAGTAGTAGTAGTAGTAGCAGCAGCAGCAGCAGTAGCAGTAGTAGTAGTATGTTATCCAGCAGACCAGCACCTTCACGTCAACCTCTCCTCTTCCAGTGACTGGGGAAAGAGACTGGCTGTGGACAGACTGAAACCATGGACTTAGCACTTTCCAGATGAGTGTGTTAGCTTTGCATCACGAAATCACGGGAAACATGACAACATCATAATAATTATCATGATATTGGACTTGAAAAAGTATAGGGCAAGGGCCAGAGAGTTCTGCAGGAAGGGGATGGGGGTACGGAGTATCTCTGGTTTGGGTTTTTTAAAAATTTTATTCTGTTATATCGAGGATAATGGAATAAGCTCTTATGTGCTTTTTTTACCTCCTGTCTCCGTGTGTGTGTGGTTTTGTAAATTCTGGCATCTGTTCCCACCGGCACAGAATGGCCTACTCTTATGAAAAGCGGAACAGGATTTAACGTACGCGAAAGATGTTCTGCGTGCGCTCGCACACAGGGCCTCGGTTTGTAGTCTCATCCGAAGGACTTTTGGGGAGAGTGGAGTCGGCACTGATGTGAACTCCAAGGGAAAACTTCCCCTTGAAAGGGAATCGAACCCGGGTCGTCAGAGTGCGAGCGCAATGTTCTAACCACTAGGCTACCCCGTCCCGAGTTTTGATGAAACTCGCCGTCTGGAATTCTCCTCATCCATCACTTCAACAGCCAAAAAGAAAAGAAAGAGAAGCTGACATCGCTATCACTTTCTGTCAGACAGCACAGAGCATAAAGGCAATGGAGCTGCTGTTCCTGTACACACCATACGTTGTGCTTCCCTCCCCTGGGGAACATAGCTTCTGATCGTCATGCATTGGATTTTGGTGTTTGTTTTGGTTTTTTCACTTTTGTGTCTTCCAGTGAATGTCTGTTATTAACTTATACGTTGGAGATAATTAGAAATCTACGGAATCTTCATATGTAATATATTTATTCCATCCTTCATAGACAAAAATTAAATAAAAAATGTTTTAAAAAAATTCCATCCTTGATTTATTGTAGCATGACAGACATATCTTTTTAAAAATTGATTATGCACATGATTTAGTTAGTAACCCTTCCCCCCTTCCCCCACTGGGTTCACATTTCCTTGCTCTGCCTTCAAAAAAGAAGAAAGGGAATCTTTGGCATTTTTAGCTGTTACCATGTCTGCAGGAAGCCTGTGCAGAGCAGACTTAACACTACCAGCGACCACACTTCTGCACTGTCTCTTCAGCTCTTTACTTCTCAGTAAAAATGAGAACATGAAGAAAATCATTCCCCCAAGAACTGGACAGCAGTCAATTATCTGAAGCAGGTTTCGTAATCAGTCTGGTGCTAGTAGTGACTTTTATTATTTTTTATTTTATTTTATTTGATACCACTCTAAGTCACGAGATTTCTCTACGTGGAATTCGGGCTGCTCTCCCCAGGGAGAGCGCGTCTCCACAAGAGCAGCGCCACCCTTTTATTCTTTTTTTGTGATACTATAACTACCTTACTTGGAGCATTCAGCAACAATTGAAGGTCTAATTGTCGTTTCCATTCTGTGAGATTGCAGCTAGCTATGTTCTCAGCACAGCGCTGAGCATCATTGATGTTCTTAGGGAAATTTAGTTTGGAATGTTTTCTATGTTTTCATATTAATATCAATAATAATGGTGATAACATCTGCAGTTTTTATTAGTGCTGAATTCTCGTAAAGCAAACAACCAAAGTGCTTGTTTTGAGAATACTGGACCAGAAAGGGCGTTACTGAACGTAATCCTTAGTGACCCAGCAGCAGTGCGGATTCTACTGCGGCAAGTTTCCTCACAATACTCTAACACTTAAAGAGAATTTTTAGTGAGTGGCCAGCTCTGAGGATGTTATTGAACAATCTTGGCTGTTTATAGTGAGTTGAGAATATGCTTGGATCAATTAACAGAAGTAGCTGCACTAGAATGGAGAAAGGAAACTAATCAGCAAAGCACCAATGATAATGAGAAAGATTTGGATAAACTGGCGGGAAACAAACAGAAAAATAAATGACTAAATAAATAATTAAAATAAACAGAAGTTAAGAGAAACAGAAGAAACCATTCACTAAGATTAATCAATCAACCTAAGCCACTTAAGAAGATCAGATAATGACAAACTCAAGCTCTGATTCTCATCTTCCAGCCTTTCTTTGACATTCCCACCATGCCTCAAGTTATTTTTATTTTATTTTGTATTCTTTTATATCGAGGATAATGAAATAAGCACTTATGTGCTTTTTTACATCCAGTCTCCGTGTGTATGCGGTTTTGTAAATTGTCATCTGTTCCCACCGGCTCACAATGGCCTGCTCTTACGAAAAGACGAACAGGATTTAACGTGTGCGCAAGATTCAGCGCTATATAAATTCCATACGTTATTATTATTATTATTATTATTATTATTATTATTATTATTATTATTATTATTATTATTATTATTATTGGTGTTGTTGTTATTATTATTATTATTATTATGTTCTGCTTGCCTTCGCACACGTGGCCTCGGTTTATAGTCTCATCCGAAGGACTTTTGGGGAGAGTGGAGTCCGCACTGATGTTAACTCCAGGGGAAAATATCCCCTTGAACGGGATCGAACTCGGGTTGTCAGATTGCGAACGCAATGTTCTGACCACAAGGCTATCATTATACGATAGAGTCATAGAGAGAGGGCCGGGAGAGGGGGGGGGGGGAGGAGCGAGAGGGAAAGAAGGGAGGGATGGAGAGAGATGGAATAGAGAAGGAGATGAAGAGATAGAGACAGAGAGGGAGAGAGGGAGAGATGGGGACAGAGTGGGGAGTGAGGGAGAAACAGGGGAAGGGAGGGAGAGATAATGGGTACAGAGAGAGAGGAGCCGAGAGAGAGAGAGAGGGAGAGAGAGAGAGAGAGAGAGAGAGAGAGAGAGAGAGAGGAGAGAGAGAGAGAGAATGGGAGAAGAGGGAGGGAGAGAAGAAGAAAAAGAGGGGGTGATAGAGAGGGAGAAAGAGAGAGAAGAGGTAGGAATGGAGTGAGAGGAGGAGAGAGATGGGGGAAGAGGGAGAGAGAGGGTGGGAGAGAAAGAGAGAAGGAGAAAGAGGGGAGGAGAGAGGGAGATAGAGGAAGAGAGAGGGGGAGCGAGAAGTAGAGAGAGGGGGAGAGAGAGGGGGAAGGAGGGAGAGAGAGAGAAGGGGGAAAGGGAGAGCGAGAGCGAGAAGGAGAGAAACAGACAGACAGAGATAGAGAGACAGAGAGAGACAGAAACAGAGACAGAGAGACAGAGACAGAAGCAAAGAGACAAAGACAAAAAAATGGCAAAGATAGTACGAGAGAGAGAAAGAAAACTCAACTTCTCTCCACATCTCAGATTCTGGCAAGCATCTTCTTTAATGAAAAGTGTCAAATGGGATTCCCATCATCCATCACTTTGTCCTGACGTCACTTCCGCTTTTTTTTTTGCTGGGGATGTAGAGAATGGCAGACGTGACTGAAGATCTTTCTTAGGTGGTTATAAAACCTGTATGGTTGAATTTCAGCCGGGATGGAATTTTTCTTTGTTTTTCTTTTTTGGATAGGGAAAAAGGTTTCTTGATGTTCAAAGGATATAACACGTTTTTGTTTTGTGTGCGTGTTTGTCTGCATGTGTCTGTGTGTGTCTGTATGTGTGTGAGAGAGAGAGAACTGAACACTGAACTGAACACTGAAAGTAATTTATTGCCATTAACAATACAGTCTTTTTGGCAAGGAGCACAGTATGAACACAATTTAAACAATATGCTTTTTGCAACAAAAAAATAATGAAAACCGAAAGAGGAAAAGGCATCTCCAATAACTATATTCAACCGAATGCATAAATTGTTATCAAACATTAATTATTATCGCAAACTTGCACACACACACACACACACACACACACACACACACACACACACATACACACCACACACACACACACACACACACACACACACACTCACTCACACACCAGTGTCATGTTACCTACAAATCAGCAACAGTGTAGGACAAATCGATCACCTGACCCTCACATTCAAATAAGGCAATTTGGCCAATGGAAATTATATTCCACAAATATGGAAAACAAAATAGTGTTACATTGAAAAGGTATATCAATTAGCTGCAGTTTTCTTTTTTCTGCTGCCCCAAGCAAGGGAAGTAAATTTTGCAAGTGATTTTGGAAATTCTTCATCTTCGATCAAGACAGTGCTAACTATATCTCTAATTCATGAGATTTCTTCATTAAATGTGAGGCATTTCTGACGGATGTCATCGTACGAATTACAATCAAACAAAAAATGCATTTTATCTTCAGTCTGCGCGCCACACGTGGGGCATGGAGACTGTGCAGATTTGTCAGTGGAAAACCATGTTTTGCAGGCATTTAGGCCTAAAGTTCTTAATATGAATCGAGCAAGATTACTCCTATGGCATTCCTGTGTTACAACTGTAATGTACTTTTCTGTTTGAAAAACACTTTTAAAGGAGGGGTACCAGTTATACTTTTCTGATTCTTCTATGCAAGCATGCCAGTCTTGTTTGTAGGAAGCTATCATTCTGTCTTTAAATTCCCACAAAAATCCTTGCTCAAATCCAACTCCCTGACACATCCACACAAAACCAAATCCATGCATTGTTGGTAATTGCTTAACAAAAATGCCCAGTTCTGTTTCCCTGTTTCTAGTTGGACCAACAGCATCTCATACGCTTGTCTGCACAATCTTGACATAGGAAGTTGAGTTAATTTTAACCAGTAGAAAGAAAGAGAGAGATGGATGCTCGCAGGCATACAGACACATGAACGCACACACCTATACGCTAACACACACATACACACACGCGTGCGCGCGTCCCGCACACATACACTAACACACACACACTGACACACACACACACACACACACACACCACACTGACACACATAACACACATGCATTGAATTTTACGTTTCTAACCTTCATCCCCGAAGGAAAACAAATAAAAGGACAAAAAAGGAAAAAGACAAACATTCAAACGAAACAAAAAATCCAAGGATAAAGAACAAGACCGCTTATTTCCTGTAAACAGGAGGCTTTTTAAGTGATATTTTGTGTCTTCTCTTCTGTTTATTTTCCTTGCCTTGCAGAAACAAGATTTTGTTGTTGAAAAACTGAAATAAATAGAAGAACAACAAAAACTAGCCAAGAATCCTGGCAATTATCGATGTTGATGGGAAAAAAATGTCATCTTGTATTCCTAGTATCCATCACTTTTATCTCAAAGAGACATCACAATCGCTCTATCTTTGTCTCTGACTGTCTGTCTGTCTGTCTGAGTGTGTGTGTGTGTGTGTGTGTGTGTGTGTGTGTGTGTGTGGTGTGTGGGTGTGTGTGTGTGTGTGTGTGTGTGTGTGTGTGTGTGTGTGTGTGTGTATGTGTGTGTGTGTGTCTGTCTGTCTGTCTGTCTGTCTGTCTGTCTGTCTCTGCCTCTGTCTCCGTCCTTCTGTCTCTGTCTCTCTCTATCTCTTTGGTCGCCCTGTGTGTGTATGTGTGTGTGTGCGTGCGTGCGATCGTACGTGTGTGTTCACGTGCGTGTGTGTGTGGTATTTGTTGTATGTGTGTGTGTGTGTGTGCGCGCGCACGCGTGCGTATTTGTGTGTCCGTGCGTGCGCGCGCGCGCGCGGTTGTGTGTGTGTGTATTTGTGTGTGTGCGTGTGTGTTGAAACAAGCATGGTACCCTTCCACTAATGTAGAATACATGTTCTAACGTCCACGCCTGATAAAACCCCGAAAAGCAAACTGCTTTGTAACAACCCATCAGATTTCCAGTAAATGAGCTTTTAACGAGCTGTTTGTGACATAGAGATTAATGGAGCATTGTTCGTGTAGCAAGACTGTTGCATCTGTACGTAGGCTGTGGCTTAAGAATGACGGAATGAAAGCAGTTGGTTTACATCACCTTATTCAACAGTGGCCAGACGCAACTGTCATCAGAAAGCTTTCACAGTATCACAACCAAGACAAACGTAAAGCTGATAATGCGCTTCGGTTTGATAAAAGAGTCGATAATGGTTTGGAGCAAATGTTAGGTTTACTGTGGTCATGCTCAGGGTCAGTGTTTGGTCATCTTTTGTTTGTGAGTGTGGAGGAATAAAAGAACTAAGAACAGATCAAACACACAAGTCAACAAAACAAGCAGACAAACAAAGTGACAAGTACAGCATTTATAAAAGAACAAAGAGAGAAGTAAAACAAAATTGTTGTCCAAGCAAATAAACAAATCAACAAAAGAAAGTTTAGAAAGAATGACGGCGTAACAACTAGAATCTTGGGTTCGGGTTTGTTGGTTTTTTTACAAAATTTTGAGCCGTGAAGTTAATGGACATTAGTGTCAACTGTTAAAGGGAAAGGTGTAAATAAATAAAAATATGACACGGGGAAAGAAATTGATTTTTTAATGTTCTCTCGTGTGTGTGTGTGTGTGTGTGTGTGTGTGTGTGTGTGTGTGTGTGTGTGTGTGTGTGTGTGTGTGGTGTGTGTGTGTGTGTGTGTGTGTGTGTGTGTGTTTGTCTGTCTGTCTGTCTGTCAATCTGTCGTGACTCTGTGTGTCCTACATACATGCAACAAACTCGGACACAGGCGTGCACACGCCCCTTTTTCCACACACACACACACACACACACACAAACATACATATATACATACACACATGCACACATACACACATACACACATACACACACATACACATATACACACATACACGCTCACATATACACACACATGCATACATACATACATACAGACATACATGCATACATACATACAGATATACAGACAGACAGACAGACAGACAGACAGACATACACGCTTGCGCGCGCGCACACTCAACATGGGTCCCGTAATAAGAGATCTTTGTTCCCACAAAAATAACACACGGCTTTGGGATGACATTTGACAATGGCTCTGACACACAGTCCTCGGGTCAGGAAAGGTCATGAGCCACTCTCTGTCAGACAGGGTTCAAACCTCTCACATGACAGGCTACTTGCCTCCGCCCTTTCTACTCTTCCTTCTTTTCCCTGGTCGCCCCTGTGATGTGTATGTATGTCTCTGTATCTAAGGTAAAGGTGTCCCATAACCTATACGGTCATAGGGAGGGGGTAGCGAGGCTTCAAAGACCTCATTTCTCAAGGGGCCACCATATTAAGGGCAGCTCCCATCTCCTCTCCCTCGCTGCTTTACCTTCCCTGACCCTAAAGAGGGCAGGTACCCATTTACAGCTGGGTGAACTGGGGGGGGGGGGGGACTGTACTGAAGCCAAGGGCGCAAACGGTCACTCATCCAATTGGTAACCACGCTCGATGCTTTTTAACCTTGGCAGGGGAAAGCGAATGGTCCGACCACTGAGCTATCCCGTCACCATCTCTGTATTTAAAAAGGTAAATTCGGGGTGCCGGGATAGCTCAGTGGTCACAGCACTTGCTTCCCTCAAACCAATGTGCGCGCCTTGGCTTCAGTGTAGTACCCAGCTGTAAATGGGTACCTGACTCTTTAGGATCAAGGAAGGTAAAGCAGCGAGGGAGAGGAGATGGGCGCCGTCCTCACTATGCTGACGCCTGGAGAAGCTGAGGTCTCTGATACCTCGACCCCCAACGACCACATAGGTTATGGGACACATTTAGCTTTTACGTTTACCTCTGTTTCTAGTCTGATTTTTCTGCATATATCCTCACATCGAACTAAGCGAAAGCATTTGTAGACATGTTCATACTTGCATCAATCCATCCTCATACATGAACACGTATGCACGCCCATATTGCACATGCACTTTCACTACTACCACAGCATCATTTTTCCCTATCTGTATGCGTTTGCTATTCCTATGAGAGAGCATCTTTCTGCAGAATATTCCCAGTAAAAACTCACAGGCACTCTGCATGCTATATAGTTATGGGATGGTAATGTATCGTGTTATCCGATAGACTAGCACTAGGCAACCTCTCTTCATATTTCTAGTGAATGGGAAAGGACTGGTAGCTGTGCACAGATTCAAAACATACGAGCGGCTAACACTTTTTAGATGAGTGTGTCCCCTATGCATCACTGAGCATGCCACTGGTAACATAATTATGTCATACATAATCTTGAAATAGCGAAAGAAGGGAGTAGGGAGTGTGTTAAGAGAGATCTGCAGTGAAGGGATGATGGGTGTCTCTGGGCTTTGATGAAACTCGCTGTCTGGAATATTCACCATCCATCACTTCAACAGTCGAAAGACGGACATCACCATCGCCTGTCTGTGTCTATGTGCTGGCACAGAGTGTAAAAGAAACGCACTTGCTTTTCCTGTGTAGACCAGATTGTATCCTTCTCTCCTTTGGCAATAAGTTTCTTAATACAGTGGAGCACTGGATTCTTTACCATGTCTTGCCTACTGTATAGGGGGGAACGGGATAGCCTCCTTGGTTAGAGCTTTGCGCATTGCTCCCGTGATCTGCTGACCCGGGTTTGAATCCCATTGAAGGCGATATTTCTCCTTGAGTTAACATCAGTGCCGACTCCACTCTCCTCAACAGTCCGGATAAGATGATAAACCGAGGTCCTATGTGCGAACGCACGCAGAACATCTTGCGCACACGTTAAAACCGTTCCGCTTTTCGTAAGAGTAAGTTATTGTGTGCCGGTGGGACGGATGACAAAATGTACACAACTGCATACACACGGGAAATGGGTGTAGAAAAAGCACATTAGTGCTTACTCCGTTATCCTTGAAATAAAAGAATGAATAATACAAATTTTAAAAAATAAACACGCATATACACCCACACCACATACACGCATATTCACAGACACAGACACAGACACACAGACACAGACACAGATACACACACACACACACCACACACACACACACACACACACACACACACACACACACTTTGTCTATTATCACCTAATGAGAAAATATGTTAAATCAAAGAAACACACACATACACACACATACACACACATACACACAGAGAGAGAGACAAAGAGAGAGAGAGACACAGAGAGAAACAGAAACAGACAGACAGAGGGACAGACAGACAGGCAAACAGACAGACAGACAGACAGACACAGGGTACTTCGTCTTCTCCAGATCAAGGATTCTGGCAAGCATCTTCTTTAATGAAAAGTGCCAACTGGAATTCCCATCATCCATCACTTTCTCCTCACGTCACTTCCGCTTTTTTTTTTTTACAGGGCAGCAGAGACTGCCAGACGACAGGGGCTCTCTCTCTCTCTCAGTAAGCAATACACTTGTTGAGGTTGAATTTCAAATGCTTTTTTTTCTACAGGGAAAGGTTTTTGAAGTTCAACGGATTTAGCAGGCTTTGGCTTGTATGTCTGCATGTTATAGATGTGTGTGAGGAGGAGGAGGGGTCGGGGGTGGATGTATTGGATGTGTGTGTGTGTGTGTGTGTGTGTGTGTGTGTGTGTGTGTGTGTGTGTGTGTGTGTGTGTGTGTGTGTGTGTGTGTGTGTGTGCTTGTCTCTCTGTGTTCTCTTTGCGTTCGTGTGTGTGTGTGTGTTTGTGTGTGTGTGTGTGCTTGTCTGTCTGTTTCTTTGTCTCTCTGTGTTCTCTGTGCGTTCGTGTGCGTGTGTTTGTGTGTGTGTGTGTCTGTCTGTATGTCTGTATTCTTTCTCTCTGTGTGTTCTCTGTGAGTTCGTGTGTGTGTGTGTGTGTGTGGCGCGCGCGCGCGCGGCGCGGTGCGTGCGTGTGTGTGTGTGTGTGTGTGTGTGTGTGTGTGTGTGTGTGTGTGTGTGTGTGTGTGTGTGTGTGTGTGTGTGTGTGTGTGTGTCTGTGTCTGTGTCTGTGTCTGTGTCTGTGTCTGTGTCTACACTGCACGCTCACATGCACACATAAAACAAATACGTAAGCATGCCTTCATATGCACACTCAAACACACAAACACGCACGTGCACACACACGCGCGCGCACGCACACACACATGCATAAACACACACATACACGTACGCATGCAGGCACGCATGCATATATACACACATAACACACACTCACACACACACAGAGAAAGAGGGAGAGAGCCTATGGTGCTTGTTCCATTATCCCCGAAATAAATGGATAAATAAAATAAATACAATAAATAAAATTACACACACACGCTGTGATGTTCTTTGTGACCTGCATTACCAAAGCTACACAAATCAAAGAAATACAGAAAACTTACTTTAAAAAAAAAAAATTCTAGAACGTTTATTTCCTTAAAACATACTGTTTTTTCTTCATAGTTGTGTCCTCTTTTCTGATTTGTTTATTTGCATTGCAACGATGAAAAAAAAAGTAAAATAAATACAAGTTTTAAAAAACACCATTTTATTTGGCATTCTTTCCTGTTGATAAATATGCCATCTCCCATTCCCATTTATCCATTACTGTTATCTCAAAGTGAATCGCTATCGCGGTGTGGGTATGGTATTTTGTGTGTGTGTGTGTGTGTGTGTGTGTGTGTGTGTGTGTGTGTGTGGTGTGTGTGTGCGCGCGCGCGCGCAGGAGAGTGTGTATATATGTGTGTGTATGTATGTGTGTGTTCGTGTGCGCTTTGTGTGTTTGTGTTTGCGTGTGTGTGTGTGTGTGTGTGTGTGTGTGGTGGGGTGTGTGGTGCGTGCGTGCATGCGTGCGTCGTGCTTGGTGTGTTGCTTTTTATTCTTTTATTTCGAGGATAATGAAATAAGAACCCGTGTGCTTTTTATATCCAGCTCAAGTGTGTGTGTGCTTTATATTTTTTGTCATATGTTCCCAGCGGCACCCAAATGGCCTACTCTTCCGAAAAGCGAAACAGGTTTAATGTGTACGCAAGATGCTCCTCAAGCGTTCGCACACGGACGTCGGTTTATAGCTTCATCCGGAGGATGTGTCTGTATGTGTGTGTGCATGCGCATGCGTGCGTGCGTGCGCGTGCATGCGCGTGCGTGTGTGTTCGTGTGTGTGTGTGAGTGTGTGTGCGTGTTTGTGTGTGTGCGCGCGCGCGCGTGTGTGCACGCGAGTATGTGTGTGTTTATGTGTGTGTGGTGCGTGCGAGTATGTGTGTGTGTTTATGTGTGGTTTTTTGTGTGTGTGTGCGTGCGCGT
>CM054137.1:12270130-12292630 GCA_028751875.1 Rapana venosa
TGTGTGTGTGTGTGTTTGTCCTGCCTATCTGCAAGCAAATTTAAAGGCATAATCATACCTTTATTACACACCCTCTCTCTCTCTCTCTCTCTCTCTCTCTCTCTCTCTCTCTCTCTCTCTCTCTCTCTCTCTCCTTAACACACACGAACACACACACACACACACACACACACACACACACACACACACATACACACACAAACACTCAGCAAGTAAACACGACACGAACCCAATGATTACACAAAATGTATCTATGTTCCCACAAAAACCAACATAACAATCCACAGAGAGAGGACTCTAGGATGACATTTGCCGATGGCTGTGGCAGACAGTAGCCAGTCCCAAATGTCAGGGTCTACACTACAGCCTACCAGAGTTCAAATCTCTCAGGTTACAGACTGCTGTCCATTGCCCTTTCTGCACAACCTCTGTCTGTCTGTACGTCTGTATTTCTGTCTGTGTATTTTTCTGTCTGTGTGTTTGTCTGTGTGCCTGTTTGTCCCTCTCTCTGGCTGCATATCCCTCTGTCTGTCCTTCTGTCTGTCTGCCTGCTCTCTCTCTCTCTCTCTCTCTCTCTCCCTCTCTCTCTCCTCCACTCTCTCTCTCTTCTTCACCCTCTCTCTCTCTCTTGCACTCGGGGGGTTGAATATTGCTCACTGGCTGACAAGACGTGTTTTTCAGAGCTCCTCCAAAATTGCAATTAATTTGTTAAAATCTTAGTTAATTAATGACCATGGGGTGTTCTTTACAACTGTATCGAATGGCTATAGGTCTTTTCTTGTGGACTATCTTAAAAATTTTGTCAAAAAAGCACTGACAGCATCAAATCGAGTGAAAGGACTTCGTGTGCACAGTTTCTCTGCTAAACTGGCTGTTAGCACTCTGCTGCTTATGTTGCTTATGGCAGGAGTGGAACCAAATCCTGGACCATCACCTGGTGAGGGAGAAACAAAGAGTAAATACGATGATGATGTTGATGGTGCTAGTACAATGCATGATATCAGGAACAGCAACATTCAACAGCAGTTTGACCGTGTGTTCAGTGCTATCAATGAATTCTCGCGAACTCTGTCACACATGACAAATAAGATTTCCGATCTAGAACTAATGCAAAAAGAGATGAAAACACACTTGGACAAGCGGTTTGATAGTATAGCAAACTTTGTTCAGAGCAAATTCACTGAAATAGAGGAGAAACAAAATGTTCTACATTTAGACATTGATGCTCTTGAAAGCAAGTGTGACAAAATGGAATCTTGCCTCTCACAACTTTAAAAAAGAACTGTGGAGATGGAGAAAGAGCATCAGATCACCGACAGCTTACACCGACGCTACAACCTGCTATTCTTTGGTCTTTCCATTCGGGGTGACTCATGGGAATTCTGTGAAGCCATGGTGAAAGACGTGATCTACCATGAAATGAAGCTGACAGAGCTAGTGGCCATAGAACAGGCTCGTCCAGTCGGGCCAGCCATTCTGGTTCGTTTCCAGTCGTTGAAACAACGAGACAAAGTGCTTCAACATGCCAGAGTGCTCAAGGAAATCCAATCTCCTGTGCATGTACGAGAGGATTTCTCTGCTTCGACGCGTCAGAAACGAGCGGGGCTGGTGCCTCTCATGAGACAAATGCGTAATGATGGGTTAAGAGCCAGGCTGCGAAATGACAAGCTGGTCACAGAACGTGGAACCTACGCATTTGACCTTGAGAGGCAGGAGTACCAGAAGCTGGAGAGCAGACCAACACAGGGACATCAGAGGAGAATGTGGCGGACAAACAGAGGAGCAGACGACCACCGAGCCTACCAGCATCAGATGGATGGTCAGCGACAGCAGCGGTCTGAGGGTCCAGAGCAGGCAGCAGCATCCAAGTTTGGAGGCAGCCACCCAGCTGTTAGCTCACACACTCAGGCAAATAGCTGTTTCAACATTTCCAACTCACAATCTCACAAGCAGCATACCCACTATCCTAATGCATCTGGCAATAAGCAAGCTCACACTCCACCAGGTTCAGGCAACAAGCATTCACTGCACACACACAGAGGACCCTCCAGAGAGCAGACAGGGTGTGGTTTGGGTCGTGGCAGAGGACGAGGATCATCGGAGCTGTCTACAACATATAGACCAAGTCAGGGGGTCAGGGTAATAAGCCAAAATGATTCCCCATATCTATCAGATGAGGAAGAGGAAGAAATGGACCACAAAAGTGTAGGGTACAATGATGTTGATGATCTATCTGACGAACACGAAACTAACTTAGCCAATACTGAGTGGAGATGATGGGAAGGCCTGCCCCAGTCAACTGCTCAGGTACCCTTTAAATTGCTGAATCTAAATGTTGCAGGACTGGCTGCCAAATTGGTAAGCACTGACTTCATTAACTATATAACTTCATTCGATGTTGTGTGCCTTACAGAGACCTATGTGGACAAGCAATTTGATTTTCATTTGTTTAAAGATTTCAGCGTGTTTAACTCCCCAGCTAAAAAGCTTAGTAAGCAGGGAAGAAGAAGTGGAGGTGTTGTTCTGGTGAGGAACATTTTTGCCAAGTATTTTGAAGAGATTTTTGTGCATAATGCAAATATGATTGTTCTAAAAATCTCCAAAGATTTATTTAATCTAGACAAGCCTATTCTGTGTATCTGTGTGTACATCCCTCCACGTGACTCACCTGTGTATGCCATGACAAATGATGGGGTTGGTATAGAGATTATTGAGCATTGCATCGCTGATGTATTGAGCTCAGAAACTGACATGTACATGTTAATGACTGGAGACTTTAATGCTCGTACTGGTCAGGAAAATGGCAAGAATGTGACTGACTATTTAAGCACCAGCAATAAGTTTGAGAACGTATTTGATCGTACCTCACGGGATGAGGTCTTCAATGGATTTGGCAATCAATTACTATCAATGTGTGATAGCTTAGACTGTTCCATTCTTAATGGGGTAAAGTTGTTTGGATTTGATGACTGCCAAACATACATCTCTAACGCAGGATCCAGCACGGTGGACTACTTTATTTTGTCAAATGAGTTGTGTCACAACAGTTTTTTGGTTTCTCTTATTGTTGATACTGTTTGTGTTGAATCTGATCATCTACCTGTTGTTTTGATGCTGAAGACTGTTCTCGAATCACGATGTGACGAAAATGCAGGACAAACTGTACAATGGGTTGATAAAATTATTTGGGATGATCAAAAGGTTGGAGTCTTTTTAGAGTCCTTAAAGTCAACCACAAGTCAAGATACAATGGATAAAGCAAAAACACTTATAAAGTCAGATATAGATAAGGCGCTAGAGGAATTTAATTCATGTCTACAAACTGCAGGTAAGTGTATGATTAAGAGAGTTAGGACAAAGCATGATAGAAGAGAAGCCCGATGGTTTGATAAAGAGTGTTTTGATTTGAGGAAGGAAGCAAGGGCAAAAATGCGTAGATTTAAAAGAACACAACTTGCATCAGATCGTGAAAATGCTGTGCAGGTTCGACGTGAGTATCGTAAAGTTCTGAGAGAAAAGAAACAGAGCTTTAAAGCATGCACAACACAATATCTAGCTGACAATATTAAAGACCCAAAACACTTTTGGAGGGAAATAAATGTAAAACTAGGACTTGGTAAAAAGAAACAGGCATGCAATGAGATAACGCAGGAAGATTGGTTTAAACATTTTAAGAATGTCTTCAATGCTGACAACAGCGTAAATGAGGAAGAAGTCTTTCCAAATGACACCCTCCCTTTTTGAGGAGCTGGATAATCCCATCTCCCAGCAAGAAGTCATTACATCAATAAAAAGACTGAAAACAGGAAAAGCATGTGGCTTGGACAGTATTTTTGCAGAAATGCTGAAGTCAGCAGGCAAATTATTAATTGACTTTATTACTGAATTTTTCAATGAAATTTTTTCAACTGGAAAGTATCCAACTATCTGGTCCAAAGCTATTATTGTACCAATACACAAAAAGGAGTCAATAGGTTTAGTTGACAACTATAGAGGAGTATCACT
The DNA here is from genome assembly GCA_028751875.1 of Rapana venosa. NCBI lineage: Eukaryota > Metazoa > Mollusca > Gastropoda > Neogastropoda > Muricidae > Rapana > Rapana venosa. Next base: position 12,274,136 of record CM054137.1, read on the forward strand.
GCTTAGCATCCTAGGCAAATGCTATACTGCTATTTTGAATAAGCGACTCTACAACTGGCTAGAAAATAATAACAAAATTCCAGAAAACCAAGCTGGTTTCAGACAGGGATACTCTACAACAGACCATATATTTACTTTATATTCAACTATCCAGAAAAGCTTGTGTAAAAAGAGAGGTAAACTTTACGTTGCATTTTTTGATCTATCAAAGGCTTTTGACTCTGTCCACAGAAATGTAATGCTAAAGGCTTTATGCAAAGCTGGCACTTCCTCTGTATTTTTAAATGCCATAAAAGCCATTTACAAGGAAGTTATGTCATGTGTCAAAGTAAATAATAACTATACCAACTTGTTTAACTGCTCCAAAGGTTTGCGGCAGGGGTGTGTTTTTAAGTCCCACTTTGTTTTCTGTGGTAATAAATGAATTGGTAACATATCTAGAAAATATGGGGAGACATGGAGTGCAACTTCTACCAGGCTTAGCTGATTTATTTATTATACTCTTTGCTGACGATCTTGTGCTGTTGTGCTGCACACCAAATGGACTACAAACCCAGATTGACTGCATCCTTAAAGTGTGCATGGATCTGGGACTAAAAATTAACAAAGAGAAAACAAAGGTTATGGTTTTTAGAAAAGGAGGATATCTGAGCAAGAATGAAAAATGGTTTATTAATGATGCTCCATTAGAGGTTGTGAACAAATATGTATACCTAGGCTTCACCTTCACAACTACAATGAGTTCAAATGAAAGTGCCAAAGTGTTTGCAAAAAAGGGGAAAAGAGCACTATTTGATGTTATCAGGGTATATAACCAGTATAATAGCATGTCAAGTCAAACATTCTTCAAAATATTCGACACCAAAATCCAACCCATACTTTTGTATTCTTCTGAAGTATGGGGTATTTTGTGTGATAATTATGCAGTCGAAACAGTCCATTTATTTTCTTGCAAGAGATTTTTAAATGTTTCCAGCCGCACTCCAAATAAAATGGTGTATGGAGACCTTGGGAGGTATCCCCTGCAGATCAACTGTCGCATGCGTGCAGTGAAGTATTGGTTTCGGTTACTTAAAATGGATGATAGGCGGTTGTCAAAGCAAGCTTACCAGATGATGGTAGCACTAGATAAGGCAGGTAAAATTAATTGGGTTTCTAAACTGAAGGGCATGTTACAAAGCTCGGGATTTGGGTATGTTTGGTTGGATCAAGGAGTTGACAACGAAAAGCATTTCTTGTTATCCTTTAAACAAAGACTCCTGGATATGTATAAGCAAGAATGGTTGACAAGTAACAGTACCAGTAACAGGCTGAATTTGTATGCATGCTTCAAATCTTCCCACACCCTAGAAACTTATTTAGATGGTGTGCAACAAAAATGTTTCAGAGACATCTTTATCCGAGTACGCTTTGGAATCAGTGACCTTAGAGTTCACAAAAATCGTTATATGTGTGCAGATGTTACAAATAATGACTGTCCATTTTGTCCAGGATCAGAAGAAAATAAACTACATTTGTGTTTTCAGTGTGATACGTATGCTGCGTTAAGACCTAATATCCTGAAAGAGATTCCTATTCACTATCAAAAAGCAAAATATTTGAGCCTTATGGCCACCAAGAACGTTTCAATGATTAGACAACTGGCATGGTTTTTGTTTAAAGCTTTCAAACTAAGAGACAGTAAACTGAGTCTCTTGTCCACCTAGAATTTTGTAACTCTTGATGTTAATCATTAATTTTGCTTGTATGTTCTTTTCATTTTTTTCACTTTTTTCCTGATATACGCAGCCTTGTGTTTAAAGAGATTTATGTACCCCATGAAAATGGGCAGAGGCCTAAATTCATTAAAATTTTTTATTGTCATTGTCATTGTCTCTCTCTCTCAAGTTCTTTGAACTTATCTAGATCTGTCTGACTCATTTTGTGTGGTACTGTGGTTTCGTTTGTTTGTTTGTAGTTCAAACTTTCTCTGAGACTGCTGTTGTCCCTATTCTGTGAATGTGCGTGCGTGTGTGTGCACGTGCATATGCGTATACATGTGTGTGTTTGTGTGTATGCGCATATGTGTGTGTTTGTGTGTATGCGCATATGTGTGTGTGTGTGTGCGCGCGCATATGTGCGTGTCTGTGCGTGAGAGTCTGGAGTCTGAGTAGGTATGTATGCATGGGGGTGGGGGCTTGTGTAGATCTATGTAGGGTGGAGAGCTTGTTGAATGGAGGATACGGTGGTATTGTATGCTTCTATCTCTCTCTCTCTCTCCCTCTCTAATTCTCTCTCTCCCTCTTTGGGAGACGGGAAAGCCTAGTGGTCAGAACATTGCGCTCGCAATCTGACGACCCGGGTTCGAATCACGTTCAAGGGGATATTTTCCCCTGGAGTTAACATCAGTGCCGACTCCACTCTCCCCAAAAAGTCCTTCGGATGAAACAATAAACCGAGGCCCCGTGTGCGAACGCACGCAGAACATCTTGTGCCCACATTAAATCCTGTTCCGCTTTTCGGAAGAGTAGGCCACTGTGTGCCGTTTGGAACAGATGACAAAATTGACAAGACCGCATACATATGGGGACTGGATGTAAAAAAGCACTTTGATGCTTATTCCATTATCCTAGATATAAAAGAACAAATAACTATTTAAATAAATAAAAATAATAAACACACACACAGGGCACACACCCGTGCGAGCACGCACACCACACACACACACACACACGTACACACCCCACACACGTACACACACACACGTACACACACACACACACACACACACACACACACACACACACACACACACCGAGATAATGACATCACTCTGAGATAAAAGTAATGAATAATGCGAATAGGATATGATGTTATCAATACGGATGAATGCCAAGATTCAGTGCCTTTTTAAACTTTTATTTCTCTCTGCTCTCTCTGCTCCCATAACCCCTTCCGGGGTCATAGGGGCACTGCATTGACGAACGTTGCACCAGCTGGCTCCATTTGCGGCGGTTGTGTGCAAGTGCCTGGGTTGTGGAGAAGCTCTTCCCTGTCCATTCAGTGATGTTGTCTGCCCATTTCTTCCTCTGTCTGCCTCGCCTTCTCTTCACCTGCACTGTTCCCTGCAGTATGGTTTTGGACAGCCCATCTGATCTAGTCACATGTCCGTACCATCTGAGCTTCCTTTTCTTGACTGTGGTCAGCAGGTTTTCGTAGTGCTTTACTTGTTGGGTGATGGTTTGTAGGACTTCGTTGTTGGTAGTTTGGTCCATGTATGAAATGCCAAGGAGTCTTCTGAGGCATCTCATCTCTAGAGCCTGGATCCTCCTTTGTAGATCTGCATTCAATGTCCAGGATTCGCACGCATACAGATATGTAGAGATGACTAGTGCAGGCAGTAGCTTGACCTTGGTCCTGAGAGAGATGTTTCGGTTTTTCCAGATAGTCTTGAGCTTTGCCATTGCTGCTATTGTTTGTGCAGCTCTTGCTAGGATTTCGGTTTTTTAACCTTCTTCACTAATAATAGCTCCAAGGTACTTGAAGTGATCTACAACCTCAAGTTCTTTTCCACTGACTTTGATCTTGGTAGTGATTGGCTGGGCACTGTTTGTCATGAGTTTTGTTTTCTCGGCACTGATCTCCATGCCATATCTGGAGCTTGTTTTGTCCAGGTGGTACACTAGGTTGGCTAGTTCCTGTTCATTTCCTGCAAGTCCGTCGATGTCATCAGCAAACCTGAGGCTGGTGATTATCCGCCCTCCAATACTGACTATGCCAATGTGATCTTCTAAGGCATCAGTCATTATGCGCTCAAAAATAATTGGAAAAGAACAAAGAGATCTCATGTCGTTCTGCAATCAGCAGCTTGTACGCAAAGCCACAGCCATTTTGGCTGATCCTTCTCATGCTTTGTTTCCAGAATTTCAAATGTTGCCTTCGGAACGCCGTTTTCAGTGTCCCATCAGCAAAACCAACAGAAAAAGAAATTCTTTTGTGCCAGTAAGCATTCGACTTCTGAATTCACAATGATGTTGACTACCTAGTTCTTACATTTCTCTGAATTATCTGCCTGATTGTCATTGTTACGAGTGTAGTCAATACATAAGTGTGTGTGTGTGTGTGTGTGTGTGTGTGTGTGTGTGTGTGTGTGTGTGTGTGTGTGTGTGTGTGTGTGTGTGTGTGTGTGGGTGCGTGGGTGTGTGAAATAAGTCTGTGTTCTAGTCAACTGTCTTAAAACATTGAATTCATATAGTGGTGTATGGTGTGGGTGTGCGTGGGCGTATTCGCACACACACGTACGTGCGTGTGTACGTGCTGCGTATATGCGTGCGTAAAAATAAGTTTTTATGTCTTCTAGTCAATGGGTTTAAAATTGTGTTCACAATTGATGTTTGTGCGCATGCGCGCGTGTGTGGTGTGTGTGTGTGTGTGTGTGTGTGGTGACATTTTATTTGAAAACCAATATGAAATATAGCTTTTGTGTCTTTGATATATTTGATGACTATCAATCTGCCTGTCAGTATTGTAATTGCCCTTCATGGGATGATTAAAGTGTTTTTGACTTTGACTTGACTTGACAAGGAAGATATTAAACAGTGTTGGCGATAGGAGACAGCCTTGACGAACTCTCACTGAGGTATGAAACCACTCTCCAACTATGCCTTGGAAAAGCACTACGCTGGTGGCTTTTGTGTGTAGCTCTTTGATGGTCCCAATGATCAACTTTTATTTACACAAACACTCACAGGGGGACGGGATAGCCTGGTGGTTACAGTAATGTATTTGTGATCTGCTGACCCGGGTTCTATTTTCGTTCGAGAGGAATTTTCCTCTAGAGTTAACATCAGTGCAGACTCCACTCTCCCCAGGTCTTTCGGATGAGACTATAAACCGACGTCCCGTGTGCCAACGCACGCAGAACATCTTGCGCGTACGTTAAAACCCGTTCCGCTTTTGGGAAGAGTAGGCCATTGTGTGCCGGTGGGAACGGGTAACAAAATTTATAAAACTGCATACACACGGGTACTTGATGAAAAAAGCACATGAGTGCTTATTCCACTATCCTCGAAATAAAAGAGTATAAAAAAGTAAAAGTAAATAAAACACAAGACACACACGCGCACACACACACACACAAACACACACAAGCACACGCACGAACACACACACACAAACACACACACACACATATACACACACGCGCGCACACACACACTCGTACACACACAAACACACGCATACATTGTAGTATGTCCCTCGCATTTACATCAACGAAATATGAGGCGAAAAAGTAGAATACAGACAGATAAACAACTAAATAAATAAAAACCAAAAGCACGCAAACACACAAACCAAACAACCAAAAACTACAAACAGTCATTCATCCCAATACAAACAAATAACGAAGCACAAGAACAAAAAAAACAACAACTAAACTTGAAAGAAAGGAATGTTAACTTGAATCTTACGTCTTCTGTTTTCTCACTTGCTTCCCAATAACGGTTTTTGAAAACAAACAAAGCAAAACAAAACAAACAAAACAAAACAAAACAAAACAAAACAAAACAAAACAAAAGAACTGTAACACAGCGGTGGATCTTGGCAGCTATCCCACTTGATGAAAAGAAAAATGCCATTCGCAGTGCTGTTCTCCATCATTTTTATCTCAAAGAGACGTCACTGCAGTCCTCTCTCTCTCTCTCTCTCTCTGTCTCTCCATCTCTCTCTCTCTCTTTCTCTCTCTCCCCTCTCTCCCCTCCCCTCTCTCTCTTCTTTCTCTCTCTCTCTGTCTCTTTTTCTCTCTCTCTTTCTCTCCCTCTCCCTCTCTCTCTCTCTCTCTCTCTCTCTCCCTTTTTTTCTCTCTCTCCTCTTCTCTCTCTCTCTCTCTCTCTCGCTCTCTCTCCCCCTTTCTCTCTCTCTCTCTCTCTCTCTCTCTCTCTCTCTCCTCTCTCTCCTCTCTCTCTCTCTCTCTCTCACTCTCTATCCTTCGGATGAAAATATAAACCGAGGCCCCGTGTGCGAACGAACGCAGAACATCTTCAAAACCTGTAAAACCCGTTCTGGTTTTTTTTAAGAGTGGGCCATTGTGTGCCGGTGGGAACGAATGACAAAATTTACAAGACTGCATACGCACGGGCAATGGATGTCCAAAAAAAAGCATATGAGTGTTTATTATATCGTCCTCGAAATCAAAGAATGAAAATAAATCTCTCTCTCGTTTGAATTCGAGCTCATCTCTCTCTGTCTCTCTGTCTCTCTGTCTCTGTCTCTGTCTGTCTCTCTCTCTCTGTTCATTTATTTTTAAATCTCTTGTTTATTTTTAATTTATTTATCATCTTTTTTCAATTTTTCCCCACGAGGCCCTGTGTAAGAACCTCTGGCTTATTCCATTTTACCCTCAAATTTAAAATATTCGAGTTCGAGTTCGAGTTCGATTCACTCTCTCTCTCTCTTCTCTCTCTCCCCTCTCTCTCTCTCTCTCCTCTCTTCTCTTCTCTCCTCTCTCTCTCTCTCTCATCTCTCCCCCTCTCTCTCCAAAACGAAACAGACCTTACCACAATTTACTAAGGCTCCTTTTCATTCCTTTCTTTTTTTTTTCTCTATTCTCCTTTTCTCCCTTCTTTTCTTTCTTTGTTTGGAATGTGTTTTCTCATTCCTGAGTCTGCAGGTGATGAGAGCTTTGCCACATCACTTTTAGAACACAATGCAACGGCATTTGTTAGGGAGGAAGTAGCACTGGGCCAATGGTATGGGCACTGTCCGTCACACTACATTTGTTAACCTATGAGCACAATACAGCATCAACAAATCTTGAGTTGTCTGTAGTATGACAGCGAGCAAACAGACACCACAGCTTACAGATATTTTATCTCTACTCTCACACAGACACATTCAAACACACACACAGACATACATACGCGAGCGCGCATCATTACCTGCTGTTAACAACTTGGACAGATCTAAAATTCAAGATCACACACACACGCAGGCAGGTATACGCACACACGTACACACACACACACACGTGCGCGCGCATGCACGCGTTCACATGCTATGCATGCACGCACGCACACACACATACATACACACACACTTCATTGCCTGCTGTTAAACGTAGACAGTAAAGAACACACACACACATACACAATGTGAATAGACGTTAAAAATGAAGATATCACACACAAACACACACACCAACATTCACACAACACACACTCACACACAAACACAACAACACAACCCAAAATTCACACACACACTCACACACACACACACACACACACACACTCACACACAACACACACGCACACCACCACACACACACAAACACACACACACACTCACACACACACTCACCCCACACGCACACTCACACACACACCACACTCACACACACACACTCACACATACACACACACTCACAACACGAACACACACACACACACACGGACCCATGGGATTGAAGTCAAACTGCCCTAACCACTCGGCTATAGCCTCCATCACACATGCTGGAGGAAAAAACAAGAATAATAATAATAAATGGAACTTATATAGCGCTATATCTTGCAAAGACAAATCAAAGCGCAAGGCTTAGACAGCAACCACTGCTGTCTGTCCTATAGTCTAAACCACAATGGGTTGCACTGTCGCTCAGTACTTGCCTGACGAGTCAGGCCAAGAGCATCCCACGTCAGCCTAGCAAAGAACTGTTATCTTTTAAGCCTCTCTTGGGGGGAAAAAAGGCAGGATAATGGACCAAGAAGGCAGAAAACAGACGAGAAGGGGATGACAAGAAGAAAGACAACAAGCCAGAAAAAAAAATCGAGGGGTAGAAAAGAGGGAATTCCTAGTGCAGAATTTCCAGAAGGTGGGGATGTTATTTAAACTGAGAGGCTCTAAGCAACCCCCACAGAAAAGAAACCAATGTTAACTCCAGGGGGGAAATTGTCTGTTCAGACAGAGAGTTCAGTTGTGATTTGAACCTACAATTCCAGCTGTCATCAGATCACGAAGTGGACACTTTAAAAACCACCAGACTGTTGCACTTCTCTCTGATTAGATAGCGCTGATGGCAGATCAGGAATTGAATGGATTGCATCATCGCCTTTTCCGTCACCAGTCACACAGGGAGAGGAGAGAGCGTGCTGACTGTGGGGTACCTGACAGCAGGACCACAGTCAAGTGATGTACAGGAGGTGGCAGGAAATCTCTGCTAAGACTCGGCACATTCCCAGTGTACTCATAAAGCCAGTGCACTGGGGCAGGGTTTGTCTGATAGTGGTGGTGGTGGTGGTGAGGGGTGGGAGCAGGGGTGGTGTCCTAGTGCAGAGTGTTTATTGGTGGGTTAGTTACTGTGTCTCCGTATCCATGAAGTTCTTGGATTTTCTGTTTTGTTTTGTTTGCTTTTCTCATTCCTTGGCTAGAGGTCCCAGGTTCACCAATGGTGAGATTGTGTGCAGTGTGGTAGCCACTTTCTTGGGATGTATGCTGTGCTGTTTGTTTTCTGTAACCCTTGTGCTGACATGAATTACTTGGATTTTAATGTGTTTTGATTTTTTCTCACCTTGTGTATTCACCAAAGAGAATTAGTGGCATGGAGCATTTCCATTGGATGACTGGAGATCGTAAAATTCTCAACCCTTCAATGCTGACAATATGGATCTATGATTGATTCCACCCTGTGATAAAAAAGGGACCCACGGGTTTTAAAGTTGACCTGGTCTTTAAAACCCTCACCTTCATCTTACAGATACCAGGAGGCAAACAATTAAAGCTTCTAGGGGACAGGTTTTGTTCACAATGGTCTCTTGCAAGTGAACCTACACCATAAACCAAAAACAAATGTTGCGGGGACAATTTAAAAAATCAGTTGGCAATTGCCTACATCTCTCCCTATTATACAAAATGGCACTTAAACCTAGTGATTGCCCTTCCTTTCCTAATCAGACAAGGTCTGGGAAGAGAAGGAGAGAGTGGAGGCAATCATCGGCCTTTCCATCACAATGGTGGAGAGAAGAGAGAGAGAGAGAGAGATGATGAGAGAGATAGAGAGGAGAGAGGCGAAAGCTGGAGCATGTGGGGGGATGAGAGAGGGGGAGGGGGGAGGCGGCGAGGGGGGGACGGGCACAGTCAAGCGATGTACAAGCGGGTTGGCAGGAACTCTCTGCTAAGACCGCACACACCCATTCCCAGTGTTTTCGTAAGCCAGTGCACTGGGGGCAGGGTTTGGTGGGGGGTTCCTTTGGTTGTTTTTGTGGGGGGGTGGGGGGGGGGGGGGGGGGGGGGGGGGGGGAAGGGTTGAGGAGGTGGAGGTGGTGAGGTGTCCCAGTGCAGAGCGTTTATTGGTGCGTTAGTTACTGAGTCCCTGAGTGTGTTTCTGTGTCTGTTGATTATTAACGACAATGGACGAATCTATCTTGTTCGTTTCGCTGCACTCCCTTTGATTTGATTTGACTTGATTTGAAACGTCACCGTGAGAAAGGGCCAGTAATCTCTTCAAGTCTGTTTGGGTTGAATGCAACATCAAAGCCTGTTTTGTTAAAGTGTTTCCATTTCGTCTGCAGCTGTATTATGCTGCTTATGTGTACGAACATTTTTTTCATTATGTTTGTAGTTTATCTAACTAGTACGTTTTGTTATGTGTTTTACCTTTGTCCTCACTTTGTACTCTGGCGCCTGCATTTCTGCTTTTATATATCAATCTTTCACAACAAGTTCACAGTGAAAACCTGGATAGATATTATTCCATATCATTGGAGCTGGCCATCAAGTTGATTGGTTTATTTAATTTTGTGTGCCACTCACTTACAGAGCAGTTGAACGGTTTCGTGTCGTATGAAACGCACTTGCTTACCTCGCCTTCTGCTGTCTTATTATATTTTCTAAGAGATTAGTGATGGCTAGTGATGTTGAGAGCTGTGAATCTTTCGTGCTGCTTTTATTTTCAAGTGCATATGTATCAGCAGAGATTTCTTTCTATCCCTACGTATACCTTCCAACTATCTTTAAGTGTATGCTGTCCATGTTCAAAGTATTAGTAACACTTTGATATCTGGTGGCATTACATGTTTACTTAACGCTTCACCATGAGTGGATTGTTGATATAAAGGAAATACACCGGTTCGAGAAATGTGTGGGTCTATGCTTTGGGATTTTCCCCTCATTTGTGACCATGCACCACGAAATGAATCGCATTGCACCTGACCTACTTATCCGCTAGAAACCATTTTAGGCAGGTGGGGATCATCAAGTTGTCGATTCTGAGATTTTGATTGATTATAAAGCTATAAAATTATGTGAGTTTTTTCTATAAGCTATAAATTTCTGTTTTTTTCTATCTTGCACTGAAGTATTCATGGTGTGTCCTTTAGTGACTGTGTTTCCTTTAATCCTGTAAAAACGCGTTAAAGAACACGCAAGCTCTGATCCTAAACACCTCTTACGATGCAAACTTTGCCAATTTCTCATTTTGTCACTTTCTGCAGTCTATCACTCCATTTTATATCTGTTCATAGATCTGTCCGATTTTCAATCAATTTTTAAAAGGAATAGCCTTTTCTTGCAGAGTGCTGACTAATGACCTCCTATGCAATGCCACTCATTACGTGTTTGGGGGGGGGGGGGGGGGGGGCGTCACATTTAGGATTGGTTTGGAGTTAGTCTTTTGGACGAGATGGAAAAACAAAGGCTATGAATAGAAGAAACATAATCATAAAAGTAAACATAGAATAATGCACAGCTGAAAAACAATAGGATTCTGTGCGTGTGTGCGTAGGCGCGTCCATATGTGATATGAGTGTGGGTGTGTGCGTGCGTGTGTGATGTGTATGTGATTTTATATATATATATATATATATATATATATATATATATATATATATATATGTATATTATATTATATATGTATGTATATCAGTATAAAATAAAGTGATATATATGTGTGTCAATCAATCAATCACTCACATTTATTCAGTTTTTGCAGGCCATAAGACCCATATGAACACAATATGAAGTGTATATGTGTGTGTGCTTGCATGCGTGCGTGCGTGTGTGTGTGTGTGTGTGTGTGTGTGTGTGTGTGTGTGTGTGTGTGTGTGAGAGAGAGAGAGAGAGAGGAGAGAGAGAGAGAAAGAGAGTGAATGTGTGTGCTTCTGTGTATGTGGGGCATGTGTGTTGCCTGAGTGTATGTGTGCGTGCGTGTAGACGCGCGCGTGCACTAAAATAACGTGTTTGTTTATATGCGCTTGACTAGATACGTTCCGTCTTACACGCGCGCGAAAGGCCCGGAAATAGACGTCACACAAAACCCTGCAAGCCAGATCTGCATGCGCATTCATGCGCCCAGTATGCATGCAATCACACACATGCCTGATTGAATCAGCCGGTGTCAGTCGGTATAAGAGGTATCATATTCATTTTTCACTGGCAAAAAAGCCGTACCAGCATTCGATAAAGCAGGGCTTTGGTGTGACAGCACTAAAGCAATCAGTCCCTATGTGTATGTTTTGGGGGAGGAGTATACACAGAATGGTGCTAATATGCGTGGCATACAGAAATGCATGTAGTAGAAATGTGGGAGCGGGGGAGGGGGAAGGAGGGGTGTTGTTTTTGGGGGTTGAGTGGGGGGGGAGGCGGTTGTGTGTGTGTGTGTGTGTGGGGTGTGTGTGTGTGTGTGTGTGTGGTTTATTTGTTATTTCGTTTTTATTTTTTTTATTCTTTCATATCGAGGATAATGGACTAAGCACTTATTTGCCTTGCCGTTTTGTAAATTTTTGTCATCTGTTCCCACCAGTACACAATGGCCTACTCTTACGAAAAGCGGAATAGGATTTAACGTGTGCGCAAGAAGTTCTGCGAGCGTTCGCACACGGGGCCTCGGTTTATAGTCTCATCCGAAGGATTTTTGGGGAGAGTGGAGGAGTCTGCTCTTATGTTAACTCCAGGGGAAAATATCCCTTTCAACGGGAATCGAACCCAAGTCATCAGATTGCGAGCGCAATGTTCTCACCACTAGGCTATCCCGTCCCCTTTTTACTAGTCTGGTTGGTTCTTTTCGTTATTTTCCTCTTTTAACCTACAAAATAATACACGTTAATATTGTTACCTTACCGACACAAACCTTGTAGAAAAATTGATAGGTTTACATTGCGTTTCTTCACCGGCATAGCTGTACACCACATACATCAGTCTCTCCCTTATTTTTCTTTTCTTTTAAAGCTAAAAGTTCCATCCACCTATCCTCCTCCTCCTCCTCCTCTTATTTTTTTAAAGAAAGCTGGAACCAACATCAGCGGCAGCAACATCAGCAGCATCAGGAGCAGCAGCAGCAGCAGCAGCAGCAGGAGCAGCCAACAGCATCCTTGTCACCACGGCAAATTGAATTACGTGCCAGTCTAACGTGCTGTGACATGACCCCTGACCCCTGACCCTGAAGCTGAGGGTGAGATGTCATGAGAGCTGGGATGACCTGAAGTGCGGGGCGGGGCGGAGGGGAGGGGGGGGAGGAGATGGAGAAGAGGGCAGGGAAAAGTTCAGGAAGGGAGAGAGGGAGTGGCGGGTGGGAGGAGGGGGGGTTGAGGAAGGCAAGGATGATATCCAAAAGTTGCTATAAGAAGTGATGAGCTAGCTAAAGAAATCTATTACAGAGAGAAAGAGAGAAGCAGATAGACAGACAAGAAAGAGAGACAGCATGAAAGAGAGACAGAGAGAGACAGAGAGAGACAGAATAGAAAAAGAGAGAGAGAGAGAGACAGAGAAGTGGGGGGGGTGGGTGGAGTGGAGAAGGGGCAAGAGGGATAGATAGGCAGTAGAGGAGAGAGGAGGATGGACACGGAGGGGGGGGGGCGGGAGGAGAGAGAGAGGAGAGAGAGGAGAGAGAGAGATGAGAGGAGAGGAGAGAAGAGAGAGAAGATGAATGAATGAGAGAATGAATGAATGAATGAATGAATGAATGAATGAATGAATGAATGAATCTTCATGTTTCAAGGGTAACAGAATAAGCATGCACATACTTTTTTCATCCGGCCCTTGCCCTCATTAGGGACTATCAACAAAACAAGGGGGGGGGGAACCCAACTACAACAACGACAACATTATTTTAAATAAAGATAAGTGTATATCTAACAATACATAATCCCTAACTGATCTGAGCATTTGAGAGAAAGAGAGAGAAGGGTGGAAAGAGAGCAAGCTTTTAAAAACATATTTATATAAACCAAACACTTTCAATTTTCACATCGTGAGCAAAAAGTAGTTTTGAGAACTTAGAAATCCAGTCCCCCACTCTTAACACATGAAAAGATGGTCTGACCAGATTTCGCTTAGAAATCAGTTTGTGACGGTGTAGAAGGCATTGTGATTCAATTGACTGTCGCTGGATGACATAGATTATAAAGAAAAGTGGAGAGACAGAAAGAAGAAGTCTGGAATAGGAGAGACAGAGAGGGAAAGGGGCTTCCCCCTCATGACATAAAGAATGTCACAAAGGAGGACGAAGGAGAGAGAGAGAATACAGTGAGTGATGAGTGAGTGAGTGAGTGATGAGTGAGTGAGAGTGAGTGAGTGAGTGAGTGAGTGAGTGAGATGAAAGGCAGAGAGAAAAAGAAAGTAAGAGAGAGACAGAGACAGATAGACAGACAGAGATAGTAACATACAGAGAGAGACAGAGAAAGGAGAGAGAGAGAGAGATAGAGAGAGAGAGAGAGAGAAAAAGCAGACAGAGAAAGAAAGAAAGAAGAAAGAAAGAACGAAAGAAAGAAAAAAGAAAGAAAGAAAGAAAGAAAAGAAAGAAGAAAGAGAAAAAAAAGAAGAAAGAAAGAACGTAAGTAAGAAAGAAAGAAAAAAAGAAAGACAGACAGACAGAAAGAAAGAAAGAAAGAAAGAAAGAGGAACAGACAAGAAGACAGAAGACCGAGAGAAAGAGACAGAGAGAGGGAGAAGAGAGAGAGAAAAAACAGAGAAGAGGGAGACAGACAGAGAGACAAAGACAGAGAAGGGGGAGGGACAATGAATTGGCTATTACAGGAAGAGAGGTACACGCCAGAGAGAATTATAACATCAGTTAGGGCCATCAGAACCAACATGGTAACCTTGACGCAGAGAGAGACACAGAAGAGAGAGAGAGAGAGGGGAGGCGAGAGAGAGGGCAGAGAAGGAAATAGAGAGAGAGGTGTGAGTTTCTGGGGGGGGGGGGGGGGGGTGAGGGCTGGGAGGAACAAGAAATGACTAATACAGGAAGGAGGAGGAGGGGGGAGAAGTACCGGACAGAGAGAGTTTTGACATCACTTAGTGCCATCACTTCCAAATGTAAAAGGTTACCACAGAGAGAGAGAGAGAGACAACAGACAGAGAGACAGACAGACAGACAGAGACGGAGGCATATGTGACAGAGAGAGAGAGGGGGGGAGGGGAACAGAGACAAGAGAAAAGCAATGAAATGGAAAGAGAAAAGAGAGAGAGAGAGAGAGAGAGAGAGAGAGAGAGAGAGAGAACAACAGAGACAAAGACGAAATAAGAACAAAGACAAAGACAGACAGAAAATAGACGAGGGACAGAGAGAGAGAGAGGGGGGGAGACAGACAGAAAGACAGACAGACAGACAGGGCAAAACAAAAACAAACAAAATGTTCAAACAGTATGCACTTCTAGATAGATACACGTAGTCACAAACATCTCAGTGCAAAGACAGATGTTGGCGGAAACTGGTAAGCGCAGACTGAGATACGTTGGTCATGCAAACAGAAACACACAGACACATCTGACAACGACAGTTCTCCAAGGTAAGGTTGAGGGCAGAAGGAAAAGAGGCAGACGCCAACATCCTACACTGCCAACAGCATCACTGAGATCAGTGGTCTGGGAGGGAGGGCTACATGTGATCGTAGAACACAGCAGACACACAGAGAGAGAGACAGACAGACAGACAGACAGACAGACAGACAGACAGACAGACAGAGATATGGGGAACCCTGGTGGTATTGCGTGGAGCTCCTACCGTACACAGGTGATGGAGGCAACTAACAACTCGAAATCACAATACAGTCTCTATAAAAACAAGAAGAATAACAAAAAAACAACAACAGCAACACACACACACAAACACACAAACACATACACTGTCTCTGTATCTGTGTCCTGTTTGTGTGTTAATATTATATATTATATTGTTATTATTATATAATATCTTTTATATATAATATAATATATAAAGACAGAAAACAGAGAAAGAAACAGATAGAAAATATAGAGATATATATATACATATAGATAGATATAGATATTAGTATTAATTATACAAAATTCACACACACACTCTCTCTCTCTCCCCACACACTCACACACACACACTCACACACACACACATGCGCGCGCGCACACACACCACACACCACACACACACACACAAACACACAAAAAACACGAACACTCACACCCCAAACACAACACAAACATACACACACATAAACACACATACACACACAAACACATATACACACACACACACACTAATGGAAAGAGCCCTCTCAGGAAGTGCTCAGCATTAACGTTACTCTTCTTTCATTAAGAATTCGTTTTACCTCCATAGCTACCTCTGCTGTGTGAACTGGCACACCACACAGCACACACCACAGTCATTTATTTTATTTATTTATTTATTTATTCTTTTTTATCAAGGATAATAGAATAAGCACTCATGTGCTTTTTCTTACATCCAGTCCCGGTGTGTATGCGGTTTTGTAAATTTTGTCATCTGTCTCCACCGGCACACAATGGCCTACTCTTCCGAAAAGCGGAACAGGATTTAACGTGTGCGCAAGATGTTCTGCATGTGTTCGAACACGGGGCTTCGGTTTATAGTCTCATCCGAAGGACTTCACAGGGAAAGTAGCGAGCATTTAGGAATTATCTGTCTCACGCCACTCCTTGAATGAAAGAGAGAGACAATGACAATGATAATAGGGGGGAGAGGGGAGAGAAGGGAGAGAGAGGGGAGAGAGAAAGAGAGAGAGGGGGGAGAATAGAGAAGGTATAATAATAATAATTTATGGAATTTATATAGCGCTGAATCTTGTAAAGCAACAAATCAAAGCGCAGGTATAGATGGAGAGAGGGGGGAGACAGACATACAGACAGAGAGCAAGAGAGAGAGAGAGAGAGAAAGAGAGGAGAGAGAGAGAGAGAGAGAGGAGAGAGAGAGAGATGGAGAGAGAGAGAGAGAGAGCAGGCAGGCTGATAGACAGATAGATAAAAATCTCACACAGTAAGAAGATAGACAGACAAACAGACAGACATAGTGTGTGGACAAACAAACATACGGACAGAGAAAGAGAGACAGAGATCAAGAGAAACAGAGAGAGAGAGAGAGACAGCCCAGACCAAACCACAGTCACAGAGGATAGGGTCGGCTAGAGGAGCATGTCTGGGGGGTAAAGCACTTAGCCAACTCATTTTATCAGCCAATCAACCATCAGTCAGCCAGCCAATCAACCATCAGTCAGCCAATCAACCATCAGTCAGCCAATCAACAATCAGTCAGCCAATCAACCATCAGTCAGCCAATCAACAATCAGTCAGCCAATCAACAATCAGTCAGCCAATCAACCATCAGTCAGCCAATCAACCATCAGTCAGCCAATCAACAATCAGTCAGCCAATAAACCACAGTCAGCCAATCAACAATCAGTCACCAATCAACCCATCTAAGAGAGGGGAGGAGGGGGGGGGGGGAGAGAGGGGGGGGGAGAGAGAGAAAAAAGAAAAGGGAGAAAAAAGGAGAGGGAGAAGGGGGGGAGGGGGAGAGAGAGATGGAGAAAAAAGAGAGAAGGGAAAAGGGGGAAAAGGGGAGGGGGGGGGAGAGAGGGAGAGGGGGAGGGGAAAGGGGGAGAGACAAGAGAAAAAAAGAGGGGGGAGAGAAGGGGAAGGGGGGGGAAGGGGGGAGAGGGGAGAGAAGGGAGAGGGGGAAGAAGGGAGAGAGAGAGAAGGGACAGAGGGAGGGGAAAGGGAGAAAAGAGGTGAGGGGGGACTTTTGCTGCATCATCATAATTTCGATCAATCAATAAATAAAATTTTCTTCTATTTCGAGGAAAAATGAGTAAGCACTCGTGGGCTTTTTTTACAGCCCAATCTCCCCCCTTTTTTCATCCACCCAAACCATCCATCCATCTATCAAACCCTATTATCTATTTTTAAAATCTATCTTTTCTACTATCTATATTTTATCTATTTATCTATCAAATCTTTTTTCCCTTTTCTTTCTGAGTTTTGGTGTCTTTCTGCATCCCCCTTTTTCTCCTGTCTTTCTTTCTTACAGATAAAAAGACAGTGAAATTTCTTTTTTTTTAAAGATCTTTCCTGTTTTGCCCGTCTGTCTTTTCCTGTATGCTGTCTCTCTCTGTTTTCTGTCTCTGATTGCCCTGCCCCCAATAAATTTTTGGGTCCCTCTCTGTCCCCTCTGTCCCTCTCTTTTCCCTTTTTTCTGTCTCTGTCTCTCTGTCTCTGCCCTCATTTCTTCTGCCTTTGTTTTTTCCTTTTTATATACTCTGTTTCTCTTGTGGGGTTCCCCTGTCTGCCTCGGTTCTGTTTCCCATTTCCCTTTTTTCTTCTTTTTCCCCTTTTTTTCTTTTCCCCTTTTCCCCTTTCCCCTCTTATCTATCCCCCCTCCCCCCCCCCTTCCCCCTTTTTTCCCGCTCTCCTCTCCCCTTCCCCCTTCTCCCCCCCATCTCTCTCTCTCTCTCCCCCTCCTCCCCTCCCCTCTTCTCTCTCTCCTCCCCCCCCCTCTCTCTCTCTCCCCTTCTCTTCCCCCCCTCTCCCCTTTTCCCTTTTCTCTTTTCTCTCTTCTCCCCTCCCCTCCCCCCCTCCTCCCCCCCTCCTTTTCTTTCTTTTTCTCCTCCCCCTCCCCCCCTCTCTCCCCTCTCCCTCTCTCTCTCTCTCTCCCCCCCCTCCCCTCTCTTCCCCTCCCCCCCCCTCTCTTCTCTCTCCTTTTTCCTCTCCCCCCCCTCTCTCTCTTTTCCCCTCTCTCTCTCTTCCCTCTTTTCCCCTCTCTCTCTCCCCTCTCTCTCCTCCCCCCCTTTTCTCTCTTTTCCCTCCCCCTCTCCCCTTTTCTCCCCTCCTCCCCTCCCCCTCTCTCCCCTCTCCTCTCTCTCTCCCCCTCTTTCCCCCCTCTCTCTCTCCCCCCTCTTTTCTCTATCCCCCTCTTCTTCCCCCTCTTCCTCTCTTCTCCCCTCTCTCTCTCCCCCCCCTCTCTTTCCCCCCTCTCTCCTCTCCCCCTCTCCTCTCTTCCCCTCTCTCTCCCCCCTTCCCTCTCCCCCCCCCTCTCTCTCTTTTCCCTCTCTCCTTTTCCCTTTTCCTCTCTCTCCCCTCCCCCCTCTCTCCCCTCTCCTCTCTCTCCTCTCTCTCTCTCTCCCCCCCTCTCTCTCCCTCCCTCTCTCTCTCCTCCCCCTCTCTCTCTTGTCCCCTCTCTCTCTCTTTCCTCCCCCCCTCTCTCTCCCCCCTCTCTCCCCCTCCCCTCTCTTCCCC
>CM054137.1:12307630-12315130 GCA_028751875.1 Rapana venosa
GTCAGAGCACTCACTTTCCCCAAGCTATGCTTAAGCAGCATTGAGCGTGGTTACCAAGTGGGTGGCTGACCTTTTGCGCGCCTTGCCTTCACTACAGTCCCCCGGTTCACCCAGCTGTTAATCGGTACCTGTCCATTTTAGGGTCAGGGAAGGTAAAGCAGCGAAGGAGAGGAGATGGACGCCGCCCTCAATGTGCTGGCCCCTAGCGAAGCTGAGGTCTCTGACGCCTCGCTCCCTACGACTACACAGGTTATGGGACACCTTTGCCTGTACCTTTATTTACGGTTTCAGTGCAGCCCTGCAGAGAAGGTCAAAGGTTCATTCAAGACTAAAAACAGCAGCACAAGGCGGTTTTAGTGGAACGTAGCCACAAACTGGAAGTCCTCTGGAACCACAAGAACATGGCCATCATCTTCAAGACCAGACTGTTGTGTTCCTTGGTCATGTCCATATTGTTTGTACCCATGTACAACGTGGCCCATAGCAGCAGACATTAGCTGCCTAGAAGTGTAAGATGACGTGCAAATTATACCGTAACTCAGCAACTGAAACATATTATGTGTGTGTAAGGGGGGAGTGCGTTTGTATGTGTGTGTTTCTGTCTGTGTTTGTGTATGTGCGTGCGTTTGTGTGTGTGTGTGTGTGCGTGCGTGCGTGCGTGCGTGTGTGTGTGTGTGTGTGTGTGTGTGTGCGTGCGTGTGTGTGTGTGTGTGTGTGTGTTTAAATTTAAATTTGAATTTATTTAAATTTGATTTTAATTTAATTTAATTTTAATTTTATTTTGATTTTATTCTTTTATATCGAGGATAATGGAATAAGCACTTATGTGCTTTTTTACATCAGTACCCGTGTGTATGCGGTTTTTTCAATTCTGTCATCTGTTCCCACCGGCACACAATGGCCTACTCTTACGAAAAGCGGAACAGGATTTAATGTGTGCGCAAGATGTTCTGCGTGCGTTCACACACGGGACCTCGGTTTATAGTCTCTTCCGAAGGACTTTGGGGGAGAGTGGAGTCTGCACTGACGTTAACTCAAGAGGAAAATATCCCCTTGAACGGGAATCGAACCCGGGTAGTCCAATTGCGAGCGCAATGTTCTGACCACTGGGCTTTCCCTTCCCCTATGTGTGTGTGTGTGTGTGTGTGTGTGTGTGTGTGTGTGTGTGTGTGTGTGTGTGTGTGTGTGTGTGTGTGTGTGTGTGTGTGTGTGTGTGTGTGTGTGTGTGTGCGCGTTTGTGTGTGTGTGCGTGCGTGTGTGTGTGTGTGTGTGTGTGTGTGTGTGTGTGTGTGTGTGTGTGTGTGTGTGTGTGTGTGTGTGTGTGTGTGTGTGTGTGTGTGTGTGTGTGTGTGTGTGTGTCTGTGTGTGTGTGTGTGTGTGTGTGTAATCGTTAGATAAACACAAAGTTTGAGAAATTCAGGCAAGGACCAATGAAAGCATGCTCACACAGCAGACAGACAGGAAGTCAGACAAATGTCTATAAAGTCAAGTAGAGACACAGATTAACATACAGTCGGACAAGCAGACAGGTAGAGTATAGATAGATAGATAGATAAATGGATAGACAGATAGACAGACAGACAGATAGACAGACAGATCGATCGATCGATCGATCGATAGATAGATAGATAGATAGATAGATAGATAGATAGATAGATAGATAGATAGATAGATAGATAGATAGGTGATAGATAGATAGATAGATAGATAGATAGATAGATAGATAGATAGATAGATAGATAGATAGATAGATAGATAGATAGATAGATAGATAGATAGATAGATAGATAGATAGATAGATAGATAGATAGAGACAGACAGACAGACAGACAGACAGATAGAGAGAGAGATAGAGAGATACATACAGACAGACAGACAGACAGACACACATACATACCACATCTTCTCAATGAGTCAAAACAAATAATTCACTTAAACACCGTACATCATCTGAATAGCAAACCACACGAAACAACATTTTTAAAAATTCTCTACAGGATAAAAAATACCTAACATCTAACCTGTCTAGAATAATTACTCATATCTAAATCAGACATTGACACTTTCAATCTAACACAGACACGTGGGATAGGCCGGGGTGATGGTAGGGGTGGGGGGATGAAGACAGCATTAGTTCCCTCCTACTGAGTTCATCCAGATTAATTGTATTTTCTGCCGTCATTTCATTAAGAGTTCATGTGACCAGGCAGATATCAGATTGTCTGGCGGAGAACAAACTTTGTTCCTATGTTTTGACAGACCAAGTACCAACACTTGAGAATTTTTCAAGAGACAGTTATTGGATTATAGACGTGGTGAAGTGCTCATAGGGGATTTGTGTGTGTGTGTGTGTGATTGGGGGGTGGGGGTGAGAGGGGGCGTGGAAGTGTGTGTGTGTGTGTGTGTGTGTGTGTGTGTGTTTGTGTGTGTGTGTGTGTGTGTGTGTGTGTGTGTGTGTGTGTGTGTGTGTGTGTGTGTGTGTGTGTGTGTGTGTGTGTGTGTGTGTGTGTGTGTGTGTGTGTGTGTGTGTGTGAGTGAGAGTGTTTGTGTGTGTATGCGTGTGTGTGTGGTTTTGTGTGTGCGTGTGTGCCTGCGTGTGTGCCTGCGTGCCTGCGTGCGTGCCTGCGTGCAAGCGTGCTTGTGCTTTTTCATCACAGAAACAATCTCATTTCTAATGTTTGTACAAGCTCTTTACCAATTATTCAGGAGCAAGTTAAAAACCAAATCTGCTGAACTGATTACACTGCTGGTGCTGTTTTTAATACCTCGCTAAGCTTCAGTCCAAACACATTAGGTAAACAAAACAACAGTCTTTACAAAAAAAAATTGGTCAAGGTAATAATGGAAAAACACTACAGAAAAAAACAACACAAGCATAAAGACAGGAGCGTCACAAAATGAAGATATAAAGTACTACGCCGAGGTCGGATGCGCTGGGCCTGACTTTCCAGGTGCTTCTATCAATTACAGCGTATTAGTGCTATTCGAAAGTACCTGTCCACAGATGCAACATCCAACTCGTGGCATCTCTCATTCTTTCACGTCTGGACTATTGCAATTCTCTTTTGGCTGGTCTGCCGGCATCATCTATCCACTCCCTTTAACGTATTCAAAACTCTGCAGCTCGACTAGTCCTCAGAAAGAAAAAAATCTGAGCACATTACCCCTCTCTTGCGATCTCTCCACTGGCTGCCTGTGCCACAAAGAATAAACTATAAGATCAGTACTCTCTGTTACAAATGTCTCCACAAAACATCACCCTCCTACCTCTGTGAATGTCTCCACCTGTACACCCCTTCTCGTTCCCTTCGCTCAGCTGCAGATTCCTTGTGCTTACAAACACCTAGATTCAACCAGTCCACTGTTGGCCGTCGTTCTTTCTCTGTTTCTGGTCCATCGATTTGGAATGGCCTCCCTATCTCTCTTCGCCAAAGGCCTTCTTGTGACTCTTTTAAATCTGGCCTCAAGACATATTTGTTTCAAACCTAAGAATTTCCTCTCCTGTTTCATTTCATAGCTATCCCTGCTTTTCAACAGCCAAAAATTCCATCACCCTGCCAAAGTGTGTGTGTGTGTGTGTGTGTGTGTGTGTGTGTGGTGTGTGTGGTGTGTGTGTGTGTGTGTGTGTGTGTGTGTGTGTGTGTGTGTGTGTGTGTGTGTGTGTGTGTGTGTGTGTGTGTGTGTGTGTGTGTGTGCATTTGGACTTGTTAGAACTATTACTTGCTATTGGTTGCATGAGTGTGTAAGAATGAGTTGAGTGCAAGCGCTTTGATTTGTCTGTGCAAGATACAGCGCTATATAAATTCCATTTATTATTATTATTATTATTATTATTATGATCATCATTATTATTATCATTATTATTATTGCTTGATGGCAGTGCAACGCATTTTCGCTCATATGGCAGACAACAATAGTTGCTGTCTTAGGAAGACAAATGTACCTGCAACTGCATGATAAAAGTGCCAATACCATTATACTTCAAAAAAGTCAAATGCTCTCTGGTTTTCTGTGTAACTGATCTCTTGCTGAAAAAAAAGATCATCATTGCAGAGAATTAAACGTCAATCATTCAATCAATCGCTCACTCACTCAGTCAGTCTAGATATATAGATAAATTTAGAGATATGTAAAAAGGTACTAATGAACTGATAGATCAACAGACAGTGAAACAGACATGAAGACTGATAGAATGATAGATTGACAGGTTGACAGATAGGTAAATTGATGAAACACTCTAGATAGATTAGGATTATAGATTGACAGGTAGATAGGTTGACAGATAAATTAATGAAAACACTCTACTTAACTACAACTCAAATCCTCGATTAAAATATTTAATATTTCAACAGCAATCGTCGCAAAATAATCACCAAAATAATTTTCACTAGGGGAAAAACCCATTCAATTTGCAGGAAATAATATTATTCAATTCTGAGTCAGACACTGACACTCTCAATCTAACAGAGAAACACGGGGTAGGAGATACAGACAGCATTAGCTCCCCTGTTGACCTGACCCAGATGATTTTATCTACTGTCATGATTTAGGCTACTCGCCACCTTTAATGTTTGCCCCTTTTTGTACTGTTTTCCTATAATCAATCTTGCATTCATATCACACGTACTAAGTAATCCATAGAAATTTTTTTAACACTTTTTTACGAAAGGCTAGCCTCTGACACAAAACTCATGATTTTGCACAAATTCGGTAGGTTTGATTTTTTTCTTGATTTTTAAGTAAACAATACCTCGTCAGTGGTTTGTCGTCTGCTAGCTTACTAGCAACAATAATGCATGCGCGGGGTCAACACTGAAGAAACACAAGCAATCCTCATTTGATGATCATTTCCAACTTTCTCGTGACTACGTGATAGTGTTCTATGTCCTCAATCCCCTAAAATCAAGTACACAGAGATTTTGTTCATACTTTTTTTTTAATCTGTGAAAATAAGCAGGAAAAAAAGGTTTACAAGCACTGTATGGAAGATACTACTTGTCCTGGGGGATAATGGTGAAGTGTAGCCTTTATTCTATTCTATTTCACCAGGCAGTGATCAGATGTTTGTCAATTCGGCTGTGATTTTTTTTATCACGACTAAGCTGGCTTCCTCTCCCCCTCTCTCTTGGCTTATGTGCTGTATGCTTTGCTGTTATTTATTGAAAATGAGCAGCTTCCCTTCCCCTCCCCCTGTCATAAAACACCAAAGTAGCTGTACACACTCACTATATTCTTTGATGAATACACCTTTGTTAAATGCTTTTGTTTCTTTTGCAACAGTAACTTTATGTAAAATCTTGGCGGATAAAAGAAAAAAAGATGTTCTGGCGGAGAAGGCATGTTTTATGTAGTATGCCAGACCAAGTATCCGCACTGCAGAATTGTCAAGAGAAACTTATTAATTTATAGGATACACTGGAATGCTCATAGAGCTCTGTGTGGGGGGTGTAGGTGTGTGTGTGTGTGTGTGTTTCTGTCTGTCTATCTGTTTGTCTTTCTGTCTATGTCTTTGTTTCTGTATGAATGCGCGTGCGTGCATGCCTCTGTTTTTCTTTTTAATTTTGTGTGTATATCTGTTTGTCTCTGTCTGTCTGAGTCTCTGTGAATGCGTGCGTGCGTGCGTGCCTGCGCTTTTATCTATCTGTGCATGTCTGTGTGTCTGTCTGTCTATCTGTCTGTCTGTCTCTGTATGTGTGAATAAATAAATGTCTTGAGACTTTAGTATTGTTTGTTTATCAGTTTGCGATGAACTCTAGCCTTTCAAATCCTATTTGTATTGATAATATTTTGAGGTGTATTACTGTTAGGTTTATTCTCTTGTTGAATTCGTTTGTAATCCTCCATATCCCACAAGGGGTTAAAGGAAGGAAATCTTAAATCTTGTGTTTGTGTTTGTGTGTGTATGCGTATGTGTGCGCGTGCGTGCGTGCGCGTATGTATTTGTATTTGTTCGAGAAACATAGATACTGACTGACTGACTGACACACAGAGAGAGAGAGAGAGAGAGAGAGAGAGAGAGAGAGAGAGAGAGAGAGAGAGAGAGAGAGAGAGAGAGAGAGAGAGAGAGAGAGGAAGACAAAAATGATAAGTCTGCAAATCTACTGGTTGATTTTAGTGACTGACTAATTGATTGATTGCTTTATTCATTCATTCTTTTATTCATTCCTTGATTCTTGATTGACTGCTTCAAATCCACTGGATTCAAATCGATCGATAGAATATTTGCTTGCGTCAGACACTGATGACACGTTCAATACAAAAAGACAAACATGGAAGAAGAGACGGAGACAGCATTGGTCCACATACACACACACACACACACACACACACACACACACACACACACACACAAACATACACACACACACACCACCACCACCACCACCAACAACAACAACAACACCAACACCACCATCCCAAGCAAACTGACCCTGACAAATGTTTATTTGCTGTCATTATTTTATCTTATTTTATTTCAGTTGCCACATTTCCTGGTTCGGGAACAAACTTTAAATGTGTTGATGCCAGACTCAGTGCCAACACTATAAAAGATTTTGGAGAGAAAATAATCCAATTACCTAGTGTGCTGAAATGTCCAGAGAGAACATTGGAAATGGGAGGGAAGGGGGAAAGGGGGAGACAACAGGGTGGAGTGGTGGTGGTGGTGGGGGTGAGGGTTGAGGGTCAGTGGGCTGGGGAGGTGGGTGGGGTGAGGGTTGGGGAAGGTCTATAAAGTCTGTGGTATAAAAGGCGTGGGAGATGTTCTCAATTTTTATTTTCTCTCTCTCTCTCTCTCTCTCTCTCTCTCTCTCTCTCTCTCTCTCTCTCTCTCTCTCTCTCTCTCTCTCTCTCTCTCGCTCTCTCTGTCTGTCTGTCTGTCTGTCTGTCTCTATCTGTCTCTCTATTTCTTTCTCTTTCTCTCTGTGTCTCTCTCTGTGTCTCTCGCTCTGTCTCTCTGTGTCTCTCGATCTCGCTCTATGTGTCTCTCGCTCTCTCTCTCTCTCTCTCTCTCTCTCTCTCTCTCTCTCTCTCTCTCTCTCTCTCTCTCTCTCTCTCTCTCTCTCTCTCTCGGGTAGCTTCCCTTGCTTGGTTGCCAGCAAGACGCATTACTCAGCAGCTGCTGTAAATATTACTGTTTCTCGTGTTTACCAGAGTCAGTATGCCAGTTGAAGGATTCCCAACCACTCTAGAATGTCTGTTGAATGCTGTGTTACGTGACAATACCGTGTCATCCTTCAAAATCGACGGCAGAGGCAGTCAAACTACGGTCGTTTTGCGACTGACTACAAACACTTCGTTTCATCACCCTGAGACAGCAGACAGCAGTGTTACGTATAGACGAAAGTGCCCGTCGCAGGTCAGCAGAGACAGAAGGAGGGCTGAAGCTTACAGAGCAGACCATGAGAAGAAGGCAAGTGTTTCATCTCCTTCAGGACTCTTCATGCCAACACCACCTAGTCTCTGTTATGTTGCTGACCAGAAGACACCTTCCCCTGCTGT
>CM054137.1:12320130-12360130 GCA_028751875.1 Rapana venosa
ACAGACTGATACACATGTATGTGAGACTGATCAGTCTTCTAGTCTCTTCTTTCAACATCAAGAACAAATTAATGTGGTTCCACGCCACTGATGCAACACTTGCTTGCATCAAGACATTGACACTTCCTACTTGAAAGAGAGCCGTGGGAATGGGAGGTGAAGACAGCATCAGTTCTCTCTCTCTCTCTCTGACAACACAGCCCAGACATCATGTCTGATTTCTCATCAGTTTTGTACCATATCTTCCTCTTTTTTTTACCGTTTGCTTTCATCTGATTCCTCTATTGTTGTTGTTGTTGTTTTTGTTGTTCTTGTTCTTGTTGTTGTTGTTGTTGTAGTCGTCGTTGTTGTTGCAATTTATGATTTGCCATCATTTTTGTAGCACTTTTTTTTTTGCTTTATCTGATTCATGTTTTTGCTGCTGCTGCTGCTGCTGCTGCTGCTGCTGCTGCTGCTGCTGCTGCTGCTGCTGCTGCTGCTGCTGCTGCTGCTGCTGCTGCTGCTGCTGCTGCTGCTGCTGCTGCTGCTGCTGCTGCTGCTGCTGCTGATGCTGCTGTTGTTGTTGCTGCTGCTTTGGGGAGTTGTTTTCTTGTGGTTTTATTTCTTCACACCAGGAAGTGATCAGATTTCTTGGCTGGCAACTAACTTTTTATGTGTGATGCCAGACAGAGTACCAGCATTAACAGAATTTTTCACGAGACAATAATCAGATTATCAAACAGACTGGAGTGCTCTATGGGATTTCCATATTTGTGTGTGTGTGGGGGGGGGGGTATGTGTGCGTGTGTCTGTCTGTCTGTGTTTGTGTCTGTGTCTGTGTGTGTAGGGGGAAGGGAGGGGAATAGGGGGAGTAGGAGTACAAGTGTGAGCGTGTTTGTGAAGGGTGGATGTGTTTGAGAGAGTGAAAGAGAGAGAGTGTGAGTGTGTGTCATAGATAGATGGATAGATAGAAAGAGAGAGAGCGACATGGAGAGAGAGCGAAAGGGAGAGAGAGGGAGAGCGAGAGAGAGAGAGGATAAAAAGAGAGAATGTGTGAGAGATAGAGAGATAGTTAGAAAGAGAAGCAGACAACCTAACAGCAAGAGAGAGACGCACACAGAACAGAGAGGGTGTGCGTGTGTGCGTGTGTGTGTGTGTGTGTATGTGTGTGTGTGTGTATGTGTGTATGTGTGTGTGTGTGTGCGGGGGGGAAGGGTTTCTAGAAGGGTAGCTTCACAAAGAGAGCGAGACATAAAAGAAATAAAGAGAAGTAGAGAAAAGGGCATAGAATTAGACAGACAGACAGACAGATGGAGGGGGGAGAGAGAGGGGATGGGGGTGCAAACAAACAGACAGAGACAGACAGAGAATGGTGAAGAGAGAAATCGAGACAGAGACAATGAAACATGGCGACTAACAGAAGCACAGAGAACAACAGACAGGCAGACAGACAGACAGACAAACAAACAGAGAGGGATTGAGAGATGGGGGAAGGAGAGAGAGAGAGATAAGGGGGTGGGGAAGAGACAGAGAGAAGGGGAGTTACAGAGAGAGAACAGATAGGCAGACCCGCGGGCAGTCACAAGGCCAGACTGGCAGACAGACAAACTCGCACACAACAAACAGATAATCAAGCAGACAAGCAGACAACTGTACAGATAGACTAGAAGACTAACGAACCGCAATCCCCTTACCCTCCAGGAATCAGCACCAGAGAAAAAGGTCAACTCCCGACCTTCTTTCCCACAAGTCTTACTTCATACTTCTGCACCCCCTCCCTTCAAGTTTTCACCCGGCGAAAAATAAACCCACACTAAAATGTAGCCACACCGGTGTAGGTCATAACGTATCTTCCAAGAAACGATCAGCAGCAAGCGAGTCAACTGCAAAAATTATCCTTAGAAGGATGCATAATATTCTTGGGAAAAAGACGTGCACTTTTCTTGGAAGGACATGCAGTTTATTCGGAAGGTCGCACAATATTCCTGGAAGAATTTCATGTATTTTCTTGGAAGACCGCACTGAATTTGTGGAAGAACTACAGTGTCCTTGGAAGGAAGTGCAATATTCTTGGAAGGAAGTGCAATACTCTTGGAAGAAAGTGCAATATTCTTGGAAGGAAGTGCAATACTCTTGGAAGAAAGTGCAATATCCTGGAAGGGAGTGCGATATCCTTGGAAGGAAGTGCAATATTCTTGGAAGTAAGTGCAAATATTTTGGGACTGATGTGCAATATTTTTGGATGGACGCAAAATATTCTTGGAAGGACGTGCAGTATTCTTGGAAAAATGTACAGTATCCTTCCAAAGATGTGCAATATTTTTATGGCATGTACAGTATCCTTCCAAAGATGTGCAATATTTTCATGGCATGTACAGTATCCTTCCAAAGATGTGCAATATTTTCATGGCATGTACAGTATCCTTCCAAAGATGTGCAATATTTTCATGCATGTACAGTATCCTTCCAAAGATGTGCAATATTTTCATGGCATGTACAGTATCCTTCCAAAGATGTGCAATATTTTCATGCATGTACAATATCCTTTGACAGACGCAGGAAAATCCTGCAGGGACGGACAGTATTCTTACAAGAACACTGTAAAGGCAATATGGGAAAGTACAAGTTAGTCCCGTGAAAAGATTAAGATGCTATGTATTTTCTGTTTAGCTTAACATAGTCTTTTTTTCTCAAAGCAAAACCTAAAGAAACTTCACCAGTGATATAATCAGGGAACGACATAAGTGTCACTGCTGCACTCTGAAGAACACAAAACCCAGGAAAATTCACTCTGCCTAGATTCCAGTCTCCCCTTATACACCTACAATGGATGTTCGTCCTGTAGGCAAAACTGGATAGATGTCATTCCTGAAATAAAAACCTTTCAAACACGCTATTGGTGTGTTGTCACTCTTGAAGACAATATTTGCACAACTCATGGGTGATTATCATATATTATCACAAGTTATAGGTGATTCTTTTATTATTATTACATGTCATAGATGATTCTCACATTATTTCCACAAGGTATAGATGACTCTCACAACATTTTCATAGGTTAAAAGTGATTCTTACAATATTCCCACTAGTTGCTGGTTCTTACAATATTTTCACAGGTTAAAGGTGATCATCATGATACTTTTGCAAGCTATAGGTGAATCTCACAATATTCCCACAAGTTTTAGGTAATTCTCACAATATTCCCACGAGGATTTTTAAGTGATTCTTACAATATACCACAAGTAATAGGTGATTCACATTAAGTTTCTACAAGTTATAGGTGATTCTTACAATATTTTCACACATAATAGATGAATCTCACAATCTTTTGACAAGTTATAGGTGATGTTCACAATATATTCCCACAAGTTGTGATGATTTTTTGCAATAGGTCCACTAGTCATGAGAGTGTCTTTCATGTAAAACAAAACCCAAAATATGCAGTGTGTGTTGTGTTTACAGACAATATTTTCACAGGTTGGGGCTGAATGCTGTCTTAGTAAATAGCGTTTTAATATTTTGACAGGTTGAAAGTAAATAACGTTTATGTAGAATTGTTTGTTTTAATTGTGTATGTATATATGTCATTCATCTACACATTTTTAATCCCTTGATGCTTATTATTCCTGTAAATAATATTTCTACAACTGATGTTTCTGTGTTGTTTCTCTAGACAATTTCTTTTAAGGTAGGGGCGATGCTTTTGTTAACGTTATATTCACAAGTTATAGCATTATAGCATATTCAATAACCCTCTACTTCCAAAAACGTTCTGGCGTATAAAGTGGACAAAAATATAATATTATAATTTTCTTACATTGATATGTCGTACATCGGAATTATTTTCACAAGTGTTAGTTTTAGTTATAGTTACACATGTGCATTCACACACACACACACACACACACACACAAGACACACAGCACAACACACACACAGCACAACACACACACAGCACAACACACACAGAACAACACACACAGCACAACACACACACACACAAACACAGCACACACACACACCAGAGCTTACCACCCTCACCCCAACCCCCCTCACCCTCCCCCCCCCCCCCCCCACTCAAGGTCAAAGACTTCCCAACACCACACTACACCACACCACACAGACAGAAGCGCCAAAGACGCAGCCAGGTCACACACCCAGAGGCAGACATGTCAGACAGCAATCCATCACTGATGGCCGTCACCTCAGTCACAGACTCCTTGCCCAACACAGGCCCGCAGGCAGCAAGAGAGGGGCCCTGACTCCACCTCTGCTTCACACCGCCTCCCGTCACTCCTGTCCAGGACTCTCACACTACACTCACACACACAACATAGACACACATAACAGACTCTACACACACTGCAGACTCTACACACACTACAGACACACACACTACACACACACACATAACAGACTCTACACACACTGCAGACTCTACACACACTACAGAAAACACACACCCACACTCACACACACCAACCTACACACTACACACACATAACAGACTACATAACACCACACACTACAGACTCTACACACACACTACAGACACATACACACACAGACACACACACACACACTACAGACTCAAACACACACCACACAGACTCACACACACACACACAGACACACTACAGACACAGACACACACACAGAGACTCACAACACACACAGCACCATTTCTCACAGCACACATACACATACACACTACAGACACAGACACCACAAAACACACACACACACTCACACACACACACACTACAGACACAGACACACACACACACAGACACACACACACTACATACACAGACACACACACAGACTCACACAGACAACAACACACACACTACAGACACAACACACACACAGACACACACACACACCACACTACAGACCCCAGAAAATACACACAGACTCACACACACACACTACAGACACAGACATACACACAGACTCACACACACATACTACGGACACACACACACACACTACAGACACACACACACACACACACACAGAGACTCACAGACACATACACTACAGACACAGACACACACACAGACTCACAGACACACACGCATCTCATTTCCTCCACAGGCACACACACAATACTACACACACACAATACTACACACACACTACACACTACACACAACTACACACACACAAACTACACACACACAAACTACACACACTACACACACACAAACACACACACACAAACTACACACACACTGCACACACTTCACACACTAACGCACACACATACTACACACACAAAAACACACTTCACACACATGCTACACTCACACACAAACACATACACACACACTACACACACACTACACACACACACTACACCACACATCATTTCAATTTTCTCTTTAGTGACCCCTCAGGGAGGTGGGTACAATGTCATCCCCTTAGCTGCCTTGAATCACAGAAGAAGAAGAAGAAGAAGAAGAAGAAAGAAGAAGAAGAAGAAGAAGAAGAGAGAGAAAGAAGAGAAGAAGAAGAAGAAGAAGAAGAAGAACAACAACAACAACAACAACAACAACAAGAAGAACAACAAAAACAACAACAAGAACAACAAAACAACAAGAACAAAAACAACAACAACAAACAAGAACAAGAACAAGAAGAACAACAAGAACAACAACAACAACAACAAGAACAACAACAAGAACAAGAAGAACAAGAAGATCAGCAAGAACAACAAGAACAACAAGAACAAGAACAAGAAGAACAAGAACAAGAGAACAAGAACAACAAGAACAACAACAGCAAGAACAACAACAAGAAGAACAACAACAAGAAGAACAACAAGAACAAGAAGAACAAGAACAACAAGAACAACAACAAACAACAACAACAAAACAAAAACAAGAACAAAGAAGAATACATCCTTATCCTGGAGAGGGGAGAGAAGGGGGGAGGAGGGGGGGGGGGGTAGGGGAGTGGGGTGGGGTGGGGTGGGGGATGGGGGATGAGGGGTCAGCAGGGACAGAGCCATTAGGCCTTGTGGACAGAGCTAAGGAGGGGATGGGGACTCTGGCCAGATGTTGAAAAAACAGATTACAACTTTTATGGGAGGGAGGCGATCTGTGAATGGGGGACTTTTATTGTATGGGGTCAGTTTGTCTCTCTCTCTGTGGTTGTGTGTGTGTGTGTGTGTGTGTGTGTGTGTGTGTGTGTGTGTGTGTGTGTGTGTGTGTGTGTGTGTGTGTGTGGTGTGGTGTGTGTGTGTGGTGGTGTGTGTGGTGTGTGTGTGTGTGTGTGTGGTGTGTGTGTGTGTGTGTGTGTGTGTGTGTGGTGGTGTGTGTGTGTGTGTGTGTGTGTGTGTGTGTGTGTGTGTGTGTGTGTGTGTGTGGTGTGTGTGTGTGTGTGTGTTGTGTGTGATTAATGGGTGGGGAGGTGGGGGATGGGATGTCTGTGTGTTGTTATTTATATGTGTGTGCAGTGTGTATAGGTATAATAATATGAGTTGTTGTTGTTGTTGCTGCTTAGATGTTATGTCTGTTCACTCAAAGTGATATTAGACGATAATTGTGTGAGAGCTTGTGTGTGGGTCCATCTGTGTTGTGATGTATGCGTGTGTGTTGGGATGTATGTGCGTGTTGTGATATATGTGTCACACACACACAATCCTCTATCACACCAACCTCCCCCAAAACTACTTCCATCCTTACCTATCCAGGCTCTCATTCACCCTCCAAGGTCTCTCTCTCTCTCTCTCTCTCTCTCTCTCTCTCTCTCTCTCTCTCTCCTCACACACACACACACACACACACACACACACACACACACACACATCCCCCAAACACAATCACAAACACACCACAACAACAACCATACAAGCACACACACACACATCCCCACCCAGCCTCTCCCCCTCCCACTTCAGCCACCCTAAACACCCTCACCCCCCCCCCCACCACACACACTCACAAACATCCCCCAACACAATCACAAACACACACAACAACAACCACACACACACACACACCACACACACACACACACACACACACACACACATCCCCACCCAGCCCTTCCCTCCCCCCTCCCACTTCAGCCACCCTAAACACACACCGCCACCCCCACCCCACCCCCACCACACACACACACTCTCACACACACACACCTCCACACACACACGCACGCACACACACACACACACACACACACACACACACACACACACACACACGCACACACGCACACACAGAAGAGCACACCTCGTCTTCGTTACGTTACGTCAACCGTCACTTTGTGTTTTCTGCCTCGTAATTCTTCTGGCTGATCCGCACGGGGTAGTTCCTTCCCACAGTAGCGGGGCAGGAATGACAAGAAGCGAGGCGGCCTCTGGGGCGGCTCACGTGCGTCACGTGCAGTCAATTAGTGTCTGCACCCAACAGTCTGGGCAATCCTGGAATGGCTAACCAGATGACTGTTGCCTCTGTTGTCTGGTCTGACTGCCTGCTAAGTGTGTGTGTGTGTGTGTGTTGGAGGGGGCCGGGGGGGGGGGGGGGGGGGGGGAGGGGGGGGGGGGGGGGGGAGGGGGGAGCGGGGTGAGGGGGGTGGAGGGGGAGGTTGGGGGGAAGGGGGGAGGAGGTTTCTGGGTGTTTTGTTTGTCTGTGCCTGAAACTTCTGAAACTTATTATTATGGTTTTGAAATGAATGAAGGCTGCTTGTTTTGTTTTTTGTTTTGTGTTTCGTTTTTGGTTTTGGTTTTTGGTTTTGTTGGTGGTGGTGTTTTGTGGGGGGAGCTTTTTGATTATTTTTTGCTGAGCTGTATTATGTTAGTTTAAAACATAACTTTTTTGTTATGAAATGAATGAGTGCCATTTTGAAAAAATCCATGCTGTATGATTTGCTTCTCTTAAAAAAATAAGACATTCCGGTTTTTGTTTTGTTGGGGTATTTTGTTTTAAAATTACAACAACACAATCAATCAGTGAATAAAATTACAAATGTTTCATAGTTATCAAGAACTAAAACAAAAGCATTAAGACAACAAATTTATTTCTAGAGTATAACTGAATTTTTTTATCTATTGTTGACGTTGTTTAGGCGCGTGCTTATCGAGGACAAAATATTGTTGTCACGTCACAAAGTGAATTTTTTATGGGAAATATAAAAACATGCTGAGCATCTCAAGCTCTCTTACACATTCGTAACTACCCCATGTTATAAAAGCCTGAAATAAACAACAACAACAAGCAAGAAAAGCCAAGTAAAACAACAACAACAAAAACAAACAACAAAAATCACAATACACAAAAGCTTTTATACACACTAGTTGTTTTAACATTTTACACTTTTCCTACCCTCGATTCAAGCTGGCTATGATTTTTTTTTAAAAATCAGACATTCATACACAAAAACAACAAAAACATCTGACATGGAACTTCCATGTTTTCTACACAAAAAGGCAAACAACAAAAACACACTGCGACATTTTTCACCCAACCTACCTTGTACAAAACTTGCTCCTTTTTTTTTAATTTTTCAAAAGAAAAAAAAAGTTATCATCCACAGCAAAAAGCCTGACACCACACATGTACACACACGCACAGACAGCAGCAAAAAGAACTTCCGTCCACAGAAAAAAAAAACCACACATACACACAAACTGGGAAATCCTCCAACGGACCCCTCCCTGTCACACTACAGCGAGCGGACACTGAACTGAACTGGCCTGAAAACAAACGGCACACACCAACAGGAGCCGCACGTAGCGAACTCTCTGTCTTTCAGTCAGTAGTCAGTAGCCAGGTCAGTCGCCGCAGGAACGCGGACTTGAGTTGCCACTCCAGCCTGCTTGCCCTAGCAGAGAGGGGAACGGGATAGCCTGGTGGTTAGAGTGATGTATTCGTGATCTCCTTACCGGTGTTCCAATCTCGTTCAAGAGGATTTTTTTCCTCCGGAGTTAGCATCAGTGCTGACTACACTGCTCTACCCCAAAAAGTCCTTCGGGTGAGACTATAAATCGAGGTCCCGTGTGCGAATGCACGCAGAACATCTTGCGCACACGTTAAAACCCGTTCCGTTTTTCGGATGAGTTGGCCATTGTGTGCCGGTGGGAACGGATGACAAAATTGTCAAAGCTGCAAACACACGGGGACTGGATGTAAAAAAGCACAAGAGTGCTTATTTCGTTATCCTGGAATAAAAGAATAAATAAATAAAGAGACGCCTCGCGGTTTTGTTTTTTTTTGTACATTGCTGGTAGACGAGAAATGGAAAGGGTTATTTTTGGTATTTTTTCAAAGAAAGGAATTTTTTAGACTTTTTTGTTCTTGAGTTTCAGAATATGTGTCTTGGCTACCTTGTTGCTTAAGTCAAAGTCAAAGTCAAATGCACTTTAATCATCCCATGAAGGGCATTTACAATACATTTATAATAATGACCATTGAAGTAATGATAATGATAACGATAACAATACTGCTGATGCTGATGCTGATGATGATGATGATGATGATGATGGGACGGGATAGCTCAGAGGTCAGAGCACTCGCTTTCCCCCAAGCTAGGTTAAGCAGCATTAAGCGTGGTTACCAAGTGGAAGGGTGACCGTTTGTGCGCCTTGGCTTCAGTACAGTTCCCCCAGTTCACCCAGCTGTAAATGGGTACCTGCCCTCTTTAGGGTCGGGGAAGGTAAAGCAGCGAGGGAGAGGAGATGGGCGCCGCCCTCAAAATGATGGCCCCTGGAGAAGCTGAGGTCTCTGATATCCCGCTTCCCTACGACCACATAGGTTATGGGACACCTTTGCCATTTACCTTTTTAATGATGATAATTATATAGGACTTACAGCGCTGAATCTTGCCAAGCAAACAAATCAAAGTCACTCACCTCTCTCTTCCCCTCTCAGTTTGCTGGTGACCTAATGGCAGACAATACTCTGTGGACCGCTTGTCCTGAATTGGTAGAACATTCCGTTCAGATTTGGCTGCGCATGGTTAGATTATCTTATGTGGCATAAGAGTATGACATACGTCAGACTTCAGATGTGCTGAAAAGTTGTTGTTTTTTAAAAAGAAAGAAGAAGAAGAAGAAAGGAAGAAAGAAAGAAAGAAAGACAGTCAGACAGACAGAAAAAGAGAAAAAGAACAGAAAGAAAAAGACAAAACATGTCCTTCCTCCTTTCCCTTTGAAATTGCAGAACAAGCCCGCAAACAGCCCATCTAAAATCACAACACAAAGCAGTTCTGCCTCATAAAATGTTGGCCCCAGAAGAGTGGTTTGGTTTCATAAACTAGCGTCGATTCCATACATATCGAACAACAACAGTAGCAACCAGGATAGCAACAACAAAATATAACACCATCAATGACAACATTGACAACAACAATGGTAATAACGACAATAGTAACAATGGCATTTGTAACAGTAGCAACAGCTTGATAATTACAACAATCACAACAACAATCACAACCACAACAAGAAAACAAAAGTAACATATCTGACCGATCACAGCGACAACACAAACAAAACCCAAACAAACAACAAAACAAACACTCAGATGCCACACAAAAACAGAACAACATTTGACCACAATGACAAACGGCAAAAAATGACAACCACCAAAAATATAACGCAAAACAGCCAATAACAGTAACATTTCCACTTCAGTCACATTTCCACTTGAAGAAAAACAAAACAAAACAAAGCCCAAAAAAAGCCCTCAAAGACTGAACATTAAACCCCACTCAGTGGATTCCTGTCACCTCTCTCTGAACAGCGCTGTTCAACAGCCAAGGATCAAAAATAACATCCAGCCTTTGTCGTCGCCGGCTCCAAAGGGACACTACTTATACACAGATCAAAAAGATTTACTTCCCTTCTCTTCTTCAAACGCGCATTGGACTTGTCTTTTGTGTGTGTGTGTGTGCCTTTGTTAAATCTGTGGTGTTTATGGCTCAGCCGAATACAAAGGCCAAGCCAGATTGTGTCTTTGTTTTATAGGTGGTTTTTTTTTTATAAAGGTGTGTAGGTTTAGCACGTGGGTGTGTGGGTGGATGCATTATGGCCTCTGCTGAGGTTGCAAACCATCAGTAAATAAAAACAATGACAAGCAAAAATGAAAATAAGTACACATAAAGGAAGGAAGAAAATAAAAACAAACACTTGCATGATGAACAGTGTGTTGTTTATAATGGTAACTATACTTACTGCAAAATAATAATGACAACAATAAGGCAAGCATAAACAAGACAACATCAACATAATCAATAGCAACAACAACAATAACAAATAATAATGATAATAATAATAATTACAGCAACAGTTTGTAAAAATAACCATAACAACAAGGACCACTTACAGCAATAACAACGTTGACACTTACAATAGCAACAATGAACACCAGTACCAAAAAGAGCCATGATGACAGTGAGAACAAACACCAATAACAACAAACAACAACAGCAGTAGCAGACCTCCATCGATCGAGTTTGATCATAAGTATACATGCTTGTTGTCTGTTTGATTGTGACAGCATCCCTTGTGGCGGTCAAGACCAATGCCAGAGAAACAATCTCTGTCACATGGGTGACATTACATTGGGTGTAGTATCTGGTCTGTTGGAGTTGTTGCATCGCTCCTCTCTGCAGGCCTTTTTTCTAGGTCTGTGTTCATCACCTTCTTTTCCTATGAGGGGTTGGTGCAGACTGCTTCTCCACTTCGTGCTGTTAGCTGCAAGGTCCTCCCAGGACTGGGTGTTGATGTCAAAGACTTTGGTGTCTCTCTTGCAGATATCCTCGTTGGAGATGTTCTCCAAAGGCCAACCAGCCCCCAGGGCTGCAGCACATAAGGACTGTGCGAGTCAAGCCTCCTAGTCAGAGAGTCTTAGTAGATCACTAAAGGCTAAGCTGTAAAGTGGAATTCCATGAGTGGGAACGCCACTGGTCATACAGCCTCTCACTTTGCTGTTGCCCCCAGCGTCAATGGTTTAATCAAGAACTGTGATAAAGCCCAGGCGCTGACGGCCAGACACGCTAACCCAGCTGATGCAGCCTGTGCTGTCTGAGCAGAGTGAGCATGCTTGAAAGGTCGGCTCGGGACAGGACCTCGGTGTTTGATACTTTGTCTCGCCAGGATATGCCCAGGATATGACGGAAGTTTCCCAGGTGCAAGGACTTGAGTCTTTTTTTCCTGACTGACGTAAGTACGTGGGCCACGTCTCGCAGCCGTACATCAGTGTGATGATGATCACAAGGATTGTACACTGCCATCTTGGTCTTCATCGTCAGTCTGGGGATGATCCACACTGGTGAAGGGAGGCAAGCAAGTGTTGTTGTAGCTTCC
This sequence comes from Rapana venosa, assembly GCA_028751875.1. Lineage (NCBI taxonomy): Eukaryota > Metazoa > Mollusca > Gastropoda > Neogastropoda > Muricidae > Rapana > Rapana venosa. Next base: position 12,332,423 of record CM054137.1, read on the forward strand.
TTCCTGGTCCTGTTGTTGATCTCAATGTCCAAGGAGAGGTTGTTGGTGATAGTGGAGTCGAGGTGTGAACTGTTCAAAAGCATTGAACTCATAGTCATCCATGATGATGGCTGGCAGTTCGATTGAAGATGGGGGGGGGGGGGGGGGGGGGGGGGGCAGTGGAGACAGCCTGGTGGTGAGTGTTGCGTGTTGCGCTGGTGATCTGATGGCCCGGTTTGAGCCCAGATCGAGCCACCACCGAGACGCCCGTTCAGTTGGATGTTTTCCCTGGAGTTAACATCACTGCCAACTCTGGTTCGCCAAAAGTCATTCAGATGAGACAATAAACCGATGTCCCGTGTGCAAACACACACAGAACATCTTGCCCACACTTTAAAATGTGTTCTTCCTTTGGAAGAGTAAGCCATTTGTGTTGATGGGGAAGGATGACAAATTCCACAAAATCTCATACACACTACAAACAGGTACTGGATGAAAAAATAAACACACATGAGTACTTAATCGGTTTGATCTCGAAATTAAAAAATAACTTTTTTAAATGTATCCTGACTCGAGACATTGGTCTTTTAGAGACTGAGGGTTATTCTGAAGTCTTTGCAGGCCTGAGAGAAACGATCCATCAGTGCCTGCAGCTCCTGTTGGGTGTGGGTCGTCACTGCCTCGTCATCAGCAAACAGCATGTCTCCGATGAGGGCTTCACACTTTTATCTGGGCTCTGAAGGGGTTAACAAATAATAACGACCACAATAAAAAGAGCATCAACAATTACTACAAACAAATAGACAAACAACAGCAACGACTGCAACAACAAGTAAGAAAATTGACCACAACTGAATGAACAACAATAATAGCAGTGATCACAACCAAAAAGTACAAAAAAGACGACAATAAAATAAACAATGTGAACAACAACTACCACAATAAACAAACAAACAAACAAAACCAAGAATGACCATTTTTATATGCATGACAAGAACAGCAGCAACAACGACAAATAAACAAAAAAGCAAAAGAGACACAACATAAAGAAGAACTACAATGCCAATAACAACACACTACAACATCAATGACCTTAACAAAAACATCATCAACAACAACATTTTCGCTTTAAAAACAAAGCACATTATTCTCCACTCAAATGATGCCTCTTCTCTCTCTCTCTCTCTCTCTCTCTCTCTCTCTCTCTCTCTCTCTCTCTCTCTCCTCTCTCTCTCTCTCTCTCTCTCTCTCCTCTCTCTCTCTCTCTCTCTCTTCTTCCCCCCCCCCTCTCCCTCTCTCTCTCTCTCTCTCTCTCTCTCTCTCTCTCTGCTATTAAACAGCCAAGGAGCAGAGGTCACGCTTTTGTGGTCACGGCCTCAAAGGGACACTACTTGCACAGTTCAAAGAGATTTACTTCCCTTCTCTCTAAAAGCACTCAGGGCCTTTCTTTTTTTTTTTCTCTGCCTTTGTTGAATCCGTGATGTTTATGGCCTGGTCAACATCGGCCATGTCAGATTATGTGTGCCTTTGTTGTGTAGATATCAACAGCTTTATAGACTTAGAACATATTTCAGCGGCTAGATGCTTTATCACATCTGCTAACACGATAGACCAAACAGAAAGAAAGGAAGGAATGAAAGGAAGAAAACATGACAAAACCTGAAGAAAAGATAAGAATATCAGAAAAAAAGAAAGAAAAGAGAAGGAAGGACAGAAAAGAGGAAGAAATTATTTCGAAAGTATGACTGAAAGAAAAAAATAGATAAACGGTAAATGAATGAACGAATGAATGAATGAATGAATGAATGAATGCAAAAAAAAACCCAGAAAGAACAGTCTGGAAAAAAAAATATAGAAACAAGAAAAAAAGACTGAACTTTTTTTTAAAAATCAATTCAGGTAAAAGAGAGCAAATTTGAAGAAACAACAAGAACTAAGGGTAAAAGGGTAAAGGAGTCCCATAACCTATAAGGTCGTAGGGGAGCGAGGCGTCAGAGACCTCACTTCTCTAGGGCCAGCATATTGAGGGCGGCGCCCATCTCCTCTCCCTCGCTGCTTTACCTTCCCTGACCCTAAAGAGGGCAGGTACCCATTTACAGCTGGGGGAACTGGGGGAACTGTACTGAAGCCAAGGCGCGCAAACGGTCACCCATCCAACTGGTAACCACGCTCGACGCTGCTTAACTTGGCTGGGGGGAAAGCGAGTGCTCCGACCACTGAGCTTTCCCGTCCCCAACAAGAACTATAAAAAGTAAAAGATATCAGTTGGAAGGAAAAATGAAGTTTTACAAAAAAAGTGACAACAGTAAGAAAGAAAATGAGAGAAAAAGAATGAATGCTAGAAAGAAATAATCCAACCAAGCAAAGAAATTTAGAAAGAAAAATGTTCAGGGAAAAAAAGAAAAGGGGAAATAAATAAGAACAACAACTGATTGGAGAAAAATAAGAAATGAAGGTATAGTGGGAAAAATAACGAAAAAACAGAACGAAAGAAACTATCACACAAAAAATTTTAAACAGAAAAAACATGAAGAAAGAAGGAAATAAAACAGAAATTAAGGAAGAAAAACAATTTTTTAGACATTACCTTTGACAAAAAAAGAAAAAGAGAAAGACAGTAGGTAAAAAATGAAAAAGATACAAAAAAGAACTTGAGAAAGAATGAAATAATCTTTAAAAGGAAAGTAGAAAAGAAAGAAAAAAGGGAAGACGATAGGGAAGAATCTAAACAATCTCTCTCTGTCTGTCTGTCTCTCTCTCTCTCTTTTTCTCTGTCTTCTCTGTCTTCCCTTCTTCTCTCTCTCTCTCTCTCTCTCTCTCTCTCTCTCTCCTCTCTCTCCTCTCTCTCTCTCTCTCTCTGTCTGTCTGTCTCCCCCCCTCTCTCTCTCTCTCTCTCTGTCTGTCTCCTCTCTCTCTCTCTCTCTCTCTCTCTGTCGTCTCCCCTTCTTCTCCCCTCTCTCTCTCTCTCTCTCTCTCTCTCTCTCTCTCTCTCTCTCTCTCTGTGCATGCGTGCGTGCAAGCGTTTGTGCATGTGAGCGGCTCTGTGTGTGTGCGTGCGTGCGTGCGTGCGTGGTGTGTGTGTGTGTGTGTGTGTGTGTGTGTGTGTGTGTGCGTGCGTGTGTGTTGTGTATGTGTGTGTGTGGATGCCTCTTTGTGTGTGCGTGCGTGTAGTATGCATGTGGTGTGGTGTGTGTGTGTGTATGGGGGGGGGGGGGGGGGGGGGGGGGCTCAGTGTCAGGAAGCAGCACCAACTGTCGCGATTCTTTCAAAAAATTGAATTTCCTCATCCCCCAAAGAAGATAAAAACGTACACAGCGAAACTGCTGCCATACTTACGTAGAATAACTCCTCACAAATCCACTTTGCCAGTCTTCTACGAAGAATAGACTTGCGAATCCATAAAAACAGTTGTCCAACTTTATTCTCCCATCTTCAAAATGTCTTCCCAACCTTTAGGAAAATTAATCACCTATAACAGAATTAGCAGCCCCTATAGAAGTCCTTGAACATTGTTCTTTGATTCTCAAAATGACCAGGCTTCCTTCATTCTCTTCTCCTACGTTCATTATCAAATAAGCCTTTGTTCATGTTCAGTCCTTCTGAAATTAGATTAGGTGTGACGTCACTTGAGATATCGGCAGTTTTCTTTCACGCAAAAAATATACAGGTTCTCCTTCTCTTTAAGAAGCTTACATACATGACCTCTATGTTCTTACCCGGGCAAATGGGCAGCTTTTCTGTAAGCAGGAAAGAGTATATGGATAGTATTCGTGACGTCATACCTAACACGACTTCAGGGAGGTTGCACATAGGCTACGTCCACCTGACTGCTTCTGTCTCTGTAGTCTCGGCCTCAAAGGGACGTCACTTAGCAAGATCAAACAAGTCGCTTTGCCTCCCTTTGAGTGAAGAAAGAGTTTTTTGTTTTCTTTTGTTTGTTTTTTATGTGTGTGGTTTTTTTTGGAGGGGGGTGGGGTGTTGGTGGAGGGCGGTTCAGTCTTTTTAAGTCCTTTGTGTTCTTTGTTTCAACGAGTCATTGCTCTAAGGTGAGGGTGAATCCTTATACCCTTCCGTACAACAAAGAAAACACAATCACGTTTAAATTGGGTGTGGGGTTTTTTCCCCTTTTTTTAAAGCTAGGAAAAAGAAAAGGTAAGGGGAAAATCAAGGAGAGTGGAAGAAAGAAAGAAAGAAAACGAAACACCGAAAAGGAAAAGGTAAACGAATAAGGGTAGAAGTTAACAGGAAAGAAAGAAAGAAAGAAAGAAAGAAAGAAAGAAAGAAAGAAAGAAAGAAAGAAAGGGATAAAAGAACTACAGAAGAAACATAACAGCAAATGTCACACTTAAAAGATTTTTTAAACACTCAAAATTGGTCAGGAAGAAAAGAAAAGAAAAGAGAAAAACAAAAGAAACAGAACAGGGGAATAAAAAAACGTAAAAGAAAAGAAAGAAAGAAATATAGATAGAAATTAACGAGGAAAAACAAGATTATAAAAAGAACGAAACTGACAAGAACTAAAGAAAGAAGAAAGGGAAAAAAAATACATCAAGGAAGAAATAAAGATAGGGAAAAAGAAAGAAAGAAAGCAAAACAGACAGACAGACAGAAATACAGAAAGAAATACAGAAAGAAAGAAAGAAAGAAAGAAGAAAGAAAGAAAGAAGAAGAAAGACAGACAGACAGACAGACAGAAGAAAGAAAGACAGATAGACAGAAAGACAGAAAGATAGAAAGACAGAAAAAAAGAAAGTAAAAAGCATAAAGGAGTGAAAGACAGGTACACAGACACACAGACAGACAGACAGACAAAAACACAGCATTAATGAAAACATCACTAAAAACACCCAACCCCACCACCACCCCGCCCCCTTCCCCACCACCCCCACCCCCACCTCACCCCCAACCACCCCCCAAAAAAGAAAAGAAAAACCTTCGTAGGAATCAACCCCCCCAAAAAGTAGTTGTTCTTTCTTCTTTATCGAACGCCAAGAAAGCAACTACTGTCGTCTGTCATAAATTATGAGGGAAAAATGCTTTGCGTTGTTGCCGTTAAGCGCCTGACAAGTCAGGCCCAGCGTATCCGCCTCCGGCATGGGAGTGAACTGTTATCTTTTGTCTTTTTTTGCGGGAAAATAAAGCAGGAGAATGGACCAAGAAGGCAGAACATAGACAAGCAGGAGGTGACAAGAAGAGAAGGAACAAAGCAGAAACAAAGAGAGGGATAGAACAGAAGGAATTCTTTGCACAGAATTTCCAGAAGGTGGGGATGGTATTTATACAGATAGGAGCCTGGCATCCCCACAGGGGGGGGGGGGGGGGGGGGAAGAACTGAACAGAAAAAGGACCAGCCAGACGAGCAAACCTGGGTATGCGTGGGGTGGCTAGATCGGAAGGAGTAGACGTGGGAACAGCAAGACACTCATAGATGGGTAGAAAGAAAACTGTAAAGAAGTGGATCGGTGGTCTAGAGGTAACGCACCAGCCTAGGAAGAGAAAAAGCCGGGTCGGGAGTGTGCGGTGGTTTGATCCCCGTTTGTGCCCGAAACTTTTTTTCCACATCCATTAGACCATGAGTGGTGGTCTGGGTGCTAGTCTTTATGTGATAATAAACGGATGTCCCGTGTGTTACACAATTTTTTTAGCGGACGTAAAAGCACCCACTGCAACAAGAGAATTGTCCCTGGAAAAATTCTGTAGGAAAAAGCCACTCTGATATGGAAACGGATACAGTTGCAGACAGGACATAAGACCAAAAAAAAATGGATGGCGCTGCTCTTGTGGCGATGGGCTCTTCCTGGAGAGTAAGTCTTCAATTTTAACGTCTTTCCACTTTAAGTGATACCAGACGGCCCTAAAATAGGAGACTGAATAAAAGAGATAGATAGATAGATAGATAGATAGATAGATAGATAGATAGATAGATAGATAGATAGATAGATAGATAGATAGATAGATAGATAGATAGATAGAAAGATAGAGAGATAGAGAGATAGAGAGATAGATGTACTATGTGTGGTGCGTGCGTGTGAGTGTGTGTGTGTATGTGTGTGTGTGTGTGTGTGTGTGTGTGTGTGTGTGTGTGTGTGTGTGTGTGTGTGTGTGTTTTGTGTGTGTGTGTGTGTGTGTGTGTGTGTGTTTGTGTGTGATAAGAGTAATAACAAGGGAAATACACAAATATTTATTCTTAACATAAACAGATCAAGAACAACATTTTTAAATAAATGAAATTAAAAGGGAGAACTACAACTACAATAAGTGCCCTATAGGACGTAACAATAAACCTTTAGCAATGTCAAACGTTAGCTTTACATTGTTCAAAACTTCTTCAATGGTATTCTCAGAAAAGGCAGGGAGATAAGGTTTTAAATTCTCACATTCAAGTATGCTATGGGTATTTGAAATATATTCACCTCATAAGCATTTAACATCCTTGCTGAATTTTACTGTGAATGCATTTAATCTTATCCTGAAAAATAGATAAACAGACAGGGAACACGGGCAGGCCAACGTCATCGCCAGTGGTGGGCTTCCCTCTCCCGTGTCTCCCCCCTCACCTCTGACGTCACTTCTGTTACCCCTGACAACGCTTCTTCCCCATGCTGCCGTCCACCCGCCCCTTCAGCTGTTCACTGTTCTGTTGTTTGTGACTCTGATAATGTTTTTTGTTCTGATGATGATGATTATGTATATCATGATGTGTTTCAAACACAGAATCCCCAAATTTTAGCACAGTTCTTTCACCATCTTCTACTCCTGATTCACCATCCAAACTCTTGTCTGTTCTTCCGCTAGCCGCTCTCCCATCGCCTTTGTCCTCTTGCTCTGATGCTTGTCCAAACTCACAATTTCTTTCTTCAACCTTCAACCTCCTTCAAATCTCCTTCAAGTTTGTTTGTTCAATGTGCAGTCTGTCTGCCCAATGGAAAAGCCGACTACATTTCTGATTTTATCTCTGAAAAAAACATTGATTTAAACCCTTCCTCACCGAAACTTGGCTTAAACCACTGGCCATGAACCAAAAATAAACAGTGACTCCTCCTGGATAAAAAACTATTTCTTTCCCCGACTCTCTCGAGGAGGTGGGATTGCCATATTCTCAAAGACACATTGGAAACCCGTCTCTTTCTTTCAGTCACAACCTTCAATTGTCACATGAATCTTTTAAAGTTTGCGAAATCAATCTCAACCTACCTGGCACTCTATTACTATCTGCTGCCTTTACCGTCCACCTCCCAGCCGTAAAAACAACCAAATTTCTTCTCTTTTTCACCAAGAATTCCAGTCACTCCTCGACCACTACAGCTCTCTCCACAAAATTATAATTCTTGGTGACTTCAACTTCCATTTCGACAACCAGTCTTCTCCAGATGTCAGCGTCTTTCTCTTTCTCTGTCCAACCATTCTCTCTCTCAACTGGTAACAAAACCCAACGCACAGTCTGGTCATATTTTAGACTGGCTGGCTGATTACTAATGCTTCATTTAATCTTGTCACATCTGTTTCTGTCACCAACGAACTGTTCTGATCTTTCCCGCCATTTTTTTCCATCTTAACATCACAAAAACCTGTCAGAAAGAAGAAATATGTTACTCGTCGCAATCTTAAGGCCTTAGACATTCATACTTCTCTTCACAAGCTTCCGAACGTTTTTCACAAACCTCTGACCACACTGACCTTTTCTGATCACTATAACACTATTCTCCCCCAAACTGCTTGATGAGCTTTGCACCCCCTACTGACCATCTCCTCCTGACAGACCCTGTGGCCATGGTTACCAAGACATCTTGATAGCGAAGCGCAAACGCCGGCAACTAGAACGGCAGTGGCAGAAGTCAAAACCGAAATCAACAAACAGCTTTTCCCGGGAAAACAATAAACAAAGTAAAAACTCTTAATCCATTCAGAAAAGACAGACTACTACTCTTCCCAAGTTCTCTGTGCTACACCCTAAAATTTTTTTTCCTCACTCAAATCCCCTTGGATCTGCAAAAACAACTCCTCTGCCTAACCCCCACAGCCTGTCTGAACTTCCATCCATATTTTCTGCCTTCTTCTCAAACAAAGTTCGAAACTACGCTCCAGACTGGATCGGGATCAATGCCAGCCTGCGCCTCCTGATCCCCAGTTCACTGGCATCCTCTTTTTTCCTTCCATCCCACAAGTGAAAAAGAAATCATGACAATACTGAAGGAAGTGACTAAAAATCAGCGACCTTGACCCCCATACCTGCTCTGTTTTCTCACAATGCCTTCCCAAACAATTTTGTACCTATTATCACTAAAAGTAATCATCTCTTGTGTCAGGAAATTTTCACTCAGCTCTTAAAACAGAAATAGTCACACCTCTACTGAAAAAGCACGACCTCGCCCCAACATTCTGAAGAATTACAGGCCTTTTTCAAACTACCCTTTGTCTCTAAAGTACTAGAAAAAGTCGTTCTCAAACAGCTCAACAGTCACTTCATTCCAATGATCCCCTTCCACTTTTCAATCTGCCTATCGCCCCAACCACAGCACCGAAACCCCCCTAGTCCACACTTTGATACACTTTACTTGCTTTGATGCAGGAACAATCTCCCTCCTCACTTTTTGACTTATCTGCACCCTTTTTGTACCATAGATCACTCAATTCTTCTTTCTCGCCTCCAAAATACGTTTGGTATTAACGGCACAGCCCTACCTGGTTTACTTCTACCTCACAGACAGGTTACAGAAATTTATTTGTAAACAAAATTCAATCAAACCTGTCAAAATGGATGTGGAGCCCCGCAGGGTCAGTCTGGGCCTGTTCTCTTTACTCTCTACACTGCTCCACTCTCACATATAATAAACAACCACCCTATTGATCATTTATTTCTATGCCGATGATACTCAGCTTCAGTGCAGGATACTGTTGAAAACTTGCCTTCCTTCTGACAAATATGTCTATGCCTTCAAAAACATTCAAAACTGGATGGCTCAGAAACAAGTTACAACTTAATGCCGATAAAACCGAAGCCATGCTTATAGGGACCCAACATAAACTTTCCTCTATTGCAAAAAATTTCAATAGAATTCGGCAATACGTCAGTTCCTCTGTCCAACTCTGTGAAGTATTTAGGAGTAGTTCTTGACAACACACTCTCTATGAAAAAACTTCATCACCCAGACCTGCCAGTCTTGCTACTATCAATTACGGCGCATAAGCGCGATTCGCAAGTATCTGTCCACTGATGCAACTTACAAGCTTGTCACATCTCTTATTCTTTCACGTTTAGACTACTGTAATTCTCTTTTGGCTGGCCTACCAGCTCAAACTATCCACTCTCTTCAACGCATACAAAACTCTGCAGCTCGACTGGTCCTAAGAAAGAAAAATTGAAAACATCACTCCTCTTCTGCGATCTCTTCACTGGCTGTCTGTCTCACAAAAACTGGAGTTAAAATTAATACCCTCTGTTTCAAATATCTCCACAAAAACTGTACCCTCTTATCTCTGTAACTTTCTTCATCTGTACACTCCATCCGTTCCTTCGTTCAGCCGCAGATACTTTGTGCTTTCGAACACCCCGATTCAAACAAACCACTGTTGGCCGTCGCTCCTTTTCTGTTTCTGGTCCATCCACCTGGAATGACCTCCCTCTTTCACTTCGACAAAAGCCTTCACTTGATACCTTCAAATCCAGCCTCAAAACACACTTGTTTCCCACCCGAGACTTTCCCCCAAATATCTGTCCCTGATTTTCAACTGCATCTTTCACCTTTAAGTGTTGTTTCGAGTGGGGGTGTGTGTGTGTGGGTGTGTGTGTGTGTGTGTGTTTTGGGGTGTGTGTGTGTGTGTGTGTGTGTGTGTGTGTGTGTGTGTGTGTGTGTGTGTGTGTGTGTGTGTGTGGCGTGTGTGTGTGTGTATGTGTGTGTGCGTTTTGTGTGTGCGTGCATGCGTGCGCGCGCATGGTTTTGAAATCTGTTGTTCATTATGTTTAAGGAGAGTTGCATGCCTGTAAATGATTGAGTGCAAGCGCTTCGATTTGTTTGTTTTTTTACAAGATTCAGCGCTATATAAATTCCATATATTATTAGTAGTATTATTATTAAAAATTATACCTTGAGTAGTCTTTCTTTGACAGCATTTGTATGAATCTCAAAGTGATCTATGTATTCAATTATGCTCTTCCCACTCGGCGTTGAATGTGAAAGCTGCTTGATTTGCTGATGCTTTTCTATGAATTTGTTTAAGGAAGCTTCTTCTAACAACCGATAACCCTCTGCAATGGAAGAGGGACATGCAGTACTATAGACCCCTTGTCATTACGTGCACCTTTCTTTGCAGCCCGATCAGCCCACTCATCAGAAAATAATCCTGTATGTGACGTGACGGAATCCAGCAAAAGGAAACATGAATTCCTCTTAAACGCAGAAGATTTCCTCCCTGAAGAGTCTCTCCCTGAGAATCTCTCCCTGGAGAGATGACTTTAAGTGGTATACACGTAAATGAATAAATAAATAAATAATAAATAAATAAATGAATAAATAACAATTAGTACGTCACAGACTCTGATGCTCTTTTCTTCTGGTGCTTGATGCTCGATGGCGATGATAACGATGTAATGATGAAGATGCTAAGGGAGTTCATTACCAGCTTTGAGCCTGCTTGACAGAGCTGGGGCTGCACTTTGCGGTTCCCATATCTAATAATTGTATCCCAGAGTCAGTCAGGTCCGAGAGATACAGACACCTGCAGTGTCGGTCAAATAAGGTAAACAACACTCTGAACATTAAACCCGTTTCTCTCTCTTTTCTCTCTCTCTCTTCTCTCTTTTCTCTCTCTCTCTCTCTCTCTCTTCTTCTTTTCTCTCTCTTCTCTCTCTCTCTGCATTCCCTCATTTTTCACAATTTACAGTCTTGTATCTTGTATTCTTTTGACGGATTTCACTGTCTCCCAATATTACTGTGGTTAAACTTATTTTTCCTTGTTTGTTTCTTTCTTTTCTTTTCTTTTGTTCTTTATTGCATGTTGCATCCAAACACACCCAAGAAAACTACACACACACACACAACACACACACCACACACACAGATACACACACACACACACAGATACACACACAACTGCGCGCGCGCGCGCATGAACACACACGCGCGCGCGCGCGCGCGAAAACACACACACACACGCGCACACACGCGAACACACACCCCACACACACAAAACACACAAACAGACGAACACACGAACACACACATACACACGAACACACACACATACTCACACATACACCGAAACACACACACACACATACACACACACATACACATAGGATTTGACAGATAGACAGAGACATAGAAGAAAGAGAGACGAGAGAACTAAAAAGAAAGAAAAGGCACATCGACAGAATGACAGCAAAAGCATGAAGGATGAAGAAAAAAAAAGAAAAGAAAACTGTTTTAAAAAGAGGAAAACGAATAAAAGGGGGTGGAAGGGAAGAAAGAAAGAAAGAAAAGAAAAGAAAAAAAAAGAAGAAAGAAAGAAAGAAACGAAAGAACGAAAAAAAGAAAAGACGAAGAAAGAAAAAGACGAGATTACAGGGACAGAAAGAAAAGAAAAGAAGAAGATGAAAGAACAAACAAACAAAAAAGAAACAAACAAACAAAGACAGAAAGACAGAAAGACAAAAAAGAAAGAAAGGTCTTTTTTTTTTTTAAAGGGGGGGGGGGGTCCAACAAAAAAGAACAGAGGTCGAAAATGAACAACGAAAAAAAGAAGAAACAAAGAACGAAGAAAAAGGAAGAAGAAAAAATAAAGACAAAAATGACAGGAAAACGTGATCAGTTTTGTTATTGTACCTAGCTTACAATCTGAAAAAGGACAAAAAGAAGAAAGGAAAGAAAAAAGAAAAAAAAGAAATAACCCAAAGAAAGAAAAGAAAGAAGAAAGAAAAAGAAAAGAAAAGAAAAGAGAGAAAGGAAGGAAGGAAGGAAGAAGAAGGAAAGGAGAAGAAAAAGAAAGAAAGAAAAAAGAAAGAAAGAAAGGGAAGAAGAGGAAGGAGAGAAGGGAAAGGGAAGGAGGAAGAAAAAAGAAGAAAGAAAAAAGGAAAAAAGAAAAAAAAGAAAGGGAAAGAAAGGAAAGGGAAAAGGAAAGGGAAAAAGGGAAGGAAAAAGGGAAAAGAAAAAAAAAAAAAAAAAAAAGAAGAAAAAGCAGGAAGGAAGGAAAAGGGAAGAAAGAAAGGAAGGAAGGAAGGAGGAAAGGAAGGAAGAAAGAAAGAAAGGGAAAAGGAAGGAAGAAGAAAGAAAGGAGGAAGGAAAAAGGGAAGAAAGGAAAGAAGGAAGGAAAGAAAGAAAGACGAAGGAGGGAAAGGGAAAGAAGAAAAAAAGGGAAAGGGAAAGGGAAAGGAAAGGAAGAAAGAAAAGAAGGAAAAGGGAAAGGAAGGAAGGAGGAAAGGGGAAAAGGAAAGAAAGGGAAGGAAGGAAGGAAGGAAGAGGAAAAAAAAAAGGGAAGGAAGGGAAGGAGGGGAGAAAGGGAAAGGGAAGGAAGGAAGGAAGAAAGAAGGAAAAAAGAAGAAAGAAAGAAAGAAAAGAAAAAAGAAGAAAAGAAAAAAAAAAAAACAAAAAGAAAGAAAGAAAAGAAAAGAAAGAAAAAAAGAAAGAAAGAAAGAAAGAAAGAAAGAAAGAAAGAAAGGAAAGAAAGAAAGAAAGCAAAACGCTGATAAAAGACCGAAAGAAAAAGAAATGGACAAACAAGGAAATATAAAATGAAAAAAAAGAAAGAAAGAAAATGAGTAAGTGAGAGTGTAAAAAAGAAGAAAGGAAGGAAGGAAAGAGATCAAGAAAGAAACTAAAGAAACAAACAAGGAGAAAAGAAAGAAGGAAGGGGGAGAAATTTTCAGAAGGACTAAAAAGAAAAGAGAGACAGACAGACAGACCGAGACAGACAGAGACAGACAGATGCAGAGAGATACAGAGATAGAGACAGAGACACAAGAGAGAGACAGAGACACAGAGGAGAGATACAGAGAGAGAGACAGAGACACAGAGGAAGAGAAAGAGAGAGAGAAAGAAAGAGAGAGAGAGAGAAAGAAATAGAGACAGATACCCAGACACACAGAGACAGAGGACAGACAGACCAGGAAAAAAGAAAAGGAAGGAATGTAGAAAAGAAAGAAAGAAAGAAAGAATTATAGAAAGAAAGGAAGGATGAAAGTAAAGAAGGAAGAACAATAGAAAGAACAGAAAGAAAAAAAACAAGGGGAAGAAAGAGGAAGGAAAAAAAGAAGATAAAAGGAAGGAAGAAAGACAGAATGAAAGAAAGAAAGCTTAATAGCAGAAAAAGCCGGAAAAAGAAACAGAAAAACACACAGGAAAACTAACTAGAGAAAGAGAGGCAGAGACAGAAATAGAGAGAGAGACAGGGAGAAAAACGAATAAACAAATTCGAAAATCCCAAAACACAGCCAAAACTAACGTCTGCACACCCAAAAAAAAAATATCTAGCGCTAACACTGAGGTCAGTGTCCCCCTTGTACAATACAGCCATGTCACTTGACATCACATCACACCATTCTGCTGCCACTGCAACCATCCTGACATCACGCCTGACACCACTCAGAGAGAGAGAGAGAGAGACGAGAGAGAGTAGAGAGGAGAGAGAGAGAGAGAGAGAGAGAGAGAGAGAGAGAGAGAGGAGAGAAGACAGACAGACAGCAGAAGGACAGGCAGGCAGCAGGCAGACAGACAGACAGATGGACGACGGACGGACGGGCAGACAGACAGACAGACCGAGAGATAGACAGACAGACAGACAGACAGGCAGACAGGCAGACGGACGGGCGGACAGACAGGAACACAACACAGAGAGAGAGAGATAGATAGATAGATAGATAGATAGATAGATAGATAGATAGATAGATAGATAGATAGATAGATAGATAGATAGATAGATAGATAGATAGATAGATAGATAGATAGATAGACGGACAGACGGACAGACAGACAGACAGACAGATGGACGGACGGACGGACTGACAGACAGACAGACAGACAAACGGTGAAAAAGAATGAAAGAAGGAAGGAAGGTAGAAAAGGAAGAAACAAACAAACGGAAAAGGATAGATGAGTGAAAGAAAAAAGAAAAGAAAGAAAGAAAGAAAGTAAAACGATGGAAAGAAACAAACAGAGATGTAGGAGGTAACAAATATTTGAATACTGGAGACAGAAATAAAAAGGAAAGAAAGCAAGAAAAGAGATTAAAAAAGAGACAAAAGAAATCAAGAGAGAAAACAACTAAAATAAAGAAAGATATGAAAGAGAGAGAGGGAGAGAGAGAGAGAGAGGAGAGAGAGAGAGAGAGATGAGAGAGAGAGAGAGAGAGAGATCAAGGAGAGAAAAACACAATAACAGAAAGCAGACAGACAGACAGTCGGAAAGGAAGAAAGAAAGAAAGAACAGAACAGAAAAGAAAGAAGGAAAAAAGAAAAGAAAAGAAAGAAAGAAGGAAGGAAAAGAAAGAAAGAAAAAAGAAAAGGGAATAAAAGAAAAGAAAGAAAGAAAGAAACAAACAAACAAACAAACAAGCAAACAAAAAAAGAAAATACACCACAGATCTTTTGGCCAGCGTTGTTGCTTTCTTAAGAGGTGAGAATCGGACATCTATAGTTTCACAAGTTACAATGGCTTCTGCTTCAGTACAGTGTTTCCTTATTATCTTAATAACAAAATTTAGGTTGATTTGAACTAGAAAGTGTTTGTGTGTGCGTGCGTGCGTGCGTGTGCGTGTGTGTGTGTGCGTGCGTGCATGTGTGTGTGTGTGTGCGTGCGTGCGTGCGTGCGTGCGTGGTGTGTGTGTGTGTGTGTGTGTGTGTGTGTGTGTGTGTGTGTGTGTGTGTGTGTGTGTGTGTGTTGTGTGTGTGTGTGTGTGTGTGTGTGTGTGTGTGTGTGTGTTCAAAAAAGAAGATGTATTTTAAAGAGTCAATAATTCTAAGCAGAAAGCAGATAAAGTTCGTAATCGATATCATTCAGATAATCTTTGATCATCGTTACTGCCCTTTAGCAGTGTTAAAAACGGCAGCACTCGTCGTCGTCGTCATCATCATCTTATCATCATTATAATCATCATCATCATCATCATCATCACCAATACGATGTCATCGTCGTCGTCATCATCATTATCATCACCACCACCAACAGTGTCATCGTGGTCGTCATCATCATTATCATCATTATCGTTGTTATCGTCATCATCTTCATCGTTGTCTCGTGCCTTATCATCATCATCACCATCATCATCACCATAACACAAACTAATATCGTCTAATATCACTTTAAGTGAACAGACGTTAAATTGAAGACACACAAACTTAAGAAAAAATGATCAGCCAAAAAGCTTAACTCTATTATACAAGCAAACAGCATCTCTTTACTGGAAATGAAGTAATTCTCACCAGGTGGCAAGGAAGAAATGGAAAGACAGCAACAACATGATGATTAACACAGCAGCAGAATCTAGCCGTGTGCCTGGCAGAAATAAGAGCCTCTGGTCCTAATGGCTTGGAACAGTCACTTTAATGTTTTCTTTTCTTTCTTTATTGGCCGTTGATATTGCATCAGTGCGGCATGGCCTAGCGGTTACCGCATCAAACTCATGATCTGGGGGTGTTGGGGTTCCAGTCTTCCTTGATGTTTGTGGTCTGTATGTTCCGCTGGGGGTGCGTTAACATCGTGGATCGGTGGTCTAGAGGTAACGCACCTGCCCAGAAAGCGAAAAGTTCGGGTCGGAAGTGTGCGGTGGTTTGATTCCAGTTCGGGCCCGAAACTTTTCACCCCATCCGTTAGACCTTGAGAGGTGGTCTGGGTGCTAGTTTTTCGGATGAGATAATGATCCTAGGTCCCGTGCGTTACACATACTTATTTAGCGCACGTAAAAGAAGTCATGGCAACAAGGGAAAATTCTGTTGAAAAATGCCACTCTGGTAGGGGAAAGAAATACAGATGCAAACAGGAAAAGAAACAAAAATGATGGGTGGCGCTGCTCTTGTGGCGACGCGATCTCCGCGGGGAAAGCAGGCCGATTTTCACGTAGAAAAATCTGCTGTGTCTTGAAGTGTATAAAATAAAATATAAAATAAATACACAAAACATTGATTCTGTTCAATTCCTCTGCAAAGCATCATAAAAAGACTATGTAAATCAAGGTTGCAAGCGCAAACGTACACATAACATCTTGTGCCAGTGGGAACAGATGACAAAATTGACAAAACTGCATGGTCATGGGGACCGGATGTCAAAACAAGAAATACACAGTGCTTATTCCATTATCCTCCAAATAAAAGAAGAGATTAAAAAAGGGAATTAAATAGATAAAATGTGCTTCACATACAGATTGGTCTTCCTCTGCCAGTATGTCTGTCTGTCTGTCTTTCTGTTGATCTGTCTCTGTCTCTATTAATCTCTCACAAATATCACACACACACTCTCTCACACAATCTCTCTCTCTCTCTCTCTCTCTCTCTCTCTCACTCACTCACTCTCTCTCTCTGTTTGTGCACAATCTTCGCTATGGACAACACTGTGATACAGATCTTCTTTGTCCATTATGTAAGGGGTCTATCGACGACGAAGTTCATTTTGTTTTATGTTGTCCTATGTTAAATAATCTTAGAACTCATTGACTTGACTTATGCCTCTTGGTTCCTTGGGGAACATAGGGCTGCAACAACACCCCTCCAACGAACTCGGTTTGGGGAGATCCTCTTCAGCTCGGCCCATGTCATTCCGACTGCCTTTGTTTCTTCGTCATCACCTCTGCGCCAGGTCTGTTTTGGTCGACCAATTTTCCGCTTCCCTTGTGGATTCCAGTCAAAGGACAAGCAATTTATTTGTATAAAGCTTTTACAATTAGAAATACTGTCTTTACTTGAGGTATTTTTCTTCTGTTCAGAAATGTTTCCTATGCAACATGTTTTGGAATGTTGATTATGTACACACATCCCCTTCATGAGGGGCCAAGGCCTATAATGAATAAAACTTTCGCATTCGCATTCGCATTCTCTCTCTCTCTCTCTCTCTCTCTCTCTCTCTCTCTCTCTCTCTCTCTCTCTCTCTCTCTCTCTCTCTCTCTCTCTCTCTTATCATGACATAAAATTTGTATGAGTAATCAAACTAAGTGTTGAAGGTGATCGTGTACTGTTTTGAGAATCATATATTTAGTACCATCTCTGAAACACACACACACACACACACACACCCTCTCTCTCTCTCTCTCTCTCTCTCTCTCCTCTCTCTCTCTCTCTCTCTCTCTCTCTCTCTCTTTTCTGTATTGTGGCCTAAGGCCGATATGCAATTAAATCATTCTCTCTCTCTCTCTCTCTCTCTCTCTCTCTCTCCTCTCTCTCTCTCTCTCTCTCTCTCTCTCTCTCTCTCTCTCTCTCTCTCTGCTCTCTCTCTCTCTCTCTCTCTCTCTCTCTCTCTCTCTCTCTCTCTCTCTCTCTCTCTCTCTCTCTCTCTCTCTCTCTCTCTCTCTCTCCTTCTATAGTTGTTGTGTCTTCTAATACAGGGCTTTTTCATACGTTCTATTTTCAATATTACTTTGGGCTTGTTGACTGTACTTGAGCTCCAGTAAGTGTCCTATTTCAATATCTTATTATTACGTGTAACAACTATGTGTACTATTCTGCAATATGAAGGTGTTCAATTTTATGATCTATAAGTTTGGCTTACTCTCTCTCCCTCTCTCTCTCTCTCTCTCTCTCTCTCTCTCTCTCTCTCTCTCTCTCTCTCTCTCTCTCTCTCTCTCTCTCTCTCTCTCTCTCTCTCTCTCTCTCTCTCTCTCTCTCTCTCTCTTGCTGTAGTTGTTACTTTGTTCTTGTTGGTAATTTGTTTGGGTTTTTCGCTTGTTTGTTTTTTGTTTGGTGTGTGTGTGTGTGTGTGTGTGTGTGTGTGTGTGTGTGTGTGTGTGTGTGTGTGTGTGTGTGTGTGTGTGTGTGTGTGTGTATGTGAAGGGGGGAACGGTGCTTTTTTTTTTTTTTTTAATTGTTTTTTTTGTTTGTTTGTTTTGGGGGGGGGGGGGGTTTATGGTTTTTTTTCCATTTGTTTGTTGTTGTTGTTTTCTGTTGTTTGTTTGTTTGTTTGTATGTTTGTTTGTTTTTTCTTCTTCTCTCTTTTTCTTTAAAAAAAAGTTTGTTTTTTTTCCTTTGCTTCTTCTGCTTGAAAGTATGAGTACTGAGTGCATTTTTAAATGTGACCCCATGGGCGGGGACTGGATGTAAAAAAGCACATGAATACTTATTCATTATCCTGGAAAAAGATTTTGTTTCTATTACTTACAATGTGTAGGTGTTCTTTTTATGACTTTATTGGCTTTTTCCCCCTCTTTATTATGTGAGTGTATGGGTATTGCACTTATTTTATTACCATGACATTCAATTTGCATGAGCATAATTAAAAAGTGTTTGTGTTGATCGTGTGCTATGTGAGTATTACATATTTAGTATTATCCCTGAAACACCCCCCCCCCCCACCCCCACACACACACGCTCAAACAAACACAAACACACACACACACACACACACACACACACACACACACTCACTCACTCACTCACTCACCCACTCATATTCTCTCCCTCAACGACTGTATAGTTTTAAATTTCTTCTTGGTTTGTTTCTTGTTTTGATTGTGTGGATGTATGGGTATTAAATTTATTTCATTATCATGACATATAATTTGAAACGAGTATAATCTAAAATGAGTGTTGATGGGATCGCATACTGTTTTGGGAATTATATATTGGATATTATCTCTGAAATACACACACACACACTCTCTGTCTCTCTGTCTCTGTCTCTCTCTCTCTCACCTTTTATCGTCCTGCTTATAGTCATAGTATATCCTGATGAAGGATTCATATTTTTATATTTTCAATACTTTATTGGACTTGCCTCTGTACTTAAGTTTTAATGAGTGCCCTATTTCAATATCTTATAATTATGTGTAACAAGTATGTGTACCATTTGACAATGTGTAGATGTTTATCTTTATGACTTATTAAGTTTGGTTATGTTATTTTTCTCGGCTTTGTTGTTGTTCTTGTTGTTGTTGTTTGTCTGTTTTTCTCTTTTTTATCATCTTTTGTTGGTTTGGTTTTTTCTTCTCCTTTGTTTGTTTGTTTGTTTTGGTTAGGGTTTTTTGGGGGGTGGGGGTAGGGGTGGGGTATTTTTAGGATTTTCTTTTAATTGCTTGCTTTGGGGGGGGGGGGGTTGTTGGGGGGGAGCTGTTTTGAAAAGGGTTATTTCCCCTTGTTTTTATTGTGAGACTGTATAAGTATTGGGTTATTATTATTAAGATGTATCCCTAACGGGCGGGGACTGGATGTAAAAAAGCACATGTGTGCTTATTCATTATCCTCGAAATAAAGAATTTGTCATTGTCATTTGTCATTGTCATTGTCTCTCTCTCTCTCTCTCTCTCTCTCTCCTCTCTCTCTCTCTCTCTCTCTCTCTCTCACGCTCTCACGCTCTCTCTCTCTCTCTCTCTCTCTCTCTCTCTCTCTCTCTCTCTCTCTCTCTCTCTCTCTCTCTCTCTCTCTCTCTCTCCACACACACACACACACACACACACACACACACACACACACACACACACACACACATATGTCACAGACCTCCTACTGATTAGAAGTATCATTGGTGATCAAATTAAATTTAGTTCCTTTTTACATGAAATGTTCTCAAAAACAGGCAGCTGACATCTTTGTGTGTGTGAGATCCAGAAAGATGGCATTTGCTGCTATACCATGTCCTGATAATGTCTATACTGGCATCTTCTTGCATGCTTTGTAGGTATTAAAACTTTCAGACCATTTATCTGCCAAAACTTTTAAAGCTAGATATGTTTGTCTGACATTTCAAAGAGGCCAGACTTTTAAAAAAAAGGCGATAATGCTCTCTTCGATGAGCTTTTTAATGCTTTATTTCGAAATTCTGTGGGTGTGCGCACACACACACACACACATACACACACACACATACTTACAAACACACTTGCGCATGTACACACACACAGAACGTGCTCGCGCACACCACATACACATACACACACATAAACACATAATTATAAGCACACGCGCACGTACACCACACACACATGTGGAGGCAAACACATGAACACAACACACTGGCAAACTGCATATACACGGTGACTGAATGTAAAAAGCACATGAGTGCTTATTCCATTGTCCTCGAAATAAAAGAATTAAACACACACACAAACAAACAAACAAACAAACACATAAACAAACAAACACACACACATCTACCTCTCCAAGTGGCTATATATGAAAATAAGGAACGTTTTTTCTTCTAATTTACCACCCTTCGTCCCATAAACAACAATATGAAAAGCTATCGTAACAATAGAAGCGGTGACATTTTGTTTTCAATGAATAAATTTTCTGACCCGCTGACCATTCTATGATGCTGTTTTGTTATATATAGTAATCTTCTCGCTGTGATAAGTTTCTGCCTTGTTAATTCAGCCTCTTCCACTGGCCAGTGACTGTGAAAGATAAAGTAGTCTTGATGAAGAATGTTGGTTTTTGTTTGTTTGGGGGGGTTTTGCCAGTCATTGTTTTGTTTCCTGTTATCTTACATCTTTTGAAGAGGACTTGCTTCAGTATATGTTGATTTTATCATGACTTTTTTATGATACTGCAAGTGGTTATCTTCTATTTTGAGTTGCATATTTTGCCATGAAGGGATTAATCATGATTGAGGAAGATTTTTCAACTTTCAAAAAACATCTTGTGCCAGTGGGAATGATAACAAAATTTACAAACCTACATGGGCATGGGGACTGTATGTCAAAAAATAATACATAAGTTTTTATTTCATTATCCTCCAAATAAAAGAAGAAATTTAAAAGGGAATAACATAGATAAACATATACAGATTGTTCTCCTTCTGTCTCTCTGCCTCTGTCTCTGTCTCTATCTCTGTCTCTCTCTCTGTCTCTCTCTCTCTTCTCTCTCTCTCTCTCTCTCTCTCTTTCTCTCTTTGTCTGTCTGTCCTGTCTCTCTCTCTCATTTAAAATAATATTCATAGGGATTATCTTACTGATTAGAAGTGTCATGGGTGATCAAATTTAGTTCCTTTTTTTCTGTAAAATGTTCTCAAAAGCAGGCAGCTGACATCTTTGTGTGCGTGATATCCAGAAAGATGGCATTTGCTGCTATACCATGTCCTGATAATGTCTATACTGGCATCTTCTTGCATGCTTGTAGGTATTAAAACTTTCAGACCATTTATCTGCCAAAATCTTTAAATCCAGATTTGCTCCTCTGGCATTTCAAAGAGGCCATACTCCAAGAATAGGAGATACTGCTCTCTTCGATGAGCACTTTGAGGCTTTATATCGAAATTCTGTGGGTGTGCGCTCCCACGCACACATAGATGCAAAAACACTTGGACATGCACACACACACACACAAGCATGCACACGCACACACACGCGCACATGCACACACATACGCACATGCAAGCATGCACGCACGCATGCACACACACACACACACACATGTGGGTGCAAACACATGAACACACACACTGCACACTGCAAACTGCATATACACGGTGACTGGATGTAAAAAAGCACATGAGTGCTTAATTCCATTGTCCTCGAAATAAAAGAATTAAACACACACACAAACAAACAAACAAACAAACAGACAGACATACACATAAACACACACACTCACACACACACACACACACACACACACACACACACACACACACACACATCTGTTTCTCCAAGTGGCTATATATGAAAATAAGGAACGTTTCTTCTTCTAATTTACCACCCTTCGTCTCATAAATAACAATATGAAAAGCTTTCGTAACAATAGAAGCGGTGACATTTTGTTTTCAGTGAATAAATTTTCTGACCCGCTGAACATTCTATGATGCTGTTTTGCTATAGTAATCTTCTCGCTGTGATAAATTTCTGCCTTGTTAATTCAGCCTCTTCCACTGGCCAGTGACTGTGAAAGATAAAGTAGTCTTGATGAATAATGTTGGGGTTTTTTTGTTTGGGGGGGTTTTGCCAGTCATTGTTTTGTTTCCTGTTATCTTACATCTGTTGAAGAGGACTTGCTTCAGTATATGTTGATTTCCTCATGGCGTTTTTTCGGATACTGGGAGAGGTTATCTTCTGTTTTGAGTTGCATATTTTGCCATGAAGGGATTAATCATGATTGAGGAAGATTTTTCAACTTTCAAAAAACATCTTGTGCCAGTGGGAATGATAACAAAATTTACAAACCTGCATAGACTTTGTGTGTCAAAAAATAATCCATGAGCGCTTATTCCATTATCCTGCAAATAAAAGAAGAAATTTAAAAGTGAATAACATAGATAAGCATATACAGATTGTTCCTCCTGTGCCTGTCTGTCTGTCTGTCTGTCTGTCTGTCTGTCTGTCTGTCTCTCTCTCTCTCTCTCTCTCTCTCTCTCTCTCTCTCTTTGTCTGTCTGTATCTCTCTCTCTCTCTCTCTACTCTCTCTCTCTCTCTCTCTCTCTCTCTCTCTCTCTCTCTCTGTTAAAATACTATTGATAGGCATTATCTTACTGATTAGAAGTGTCATGGGTGATCAACTTTAGTTCCCTTTTTTCTGTAAAATGTTCTCAAAAGCAGGCAGCTGACATCTTTGTGTGCGTGATATCCAGAAAGATGGCATTTGCTGCTATGCCATGTCCTAATAATGTCTATACTGGCATCTTCTTGCATGCTGTGTAGGTATTAAAACTTTCAGACCATTTATCTGCCAAAATCTTTAAAGCCAGATATGTTTGTCTGACATTTCAAAGAGGCCAGACTCCAAGAATAGGAGATAATGCTCTCCTCTAAGAGTTTGTAATGCTTTATATCGAAATTCCGTAGCAGAGCATGCGCACACACACACACATGCGTGCACACACACACTTGTGCATGCACGTACGCGTACGCATGCACACACGTACACACTAACACACATGCACTTGTGCACACACACACAAACGCATGCATGCACGCACACGCACAGACACAGACACACACAGACACGCACATGCACGCACGCACATATTCTCGGGTGCAAACACATGAACACACCCACACATGTGCGCGCGCACACACACACACACACACACACACACACTGACATTTTCACAAATCTTGCTTCTGGAAGTTGCTTTACATAAAAAGAAGGAAGGCTTTCTTTTTTTTCTTTTAATTTACCACCCTTCGTCCCATAAACAACAATATGAAAAGCTATCATAACAATAGAAGCGGTGACATTTTGTTTTCAATGAATAAATTTTCTGACCCGCTGAATATTCTACGATGCTGTTTTGTTATAGTAAACTTCCCGCTGTGCATAATTTCTGCCTTGTTAATTCAGTCTCTTCCACTGGCCAGTGACTGTGAAAGATAAAGCCATCTGGAGGAATAATGTTGGGGTTGGGTTTGGGATGTTTTGGCATTATTTTGTTTCTCGTTATCTTATATCTGTTGAAGAGAACTTGCTTTGGTGTACGTTGATTTCTGTGTGCCTTTTTTATGATACTTAAATGTTCTATTTTGATTTGCATATCTTCCGTAAAGGGATTAATTATGATTTAGGAAAATTCCTCAACTTCCAAAACACAACCCACATTAATAACAATTATGATGGTGATGAAAAGAGCATCTACAAAGTATTTTTTGTCATTTGGAATAAAACGAAGAAAAATATCCAATCATTTTGCATATCTGTTGTAGAGGAGTTGAAAATGGTTGAGAAAAGAGTTTAAAATGGAAAAAAGTAACAACAGCAACAACAACCACAATGATGATGACAACACTGACATCAACAAACAAAGATTCTGCCATCAGTTACTAAAATGAAAAGTTTAAAAACAAAAAAACTGCCAACAAAAGTAATAAAATAACAACAAAGAAAATCCATATAAGATAAGTGAAACTAATGACCTGTGTGTCTTCAATTTTACGTCTGTTCACTTAAAGTGATATTAGACGATGGAGGCAGGGGGGGATTTGGGGGGGGGGGGACATAATGAGATAAGGGCTTTAAGTAGAATAGATACGTGTTGGTATGAATGCACATTAAAAGATTATTCCAATCTATATAAATAGTATGTATAGTACTAATGACCTGTCTTTGGACAATAAGGATACCATTGTATCTTTAAAAACTAGAAGAAAAAACCATAATCCAAGGCTGATGATGATACTACCACCCATCTTCTGGGATTTAGTTAAAACGCTGTATAATTGTCAAGGTAAAGGAGTCCCATAACCTATAAGGTCGTAGGGAAGCGAGGCGTCAGAGACCTCACTTCTCTAGGGGCCAGCATATTGAGGGCGGCGCCCATCTCCTCTCCCTTGCTGCTTTACCTTCCCTGACCCTAAAGAGGGCAGGTATCCATTTACAGCTGGGTGAACTGGGGTACTGTACTAAAGCCAAGGCACGCAAACGGTCACCCATCCAACTGGTAACCACGCTCGACGCTGCTTAACTTGGCTGGGGGAAAGCGAGGGCTCTGACCACTGAGCTATCCCGCCCCCGTACGGAGATAGATAATACCAATATTTTGTGAATGATGTGTTTCTTTTCTGAAAAAACAACTGTTTAAACCAAGAATTTGGCAAAGGTAAAGGCCCCAAATTGCCACAAGCACACACTTAGAATGAGAAAGACAGAAACAGGCATAAAGACAGACTCAGAAACAGATAAATAGGCAGTAACAAAGACAGTGCAGCACAGATAGAACTCGAACAGTTTACTGACTTAAGCAAAGACAGACAAGTATAGAGAGGTAGAAAAAACACAAAATGAGTTTGAAATTTTCTTTATCTCTTTACCTCGTTTTCAAAATGAACATGATTGCAACAAAAGTAAAATAAACTTTTGAGGTCTTATCTTGTATGTAAAAATGGTGTTTGGAAAGTACTATCTTGTTGTTATGCTGATTTAATTATGATTATTAGCTGCCAAACTAAATGAATCAATCATGATTGTTGTTTTGAGCATCCCATAAGTTATTTGCTTGTTACTTCTCTCAAAATGCATATGTATATTAATGTTTTCTGACTAAAGTTCTATTTGAATAATAAACACAAAGACAAGGGCAAAAAAAAAAGGAAGAGATAGAAATACAGATATATAAAACACAAAGACAGAGAGAAAACAAACGTAACAAGGGACAGAAATACAGTGATGTAGCCGAAGACAGCAGAGAAAATAAAACCCTGAAGAATAACCAGCACAGACCAGACAACTTCAGCAGCAGAGGGAAAAGACGTGATATGAACAAACTGAAGCTGACAGAGAATCAATTGGATGCTGGAAAGAAAGTGACCTGATAGTCCTACAGTCAGTCATACCCACAGTCTGTGAAAACCATTACCCTAGCCTGCTGCTGCTGCTGCTGCTGCTGCTGCTGCTGCTGCTGCTGCTGCTGCTGCTGCTGCTGCTGCTGCTGCTGCTGCTGCTGCTGCTGCTGCTGCTGCTGCTGGTGGTGGTTGTGCTACTGCTGCTGCTGCTGTAGATAGTAAATAATTTTTAGTCTTTTGGATTGGACATTACCTTCAATGTTTCTTCTTCGATGAGCTCTCAGAGAGTACCTTTGTCTGTCATAAAATAAGCAAAAACCGCGATGCCGTTATCTTCGATGTTTTACATTGAATTTTTTGACATAGTAGTTTGTTTGATTGTACCTTTGTTGTGGTTGTTGCTGTCGTTGTCATCAGAGTTGTTGTTTTTTTCTTAGGGATGGGTGGATGAGGGTCTCGAAAGAGCTGATATTTGAAATGGCAAGAACAAAAAGTAAAGGCTGATAAGACTTGCTTGCAATTCAATTTTATACTGTGGTTTTTGTATGTTTTGTATGTGTGTAACTGTTTTGTTTGCATGCTTCTTTCTCTTTTTTTCCTGCTTGCTTGCTTTATTTCTTTCTTCCTTACTTCTTTCCTACCTTCTTCGTTTCTTCCTTCCCTCCTTCCTGTCTTTCTTCCTTTTCTTCTTTTTTCTTTCTTTTTATTTCACTATTCACCCAAAATCTTTCAGATGAGACCATACACCCAGATCCTGTGTGCAAAAGCAGAACATCTAGCACACTGTTTAAAACACCACCTGCCTTTAGTAGATCAGGTATGGCCAGTGGAAAGGATGACACAAACATACCTAGCATGCGCCGTGCTTCCTAGATGTGAATGGGCTTCGCCAAGTTCACCTTGCAGATAACTCGAAGCTGTTCCCCAGCCACTATCTAAGGAGTTACAGAAAAAGTCAAGTTCAATTATTTCTGTTTTTATGCCCATCAAGCAAAGAAAAGAGTACCGATCTTCGCGGCTGGTATCAGTGTTGTCCTGTGTCCATCACTGTGATAGTGACTGACAGCTGATTCATAGTGACAGGGCTGTGACCTCACCTCATTGTGCCGGGGTCAGACATCATCATGGACCGCCACAGACAGGAGAAATGTCAGGAGTCAAAGATCAGTTAGCCAGACAAGAAATCCACGGTACCATTGACAGAAATATTGACACGATTGATTGTAAAACGGATAGCGTTGTCTGCTACCGCCAAGTCAGATGAACTTATGAATTGTAATGTTTTGGGTCGATGGCTTTCTTTGTGGGGAAAAAGAAGAACAAAACGAACAGACAAATCAATCCTGAAGATGCACTCAGCTAGAAAGTTGGTGAATATTCTGTAGAATCTGCCACATCAGATGTGGCAAACGCATTCTACTGTGAAATATTACGGCCACAAGTCCCAGCAAGTAGCTTCACCTCTGCATATCCAGCCAGTGTGAGTGATAGAGGGAAGCAAAATACTCATATGTGTGTAGGTTTCACCGTTATCACCATCAACAGCAGCAGCAACAACAACGAATTCTTGAACTTATTCAATGACTGTTTTGGAGCATAGTTTATCTATGAAGGTGTCCCCTTTCTATATAAGTGCCCCTTCTACCAAAACCTGTATCTCATACGCTTGTCCAAACGACATACCATACCATATCTTAAACTGTAGCATTATCTAAAGCGCTAAACATCTTCCCATAGATTTCTCCATGCAGTATACCATAAGCTGGGTTTATCACAGTTCTTGATTAAACCATTGACGCTGGGGGCAACAGCAAAGTATGACCAGTGGCTTTCCCATTCATGGAATTCCACTTTACAGCTTAGTCTTTAGTGATCGACTATGACTCTCTGACTAGGAGGCTTGACTTGCACAGTCCTTATGTGCTGCAGCCCTGGGGGATAGTTGGCCTTTGGAGAACATCTCCAACGCTGACTGTCCTTATGCCCACTTGACCGAGAGAGTGGGGATGTACTGTGGGCAAGGCATCTCCACTATAATCAAATTTCTGCCCAATTTCCGAAACAGCAGCTGCCTTCTCTGCTGTTTTGGAGGTCATCGTCGAACACGACGGACAAACATACATACAATACCATAAGCTGTAGCATACTCTAATGCTCTACATACAAATCTACCCATGTGTCCAAACAGCACACTTACAAAACTGCTGCTAGGCACCATTGGGTATAATTTGGGTGTTTTTGTGCTTCAAAAGAGAAAAGCAACAAACACTATAAAAGGCTCTCTAATATGAATTGTTAGTACTTCATCATGTATAGACCTCCTTGATGTCCCCATGTCTGTACACAGACTAACAAGTCTGATGCATCGCTAACCTAGGATATCCTTCTTCG
>CM054137.1:12385130-12390770 GCA_028751875.1 Rapana venosa
TTGAGTGAGTGAGTGAGTGAGTGAGTGAGTGAGTGAGTGAGTGAGTGAGTTTCTCTCTCTGTCTCTTAATTCTCTTTGTCTGGTATCCCTTTTCTTTTATTCTTTTTTCATCTCTTCCCAGCTTTTGTTGTTTTAAGATCCCACTGTCTAATAACCTGAGTGGATCTCTCTTCATTTATTAAAATAGATGAAAACATGAGACATCCCTTCAGGGTTGTCTCTTATTCTCGTCTGTGTAAGTGAATTTTTCCACCCCCTCTCTCTCTCTCTCTCTCTCTCTCTCCTCTCTCTCTCTCTCCTCTCTCTCTCTCATCTCTCTCTCTCTCTCCCCTCATCTCTCCTCTCTCTCTCTCTCTCTCTCCTCTCTCTCTATGTAGTTCATAGTCCAAGACTTGATCACTGTGGTCATGATTCACTTGAATCGGTTGTTGGTTTATTGTTTTCTTTTCTTCCATATACTATGGTACTGTATATAAATAGTATGTTGATTCCCCTCCTTCCCCCAAACTCCGTGTATTGTGGCCTAAGGCCAATGTACATATCAAAAACGTTCAGAGTTCAGAGTTCTCTCTCTCTCTCTCTCTCTCTCCTCTCTCTCTCTCCTCTCTCTCTCCCTCTCTCTCTCTCTCTCTCTCTCTCTCTCTCTCTCTCTCTCTCTCTCTGTCTCCCCCCCCACCTACCTCAACTCCACATCATTCACCCATTCTGTTTATCTCATTCCTATCTTTCCCATCAACCTTCATATATAAATAATTTTATCTTTCTCCTTCCCCAACTCCTCTTTCGTCATGTTGTTTCACACAACATCTCCATCTAGTAAATGCGATGAAAGCGTTTTTATAGAATTTCGAGTCTTGTTTTTGTTTGGGGTTAGAAGAAGAAGAAGAAGAAGAAGAAGAAGAAGAAAAGAAGAAGAAGAAGAAGAAGAAGAAGAAGAAGAAGAAGAAGAAGAAGAAGAAGAAGAAGAAGAAGAAGAAGAAGAAGGAGAGGAGGAGGAGGGAGGAGGAGGAGGAGGAGGAGGAGGAGGAGGAGGAGGAGAAGAAGAAGAAGAAGAAGAAGAAGAAAGAACAACACAACAACAACAACAACAACAACAAGAAGGAGGAGAAGGAGAAGAAGAAGAAGAAGAAGAACAACAACAACAACAACAACAACAATAACAACAACAACAACAACAATAACAGTAACAATAACAACAACTAGAAGAAGAAGAAAAAGCAATAAAACAACAGCAACAACATTAACAACAACAACAACTAGAAGAAAAAGGAATTTTTTAACAAACATCAACAACAACAATGGCGACGACGACGACGACGACGACGACAACAACAAGGGATAAAAAAAAGAGGAGAAGAAGATCAAGAACAAGAAGAACAAGAAAACAGAAGGAGGAGGAATAGAACAAGAGCGATAAAGACCAAGAAAGACAAAAACAGAAGAAGGAACACAAAAAAACGAGAACAAGAAAAAGAACCCGAATTACAAAAAGAAGAAAACCTTCAGCAAACGCTCGCTGTGTTGAGGCTGCACTGCAGTGAGACCCTAGGGACCCCAAAAATGAAAACAAATGTCCAGCCCTTGGTTTCAATGCGCTGACCATCTCCATGTTCTCGCTGTCTGTCCTCTGTCCACTATCACTGCTGGTCATCTGTGGACAGGGCCAAAGGGGAAAACAGTGAATGAGGACATGCATTCTTAAATTTTGTTTACTACCAAGGGGGAAGGGGTTTTCACTTGGTGCTTAACTTTGCTTTTTCTGGGTTGTTTTTTTTTATTTATTTGTCTCTTGCATTTGTTTTAGTTTTGTTTTATTTCTTATTCTTTGCTTTTTCTTTTTTCTTTCGGGGTTTTTTGTGTCTTTCTTTATTTCTGTTGTGTTTTCTTTTTTTTGGATTAGTAAAGGGACAAGTTTGCAAACTCTTTTCTCTCTTGTTTCCTTTGTTTGCTTTTCGCATTCATCACTTGAATAGGATCAGTTGTCTTTTTTCTTTCGTGGGCTTTTTGTTTTCCTTTTCCCCCCCGTTTGTTTCCAAATTTTCTTTCTTTGTCTTCTTTTCCTTCTTTTTGTTTTCGTTTCGTTTTTTTCTTTCTTTGATTTGGTGTTTCTTTCTTTCTCTCATTCTTTTCTCGGTTTTTTTTTTCCCTTTGTTTCATTGTTTTTCTTCCTTCTCCCCCAAGTTGTTTTTTGTTTCAATTTCTTTGTCGTCAATTTCGTTGTCTTTTTTTTAAAGCTTTACATAATCTACTTCCTGTGCCTTTTTTCTACCGCAACCTCCTCCCCATCCCTACCCCCCCCCCCACCCCACCCCCCACCCCGACACTCACTACCCCAACGTATTTCTCTACCCTAGCCCTCTCTTGTCATACCCCTCCCTACCTGTTATTTCCTACTTCCTTACCTTTCTCTTTACCCCATCCACCCTTCTGTCTATCTGCCCACCCCCTTCATTCTCTGCCCCGAATCTCCACTCTCTCACAATATTTCTCCACTCCGCTTGGCAGCTTGATTCTCTGTCGTTTTCTTTTAATTTGAAGTTTAGACAATTGAATGATGTAAAAACTTGCCAGGAATTCATATCCCTTTTAAAGATGTGTTCACAACGCTGGTCAGAGGGTATCTCACCATCTTTATGAGAGCAATCTACTGTTCCTGTTCTCAAACGAGGCTAACCAAGGTCAGGGATTGGCATATATAGACAACTTTCTATGACCCCAGATATGGGAAATTTAATGGAGAAAAATTGTCAACTATATTTGCATTTTACCGTGATAAAAAAAGTAAACTGACAGGATTTTTCAAGAAGCTTTCATATTATCCAGCTGGTCCATGGCTAATCTACATGTTTAAAACCTTGCATGGTGTATCAGGATTAAAATCTGCTGTAACTAAAGAAATATTCAATAGTGGTAGACAACTAACAGAATATGGCAATGGCTGTTGCTTTTTGCTGTGAGGTTTTTTTTTTTGGCAGTGAAGATCTTTCCTCGATTTCAAACCTCTCTTTTCCCTGCTTAAACTCGATACTTAGACAGGTGATCTTTTTTCTTGTGCGTAAGTATCAATTTTTCTTCTGCTGGAAGCTTACAAAGTACACAAATAAACTTTTCTTCATTTTGCCGGGAGTATGACGTTATTAAGTGGTAATAATGACGATACTAGGATAACTGTATTTCTCCACTTGTTTTTGCGCTTAAAAACCCTTTTCAAACACAATTAAAGCAGTGATGTGTTTTACTACAACCCTAAATATCAGAAATACAAACATGCTACATAGGAATTGAAATTTTGTACTGATAGTGAGTACATGCTTTTCGAGATAATATAAACTACAATGCCATTGACAAAAAAGCGTGATAATTAATATCGTTTTCCAAAAAAATAATATCATCAGTTATAAGGCACATCCCATATGTGTGCAGAGTTCTGTAAAGTCTTGTGTCTGTCTATATGTCTCTCCAAACACTCTAACTAAAACTAGAAGTGAAAAAGGAAAACGGGCATAAACTTTCAACCTTTCCTCCCGTCCCTTCAGCCTGTCTGGGCCCCCCTCTCTAAATCAATACACTTCAGGTTTCAAACTTGATGTCTTTTATAGCACACACACGCCGGCATGAGCTCCTGCACATATATATATACGTACAGACACGTGCGCATGTGCGCGTGCGCACGCACACACACACACACACACACACACGCACGCACACGTACACTTCCACATCCACAAAGCACGCACGCATATACACACATAAACCCACCACACAAAAACACATACATATTACACACACACACACACACACACACACACACATATATAATATATAATATATAATATAAAATATATATATATATATATATATATTATATATAAATATATATAAAATATATATATATATGTATATAGGTATATATATAAATAAATTTTGTGTATATATATATATGTGTGTGTGTGTCTGTGTCTGTGTCTACATGCACACACACACATACACACACACACACACAACAAAACACACACAAAAACAAACACGCAACACACACACGCGTTACAACACAACATAAAAATACAACTACTTAGCTCCATATCCCCCTTCCCCCTCCTGCCCCACCCTCTCCTCATCCTGTAAACATGTCAATATAGTCCTAAAAATATCAAAAACTTTAAAACCTCTGTCCAAGTTTTTCTTGCAAACCTTTTTACCCACTTTCATCAATCAAAACGGCCATCTCACAGCCCCCCCCCCCCCCCCCCCCACATACCCCCCACACCACCCCCATCCTTCCTTCTAGTTCCTTCAACCTTCAGAAAGCTGTCTCATCCTTCTTCTATCTTGGCCACCCCCCCCAAACCTCCCTACCCTCACCCTTTCCTTCTTCACTTACTCTCATGTCTCCCCCACACACACACACACTACCCACCGCCGCGCACACACACACACACACACACACCCCCACACACACAAATCAATTCCAGCAAGACAGTTCATGTTTCGTCAAACTGCTATCGTCTTAATCTGTGATGTGAAACTTTTGGGTGTA
This sequence comes from Rapana venosa, assembly GCA_028751875.1. NCBI lineage: Eukaryota > Metazoa > Mollusca > Gastropoda > Neogastropoda > Muricidae > Rapana > Rapana venosa. The sequence continues at coordinate 12,389,668 of CM054137.1, forward strand.
TCGTAACACAGAGAGAGAGGGGGGGAAAAGAAAGAAAGAAAGAAAGAAAGAAAGAAAGAAAGAAAAAAGAAAGAAAAAGAAAGAAGGGAGGGGGAGACAGATAGACAACAGATAGAAAAACCAATGGGAAGAAACACAGACAGATGAACAGAAGAAGAGGGGGGGGGGGGGGGGGGGGGAGAGAAAGGGGAGAAAAGCGAGAGAAAGAAAGAAAGAAAGAAAGAAGGGGAGGGACAGATAGAGAGACAGATAGAGAGAAACCAATGTGAAGAAACACAGAACAGATGAACACAGAGAGAAAGAGAGAGACAGAGAGAGATGGGGGGGGAGGGAGGGAGACAGACAGAGAGGAGAGGAGTAAACCAAGGGAGAGAAAACAGATGAACAAATGACAATGAGAATACAATGACAATGACAAATTCTTTTATTCGAGGAAAATGAATAAGCACACATGTGCTTTTTTAAAATCCAGTCCCCGCCCCCCCTTAAGGGATAAAATCTTAAATAAATAAACCCAAAAATACTTTATACAGTCCACAAAAAAAACAAGGGAATAACCCTTTTCAAACCAGTCCCCCACCCCCCAACAAAACCCCCCCCCCCCCCCCCAAAGCAAGCCAAATAAAGAAAACCATAAAAATACCCCCACCCCCATCCCCACCCCCCAAAAAAAAAAACCCTTTAAACCAAAAAAACCAAACAAAACAAAACAAAAGAGAAGGAAAAACCAAACCAACAAGATGATAAAAAAAGAGAAAAAACGACAGACAACAACAACAAGAACAACAACAACAACAGAGCCAAGAAAAATAAACACAACCAAACTTAAAAAGTCATAAAGATAAACATCTACACATTGTCAAATGGTACCCATACTTTTTTACACATAATTATAAATCAATTAATTAACAAACAAGATCATTTCAAAAAAACAATGAAAAAATTTCACTCAAACCCCATTCAATTAGTGAAAAAACAAGAAATCGAAAATCAAAGAATAAACAAAAACCAAATTAAACAAGAAAAAAAGACCCCCCAAAACACTCCCCTTCCCAACACCCCCTCCCTAAAAAAAAACAACCCCCCAAAAATCCAGACTAAAT
>CM054137.1:12391270-12408770 GCA_028751875.1 Rapana venosa
AATCATCAATAATGGTTGCCATATAATTATGGGATTTACTTTTTTAAACCACTTTAAGTCACTGGAGATTTTTCGGCGTAAAATTCGAGATGCTCTCCCCGAGGAGAGCGCGTCGCCAAAAAGAACAGCGCCACCCATTTGTTTTCTTTTTTTCCTGTCTGCAACTGTATTTGTTTCCCTCCGAGAGTGGCTTTTTCTACAGAATGGTGCAAGGAACAACTCTTGTTACCTCCACCTCCACCACTTCCACCCCCCCCCCCCCCCCCACCATCATCATCATAGTCATCTTCAACGCCATCAACATCAAATATCTGTCTCACTGCCCCTGTCTGTCTGTCTGCCTCTATCTCTCTGTCTGTCTGTCTCTGTCTGTCTGTCTCTATCTCTCTGTCTCTGTCTGTCTCTGTCTGTCTGTCTCTCGTCGACTTAGAAGGGGGAGGGGGGTTCCCAAAGTCACCTGTTTTACCCAGGAGTGTTTGCTTGATTAGACTGAAGTCAGATGTTGTGGACTTTGGTCAACGGAGCAGAGGAGGGGGATAGGGAGCAAGATCACTTTGCATACGTCTGGGTGAAATTAATAGTGTTTGCTCTGTCCTCCTCCTGTCGCTCTCGCTTCCTAGGAACTACAGACAATAATCAAGTTATTTGCTACATCACTGTGCCTGCTGGTCTGAAGAGGACTCTGCACTATCGTCTGACAAATATAGCGACCGCTACAGCAGTAGTTAAAGTAGTAGCAGCAGCAGCAACAGCGACAGCAGTAGCAGAACAGCAGTAGGAACAAAAATTATAACAACAAAATCAGCAGCAAAGACAGCAACCCAATAGCAACAACTGCCACTCACAAAAACACAGCAAAGTCCTTCTGGAGGAGACTGGCGGTGGGGGAGCGGGAGTATGTTAAAGCTTTTCTGCTTGTGGGTTTGTTGGTATGTTAAATTGCTCGTTTGTTTGACTTTTTTGTTTCTTTTATTTTCAGGTTTAAGCATGTTATTCTATTGTTTTGTGTTTACACACACACATATATATAATTATATCTATATCTATATATATGCATACGCAGTTCTAAAATTCATTATATTCTTTGGCACATTTCAGAGCAGCTAAAGTTCAGCAGTTCTGCCTCAGAAATTTCAATGGCACAAAAGCAAACAACCCAACGAAACTGGAGCTACTCTGGCAGGGAAACAAATACAGTTGCAGACAAAAAGAGAAAAACAAAATGGGTGCCACTGCTCTTGTGGTGACGAGCTCTCCCCGGGAGAGCAGCCCGAATTTCAAGCAGAGAAATCTGCCGTGACTTAAAGTGGTATAAACTTTTAAAAGAAAACTAAAGAGTAAAGAAAAAAACATACTTGTTATATACTGTAAGAGAGCTCAACGCCAAAGTAAGTCATACTGTGAGAACAGAAATGTTAGATAGCGTAGTGAAGGTAGTCTGACGTCCGAAAACGTCAAAAAAGTGAAGAAGATATATAAAGTAGATGACAAGGGGGAGAGAGGGGGAGTGTTGGGGAGGGGCAGGGAAGGGCATGGAAGGGTAGGGAGTGAAATTGAAGAAGTCATGAAAGGGCAATGGGCGCCCATCAATCAAAGGGGGCTGAAGGAGAGGGGCAGCACAGCTCAGCGGAGGAGGAGGGAGGCGGCATGGTCATTTGTACTTCCGCCCTACCATCACACACACACACACACACACACACACACACACACACACACACACACACACACACACACACACACACACACACACCACACACACACACACCACACCACACACACACACACACACACACACACACACACACACACACACACACACACACACACACACACACACACACACACACACACACACACACACACACACAACCACACACACACACACCACACCACACACACTCACACACACACACACACACACCTTTAGGGCCAGCCCCCCTCCACTGCTGTCAGTGAGTAACAAGCAGGAATGTCCGAGTTTGTTGCAGCTTGTGGGGTCTGTCTGTCTCTCTGTCTGTCTGTCTGTCTGTCTGTCTATGTGTCTGTCTCCCTGTCTGCCTCTTTGTCTGTCTGTCTGCCTGTCTCTACCCTGTAAAGATTCAATCAATAGATCAATCAATCAAATCAATCAATCAAATCAATGAATCTGTTTGTCACTATGTCTGTTTTTCTGTCTGTCTATTTGTCTGTCTGTCTGTCTCTGTCTCTCTCTGCCTAAGTTAAAGACTTTTACCACTTAAAATTTCGTTCAGTCAAAACATAAATCACAACAGTTCAAAGCTGTTAGTTTTACTTCTATGATGAACTTTCAGGTATGGCATGAACAAGTGCACATTCTGGGTGACTCTCAGAGTGTTAAGCTGGGGAACGCCTAAAAACAAAAAGCTGTCTTGATGTTTGAATGACGAAAAGCAATCAAACAATCTGATATATCTTTACAAACAGGCATTGCATACAAAGTCCAGAAATTCATAGCAATGTCCTGTGTGTTTTAACTGAGTAATGCTTTTACACTGTCTCACGTATCCGTTGTGCTGTACCACAAATGAGAGAGAGAGAGAGAGAGAGAGAGAGAGAGAGAGAGAGAGAGAGAGAGAGAGAGAGAGAGAGAGAGAGAGAGAGAGAGAGGGGAGAGCGAGCGCTTGTGTCTGTGTCTGACTGCACAGCTAAGCGTGGCTCCATCATGACTACATGGCTTCCAGCCAAAGCAAACACATCCTTCCCAGCCTCCACTCCATCAGACCTCAGCAGACAGACTTCGCTGTACAAGCCATGGCACGTGACTGCCTCAATCTTTCCTGTGGAGTGAAGATTGTCATGTTTGCCTTGTTTTGTTCTTATCAAGGCGTTTGTTTCTGTTCTACACATGTAATCAAAATACAGTGTTTTTCGCAGATATTGAGGAGATTAACAATACGTTTGCTGATGCGTCATCAATTCAGAATGCAGCAAACATGAGGACGTTTTATCGAGAGCTGACACAAAACCGTATGGTGGTCATTGCATTAAGGCTTTTAACTGAAAGCAAACAGTTTGTGTAATTAAAAAGATAATTGAATTTTCGTTGTTCATCCTTGTAGATGACGTATGATCAATGGATAACCAACACAAGAATGTCAAGAAAAAGTATTTTTCTTTTTTCTGATTATTTGTCTAACTTCTTTTGTTTGTTTAATATCTTGGAGTTTTTAACTATTTATTTATTTGTTTATTCATTTGTTTGATTACTTTTTCATTTGTTTATTTATTCATATATCCCACTTCATAGTGTATTAATTGATTTTGTTATCCATTTCGTTTTGGTTTTTAACATCAAGGTATTTTGCTGACAGCTTCAAAACAAGACAGGAAAAGTATGGCAGTCCATGTTTTGAGTTTGATCAAAGTGTAGCAAATACCCAACTCTTGCTGCACATTTATAAATCGAAAACATAAGTATACCACATGACTGTTTACTCTTTATATTAAAAATGCTATGTGCCTTAATCTGACTAGAAAAGACTTATTATATATATATATATATAATATATATATATATATATATATATAATATATATTAAGTCTTTTCTAGTCATAGGTAAATATATATATATTTATATGTATATATAAAAAGTTTTTAAGTCTTTTCTAGTCATTGGTATATATATAAACACACACACACACACACACACACACACTAAAATATATATATATATATATATATATATATATATATATATATATATAAATTTAATGTCTTTTCTAGTCATAGGTCCTCACAACATATTCATACATATGTGTGTGAGAGAGACCGAAACAGAGAGAGAGAGAGAGAGAGAGAGAGAGAGAGAGAGAGAGAGAGAGAGAGAGAGAGAGAGAGAGAGAGAGAGAGAGAGAGAGAGAGAGAGAGAGAGAGAGAGAGAGAGAAAGAAAGAAAGAGAGAGAGAGACAGGGATTTAAAGATATCTTGGAGTGTTTAAACCAATATGGAATGTAGCTTTCTTGTGTCTTTTTTAGATTATTGTTCCTATCAATGTGCCTGCCAATATTGTAATTTCCCTTTATGGGATAATCAAGGTATTTTTGACTTGACTTGACTTGACTTGACATATCCCCCCCCCCTCTCTCCCCTCTCTCTCTCTCTCTCTCTCTCTCTCTCTCTCTCTCTCTCTCTCTCTCTCTCTCTCTCCTCTCTCTTCTCTCTCTCCTCTTTCCCCCCAAAACCTAGCAGTATAGATGTAACCACAGCGGAAACGTTCAAAATGGTAGCAGTGAGATAAGACAATAGATACACTTAAGGCAAGGCTCTATTGGTGATAAGAAGAGAATTAGGCAAGGCTCTATTGGTGATAAGAAGAGAATTACACTCCAGAAAGGACAGCAGTATTCAAGAAAAATATTCTACCATAGACCAGATTTTCAGTCTAGGCACTATTGTACACACTTGCATGTAATATTTGTGAATTTTAAAAAGGCTTTTGATTCTGTTTGACGTGATAAACTTATAGAACATATCAGAAGTCATGATATAAAAGTGATTTTTGTTTCGTTAACAGCAATGTATAAATCCTTACTTTCATGTATGCAGGTAAACATTCAGCTGTCTGAATTCTATGTATGTCCATTTGGTGAAAGACAGAGATGCAAGTTTAGTCCAACAATGTTTTCTACATTTTTCAATCAACTGGAAAACTGTTAGAAAGGAAGTTAGGCATGATGCCAAGCTATTGCCAACTATAGTTGAACATCCTGCAAAAATATGATAATATGCAACTCAAAGTGAATATTGATAAAACAAAGTTGGTGGTCCTACGAATTGGGGGGTGGGGGGCGTTTCAAACCACGAGCAGGGATTTTACAGGGTGCTAAACTAGAAGTAACGATTTTACAGGGTGCTAAACTAGAAGTAACTAATCACTGTTGCTATTTGGGTTTCAATTTTCAACACATTTTAGTGCAAAATTGGGATAAAAAAACCCACATCGAGTCACTAAGAGGAAGACAACAGTTGTTCATATGCCAAAAAAAGCAAGTTTTCTCTTTTTTATGTCTGCATTATGAAGTCATTGTGGTTTTTTTCTCCTGTGCTATCACGGTGAAGGGTCTTAAGGTTTTTGTTTACTGTGACGATCATATGCTTACTCATTTGACACTGATGTTATGCTGTTTATTAATTTTTTACACTAATCTAATTGGACGATATTAGTTGTGCTGCGTATGCTTCAGAGAGATATGGTTCCTATAGAAGATTCAGTCCCCTGGAACATAAGGCAAAGTGGTAGATACGACAGATAGAGGATATTTGCACAGTTATAGAAAATGTCAGTAAGTAAAACATTGTAGTATTTTTAAGTAGAAGATATATTTGACCCCTGAATCAATGCACAAAACACAGATGGAATTTTTCAGCTGTTGCCAATAGGTCTGTGTCACACAATAGAAGTATGTATGTATCTGCGTGAATGTGTGCAAAGACGTGTCTACACTCAGCCAGGCACCACCACCACCACCACACTAGAACCCAGGGGTGAAACCAGAAAACTACCTTTTGTTATCTACCCCCCCCATCCCCCCCAATAAATCGCATTTTAACTGTACTGTTCAGTTTACAACACAGACCTGTTTTGCCCTCTTTTCCTTCAAGTTTGTCACTGTTGATCCGGTTTTTGATGTCAGAACTGTATGTTTTAATTTAAAATCTATTCACGATATCAGGCACAGACATTGTATTGACAGACTCCCTAAACATCTCGTTTTGCCACCTCTTGTGGACAACATGCTAAACTTCCTGAGCGAACCAGGCTCTTTTCGTCACCATGTAATAGTTACAACAAACAAAGATGGTTTTGAGGACATGGGGTTTATCTCATTTTATGTGTCATAATGTGGTTCTCCCACAACGTGGTGATCATCCTTGGTTGACCCTTATGGTTGATACGAAGAACGACATAAAGCTGGTTTAAAATCCTGTTTTCATCTGTGTACATTAGTATAAAAGATAAGGGCGTAGAGGGGCGAGACGTCAGAGATCTCACTTCTCTAGGGTCAGCATACTGAAGGCGGCGCCCATCTCCTTTCCCTCGCTGCTTTACCTTCCCTGACCTTAAAGAGGCAGATAACCCAATTACAGCTTACATGAGTATACCGGTAGTATTTTGGCAATGTATGATGTGCAGGCACTGGGCCTTTCTACTATCATTCATAATCAGATTAGGAACATATAGTACTGAATAACAAATAAATAATAAGAGCTACAGTTTTTCACTCAAACTGTTCTGATCAGCTATTGACAACTTATGTGATGCATGTATTCTCCATAGACAAATGCGTTTGTATTATGTACACTTTCCTCTAAGTCTGCAAACTTAGACTAGCGGCGTGCTGACGTGTATGTATGTAGGAGCCTAAGCAGAAGTGAAAATCAGCACCAAACGAGTCAGAAAGCAATGTGTTCCCACTCAGGGTCAGAAAGCTTTGTCTGGAGAGGCAGACATGTGGAAGGTGTTTGACCCCCGCTTAGAGACAGGCCAGACAGTTTGCATTGCACTTGGCTGATTGGAGATAATTGCTGATGGTCATCATCCCACCCTCTGCCCTCTCCTGTCCCTGTCCAGTGAAATAATGAGGGGCTGAGCTGGCCTCTTCCATTAGTCAGCGTGTCTTTGAAGGCTGTGGCAGCTGGTTTGCTCTTTCATGCCTACATTCCATGATTGTTGAAGAACTGTTCTGTGCTCCATTTTGTGCTTCCTTCTTTTCATTACTGATTAAAAGTTTGTCTTATTTTGTAGCAATTGCTTCTGTTCTTTCTGTTTTTATTCTTTTTAGCCCATTCTGTCTGTATTGTTCTTTTATTGTCTGTGTCATATATATGTATGTATGTATATATATATATATATATATATATATATTATATATATATATATATATATATATATATATATATATAATATATGTCCACACACACACACACACATATATATATATATATATATATATATGTCACACACACACACACACATATATATATATATATATATATATATATATATATATATATATATATATATATATATATATATATATATAAACAAGCAAGTAAAGCAAGCATTTGGAAAGACAGACAAAACCATAAAGAAACAAAGAAAGACAGACAAAACCATAAAGAAACAAAGAAAGACAGACAAAACCATAAAGAAACAAAGAAAGACAGACAAAAACATAAGAAAGCAAGCAAATGATCCCAAAGCCCTCTTTGTTTCCCTCCTAGTTAGAAAGCCACTCTTGGCAGAGGCAGGCAACAGATATTTGACCTCCTGTATATCAGGACTGGTTGTGGACTGGCCACAAAGAGGTAAAAGATGTGCTCTTGGAGCAAAGAATTGAGGGAGGGGTAAGGCAAAGAGGAGCTCTTGATCTCGTTTCGCAGGTGTCTAGGTGAGCATTATTGCCTTCCGTGGTCTGCCTACCTTCTGCCCTATTTACTGCTCAGGTGAATGACAAGGACGATTCCGCGTCCATTCAAGAGTGTTTCTGCACCAAGCCTATCAACGCTTTTCAGTCTTTGGTCTCCTAACAAGAGGGAAATAGCCAGACTGCAACATGCACAGCGTTTAGCTGGCATCGGTGACGTGTGATTGAAAAACAAGACTATCTTCTGGGTCGTTCTCTCTTCCTGAATGCATCGTAAAATTTGTGTACGTAACACATTGCATTTCACAATGACATTGTGTTTCTCGATACTGCGTCAACTTTATAGATTGTATGTACTTAAGACATTGTATTTCTCGACACTGCCTCAACTTTATAAATTGTATGTACTTAAGACATTGTACTTCTCGACACTGCCTCAACTTTATAGATTGTATGTACTTAAAACATTGTATTTCTCGACACTGCGTCAACTTTATAGACTTTGTAAACGTAGCATTTTCAAAATAGGATGACAGACAGAGCATAAACGTTTTCACAATCATTGCCTACCAAAAGATGCACATGTGTAAATATCTACTGCAGTGTGAGGAATGCTACTGACGAGCAACAGTTACTGCGAACACCTTAGGATGGGTTTTTTTTGTTTTACTCAAGGCTGTCCTGCTGTACTAATACAGCGATCAGCAGAGGGAATTGAGATGATGATGATAATGATGATGATGATGATGATGATGATGATAATGATGATGTCTGCATACCTTGAATCAGAATAATAGCATACACAATAAACGTCACAACTTTACCACCAGAAATGTAGGGGATATTTTGGTTAGCAGTTCCCGTACAATGACCTCATACGGGTAGCTTCGTGTGGACCTTTGGCGCTAAGACAACAACCGTAAAAAGAACGTAAACAACAGTGACAACAACAGCTTTACAGCAGTGACAACCAGGCTGAGCGAGGCTGTGTGAAATTAGATGCAAATAAGTTTTAAGAGTGAAGCAGGAATGCAGCATTAGGAATGACGGGTTGAACTAAGAACTGGTTTAATTGAAGGTACAACTGCATGTTCTGCTCGAAAAGACAGACAAGGGGGAACAGCACAGACAGACAGACAAGGCCCCCCTCAGTATTGAGGAAAATGCCGCACAGGGCGATGCCGGAAAAGTAGGAAGGGGTGGGGTGGGGGTGAGAAGTTAGAGAAGTCACAAGAAAGGTTGGTACTGTGAAGTGATCAGTCAAACAGCGCTACAGGGCAGGCCAGCAGTGTCAGCAATAGAGAGGTCATTGTGCTTGTAGGTTTATCATTGGAAGCAGCTTTCTCCACAACTTTGCTGCTACTTCTGCAGCTACTGCACCAATCTCTCTCTCTCTCTCTCTCTCTCTCTCTCTCTCTCTCTCTCTCTCTCTCTCTCTCTCTCTCTCTCTCTCTCTCTCCTCTCTCTCTCTATCTATCTATCTATCTACTATCTATATATCTATCTATCTATCTATCTATCTATCTATCTATCTATATGTCTGTTTCTCCTCTATCTCACTCCTAAACTTCACTCTCTCAATTTGGGTCAGAAGCAGGTCTTACTGTTTAGTGTTGATGGACAGTTGCCATTCACACAGTTACTGCCATTTCATAGGAATATATATATATATATATATATATATATATATATATATATATATATATATATATATATATATATATATATATACATATACATATACATATATATTGCTGCTGGTGTTGATGTTGTTGTTGATTGTTACCCAGCCTAACACTCTGAAGGTCATCCAGAATATGCTCTGTGTGTCTCACTCATCACAACGGGGTTTCTCTTTTTGTTATGCTACAAGTCTTTTCTGTATCAACTTGATTATCACAACTCTACGATTTATATTACTGTTGTATGTAAACATTTACATTTTATACCTTAAATTGGATTCCAAGTCACAAAGTTCACTCTGTGTGCTTTAGATTATTGCGTCCATGTTTATTTCATATTTACTTCAATCCATGTATGTGTATCGGCTTTACAGCACTTAATCACAAACAAGCTAACGTCATTGTTATTGTCTTTACCATAACACCTGGTCATCGCTGTGAGATCATATGAGTACATGATTGATAACAAGTGCATGACTATTTTCAACTACCTCTCCATATAGCAGCCGAAGTCTAACTTCACACACACACACACACACACACACACACACACACACACACACACACACACACACACACACACACAACACACACACACCGCACACACACACTCACACACACTCACACACACGCACACACGCACACACACACACACACACACACACACACACACACACACACACGCACACACACACACACACGCACACACACACACACACACGCACACGCACACACACACACACAAACACACACACACAGAGGGCCGGGATAGCCTGGTGGTTAGCGTGATGTACTAATCCTGATCCTGGCTGATTTCAGTTCAAGAGGATTTTTCTTCTGGAGTCAACATCAGTGCAGACTCCACTCCCCCCAAAAGTCCTTCGGAAGAGACTATAAACCGAGGTATCGTGTGCGAACGCATGCAGACCATCTTGCGCACACGTTAAAACCCGTTCCGCTTTTTGGAAGAGCAGGCCATTGTGTACCAGTGGGAACAGATGACAATATTTACAAAATTGCATACACGCGGGGATTGGATGAAAAAAGCACATGAGTGCTTGCTTATTCTATTATCCTCGATATAAAAGAATAAACTGAAAACAGACAGACAGACAGTCAGACAGACAGACAGTCAGACAGACAGACAGACAGACAGATAGAGACAGACAGAGAGAGACAGAGACAGAAGACAGACAGAGACAGACAGAGAGACAGACGGAGAGACAGACAGACAGAGAGATATCAGCTAACGAAGCAAACATAAACCAAACTAACCAAACAACAAAATGACAACAAGATAATTATACAATATACTACAGCAATACAACTACAACAACCAGCCAACATCCAAAACGACGAACAAGATAAAGAAAAAAAGGAAGAAAATAAGCATCTGCGGCTTATAGACTCATTTGCTGACACTCAGCATAAGTACTTTATCCTGGATAGCGATGAAGGCAAAGGTGTAAGACCCCCACTTCAGCTGCGAGAGACCAACTCTGTTCCTTTGTCTGAGCGACGGGGATTGCTGACCTGACTTGACTACTGTCCATTTGCTGCCGCCTTTGCTCTACAGAAATTAGACAATCAGTCTGGCTGTTGTGTTATGAGAGAGAGAGAGAGAGAGAGAGAGAGAGAGAGAGAGAGAGAGAGAGAGAGAGAGAGAGAGAGAGAACTCTGAACTCTCTGAACTCTGAACAGGTTTAATGTACATTGGCCTTTGGCCACAATACATAACAGTGAGCAAGGCTAAAAGGCAAGTGAAGGAAACGAAATGCAAAAAGAGATCGTCACATTTTCCAAGCCAGCTCTAAGCCAGCTCTCCTGGTGTGATGCACACCAAGTACATCATCCAAATAAACTAAACAATAAGACGATAAACCTTGACAGAAAAACACGAAGTCAATGCTTATAAGATAATCAAAAGAACAGCACATCTAGCAGCCACAATGACTTATACTGGAAACAAGGAGTAGCTTACAGACAACAGCACAATTACAAAATGCTTTTCTTTCGTCTGTTCATAGCATGAAAAACATACCTGGAGAGGCTGTGTCGGTGATTTTCATTTGTTCCTTTCAGCAATCTGGATAATTTCATGCATTTTGATTCTTTCAGAAATTTCTTTCTTAAATCTGTATACAAACTGCAATCAAATATGAAGTGACATTCAGTTTCTATTTTGTTCAAACAAAAAGGACAGCTTTTGTCTCTTATAGATTCGCTATATCTGTTAACATTATTATTGATAGGAAGTAAATAAAATCTTAACTGCGTATTAGCCACACGCAAACAAAACATCTCTATATCATAAATGTAATTATCCTTTTAAAAATTGATTGAAAAGACCTATGAATGCTATACCTTTCACGTTCTCTGATTGTTCCATCCCATTCTTGGATAAACATATCAATTAGTCGCTGTTTAAACAAACGTAGAAACATCTTTTCATCTCCAACACCTTGCTGCATCCATACAATGTTAACACCTGCCCCACACAGAATTGCTCTCACCTTTGAAACCCAACAGCTTTTGCCAGCTATGTCTAAATTAAGTAACATTTTGTACGCTATATGAGGCAACCTATCAACATCCATCCGCAACACTTTCAACCAATATCTTAAACAAGCTACATAAGAATTGATATACAATGGGTACCTCCCTAACTCTCCATATACCATGTTTTTTGGTGTTCTCACTGGGACACCCAAAAAACTTTTACATGCCATGACATGTACTTTTTCAATGTGGTCAAGTCTGTTTAAGCCCCATACTTCAGATGAATATAACAGAATGGGCTGAATTTTGGTATCAAAAATTTTAAAGAAACTATTTGGTGTCATTTCCTTATATTTACTAAGAACGTTTTTTTTAGTTCAATGACAGCTTTCCTTCCTTTCACAGCTAGATGTCTGGTTCCTTTTTTAACGCTGATCTTAGTTGTAAAAGTAAATCCTAGATAGCAGTAATTGTTTACTATCTCTAATTGCTTTCCACTGTAATGCCAATTTTCGTGCTTTCCTAAAAATCCACCTTTCCTGAAAACCATGACTTTTGTTTGATCAATGTTTACATTTAAGCTCATCTTACTACAGCCTTCTTTGGTGTCGTGAATCTTCTGACAAAGTTGATAATAATAATAATAATAATAATAATATATGGAATTTATATAGCGCTGAATCTTGTAAAAAACAAACAAATCGAAGCGCTTGCACTCAATCATTTACAGGCATGCAACTCTCCTTAAACATAATGAGCAACAGATTTCAAATCCATGCGCGCGCACTACGCACGCACGCACGCACGCGCACGCACGCACGCACGCACGCACGCACGCACGCGCACACACACACACACACACACACACACACGGAACAACACTTAGAAGGTGAAAGATGCTGTTGAAAATTAGGGACAGATATGTGGGGGGAAAGTCTCAGGTAGGAAATAATGTGTTTTGAGGCTGGATTTGAAGGAATCAAGTGAAGGCTTTTGACGAAGTGAAAGAGGGAGGTCATTCCAGGTGGATGGACCAGAAACAGAGAAGGAGCGACGGCCAACAGTGGTTTGTTTGAATCTGGGTGTTCGAAAGCACAAAGTATCTGCGGCTGAACGAAGGGAACGGGATGGAGTGCACAGGTGAAGACAGTTACAGAGATAAGAGGGTGCAGATTTGTGGAGACATTTGAAACAGAGGGTATTGATTTTATACTCCAGTCTTTGTGAGACAGGCAACCAGTGAAGAGATCGCAGAAGAGGAGTGATGTGTTCAGATTTTTTCTTTCTTAGGACCAGTCGAGCTGCAGAGTTTTGTATGCGTTGAAGAGAGTGGATAGATGATGCTGGTAGGCCAGCCAAAAGAGAATTACAGTAGTCTAAACGTGAAAGAATGAGAGATGTGACAAGCTTGGAAGTTGCATCAGTGGACAGATACTTGCGAATCGCGCTTATGCGCCGTAATTGATAGTAGCAAGACTGGCAGGTCTGGGTGATGAATTTTTTCATAGAGACTGTGTTGTCAAGAACTACTCCTAAATACTTCACAGAGTTGGACAAAGGAACTGACGTATTGCCGAATTCTATTGAAGTTTTTGTGATAGAGGAAAGTTTATGTTGGGTCCCTATGAGCATGGCTTCGGTTTTATCGGCATTAAGTTGTAGCTTGTTCTGAGTCATCCAGTTTTGAATGTCTTGAAGGCAGTAGGATATATTTGTCAGGAGTGAAGGCAAGTTTTCAACAGTATCGCTACACTGAAGCTGAGTATCATCGGCATAGAAATGATGATCAATAGGGTGGTTGTTTATTATATGTGAGAGTGGAGCAGTGTAGAGAGTAAAGAGGACAGGGCCCAGGACTGATCCCTGCGGGACTCCACATTCCATTTTGACAGGTTTTGATTGAATTTTGTTTACAATAACTTTCTGGAACCGGTCTGTGAGGTATGAAGTAAACCAGGTGAGGGCTGTGCCATTAATACCAAACGTATTATGGAGGCGAGAAAGAGGAATTGAGTGATCTATGGTATCAAAGGCTGCAGATAAGTCAAGAAGAGTGAGGAGGGAGATTTTTCCTGCATCAGAAGCAAGTAGAAGTGTATCAAAGTTCTGTGAATCGCCTTGCTGTTTCATACCCTCCATTTTGTATGAGTTCAGCTGGGATGTTATCGATTCCAGGGGACTTTCCCTTCTTCAATTGTTTAATAGCTGTATCTACTTCACACCTTAGTATTGGTGGGTCTTTATCTTGGTGTTCAGAGGGTTTGTCAGAAACTATGTTGGTATCTGGGCGTAGTGGGTAGTTATACAATCCCTCACAGTATTCCGTCCAGCGTTGGAGGATGGCATTGCTTTCCGTTAAAAGATTTCCTTCTTTGTCTTCAATAACAGAGGCTTTAGGTTGTGTGGTTTTAGTTAGTGATTTCAGAGTGTCGTAAGCTGTTTTGCTGTTTCCCTTGGCCATACCAACTTCGATGCTGTGGCATTGTTCTTCTATCCACGCTTCTTTGGCTTCTCTCATCTTTTTCCTCACTTCTCTGTGGCTATTCCTGTATTTGTTGTTGGCTTCTTGACTGGCAAGTACTCAGGCACTTCAACATTGACAACTGCCTCATTGAAGTCATCAAGGCACTGTACGAGAACGCAAGAAGTGCAGTTTTTATGAACAATCACATGGGCGAGTTCTTCAAGACCACGGTTGGGGTCTGTCAGGGCTGCCTTCTCTCACCTGTACTTTTCAACCTCTTCCTCGAAAACATCATGACAGAGACACTGCAAAACCACCACACTTCCATCTCCATTGGTGGAAGACCCCTTTGCAACCTCAGATTTGCAGATGACATTGACCTCATGGGTGGCAGCAAACAAGAACTGCAAAACCTCACAGATAGTCTATCAGATCGAGCGAGCGCATACGGCATGGAGGTCAGTACAGAGAAATCAAAGATCATGGTCAACAGCGCAAGTAATGACAGCACGGAAATAAAGATGAATGGAGAAATACTGGAAGAGGTGAGCCAATTCAAATACTTAGGCTCCATCCTAACAAAAGATGGCACATCAAACAATGAAGTGAAAGCTCGCATTGCAACAGCAACATCTGCTCTAGCCAGACTCGAGAGGATCATCAGAAGCAACAACATCAGCTTCTGTACCAAACATCACCTTTACAAATCCATCGTGATATCTATCCTATATGGCTGTGAATCATGGACTCTGTCAGCAGAGCTAGAGAGGAGAATCCAAGCATTTGAGAACAAGTGCCACAGAAGACTCCTCAAAATATCATACAAAGAACACAAGACCAACAACTATGTGAAAGAAGAAATCAAAAAGCGTGTGGGCCCCCAAGAACCTCTGCTCTCTACCATAAAGAGGAGAAAACTGATGTGGTTTGGTCACACCACAAGACACAACACCCTAGCAAAAACCATCCTGCAGGGAATAGTTGAAGGCAAGAGAAGAAGAGGCCGCCAAAAGAAATCATGGGTTGACAACATCAAAGAATGGACCGCCCAACCCCTGCAACACCTTCTACTAGCCACACAAGATCGTGAAGCATGGAAAAAGATCTCTGTCGCGTCTTCTCTCATGTCCCCCCTACGTCCTTTGAGACATGGGACTGAATGATGATGAATGACTACAGCATGTTTGTAAAGTATTCAATTGATTTTGGAGACCGCCTGGAGTTGTTGACAACAGCACTACATCATCTGCAAATAACAGAATGAACAGTTCCATAATATCTGGCAATACCTGGATCCCATGCTTACCCTCTTCCTTCACATCGTTTGCTAAAGGAGGATAAAGGAGGTAAAGGAGTCCCATAACCTATAAGGTCGTAGGGGAGCGAGGCATCAGAGACCTTACTTCTCTAGGGGCCAGCATATTGAGGGCGGCGCCCATCTCCTCTCCCTCGCTGCTTTACCTTCCCTGACCTTAAAGAGGGCAGGTACCCATTTAACAGCTGGGTGAACTGGGGGAACTGTACTGAAGCCAAGGCGCGCAAACGGTCACCCATCCAACTGGTAACCACGCTCGACGCTGCTTAACTTGGCTGGGGAAAAGCGAGTGCTCTGACCACTGAGCTATCCCGTCCCCATCCCGTCGTTTGCTGTCGTTGGAGGGACGTTGTTGTGGTTGCCACCTGGGGTGGGCAACTCACTCAGTCTGGCTCCGCGACTGTGCTAATACTGTCGTTAGTAGGGGGCTTAGTAGGTGGTGTCCTGCGTATGTTAGCTCAGAACAGGCACCACTGAACACCACCAAAGTGACCCAGCAGCAGTGCAGGGCCCCTCTGGCGGGTGGCCCCACGGCGGCCTGATAGTGATGGGCTCCCTGTGGACTTCCGACCCTGAGGATGAGACATAACAAATCTGGGTGTGGTTGTGGCGGGGAGATTGGAATGAGCGGCGTGGGAACAGTAAGACGGGGGTCGTCAGAAGATGAGGCAGCAAAAAAAAAAAAAAAAAAAAAAAAAAAAAAAAAAATATATATATATATATATATATATATATATATATGCGCGCGCACGCTGATGCTTTCATGTTGTAAAGACAGAAACAGGCAGATGTACATACTCAGTCAGAAACCAAATAAAACACTGCGAAACTAAAATGGGGACAGAAATTTGAAGTTTCTGTGGCTTTGTTTTTTCCATATTTTTTCTGGCCCCCAAATGTCATTATAAAACATGACAGAGGACAAGTTTGCAAGGAAACAATGTTCGTGCTACTTGGCAGAGAATCAAAAATGTCAGCAGTAAACATGGTAGCTGACCCACAAAGGTCAAAGATTAGTCTTTAGGGGGTTTAAAGTTTTGATACAAGCTCTTACATTCAAGAGGCTGAAGAACCACCCAATGCACACAAAAATGTCAAACTCAAAGTGCAGGTTTAAACACAGCAGCTTTGTGCACAATGTGCGAAGACTTGAGAGGCTGGATCCTGAACTGATGCAACAAGGGAACAAAGAAATTCCAACCCACTCCACAGTACCAGCATGGAAGAGAGAGAGATAGCAGTTCCCAGAAATCAGAGACACAGTTCCTGGCATCTTACCATAAGGAACATAGTCAGAGCATGTGAGAAAAGTACTTACGCTACAGTACATAGAAGAGAGCTATCCAAGAGAACTCTGAACACGTGCATTCACGAATGCATCAGCAGAAGATGCTACTAAAAATGGAGGCGGTGGAGTCTTCATGTTCTCAACAAACTCCAGGGCCAAAGCAGATGCACTGTTGACATCAGCCAACAAACTCTGCACCAACAGAGGAAAGTCACCCCAGAGTTGTCATCTTCTTAGATGTGCTGTCTGTGCTTCATGCCATTCCAAACTTACCGAACAAGGGATTTAATGCCCTTGCCTCCGCTCTTGTTGCCATGCAACAGTCTACTGAGCATGCAATGGGCTTCTTCACGCTACAACATCCATGGCAATAAGAAAGCGGATCTACTGGTGAAGATAGGAGGTCAGATACCTCAAGATGAACAGAAAGTGACATATGAAGAAGCAAACACAATAGTGAAGGAAAAGAAAAAGAGGACATGGCTTCAGCAGCACCTGATTTCGATAGTAACGATGACTTCTGCAGTCTGGATACTCATACATGTTCACTGTGTTCCACATTGGTGATTCTGGGACGTGTGCCTGTGGCACTTCTCCCATGAAAGTGGAACACTTCCTCCAGGCCTGCCCAAAACCTGAGGACTGATATCTGGCTTACTGACCTGATGATGAGAGACAAGGTATTTGGACCCCTGGAGAGCCTTTAGCATACCACAGCATTTGTCAGGGCATCTGAAGTTGCTGTCTGAACGTTCGATGATGAAGAGGAAGAAGTCTTCAGGGGGTCTGTAATAAGAACTTGCTAGACCATTCACACACAATTTTTATTCGTTTTGAAGAAAATGATTTTTAGATGACATAAA
>CM054137.1:12416270-12428377 GCA_028751875.1 Rapana venosa
GTAAAATCTTGTGTTTTTGTTAATGATGGAGCCTGTTCAGAATATTTGAAAAATTTTACTGGTGTTCGTCAAGGGGATAGTCTTTCTCCTGTTTTGTTTTCTATTTTTCTGAATGATTTGGAACAATATTTGACAGATAAAAATTGTTTGTCATTGAATATTCAACTTTCATCGGATGGAACAATGTTAACTAGCTATGTCAAGCTTTTAATTTTGCTATATGCTGATGATACTATTTTATTCTCTAATACAAAGAAGAGGTTACAAGATGCTTTAGACAATTTATATGCTTACTGTTCTCAGTGGAAACTTGTTGTGAATCCAGTGAAAACAAAAATCATGGTTTTCGGCCGCAATAGATCTCGTAACATGTTTACGTATGGTGGAAAAGCGTTAGAAGTTGTTAATAGTTTTAAATATTTAGGAATTAACTTTAGTAAGAGTAGTAGTTTTGCAAAATGCAAAAAAATGCTTATGATAAAGCTACTAAAGTTATGTTTAGTTTGTTAAGGACTGCACTGCAAAAAGAACTACCTACACATGTGACACTTGATTTTTTCGATAAAATCGTTGTACCTGTTTTGTTGTATGGATGTGAAATTTGGGGATATGAAAACCTAACAATAATTGACAAGTTTTAGTTAAGATTTTAAAAGTATATTTTTCGTTTAAAGCGTACAACGTCAACTTTGCTAGTATATGGAGAAATGGGCAGATATCCTTTGTCTATTTTGGTCTCTGTTCGAATGGTCCGTTTCTGGATGCAGCTGCTTGACATCCAGTCTGAAAAGCTATCCTCAAATGTTTATCAGATGATGAAAGATTTACATGACAAATATTTGATTCAAATCATCATGGCTAAGTAAGATAAAAAATATTTTAGTACAAAGCGGATTTGACTGTTTGTGGGAGAGACAGTTTTGTTCAAGTATTCATTCTACAAGTTCACATATCATAGCCCTCTTAATAGAAAATTTTGTTAATGAATGGAGAACTGAGCTATGGAGTAATAGTAAATGTCTTTATTATAAAAACTATAAAATCGATTTTGGTATGGAAAAATATATACTTGTCTACCAGATGTATATGTTTACACTCTTATGAAGTTTCGTTGTAGCTGTCACAAGCTTCCTATTGAGGTTGGACGTTTCCGTAATATACCAAGGGAAGAAAGAATATGTTCAAAATGCAATATGTCTGTTTTAGGGGATGAATTTCATTTTATCATGGAATGTCCCCACTTCAAACATTTACGGCAAGATTTTATTTCCCGACATTTTCTTCAACCCATGTCCAGTTATAATTTTTGTAGGCTAATGAAATGCAAATCTCGAAAAGTTCTCCTGTCGCTCTCAAAATTCATAAGATTTGCAGGTATTTCTTGAAATTTCAATTGTCTTTCATATGTGTAGATTATGTCTTTTAAAGAAATGTGTATACTTAAAAATAGTATTGAGTCATTAGTACTGTTTGCTTATCATTATGCGATGAACTCTTGCTTTTCAGTTACTGTTAGTATTCATGTTATTTTTGGGTATATTGCTGTTAGGTTTATTCTCCTGTTCAATTTGTTTGTAATCCTCCGTAGCCCCAAAAGAGTGAAAGGAATTAAATCTTGAATCTTGAATCTTGTGTGTGTGTGGTGTGTGTTGGTGTGTGTGTGTTGGTGTGTGTGTGTTGTGTGTGGTGCCATTGAGTCAAATAAATTCTTATGTGCAATGCATTTCTATAAGGAGCCAGAAATAGTTTTCAAAGAAGACAAGTTCTAAACAGCCATGAGATGATAGCGTGTTTTGGCAAAATACCTTATCTACATTTCTATTTTTTGTGTGTCTTCCACAAAGAACACCTTATACAAATTGTGTATCACCTGATTAGATTTTGACGTAATCAAAATTAATGAAGGACAGCCATCACCATCGTAACCACCACCACCTCCATCATCATTATAATTATTACCAGCTGTAGTTGCTGCAGGAGAAAGAAACAAACACGCAAATGTAGTCACACCATATTGAGCGAGAGAGAGGGAGGAGAGAGAGAGAGAGAGAGAGAGAGAGAGAGAGAGAGAGAGAGAGAGAGATATTCATTTATTCATTCTTTTATAGCGTGGATAATGGAATAAGCACTTATGTGCTTTTTTACATCCAGTACCCGTGTGTATGCGGCTTTGTTAATTTTGTCATTTGTTCCCACCGGCACACAATGGCCTACTCTTTCGAAAACCATAATAGGATTTAACGTGTGCGCAATATGTTCTGCGTGCGTTCGCACACGGGGCCTCGGTTTATAGTTCCATCCGAAGGACTTTTGGGTAGAGTGGAATCAGTACTGATGTTAACTCCAGGGGTAAAATCCCTTGAACAGGATTCGAACTCGGGTCGTCAGATTGTGAGGGCAATGTTCTAATCACAAGGCTACCCCATCCCCCATAGGGAGACAGAGACACACAGAGGGAGAGCGAGAGAGAGCGAGAGAGAGAGAGAGAGAGAGAGAGAGAGAGAGATAATTGAATTGAATTGAATGTATTGCCGTTAAGCCATACAGGCCATGCAGCAAGCGCCGGTATTACATATACTTCGACGCGATCACAGCAATGGCAATGCCTTATTTATTTTTTATTAAGTTAAATGATGGTATTTCAAAGAGCAACTGTCACTGACACACACGCAGCGGCTATCCTGGTCACATTCAGCCAAGGTAGAAACAGATGGTGTTGTGGAGAGCGTGCAACTGTCGCAAAGCTCGTGCTTCTGTCTCTGCTACTTAGTGTTAGGGACATGCTTTCCTCTCCGAAAGTTGGCCAGCCTGACACATTCTTCATCTAACATGTTTTTCTGTTCCTGTTTGATGTACCAATATACCCAGCCCCCAGACTGCACATCATAGGAAAACTCTAGCACAATGTCATGAGATTTGCACAAAAGAACATCAGCATCATTTGATCTGTGTAACGCAACTTTTCTGAACAGTTTGTTTCTGTCTTTTCTTTGCAAATGATTCTGCACAGAATGATGTCAGTGTTCCCACATAGTTGTTCACTGAACTTGCTTCAAACCCAGTGATCACACTGTCTATTGGAGGATCAGGTTCTATATGCAGTGGTGGTAGGTTTACCTCACACAGAAGGTTTGATAGACTTCTTCAGCACCTCAGTCACTGTCAGTGCCACTGTAGTCCAGGTGTGCAGGTGTAGAAGGGTGTGAATCAAAATCCTGTGAGCTGTGCAATGTGTCCGACACAGTTTGTTTTCATCAATTCTATCACCTTGTTCTCTAACCTCTTCTAACCATGGTCACTGCTGTTGTTGCTGCTGCTGTTGTTGCTGCTGTTCCTGCTGCTTTGCTCTCTGCTGGTCGCACCGTATCTGGCTGGGAGGTTTCCATCTGTAGTACTGAACTTGAGAGTGTTGGCTCAGCACGGTCCGCCATGTTTCCTTACATTTCACAGGCTGGCTTGAACCTCAACACAAAAACTGTGGAGTCCCCTTGGCCAGTGATTTTCCAGCTAGAGACGGATTTTTCTGACAGAAGGGCGGTTAGGGTCTTTTCAACAGTCACTGGGAGTCAAGTAACTGGCATTTTGACAGTAAATTTGAAACATTTCACGTAGCACAGGTGAAAGGCGTCTTGTCACCTGTTTCGTCTAGTCTTGGGAAAACAGAGAGAGAGAGATTTCAACTCATTTATGCTGATTGCAGCTGAAAATAACTCCTGTTTAAACCAGTTGTGTGCGCGAGCAGATCTTTAATTACAACTAAATAGTTTTGCACCTGGCAAAATCTTTAAATCCTACACATCACTAGACAAACAAAGATACACCTGGGACAATAATAGTAAGAAGGAAAAAAGTAAGAGACCTATAAGAGGAAAACTACGAACACAAGGAAGACTAAAAAAAAGTGAAAGCAAAAGAGAAAAGAGTACAAGTACAACAATGTGCAGACTAAGTTAGATAAGAAAAGAAGAGAGAGAGAGAGAGAGAGAGAGAGAGAGAGAGAGAGAGAGAGAGAGAGAGAGAGAGAGAGAGAGAGAGAGAGAGAGAGCAGGTTTGCAATAATATTAACATAATTTCAAAAAAAACATCCAACCCTTTAAAGATGTAAATAACTATATTCACACCACCACCACCACCACCACCACCACCACCACCACCACCACCACCACCATCCACCACCACCACCACCACCACCACCACCACCACCACCATCATCATCATGATGACAAGTACGACAACGACGATGACGGTGATGATTATGGTGACAGTGATGATGATGATGAGGAGGAGGAGGAGGAAGAGGAGGAGGAGGAGGAGGAGGAGAAGGAGGAGGAGGAGGATAACAACGACGACCATGACAAACGTCAAATGAAAGGCTGAATGACGACAATAGTGGTGATAATAGACAGGTTCAATATACCTTCGAAAAAAGAAAAGTCAAATCAGAAAGATTCATTAAGTACTTAAAGAAGCTGGTTTTAAATCTTGTAAAATTAGATTCAGATTTTAGGACCTCTGGAACATCCTCCAGAATAAATAAGGTTAGGTTTACTAAGATTAACTGTTGTGAAAGGAATATTTAACTTGTGTGAGTGTCGATAATCAATATCAGTAAACATATTCTTTAGAGTATGTAGATCATTACAATGGAGTACTAGCATAAGAATACTTTTATTGTATAAAAATTGGGAGGGAAGGGGAAGCATTTTTACTTGTTTTTCGTCAAAGTCTGTTAAAATAGATGACTTATAAATGATGATTTTAAGCCTCCTTTGTGAACACTAAGCAACAGTTTCAGTTCATTTTTACTTGCTAGATCCCAGAGTGTATAAAATATCATTATGAGATTGTATATATGCATAACAGAATAGCTTCCTAACATGGAAGTTCAAAAAGTGCTTTTAAAAAAGTTGATTCGGCTTTGATGCTCTATTTCCATACATTTTTCTGATTAAAGGAGACGAGAAGTTATTATCTATTGTTACGCTTTTTATTTTACAATTCACTTCTTCGACTTTTATGCTAGACAATGTAAGAGAGGGTAATGGCTGAGTAATGTTTTAATGTTTTTCCTAGTGGTAATCATCATGAATTTAGTTTTATTGGGATGAAGAGACATGTGGTTTAAGTGCGTCCACTCAAAAAGGTTGTTGATACACTTTGCATTATATGCATGGGCATCAGAGTTAGTTGTTTCAACGGTGGCGTCATCAGCAAACATGTCGCACTGAATATTATGGATAGAGAGAGATCGTTGATTGATAGCGAAAACAGTAGGGGGCCGAAAACTGAACCTTGAGGCACACGTAAGTGTTTGGGAGAAAAACAGAGACAGAAGCACTTGGAGACACGCTGTCTATCAGAAAGAAAAGAGGAGATTAACTCCAGACTACTATGATAAAATTGGTAAAGTGCTAATTTTGTAAGATGTTTACTACTTATAACATCAATTAAGTTTTGCGGAATAAACAAATAATACTTCAGTAAAGAGAGAGAGAGAGAGAGAAGAGAGAGAGAGAGAGAGAGAGAGAGAGAACAGACAGACAGAGGGGGGGGGGGGTGTTAACAGGAAGCGAGATGAGAGAGAGAGATATATAGAATGAATCAATGAAGCAATGAATTAAACTTTTTTATAAAGGTAAAAGAATAATAACAATGGTGGCTCTTGTCATCCTGCCATATGTTAAAAATAAATGTAAGACAATTAAACAATTATTCAATTCAATAACCAACCAATGAATCACCTAAAGAATTGTGGGAAATGGTAATGACATGCATAACCAAACAGATAAAGAGAGTCACAAAAGGGCGGAGAGCGAGAGAGAGACCGAGAGAGAGAGAGAGAAACAGAGAGAGACAGAGAGACACAGCAACAGAGAGAGAGAGAGAAAGAGAGACACAGCGACAGAGAGAGAGAGACAGACACAGAGAGAGACAGACAGACAAAGACAGAGAGACACAGCGACAGAGAGAGAGGCAGAGACAGACAGAGAGACAGACAGACAGACAGAGAGAGACAGAGAAAAGAGATATACAGCGACAGAGAGACAGACAGACAGAGAGAGACAAAAAAGACAGAGACAGAGAGACACAGCGACAGAGAGACAGACAGACAGAGACAGAGAGACACAGCAACAGAGAGAGAGAGAGACAGACAGACAGAGACAGAGAGACACAGCGACAGAGAGAGAGAGACAGAGACAGAGAGACACAGCGACAGAGAGAGACAGAGAGGGACAGACAGAGAGAACAGACAGAGACAGAGAGACACAGCAACAGAGACAGACAGACAGACAGAGAGAGAGACAAAAAGACAGAGACAGAGAGACACAGCGACAGAGAGACAGACAATCAGAGACAGAGAGACACAGCGACAGAGACAGAGAGACACAGTGACAGAGACAGAGAGACAGACAGAGAGAGAGACAAAAAGACAGAGACAGAGAGACACAGCGACAGAGACAGAGACAGAGAGACACAGCGACAGAGAGAGAGAGAGACAGAGAGACAGACAGAGACAGAGAGACACAGCGACAGAGAGAGACAGACAGAGACAGAGAACACAGCGACAGAGAGAGAGAGCAGACAGACAGACAGAGAGACACGAGTGACAGAGAGAGACAGACAGACAGACAGAGACACAGCGACAGAGAGAGACACACACAGACAGACAAAGACAGACACAGCGACAGAGAGAGAAAGAGAGAGAGAGACAGAGACAGACAGACAGACAGAGAGACACAGCGACAGAGAGAGAGGGGGAGGGAGAGAGAGAGAACAAGGAGAAAGGAGAAGGGAGGGGGCGCGCTGCACTTCTCCTTCTCAGCTTCGTAGCTCCTGAAGAGTACAAGAAAAAGGAGAACAAGAAAAAAGAACAGGAAAGAGAGAAAGAGGAGGAAGCGGGGAAAGAAGAAAAGGTGGAAGAAGGAGGAGAAGAGAAGGAACAAAAAAAATCAGAAGCTGCAACTACGCAAGTTAAACACTCGTACATAATATCAAATGATCACAATCACAACAAACACAACAACATACACGACAGGGAGAGAGGAAAAAACTAACAGAGAGACAGACATCGTGTAAAAGGGACAGAACGTGACATGAAGACAGACAGACAGACAAACAAAATGGTCACACAGACACCAACTCCAATAGAACTGACACACACGGGTGCACAAGCGACTACACAGGCACGGGGTGACTGAAAAGAAGCGTATGGCTGTCGCTGTGTGTTTTGCATAGCGTGTGGACAGAGGCAACACCATCTGCATACCAACTACATCACAGCCACTTCTTCCACCAACACTGGCACAGTGTAGAGAACCGTCAGACTCCCCAGCGCTACAGACACTTCAGTGTTGCTGGACACTTCTGGGCAGTTTGCACAATAAATGAACATTGTTATGAAAGAAAGCAAGTGAATGAGCTAGCAAGAGAGAGAGAAAGATATAGAGAGAGGGAGAGATAGAGAGATAGACAGAATGAGAGAGAGACAGAGAGACAGACAGACATGCATACAGTGAAGATGGGGAAGTAGGGAGAGAGACAGAGAAAGGGAAAGGGACCATGAGAAATGAAAGACATGAAACAGAAGAAACAGGTGAACAGACAGATACAGAGAGACTAAGACAAGCAGAGAAAGAGGGAGATGTAGAAAAAAAGGGAGTCAGTGGGAATGAGAAACAAGCAGCAAGACCAAGACAGTCGGTCAGACAGACAGACAGACAGCAGACAGACAGACAGCAGACAGACAGACAGCAGACCGACCGACAGACAGACAGAAAGCTGACAGACAAACATATATATAGAGAGCGACAGAGACAGAGAGCGACAGAGACAGAGAGAGAGACAGAGACAAAGAGAGAGAAGTCAGTAGGTTTGAGCTCATTTAGGAGGCTTCTGTAGCTGAAAACAGTTGATGTTTAAACCATTTGTGTGTGTGTGTGTGTGTGTGTGTGTGTGTGTGTGTGTGTGTGCCCGCAGGCAAACCTTCAATTAGTGCTAACTATTTTCGCACCTGGCCAAAGCGTTATATCATAAACATCACTAGCTGGGAGAATATACACCCGTGAACAAGAAAAAATTACAAGAAGGAGGAGGAGGAAAATAAGCAGAAAAAGAAGTGCAAGAACAAAAAAGACAAAAAAACCGAAAAAATACAACAGTTAAAAAGGTAGAAAGACAAACAGAAAACAGAAAACGTAGAATAGTTGATGGAAGTGTTTGATTTGCAATGGATAAATAAAATAATGAAAGAAAGAAACAAACAACAAAAGAAAAAAAGAAGGAAAGAAAGGGAACACAAAACAAGCAAGCAAGCAAGAAAGAAAGAAAGAAAGAAT
The DNA here is from genome assembly GCA_028751875.1 of Rapana venosa. NCBI lineage: Eukaryota > Metazoa > Mollusca > Gastropoda > Neogastropoda > Muricidae > Rapana > Rapana venosa. Next base: position 12,424,607 of record CM054137.1, read on the forward strand.
GAATGAATGAAAAATGCAAAGAAGGAATGGAGGAAGAAAGGAAGGAAGGAAAAAAATGCAAACAAACAAGCAAAACAAAAAAAGGTCAACAGAACGTAAACCATGACATCAGAGAGACAGACAGAGGGACCATGCACGCTGACGAACATCTGCTCGCATCGCATGAACACATGTATGCAAACAGAAAAAAGAAAACACCTAATGGGAGGTGCTGCTTAAGCAACGTGCTCTCCTGGGGGAGAGCAGCCCGAATTTCATGCAGAGAAATGAGCTGTGATGGTAAGTGGTAAATCAATCAACCAAACACACACTCGAATACGCAATACTCAAATACAATGACTGAAAAGAAGCGTATGGCTGTCGCTGTGTGTTTTGCATAGCGTGTGGACAGAGGCAACACCATCTGCATACCAACTACATCACAGCCACTTCCTCTCCCAACACTGGCACAGTGTAGATAAAACAACAACAAATAATAAAAGAAAGAAAAACACAACAAAACAAAAAACACAAAAACAACAAAAGAACCCGAAATAGCAAATAAACCAAGAGCAGAATAAAAAGCAACAGCAACAAGGGGAGGGGGGGGGGGGGCAACCAAATAATCCCCCCCCCCCCCCCCCCCCGTAAAAAAAATCCATGATATAAAGGAGAATAAACCAAGTAAATAGTATCATTTTGGCTAACAGAAAAATAACGTCAACAAATTCATTGTACTTTTTTTTTACAGGGAAAGCAACGGCAATAGTAAACTACACAAAACAATTGTTATGTAAGCAGACTTTAGAAGATTATGCAAAATCAATTTACACCCCACGTACACGTACAATAACAATAACAATGTATGGAATTTATATAGCGCTGAATCTTGTAAAGCAACAAATCAAAGCGCTCAGACGTACACGTACACGCGTGCACACCCCCCACCCCCACCCCACACACACACACACGCCATGCATCAATGCCAAAACAATATCTTTATGAATATCATATATAGTCATAGAAATGGACATGTACACATTGAAATTAAGCTATAAATAAGTGTTATACTCAAAACAGTGAGATATTGAAACAAACCATTGACTAAATTTCAATACAAAGAACTTACGAAATAAAATTGAAATATTAAATCTGAATAAAGCATTTAACAGGATACAAACTGTAAACACGACAAGTAAATCTATAAGCAAAACAATAAATGAGCAAGAGAGAGAGAGAGAGAGAGAGAGAGAGAGAGGGAGAGAGAGAGTACACAGTACATTTTCAACCCATATGATATTGCATACAATTTCAATTCACCATCACTATCATCATTATCACTCGGTGTGATTTAACATTGTACATGTTAAAAACATCCTAGAGTTATGATAGATACGTAAAGAAGTAGGATAGTGGAAATTATTTCTAGAAATCAGTTTCAATAACACAATAGCGAGATATAAGTAAAACATTCGCAGCTGGAGAGAGAGAGAGAGAGACAATGACAATGACAATGACAAAAATTTAATGTGTTAGGTTTTTCAACCCCTTCACAAACGGGTAGTTGGGGGAGGGGATCGAAATCGAAAGATACAACAACAAAATAGAACACTGTACAATATCAACGATTCTTCGCGAGCGGTAACCAGAACGCGGTATTGTTTATACATAATTGAACATGTGTGCAAATGTCACTGTAAAAGGTAGCGGATAACGGATATCGTAGTAGGATGGAGGAACTGTCACACACAGAGCGGCACTAGCGGTGTGGTTGTACTGCTGGCTGGTCACTGGGCGTGTCCGGAAGATTCCCAACTTTGGCTGCTTTCAGTATGGACTCGAAGCCCCTGTCCATTGTGTTTTCCAGTTTTTGTATATGTTCTATCAACATCTGGCAATCCTCGGGGGACACTGTGGTGCTGCTTCCGGATTCACTGATTGCATTGACACTTTCTGCATTGGTTTTGAATGGTTTCACTACCCCCCTGTTCTCCCTCACATCTTCCACAGAGCTGTACTCTGTCAGTGTCACAGGCGCTGTTGTTGGTGCGTCACTGCAGACACACATGACATCTTCATTTCCAATACTGTTGTCCGTGTCAGATTTGTCATGCCAGTCTCTTAGCGTCAATTCGTGCGGCTGCACTGTCACTGACACTGGGTCGACACCACACAAGCTTGACGGAGACGAGAGGGCTGGCCGTGTTGCACGTGCGGATTGAACAGCACAGCGAGGAGTGCCAGTGGGCGTGTCACCTATGACTGTGTCCAAAGCAGTTTTATTTTCGGCATTATAAAATAAACTTGGGGGTGTCGGCAAAAACAAATCTGAAGGGGAGACAGGATTTTCATGTTGCTTTTCCATCAATCTGACCTTATGTGTCTCCACCCTCCTTTTGTCCCTGGCAATTTGCGCTGCCCCTTTCCTGCGGTACACAACACTGTCACACTGGCTGTGTGTTGCTTGATGTTGGTGGGCTGGTGACAGGCGCAACACAATAACGGTTTGATTGTCTCTGCCGTCGATTTTGAAGGAAGTTAACGCCATTTCCTGCAGAAAGGTGTTCAGAACCGTTTCTAAAGAGGAAGGTAGACCTGTTACTGGCATACTGGAGGCCTTTCTGGTAGAAAACACTAAATTTGTTTCACTCACTTTTGTAACCACGTCTTGCTGGTAGCCAAGCAAGGGACGTCACCCCAGAGAGAGAGAAAGAGAGAGAGAGAGAGGATAATGTGGTATAACGTAAGGGAGGATACATTTGTTTTGTTTCCAACAGATCAAGTTTGTTATTTCTGATGCATCAAGCGGATGATAAAAAGACTTTTGAAGATTGTTGATGATTAGTGTTGTCTAAATGAATCAGGAAGGGAGTTACACAGCACAGGGTCTAAGTAAAGTAAGCTAGATTTGAACAAATCTATTCTTGAGATTGGGACACTCGACTTTTCAGTATTTCTGGCATAATTCATTGGGAACTTGTCTTTTAAGGATAAGGGAACAGTTCCTGTCATTGTCTTAAACATCATAAGGCCTTTGTTAAATTTTGGTCTTTGGTATGGTTGAAGAATATTAAACTTAGTATAATCCCCTTCTAGCAAGGTTGTCTTCTTCGAAAGGAAAGTTTAAGATCAGTTTATACAGGCTAAATAACGGTTTCATAGTGTTTGCACAAGCAGAACCCCTCAGGATTGAAGCGTAATCTATTGAAGATTGTATATAAGCTTGAAAGAATAGTTTCCTTGCATGAAAGTCAAGAAAATGTTTAATATTTAGTCAACTGGCATACTCTTTGGGACATTTATTTTCATAAATGAGATATGTGATAGTACCAGCTGAGATTTTCATTGATTGTTACTCCTAGAACTTTGTGGTGAGATGTTTTTTCGATTGCTACCCTCTTAATATGGATTGGAAAAAGTTTGAGAAACATGTTGTCACTTTTTCTGGAAGTGATAAGCATGCATTTTGTTTTTTGGGGGGTGTATAGACATGTGGTTCAGTTCAGTCCATTTGACAAGATCATCAGCGCTTTTTTGTAATGTCTTTGCAAGAGAGTTAATGTCGGTATGGCTCGTATGTATGATTGTGTCATCAGCAAAACGTTCACATTTGGATTTGATATGGAGAGGAAGGTCATTTATGTCTAATTAAAAGAGAATTGGTCATAAAATGCATCCCTGTGGTACTCCATAATGAATGGGTTTTAGTGTGAATATGGACGTAGCTATTGAGACACAATGTTGCCTGTTTGTAAGATAAGAAGCAAGAAGTTTTATGGTATTTGTAGAGAG
>CM054137.1:12428877-12463877 GCA_028751875.1 Rapana venosa
TCTAATGAGTCAGACAGTGCTACAATGCAATTATCCCATACGATGTCAGCATGGTTAAAATGTGGCAAACTGAAAGATTTACACATTATTTCAGGGGCTTTTATATTAAGCTTGCTTTTATTAAGTCTTTAGACAAGAGACTACCATGGTCATAGATTATGATATAACGTTTTTAATGTGGTCATCCCATTTGCAGTTGCCTTAGAGAACAAAAAGTGTGTATACTAATCGGCGCTCTCGAGGAGAGTCAAATCAATGATAATGGTAAGAGCGTGTAATCATCTCGGTGAAAGTTTAACAGTTTTGTTTTTTCTGCATTAACGGTTCATTTCCAGCTCTTAGCCCAGGTACATATCGTTTCAAGATCAGAATTATGTACTTCACCATGGATGGTTGGGTCAATAAGTGCCAGAGAAATTGTCGTGTCATCAGCAAATAATTTAATATCGGACTGAATGCCATTAACAATATCATTTATGAAAATAAGGAATAGAAGTAGGCCTAATACTGAGCCCTGTGGAACGCCTGCAGCTACATTTTTAAAATCGGATTTATCACCTTTAATGACAACTGCTTGGATGTGATCAGAAGATAATCTTGAAACCACTCCAAAAGTTTGCCACGAATACAACTTGCATTTGATTTGTGTATAAGTTTGTGCCGATGTAATCAGAAGCTTTGGATATATCAAAATAACAGCTTGCGTTGTGACTCCGTGATCCATTGCGGAGTAGACATTATTGTAAATACACAACTCTTGGTAACTCTTGACCTGGAGGAGAACAGAAAATGATAACTTGAAATAAATGAATATACTTTTATGTATACATCTTTCCAGGACTTTACCAACACAGTTCAGCAGTGAGATTGGCTGGTAGTTATTGCATATTTCTTTGTAGGAATTTCATGTAGAGGATTCACTTAGGTTGTATTCCAAATTTGTGAAAACTTTGAATCTCTGAGATGTCTGTTGAAGAGACTGATTAAATGGCCTAAGATAGATAGCAAAGATAATAATAATAATAATAATAATAATAATAATAATAATAATAATAATAATGGAATTTATATAGCGCTATATATTGCAGAGACAAATGAAAAGCGCTTGTACTCAACTTATTCTTACACAGTCGTATAACCAGTAGCAATTAATAGTTCCAACAAGTCCGAATGTGCACGTACGCACGCACGCACGCACGCACGCACGCACGCACGCACGCACGCACGCACGCACGCACGCACGCACGCACACACACACACACACACACACCCTGACAGGGCATAGAATCTCGGCTGTTGAAGGCAGGGAAAAGCTATGAGATGAAGCAGGAGAAGAAAATCTTATGTTTAAAATAAATATGTCTTGAGACTGAATTTAAAAGTATCATAAGGCTTTTGGCGGAGAGAGAGAGAGGGAGGTCATTCCAGATCGATGGACCAGAAATAGAGAAAGAGCGACACCCGACGGTGGATTGGTTGAATCTAGGTATTCGTAATGACGAGGTATCTGCAGCAGAGCGGAAGGAGTGTACAAATGACGACATTCACAGAGGTAGGAAGGTGCTGTTTTGTGGAGACATTTGTATCAGAGGGTACTGATCTTATGGTTTACTCTCTGTGGCACAGGCAGCCAGTGGAGAGATCGCAAGAGAGGGGTAATGTGCTCAGATTTTTGTCTTTCTGAGGACTAGTCGAGCTGCAGAGTTTTATATACGTTGAAGGGAGTGGATTGATGATGCTGGCAGACCAGCCAAAAGAGAATTGCAATAGTCCAGACGTGAAAGAATGAGAGACGTAACGAGTTTGGATGTGGACAGGTACTTTCAAATTGCACAAATGCGCCGTAATTGATAGTAGCATGACTGGCAGGTCCGGGTGATGAATTTTTGCATAGAGAGTGTGTTGTCAATAATGACCCCTAGATACTTCACAACAGTTAGATGCGATGCGGTTAACAGTTTGTTGTGAATAAGATCTGACCCTGCTGCTTTGTTTGCTCTAAGCTTAAGATTAACACCTTTGATATGCAAACATATTAATAATAATACATGGAACTTATATAGCGCTATATCTTGAAAAGACAAATCAAAGCGCATGCATTCAACCTAATCTTACACAGTCATGCAATCAATGATAAATGATCAATAGTTTAAACAAACAGATATTTACAAACATAGTGCCCTGCAGACAAAATATATGAAATAAAATTTCAATAGTCAAATGTTTTACAAAAGCACACACACACACTCACTTAGTGTATATATTAGTCACCTATCATAAAGTCTAAGTGCTAGCCTTTCAGATGAATTCATATAAAAGCAATCTATCGTGTGCTGCATGTATGTTGTAGTTGTTAAGACACTTCTACCAAATAGATTCGTCACAAGGGCAACATCTTTGAACACAGAAATGAATCGTAAAAGCAAAACAGCAAGACCAATACACGCAGACAGGAAAAGGCCATTGCTGCACCACCATGCAGTGGCGACACAATCCCCACCACTGAGCAGAACAATAATTATGACTTTCAGGCAGAGACAAGTACTGGGACCGCAGATGCTACATGAAACAACATTCTGATGAGAAAACTTTTCGCACACTTACTAACTCACTTAGTGATATGCATGCAGCAGAAAGAAATGAAGCAGCCATTTCAAGAGAATATGAAGAAGAATCTACGTTGTAGAGGGGGAAGAATTCTAAGAAGAATTCGCAGAAGAAATTTGAACAAGAAAGAAGTCAGTCAAAGCAAAACACAAACCAATACCACGAGACAAAAAACATTGCTGCACAATTGATGCACACAATCCACCATGACAAAAATAAATACTTTCATGAGGTAAAACATTCCAAAATGAATTAATGAAAAACTCACTTGTCATTATAATTCACGAGATGCGCGCGTGAGAATGCAAAAAAATGCAAGCACAAGCACGAAATAAGAAGAAACAGAAAATCAAAGCAATGGCGAAGAAGAATTAAAAAAAAACCATGTCAAAGTCATAAAAACTTATATTTACGCAACCATAGCAATACATATACACCAGGCGCGCGTGTGAACCATCAAATCCAACACACAAAAATGATAATTTCAATGTTTAAAAACCAAATGACTTAAAAAGATTACTTGACATAACACACACACATACACACACACCGCGCGCGCACACACACACACACACGCACGCACACACCACACACACACACACCAACACACACACACCAAGAACACAATGATTAAAAAACCATGCAGAAACAAAAATTATTAAAGAAGAATTCCCAAACGAGTACAGCAATGCAAGGCGTAGAGAGAACAAAGTGCACACCAACACACAACACTAAGTAAGAATTAAGTTTTAAAGATCAATAGAAGAAAAAAGATAGAAACAAGACAACAACAATCAAGAATCCAACACCCAACAACACACACAACAAGACAACACACGTACCACATCAAACTCAGATTAAAAGAATGCGGGAAAATCGAAATAAAAAAGATTACAGGGAAGAAGAATGCAAAAGAAGAAGATAGATAGAGAGATAATAAAAGAAGAAAGAAGAAGATAGTGTACAATATAAATATAAGAAAAGAAAAAATAATATATAATAAAATTTTCAATAAATAATGTCCAAGAAAAATAGGAAGAACTTCGCCTGAACTAAATTTTTAATGAGGAAATAGATAAAAAGCCCTTAAAACCAGCATCATGGAAGACAAATAAAATAAACAAATAAAAAAATGATAAAAGTTAATAGTGGATGGACAAATATATAATATATAAATAGATTAAATATTATAAATGTAGAAAAATGATAAATACATATATAATTTAATAGAAAGAACTGAATCAACAAACCAATTGAACGCAAAAATAAGCACTATAGCCCCCTTAAAAACAATCCACCCCCAAAAAAATGACAACAAACACAAAAAACCAATAAAATGATAAACACTAATGTGATACAAACATGAACATGAAAACCACAAATAGCAACACACACAAACAATGAAGACCTGACACAAACAAAACAAGCAAGAAAAACAAGACCAATTGAACGCAAAACACACTCCTCCCTGCCACCCCACTCACACCTAAAAAAACAATCCTTCTCCACAAACAGAGACAAACAAACGCACACACACACACACACACACACACACACACACACACACACACACACACACACACACACACACACCACGCCCTCCACACATACACACACACGGCACGGACACACCACACACTCACACACCACACACAACACACATACAAACATACACATGCACCACGCACGCACACGCACACACACATCTCTCCCTGCTACCAATGCACACACACACACACTCACACCACAACAAACAACAACATAACATCACACACAACTATACACTGCCCACGCCCTCACACATATTATATCACACGTGTACGCGCTACCACAGCATCACAGCAAGGACAAAACACAACAAAAACAACAAAAAAACAACCACAACACATAGACTGACCTTAAATTAGTCTTCTCAAAAGATAAGATATGAATCAATCAAAATACATTACTGAAAACTGCAGTGTATTATTTCTACGAAACAAGCCATCAAAGCATCGGCAAGGCTAAACGCACAAAAACTCAAACGACAACACTAACTCCTAAATATATTCACGCGTAACACTAGACTGCTATTTACTGTACTTCCATATATATGATATGGTATGCAATATACTAAAGCGCTATCATGTATTAGCAAAAACAGCTCAAAGCGCTTGAATTGGTATAGAAATCCGCAGACAATAAAATCATTCAATGTGATATCTCAAACTGTCAATCTGTACCATTCTGCATTCATCAACAAAATATAACCCAAACATAATTTCAGAGCAAACCATAGAAGTTTGTTATGCATACTCGCATGTTTACACTCATACATGGGCATACACAGACAAGCCCTAACAAACCTTAGTACCCACAAGTACCCCCCCCCCCCCCCCACACACACACACAGAGTTCAAGGCAGCCCACTAATGGATATTACAAAGAATTAAACAAATATGCATGGTACGCTTTTTGAAAGAAGATATACTACTTTTGTTTTTAATTGAGGCAGGGATTTCATTCAATAGTTTGGAACCAGAATACACAAGTGAAGACATAAAAAGGTCAGTTCTTGGTTGAGGAGTAACCACTGTACTTTTACTTTAAACTGATTTCACTGGAAATCTCAGACAAAGATAAAGTGGCGCAAGATTTAATTTTATACATAAATATAAAATTATAAATAAATATCGGGGTGGCGGGGTGAAATTATTTCACCAACAGGAGAAGTAAGGTGCCTCCTTCCCTCCGCTAGCCTGTGGGAGATCCTTGGGCAAGATCGGGTACCCACTTAGCCTCCCGATCAGGGTTACGTGAAGTCATGGAAGGCAGGTGACGGATGATGTGTTGAGCAGCCGAATAGTTTTGGGGAACTGGTCAGCACTTCAATGTGTTAGGCAGATGATACTATATGAGTACAATGGCTAAGACAATCCGCTCAGTACGAGCACTGCTCCTATAGAAAGTAATTGCAGCCTACTATAGGTATACTTCTGCAAAGAATGTCATCTGGAATGTTTATCTAGAAGTTCCTCGCTCGGTAGGGTGGATTATGTGCGACAGGTAACCCTCGATCGTCATCCAGCGACTGTCCGCATCAGAAAACCTCTCAGAATGGGTACATGGAACGTACGGACTATGCTACAAAAAGGAAAATTGGAAAATCTCGAACAAGAAATGGAAAGAATGAACCTCAATATACTAGGACTTTCAGAAGTGAGATGGAAAGGAGCAGGCTGCATAACATCCGACAACTACACCATTCTTTACTCAGGAGGAGATCAACACCAGAAAGGAGTTGGCATGATTCTAGATCAAGAAACCTCAAAGACCATCAAAGGTTTCTGGACTGTAAATGACAGAGTCCTGATAGCAAAACTTAAGGGCACACCTTTCGACATTGGAATAGTACAAGTATATGCACCAACAGCTGATAAAGATGACGCAGAAATTGAGGAGTTTTATGAAAATATCGAAAAGGCAATGAAGCAACTGAAGTCTCAAGATATCAGAATAATAATTGGTGACCTCAATTCAAAGGTAGGAAAAGGGAAAGATGAAACCACAGTTGGCCCATTTGGAATAGGAGTGAGAAATGAAAGAGGAGAGCGGCTCACGGAATGGTGCAAGGAACAAAAGCTGGCTGTCATGAACACATGGTTTGAAAACCATCCAAGAAGATGCTGGACATGGAAAAGCCCTGATGACAGAACCAGGAATCAAATAGATTACATCCTGATTCAAGAACGCTTCCGTAACTCTATAACATCTTGTAAGTCCATGACAGGTGCAGACTGTGGAAGTGATCATGTCCCAGTTATCGGGACAATGCGACTAAAATTGAAAAAGTTGTCAAAAGCAAAAAGAACACCAAAACTGCAAATGAACATGCTACAAACTGACGAAGAAATCAAAGAAAAATACAAGATCAAAGTTGGAAACAATTCGATGGCCTAGATCAACTCACCACTACAGAGGAAAAATGGCAGATGATGAAAGATAGCATCAGCGAGGCAGCAAAAGAATATATACCAGTCAAAAATAGAAAGGAACATAAGAAGTGGATGAGCTCCGAGATTTTAAACCTAATGGAAAACAGGAGAAAGGCAAAAGTAGATGAAAAGAAGTATAAAGAACTCGACAAACTGGTTAAGAAAAAATGTAATGAAGCCAAGGAAGAATGGATCAATATGCAGTGCAAAGAAATTGAAATGAATGCAAATTTTGATAGCAAACTTATGCATGAAAAAATAAAAGATGTGACAGGGAAGAAATCATCTGCAAAAACAGGTTGTTTTAAGTCGAGAGATGGAGATATACTCATGGAAAAAGAAGATATTCTTAACAGGTGGTCAGAATACATCGAAGAGTTATACTACGACGACAGAGGTCCACCTCCTCATATTAGCAACGAAGATGGCCACATAATCATGGAAGACGAAGTGAGACATGCACTCAGCAAGATGAAAAGTGGTAAGGCGCCAGGACCTGATGATATCCCATCTGAATTGATAACAGCCCTGGATGAAGTGGGAATTAAGGCAGTCACAAAACTACTAAACAATATATATGACACAGGAGAGATTCCGACAGATATGAAGAAGTCCCCTCTACATTGCGATCCATAAGAAACTGGGTACAGCTGAATGTGACCAACATCGTACAATCAGCCTGATGAGTCACCTCACCAAAGTTCTTTTACGAATACTCATGAAGAGAATGAGAAATAAAATACTCCCAGAAATATCAGAAACGCAATTTGGATTCATGGCAGACAAAGGCACCAGAAATGCAATCTTCGCATTGAAAACTCTCATGGAAAGATCCATCGAGGTCCAGAAAGACCTGTACCTCTGCTTCATTGACTACTCAAAAGCGTTCGACAAAGTGCGACACTCCGACTTGTTTGATATTCTGGCAGGGCTATACATCGACGGGAAAGATCTTCGAGTCCTCAGAAACATATATTGGGAACAGGAGGCAGCCATTAGAGTCGACAATGACATCAGTCAATATAGACCAATCTGCAGGGGTGTGAGGCAGGGCTGCGTGTTTTCGCCTGATTTATGTAATGTATATAGTGAAATAATTCTACGAAATATTGAGAATCATGAGGGAATTAGTGTAGGTGGCCACAACATCAACAACCTGAGATATGCAGATGACACAGTCCTTATCGCCGACTCTGAAGAAAAACTGCAAAAGATTTTAACAACAGTAACAGACGAAAGCGAAAAGAAAGGATTACAGCTCAATGCAAAGAAGACAGAATGCATGGTGATCTCAAAAAAAAGCTGTTATACCACAATGCAACATAGCCTGTAAAGGAGAGAGAATCAGACAAGTAAACACCTTTAAATACCTTGGTTGTACGTACTATCACCCCGGACGGCAAGTGTGACACAGAAATCAAGAAGAGAATCGGTCAATCTAAGGCAACTTTTAACAACATGAAATGCATTTTTACCAACAGTAAGATAAGCCTCAAGACAAAGATCCATGTTTTGAGAGCCTACGTATGGTCCATTCTTTCTGTACGGATGTGAGTGCTGGACCCTAGCCAAGGACACAGAACAGCGACTACAAGCAGTGGAAATGTGATTCATCCGGAGAATCATGAAAATCCCATGGACAAAAAAAAAAAACTAATGCAGAAGTAATGGAAATGGCTGGGTACAAGAGATCCCTTCTCAACACCATCAGAGAAAGACAGCTCAAATTTTTCGGCCATATAATCAGGGCTGACGGACTAGAGAAACTATTATGGAGTGGCAAAATCTGTGGAAACAAGAGCAGAGGAAGACAACGAACAAAATTCACAGACAGCTTAAACAAATTCGCAACGAATAAAGAGGGCACCAACAATGAGCTCATGAGAGGGACCGAGAACAGGGAAGAATGGAGAGCCATGATCGTCGATGTCTGCAGGACCAGACCGGACACTTGAAGAAGAAGAGATACATAAATATACCTTTATTGAAGCGACATTTCAAACTAAATGAAAGAATGTCCAATTCTCTAAAGTCACAAATTTCCAGGGAAGTAGTTCTTAGAAGAATTAACTTTAGAGAACGTCTATACAATCTTTCAATTCGCTTTAAACAGTTTTTTCTCGCTAAATCCCAGAACAAAGAGGCATAGTCAATGTCTGGTTTATATATAAGCAGAGAGAGAATAGTTTGCGACTGTGCTGATCGAGAAAATGTTTTTATACTATCACGTTGGAATAGCTTCTTAGATAATTTCCTGGAAACTTGGAAGATGTGATATGACCAGGACAAGTTGTTACCTACATGTAGACCAAGCAATTTAGATGAATTTTTACTTCTTCCAACAAGCTATCATTAACTTGTATTCCATTTAGTTTTGTTTTGAAGTTTTGGCGCTTTTGTCTTGTAACAACCATGAGTTTTGATTTCTGAGGATTGAGAGCCCTGTGATTATGTTCTGTCTATGTTGTCAGATTGTCCAAGTCATTTTGTAATTCTGTGCTTATAGAGATTACGTCTTTGCCTGCAGTATGTATGGTAGTGTCATCTGCAAAAGGTCCGCAGGTGGAAGATATATGGAGGGGAAGATCATTGATGTACATAGAGAATAGGACAGGCCCTAACACACACCCTTGAGGAACTCCATATTTTATGGGCAAGCAAGACGATGTTATCGAGTCTTGTTGAACAACTTGTCTTAATCAGTTTAAGTACATCTGAACATAGACCATACATTGTTAGTTTCCTTATGAGCAAGTTGTGTTCAATAGTGTCAAAGGCTTTAGCAAAGTCAACAAAAACTGCTCCAGTTAATAGGTTGTTGTTGATATAATGATGCCATTGTTCTATCAGATTAATAATTGCTGTATGGCACGAATGATTTGCTCTGAATCTACTTTGGTTGGTATTAAATAATTCATATTTTATAAAGTGTGACAAAAATGTTGTTTTAGATGCCTTTCTAAAGGTTTAGACAATGTAGATAAAATTGAGATAGGTCGATAATTAAAAGGGTCATTAGGATCAGCTGATTTAAATATGGGTAAAACTTTGGCGTCTTTAAACATTTGAGGGTAACAGCATTTTTCAATACATAGTTTATAGATGTAGGCAACGTACTACGAGATAAAAGATGCAGAAATGTTCAAAATTGTGCTATCTAAATTTTCTAAACTATGAGAGCTTGTTTGCTTTAATAAACACAATTCCTTATACACTTCATGCACACCAATAAATCTAAAGATGGGTTTTGACCTGATAGTCTTAGAGCTACAAAACTTCTTTAAAAGGAGTGAATTATTTTGTTCAGAGTGGTCAACGTTCACAAGTTTTTCAGCTACAGTACAAAAATGTTTATTGATATTTTCTGCCGACAGGCCTATTCCTGATGAAGCATTAGAAATTGATGGTTTACCAGCTAATGGGTTGATTGCTTTCCAGATGGACTTAGGATCTTTTCTTGATGAAATTAGTTCACTAAAATATTTCTTTTTTGCAATTCTTTTTGTATATATTATTTTATTCCGATGATCCTTCAATTTTTCATCTTTACCTGTTGATTTCAGTAGGTTATCACGGATAGTTATAGCTTCTTTAATATCATCAGTTAGCCATGGTGGTTTGTCTCTATATTTGACACGTTTTAATCTAAGAGGGCCGTGATTATCAAATATAGTTGAAAAATGTTATACCATACTGCCAGTACTTTGTCTGGGTCAGTAAACTGATAGACATATGAAAAATCTGCTTTACATAGGTCAGACAAAAATTGTCTGTATTAAAGTTTCGATAACTACGAAAAGTAATACACTTGTGTTTACATCTGGGGATTTTAGCATCTTTTTTTTTAGACCAGGTAAAACATACCCGGTAATGATCACTAATACCATAGACAGGAACAGACAATTCTACTATGTTAGATGGACTGGTTGTATATATGTGATCAATTAATGTTTCAGAACGTAGTGTTTGTTCTTGTGGCGGTAGTTAATTGAGAAAGATTATATAGCTCAAACGTTTTTTTTCCAATTATCGTATGGTTTAAGCAAATCAATATTAAAATATCCAAGCAGAATGATTTATGTTGAGTAGTTTGAACATCGTTCATCATGTGTTCAAAACTGATCATACCAGTTGATTCGTTCATTAGGGTTCCGATACAAGAATCCCATCAGTATTGGTTTAGTTCCTTTCAAGCTCGCTTCTAACCACATGCATTCAATATCATATATATCCAATAATGTTATGTGCTTATAATTAACTGAATGGTGGATGTAAGTTATTATTCCTGTTTCTAACTTAGTTTTGGCATCTCGTCTAATACAGTTATAGCCTGGAACTGATACTATATCATCAGCTACATTATGTATTATTCTTGACTCAGCAAAACAAAAAACATGAAAGGGATTGTTTAAATTTGACAAAATAGAAGGTAAGTCTGAAACTTTGTTTAGCAGGTGGCATACATTGAGAAATCCTACTTTGAGTCCAAATTTGGTTAACCAGCCATTGGTATTCTATATACTGCCATACTGTAAGCAATTATTAATAAGTGAGGAAAAATAGATTCACTCTGAATATTTTCATTGTACTAATTTAGTTAATTAACAATGTTACATAAACAAAAGGAGAATATGATTTTACAAAAAAACTATAACACGTCTCCACAGCACTTACTTCTATGGACAAACAAAATTAAAGATAAAAGTTTAATAGATAGACAGTTATGTAGATAGACAGTTAAATAGATAGACAGATAGATGGAGAGACAGAGAAGTGGAGATAGAAAGATGAGGATAGATAGATAGATATAGATAGATATATAGATAGATATAGATAGATATAGATAGATATATAGATAGATCGATAGATGGATGGATGGATAAGTAGATAGATAGACAGACAGATAGATAAATAGACAGATAGTCAGACAGACAGACAGACAGATAGATAGATAGACAGACATATAGACAAATAGATAGATGGATAGACAGATAGACAGACAGATAGAAAACTTTGAAAACTTTTTATTCAAAGAGGGTAATAGAATAAGCAGTAGTTGCGTTTTTACATTCATCCCTCTGGCAAAAACAAACAAACAAACAAAAACAATTAAAAACAAAACAACCCCTTCCAGAAAAAAAAATCGCCCAACACCCCCACAAAAAATAAACTAGCAAACCAAAAAAACACCCCCCCACCCCCACCAATAAAAAATCACTGACATGGAAAATTTTCAAATGCACACAGTATGAAAGATTAGGTATACAGTATGTCTATGTTACTTTCATGTACTCTCTTCAAAGTGATTATTTTTTAATGTGGTGCTAACAGTTGCCTCAATTCAACAAGCATAAAACTTATTATAGTTTAGTAGCATATTTGACTAATCTTCTGGAACAAGTAAGATTTATAATTATGCTTAAAAGAAGTAATGCTCTTTTTATTTTTAAGACAGATAGGTAGATAGCCACATAGACACACAGATAGATTGAACATCTTGCGCACACGTTAAAATCCTGTTCCGCTTTTCGTAAGAGTAGGCCATTGTGTGCCGTGGGAACAGATGACAATTTACAAAACCACATACACATGGGGACTTGACGTAAAAAAGCACATAAGTGCTTATTCCATTATCCTCCATATAAAAGAATTCATTTTTTTAAAAGATATATGATATGTACATACATACATACATACATACACAGATAGACAGACAGATAGACAGATGGATAGACAGGTAGATATGTAGATAGATACATAGAGATAAATAGATAGATAGATATAGAAATATAGATATAGATAGATGATAGGTAGATAGATAGACGGACGGACGGACAGACAGACATAAAGATAGATAGACAGATAGACTGGACGGACGGACGGAAGGAGAGATACATAAATATAGGAATATGGAGAGAGAGAGAGAGAGAGAGAGAGAGAGAGAGAGAGAGAGAGAGAGAGAGAGAGAGAGAGAGAGAGAGAGAGAGAGAAGAGAGGAGAGGAGAGAGAGAAAGAGAGGGAGACAGACAGACAGACCGATCGATCGATCGATCGATATAGATAGAAAGACAGACAGAGAGATAAATAGACGGACAGAGAAAGAGAGAGAGAGAGAGAGAGAGAGAGAGAGAGAGAGAGAGAGAGAGAGAGAGAGAGAGAGAGAGAGAGAGAGAAGAGAGAGAGAGAGAGAGAGAGAGAGAGAGATGATAGACAGACAGACAGATAAATAAATAAATAGATAGATAGACAGATAGATAAGATAGATAGGTGGAGAGACAGAGAAGTGGAGATAGAGAGAGGGGGATATATAGGTAGATAGATATTTAGATAGATACATAGATAGAAGAGATATATAGATATAATAGATAGACAGAGAAACAGATAGATAGATAGAATAGATAGGCAGATAGATAGATAGATAGATAGAGTAGATAGATAGATAGATAGATAGATTAGATAGATAGATAGATAGACAGATAGATAGATAGGTAGGTAGGTAGGTAGATAGATTGATAGATAGATAGATAGATAGATAGATAGATAGATAGATAGATAGATAGATAGATAGATAGATAGATAGATAGATAGATAGATAGATAGATAGATAGATAGATAGATAGATAGGTAGGTAGAATAAGAGAGAGAGGTGCTGGTGGTGGTGATGAAGCCGCGATAGTCCACAAGTGTACCATCAGTACACTCTAAGGAGATGCTGAAGAGCTCAAGATGAGTAATATACAGAAGGAATGGTGAAGGAAAGAGATGAGGAGGAAGATGACCAGGATATTGAAAAAGCAAGCTTCCAAACCATCAACAAAGAACTAGAATAAAACCAGCAAAGTCCATTTCTGCTGTTAGCTTTGAGAGAACGAGTGAGATTAGTGAGAACGATTATAACTGATATTTTTTTTAATCCATCCATTCATCCATCCGTCGGCGCTCTAGATGTAACGCAGCTGCCTAGAATACGAAAAGTCCGGGTTCGAAGAGTGTAGTGGTTAGATCTCCTTTTAGGCCCGAAGAGTTTCCCATATCCACTAGACCATGAGAGGTGGTATGGGTGCTAGTATTTCGAATGAGACGATTAACCAAAGTCCCATATGTTACACATATTTGGCTCACGCAAAAGAACCTATGGCAACAAGAGAGTTGTCCCTGTCAAAACAGAAAAAAGCCATTCTGATAGGGAAACAAATACAGTAGCAGACAGAAAAAAAAGATGGCGCTGCTCTTGTGGTGACGCGCTCTCTCCGGGGAAGGCAGCCCGAATTTCACGCAGAGATCTGCGTGACTTAATGTGGTATACAATACAAATGATCAAGTCTGTTTGTCCGTCCACCCATGCTATTTCATTAATGGATACTTGAGCGCCCCGAAAGCAGGTCATGACTGACAGCAGTTGATGAAGAGCATGTGCTGAGACTGGTGACGAATCAAAGCTGACCCTTGCCGAGTTGTACACAATGACACTGTGTTAGGAGAGCATGTGCTTACCTAATCTGCTGCTGTGGTTAGTTCTCTGAGCGAGCACTGCACTTCCTCACTAAAACTTGGAACAGGGGCAAATTTATTTATTTATTTATTTCTACCACTTTAAGTCACGCAGATTTCTCTGCGTGAGATTCGGGGAGAGCACGTCGCCACAAGAGCAGCGCCACCTTTTTTCTGTTTTCCTTGTCTGCAACAGTATTTGTTTCCCTATCAGAGTGGCTTTTTTCTACATAATTTTGCCAGGGACAACTCTCTTGTTGCCGTGGGTTCTTTTACGCGTGCTAAATAATTATTTGCAACACACGGGATCTCGGTTTATCGTCTCATCCGAAAGACTAGCGCCCAGGCCACCACTCATGATCTAATGGATGGGGAAAAAGTTTCGGATCCAAACGGGATACGAACCACCGCACACTTCCGACCCGGACTTTTCGCTTTCTAGACAGGCGCGTTACCTCTAGACCACCAATCCACTGATGAAGGAGAAAAAGAAGAAGAAAAAGAAGGGGGAGGAGGAGGAAAGACGAGGTGAAAGGAGGGGGTGGGGGAGATGATGGGTGGAGAAGAGAGAAGAGGAAAAGGAATAAGGTTAAGGAAGAAGAGGATGGGTGGAATATGAGGAAGAGGGGGAAGAAGAAGAAGAAAAAGAGGAGGAAATATAAGGTAAGAACTACACTTTCCAAGGGAAGGGAAATGATGTGGGCGACAAAGAGCCTAGGGGCAAAGTTGAATAGAATAATAACGATAACAATGATAAGAAAGAACCTAGCAGTGGCGAGAAGTGAATTTTGTGGCCGGATTCAAAACTGTTATAGTTTGACTGTTGGCTAAAAGAAAGAAGGTGAGCACGACAAAGACATGGGCTATACAGAGAGAGAGAGAGAGAGAGGAGAGAGAGAGAGAGAGAGAGAGAGAGAGGAGAGAGAGAGAGAGAGAGAGAGGGGGGGGGGGGGAGGGAGGGAGAAAATTTACTTCTGAGAATAAGTCAGGGTTGTCTTGAGGTATGCATCATAGGCTAACACATGCACAGAGAACGCACAGACAGACAGACGCAGAGTGCCCATGCTTGTGAACAAATACAAAGACTGAGAATGAGATGGACAGACAAGTAGGCAGACTGACAGACAAGTAGGCAGACTGACAGACAGATTGACAGAAAGGCAGACAGATAGTGCAAATGTGTGTATATGTGTTTATGTGTGTGTGCGTGCATGCGTGCGCGCGCGAGCGTGTGTATTTGTACAAGGGGGAATAGACCGGCAGAAATATATTTCAAAACACACAGACACACACACACACACAAACACACACACACACACACACACACATAAACACACACACACACACAACACACACACACACACACACACACACACACACACACACACACACACACACACACACTTACCACATCAATGAGCTGTGACAGTCGCATGCCCATCTTTACAGTCAGCTGTTGACTAGGCCCCACAGATGGTTTAATCAGTTTTTGGTACGAGGACATCAGGTGGTGGTGTAGCCGCTTAGCCACAGGGGGGACATGGGGCTCCGAGGTGGCGGCACTGTCAGCAGGCTGGACACTGGTCAGACATGACGTCAGCACCACCAGCAGCAGCAGCGTCAGCATGCCGGGCCTGTGCAGCAGGGGAAGGGAGCTGGGCATGCTTGCTGCTGTCAGACCAAGTCGCACCACAGCCACGTACAGGCAATGGCTTGGTTAGTTCAGTAGAGTAACACGAGCAGCAGAGCAGTGTTGTAGAGAGGCTGCTCTAATTAAACAGAGAAGTGAGGTAGCCAGTATATCTGCTGATTGAAACCAATTGGAACCAAACACACTGTCACCGAGAAGCACGAGTGTGTAAGCGGTCTTCGCCTTTTTGTCTTTGCTCCCTGAAACAATGCCACATTGTAAATAAACTGCGGATGAGAACTATAACCAGCTTAAAACAAAACAACTATAAATTCTCAAATTCGGAGCACAAAACGGTTTTGTAATCGTATTTGTGTAAGTCAAGCCCTAAACTTTCTCTTTGTTTTCCGTTGGCAGGAAGTTTTGATTTTCGTTATCTGTCACAATCAGTTGAAAACAGACTACTGCGTTGTTGACAGCGCACCTTTCTTTCTTCACACTCTGAGCCACGGACCCTTCCTACTCTTCATGCCACTGCAAAGTAATCCTAAGCGTTTAGTTTGCGCTGGTGATAAGCCATACCGATTTTGATCTCTTCAAATCAGATAAAAGTAGCAATTTGTTCAAAATATCAAACTAGATCAAAGCCAGTGTGACATGTTTCTCCTACAAATGAGCGTAAAGGGAATACGTCATAGGCTAAACACAGAATAGTGGGAATGCTGGAAATCTGCTGCTTCACGAACAAAGCATCTAGAAGCCAAAAGGAATAACTTTCTTTTGACAACCAGTTTTGTCTTCACTATGTATGCTAAATGTATGTGCTTCACATCAAACCATTCCACAGTGTAACATCTTCTATCATAGAAAAATACGGTATTTTGGGTTGATTTTTCTTCAGTAGCAAATCTAGTAAATCAAACCAGTTTTGGGCCTCGAAGAAGATCTGCTATTGTACTATGTTTTTGTTTTGAAGTCTTAATTGATTGATGGAGGTATGTATAAACATTGCCCCTGGAAACAGTCTGTGTTGTTTCAGAGCCAGGCTGAATTCTTTCAGTCCTCAGACTGGGAAAAAACCCACTACACTCAGCGGGAAACAATCCTTGTGACGTCACTCGTCGGCAGTTATCTTCTCTTTGGCAGTACACACGCCAGACAAAGCAAGGTTGTTTTCCATCGTTCCACAGGTCAGCAAGCGGGTGCTTCTTTTCCTGTGTAACTAACAAAGCCAATTTGCACGCGCTCAGATTGACAGAACAGCACTTCTTGGCGCGCTATGGATCATTCCACGATTCTTGAAGACCCAGAAAAGATCAGTCAGAAACACATAGGCAAACACAATCTGTATTGATTATTATAAAAAAAAAAAGAAGCGAACTGTTCATCTTGTAGAAAATATGGAGTATGAAAAAGGTTTATCACAGTGTGTAACTTCTGCTGTCTGCCGATAGGAAGAGAGTGGTCATTCTCGTCATTTCGTCATCCAAAGGTTTGGATGCACGCGTTAAAGTGAAATCATTGGTCAGTTGTCCTTCTAGATAAAATTGTTCTTACATAATGTTTTATCCAGAATTAAAAACTGGTAATTATGATTCGTCAATAAGGCTTCCTTACGCCAGATTTCTGTCTAAAAATGTACCAATACCTTTGTTGAAATTTGTAAGACATTCAAATCTGCGGTAAGTTTGACTGTTCCAGGCTTAAAATGGTGTGTTCCACCAAAAGCTGCCAAAACAATGCACTACAAAGATGTCATTTCACAACACTGATCCCGATTTAGATTGAACCTGAAAGGCGTTTTACAAGTACTTTTAATTCCAGGAGGGAAGGAGCGATATGGCTCCACTACAATGGTGATAATTCCTGTCTGCAGGAATGCGTGACACTGAATGTGTGCGACACTGTGTCTGCTCTAAGCCTTGTGTCTTGGTGCCAAAGAAATCTTCAGGTCTGCAGCACAGCTCTTTGGTGTCTCTGTGATCCTCTGCAATCAAACGAAAACACTGACAGAAAGCAATTTCAAACACACCCAGACATACAGGGGAAATGAACAGAGAGAGAGAGAGAGAGAGAGAGAGAGAGAGAGAGAGAGAGAGAGAGAGAGAGAGAGAGAGAGAGAAATAGAGAGAGAGAGAAACGATAATTTTATTTACTGAGGGTAAAAGATTAAGTACAAAACATTTTTTTACATCCAGCCCTCAGAACAAAAGAGTAAAGAGACAAACATGTAAACAAAGGGAACCTAATAACTGCAATAAATAAATACAAAGCACTAAACACAAACAAACACTATGAAGGGGTAAAAGCATAGAAAAAAGACAGTAGAAAAGGAGGAAGAAAACGAACGAAAGAAACAAAGAAACAGAAATTCAAGGGCAGGGAGGGAGAAAAGAGGAAAGGAGAGAGGGGTTGGAGGGGAACCAATGAGCAACTTTGACCTGCTAAAGCTAACAGAACAAGGACAAAATTCCCTCCACATATAGCCTTCGAATGCTAATGCTAATAATAGTAGTAACAATGATGATAACTACGATAACAGCAGCAATGATAATGACAATAAATGCAAAAACAATGACAATAACATCAATAAAGGTTACGATTGCAGTAATGACCGCCGCCATCATCATCATCATCATCATCATCATCATCATCATCATCATCATCATCATCATCACCACCACCACCACCACCACCACCACCACCATCATCATCATCATCATCATCGTCATCGTCATCATCAACAACAACAAAATCATAACGATAATTCATAAATGGCAGAGGGCTGGAAAGATTAAGATTAACACGACAAAAGTAGTTTGTTAGCATCCACAGAAACACACACACACAAACCAAAAATCCTCGCATGTTCATGATAGTAATATCAAGTCATATTGCTGACTAAGTCACCATAAAAGAATAGGGACAAACCAACAAGACTGAGATGATAGAATCAAGTCAATGCGAACTGACGAAAAGAAGTATGGGAGAGAGAACGAGAGAGAGAGAGAGAGGAGAGATGAGAGAGAGAGAGAGATATGATAACAGAATCATTTCAAAGAGATAATATAAGGAAGATAAAACCAAAAAATCTAACTAAAATTAATAAAGAAACCAACACACACTACACACAGACAAAAGAATTGAAAAAGACGTAAGCACTTCACAAACCGAGTCACTATCAAACATTTCATCAACTGATTCCTGCTGTTCAGTCTTGCTGACCCCTGAGGCCCTATCAGGGATAGCAGCACCTTCAGAATTAAAGCTCTGATTGAAACCACGCTGGCATTTAGAAATTAAAACACTCATTTTAAAAACACAGTCAGTCTCTCCTCATGCTGGGGCCTTAGCAGACGACCGTTACAGAAAATTAATTAATGAGAAAAGTCAACCATGCGGGCAACAATGTTTTATAATTAATGCCTAGGCTTTGTTCCGGAGGGGAGGAGGCTCTCATCAATCCTACTTACTTTTTGCTTGTTTGTTTCTCAAATAATTATGTCTTAGATTTTGGGATACCAATCGCATAAAACGGTACAGATGATAATCCTATTATTTGCAAATTTACCATGATTTTATCTGGGAAAAAAGGTCCAGATTTTAGGAAATGATATGTTGAGGTAATACGTTAGTTAAAAATACCCTGAATCATATCCTAAAGAGAAAAAGTAAGGAAGGTATAAATACATAGACAAACAGACAGGAAGAGATGGGTAGATAGATGGATAGATACAGACATACACAGCTACACAGATATGAAAATGATTCAATTCTCTATCAATAGAAGGTTGTCAACAGAAAAGATAGAACTAAGGAAAGACATAAAGACAGAAGCACAGAAAAGCAAACAGACAAACAAGAGAGGAAGGAAGACAGGAAAATGAAAAGAAAGGGAGAACACAGAAAGACAAAAGAAAGAGAAATAAAAATGAAAGAAAGTACTAAAAAGACAAACACGCAAAGAAAGTAAGTAAGAAAGAAAGAAAAGAAAACAGACAGCTACTCACAGTTATTAGAAACTGAAACAGATAGACGCAAAGACCATATATATAGACAGTCAATCAGACCTCGCACGGCACTGCACTGCACTGCTCTTGAACACATCCCCATGCGTACCTTCTGTCAAAAGGCCAACTGAGCACTACTCAATGATATTGCCGAGGTCAACTGAGGTCAAGTTGAGCATCCAGTCATATCTAGTTTATCTCTCAGTCTTGTGGAAAAGATTTGTTCACAAGTCGACGCTCACACACACACACACACACACAACAGACTAGAATACACGGGGTTCACAAGCATTGGATTTGTCTGAAACAGCTCCTGTTACAAAACAGTTTAACAGAGAGAGAGAGAGAGAGAGAGAGAGAGAGAGAGAGAGAGAGAGAACTCTGAACTTTGAACAATTTTAATACGTACATTGGCCTTAGGCCACCATACATTACATAGTAGTTTGGGGGGAGGGGAGGAGGAAATTGTGATCAAACATGAACAACAACAATCGGTTCTTGAGGCTCATGATCGCAATGTTAACGTTTGTTACACATTCATGCGTTCATTCATGTGCTTCAATATTTTAGATAGTAGACATCAAAATCGGTATCAGTCAAACTGCAACATTTCACTTCAGGATCTGGATCATATATTTTGGGGGGATAATACAAAGCTTTAACACACCCATCCTTAACTGATATTTTGACACAACAATTTCTTCCTTCTAGCTTTAGGATGAAAAATATATATGGTAGATAACGACTGCGTTCTCTATTTCATGTTACAAGTAAACCTGACAATGGTATACATATTGATACATTCGGTTAAAAACGTATCCCTTAGTACATTGAACATTCAAAGAAAAATGGATTTCATTTTCGACTTTTGTTTTACAAAATGGACAGAGCTTTTCTTGATCACTAATACCATATTTACGAACATTATTCTTAAGTGGCAAAACATTTAATCTAACCTGTGTAATAGTAACTCGAAAATAGTATCTATAAAGTCAACATATTTGTTTTTTTCAAGATAGCTTTGAATGATCTATAGTTTTCATACCTCTCTTTATCTCTTATGGTTCCATGTCACTCTTGAATGAACATGTGTACTAGTCTTTGCTTAAATACATGTAATATAAAGCCTTTACATCACCGACACCTTGTTGTAACCATGCAGTCTTAAATCCTGTTTCGCACAAGATTTCTCTTATTTTTGATACCCAGCATTCTTTTTCATTTTTATCCAGTTCCAATAGCATTTTGCAGACACTGTATGGCAATTTGTTCGGACTCATTTGTAGTAACTTAAACCAGTATTTAATAACATTAGTAAAATAATTGATATAAAGAGGATACCTACCCAATTCACCATGCACCATTTTATTGGGTGTTCTAATTGGAACTCCTAAAAGCCATTCTACTTAAACCCATATTTCTGAAGCATATAACAACATAGGCTGAACTTTAACATCAAAAACCTTTTTAAAAAATGCTTGCATTCATTTCTTTATACCTATTAAATGTTATGTTTAACTGGATAACTGCTTTCCCCCCTTTAATAACTAGTTTCTCGGTGCCAAACATCGTTCTGATCTTTCGAACCTAATAGCAATATTGATTTACTGCGCCCGACTTAATGCCCTTAAAAACCATTTTTCATGTTTTGCTAAAAATCCCCCTTTTCTAAATACCAATAAGTTTGCAGAATATTCATTTGCTGCTGTAATCCAAATGGTGTCACTGAGAGGGAGAGAGCATCAACTTTGTATGATGCTTAATTTCACTAGTTTTTAATGAATGATATGGTATCAGCTATATGGCGACTATTGGTTCTGTGGCATGATATAACGATGTTGAGTAACAAAACAGTTCTGTGACATGGTATAACAATGTTGTAGTAACGTAACAGATCTGTGATATGGTATAACAATGTTGGAGTAACATAACAATTCTATGACATGGTATAACAATGTTGTAGAAACGTAACAGTTCTATGACATGGTATAGCAATGTTGTAGTAACAAAACAGTTCTGTGACATGGTATAACAATGTTGTAGTATCATAACAGTTGTATGACATGATATAACAATGTTGGAGTAAAATAACAGTTGTATTACATTGTATAACAATGCTGTAGTAACGTTACAGTTCTGTGACATGGTATAACAATGTTGGAATAACATAACACTTGTATGACATGGTATAACAATGTTGTAGTAACATAACTGTTGTATTACATGATATAACAATGTTGTAGTATCATAACAGTTGTATGACATGGTATAACAATTTTGGAATAACATAACAGTTGTATGACATGGTATAGCAATGTTGGAATAACATAACAGTTGTATGACATGGTATAACAATGTTGTAGTAGCATAACAGTTCTGTGACATGATATAACAGTGCTATAGTAGCATAACAAATGTATGACATGGTATAACAATGTTGTAGTAACGTAACAGTTCTGTTATATGGTATAACAATGTTGGAATAACATAACAGTTGTATGACATGGTATAGCAATGTTGTAGTAACATAACAGTTGTATTACATGGTTTAACAATTATGGAATCACATAAAAGTTCTATGACATGATATAACAGTGTTGTAGTATCATAACTGTTGTTTGACATGGTATAACAATGTTGGAATAACATAACAGTTGTATGACATGGCATAAAAATGTTGTAGTGGCATAACAGTTCTGTGACATGATATAACAATGTTGTAGTATCATAACAGTTGTATGACATGGTATAACAATGTTGTAGTAGCGTAACAATTATATTACATGGTATAACAATGTTGTAGTAACGTAACAGGTCTATGACATGGTATCACAATGTTGGAATAACATAACAGTTGTATGACGTGGTATAACAATGTTATAGTAACATAACAGTTCTGTGATAATGTAAAACAATGTTGTAGTATCATAACAATTGTATAAAATGGAGTAACAATGTTGGAATAACATAACAGTTGTATGACATGGTATAACAATGTTGTAGTAACAAAACAGTTTTGTGACATGGTATCACAATGTTGGAATAACATAACAGTTCTGTGACATGGTATAACAATGTTGTAGTAACAAAACAGTTTTGTGATATGGTATGACGATGTTGGAGTAACATAACAGTTCTGTGACATAGTATAACAATGTTGTAGTAACAAAACAGTTTTGTGATATGGTATAGCAATGTTGTAGTAACAAAACAGTTTTGTGATATGGTATAATAATGTTGTAGTAACAAAACAGTTTTGTGACATGGTATAACTATGTTGGAATAACATAACAGTTGTATGACATGGTATAGCAATGTTGTAGTAACATAATAGTTGTATTACATGGTATAACAATGTTGGAGTAACATAACAGTTCTGTGATATGGTATAACAATGTTGGAGTAACATAACAGTTCTGTGACATGGTATAACAATGTTGTAGTATCATAACAAATGTATGACATGGTATAACAATGTTGGAGTAACATAACAGTTCTGTGACATGGTATAACAATGCTGTAGTAACAAAACAGTTTTGTGATATGGTATAACAATGTTGGAGTAACATAACAGTTCTGTGACATGGTATAACAATGTTGGAGTAACATAACAGTTATGACATGGTATAACAATGTTGTAGTAACAAAACAGTTTTGTGATATGGTATAGCAATGTTGTAGTAACAAAACAGTTTTGTGATATTGTATAACAATGTTGTAGTAACAAAACAGTTTTGTGACATGGTATAACTTTGATGGAATCACATAACAGTTCTATGACATTGTATAACAATGTTGTAGTATCATAACAGTTGTATGACATGGTATAACAATGTTGGAGTAACATAACAGTTCTGTGACATGGTATAACAATGTTGTAGTAACAAAACAGTTTTGTGATATGGTATAACAATGTTAGAGTAACATAACAGTTCTGTGACATGGTATAACAATGTTGTAGTATCATAACAGTTGTATGACATGGTATAACAATGTTGGAGTAACAAAACAGTTCTGTGACATGGTATAACAATGTTGTAGTAACATAACAGTTGTATGACATGGTATAACAATGTTGGAGTAACAAAACAGTTATGTGACATGGTATAACAATGTTGTAGTAACATAACAGTTGTATGACATGGTATAACAATGTTGGAGTAACAAAACAGTTGTATGACATGGTATAACAATGTTGGAGTAACAAAACAGTTCTGTGACATGGTATAACAATGTTGTAGTAACATAACAGTTGTATGACATGGTATAGTAATGTTGTAGTAACATAACAGTTGTATAACATGGTATAACAATGTTGTAGTAACATAACAGTTGTATAACATGGTATAACAATGTTGTAGTAACATAACAGTTGTATAACATGGTATAACAATGTTGGAGTAACGTAACAATTCTATGACATGGTATAACAATGCTGTAGTAACATAAGAGTTGTATGACATGATATAACAATGTTGTAGTAACATGACAGTTCTATGAAATTTTATAACTATGTTGTAGTAACGTAATAGTTCTATGACATGGTATAACAATGTTGTGGTAACATAACAATTCTGTGACATGGTATACCCCTGTTTGAGTAACATAACAGTTGTATGACATGGTATAACAAGGTTGTAGTAACAAAACAGTTCTGTGATATGGTATAACAATGTTGTAGTAACATAACAGTTGTATAACATGGTATAACAATGTTGGAATAACAAAACAGTTCTGTGACATGGTATAACAATGTTGGAATAACATAAGTTTTATGACATGGTATAACAATGTTGTAGTAACATAACAGTTTTATGACATGGTATACAAATGTTGTAGTAGCATAACAAATGTATGACATGGTATAACAATGTTGGACTAACATAACAGTTCTGTGACATGGTATAACAATGTTGTGGTAACATAACAGTTTTTGACATGGTATAACAATGTTGTAGTAACATAGTAGTTGTATGATATGGTATAACAATGTTGTAGTAACATGACAGTTCTGTGATATGGTATAACAATGTCGTAGTAACAAAACAGTTCTGTAACATGGTATAACAATGTTGTAGTAACAAAATAGTTCTGTAACATGGTATAACCATGTTGTAGTAACAAAACAGTTGTATGACATGTTACAACAATGTTGTAGTAACATAACAGATCTGTTATATAGTATAACAATGTTGTAGTACTATAACAAATGTATGACATGGTATAACAATGTTGGAGTAACATAACAGTTCTGTGACATGGTATAACAATGTTGTAGTAACATAATAGTTGTATGACATGTTATAACAATGTTGTAGTAACATAACAGTTTTATGACATGGTATAACAATGTTGTAGTAACATAACAAATGTATGACATGGTATAACAATTTTGGAATAACATAACAGTTCTGTGACATGGTATAACAATGTTGGAATAACATAACAGTTTTTTGCCATGGTATAGCAATGTTGTAGTAACATAACAGTTGTATAACATGGTATAACAATGTTGGAGTAACGTAACAGTTGTATTACATGGTATAACAATGTTGTAGTAACGTAACAATTCTATGACATGGTATAACAATGCTGTAGTAACATAAGAGTTGTATGACATGATATAACAATGTTGTAGTAACATGACAGTTCTGTGAAATTTTATAACTATGTTGTAGTAACGTAATAGTTCTATGACATGGTATAACAATGTTGTGGTAACATAACAATTCTGTGACATGGTATACCACTGTTTGAGTAACATAACAGTTGTATGACATGGTATAACAAGGTTGTAGTAACGTAACAGTTCTGTGATATGGTATAACAATGTTGTAGTAACATAACAGTTGTATAACATGGTATAACAATGTTGGAATAACAAAACAGTTCTGTGATATGGTATAACAATGTTGGAATAACATAAGTTTTATGACATTGTATAACAATCTTGTAGTAACATAACAGGTCTGTGACATGGTATAACAATGTTGTAGTAACAAAACAGTTGTATGACATGGTATAAGAATGCTGTAGTAACATAACAGTTGTATGACATGGTATAACAATGTTGTAGTAACATAACAAATGTAAGACATTGTATAACAATGTTGGAATAACATAACAGTTCTGTGACATGTTGTAGTAACATAACAGTTTTTGACATGGTATAACAATGTTGTAGTAACATAATCGTTGTAGGATATGGTATAACAATGTTGTAGTAACATGACAGTTCTGTGATATGGTATATACAATGTTGTAGTAACATAACAGTTCTGTGATATGGTATAACATTGTTATAGTAACATAACAGTTCTGTGATATGGTATAACAATGTTGTAGTAACATAACTGTTGTATAACATGGTATAACTATGTTGTAGTAGCAAAACAGTTCTGTGACATGGTATAACAATGTTGGAGTAACATAACAGTTCTGTGACATGGTATAACAATGTTGGAGTAACGTAATAATAATAATAATAATAATAATAATAATAATAATAATAATAATAATGATGATGATGATGATGATGATAATAATAATAATAATAATAATAATAATAATAATAATAAATAATAATAATAATAAATAATGTTTGGAATATGTATAGCACTGAATCTTGTAAAGCAACAAATCAAAGCGCTCAGATGACTTAAAAAAAAAAATTATGCGTGTGTATGCGGTTTTGTAAATTTTGTCATCTGTTCCCACCGGCACACAATGGCATACTCTTTCGAACAACGGAACAGGATTTAACGTGTGCGCAAGTCTTCTGCATGCGTTCGCACACGGGGCCTCGGTTTATAGTCTCATCCGAAGGACTTTGACATTCAGTTCGATTTTTTGTCAAACTGGGAAGAAAGGGCGAGGCTGGGAATCAAACCCAGAACCTCACGGTTTACTTGTTGGCAGGCAAACGTCTTAACCATCCTGCCACCTTCCTTCCACATATTGATTCCTGCCCCTTTATTCTGAAAAAAATTAACATAAGTTCTGTGACGTGATATAACAATGTTGGAGTAACAAAACAGTTCTGTGACATGGTATAACACTGTTGGAGTTGTGTTTATATATTTGAAGCTAGCACAGGAAAGGCTACTTTTTATCAATGTAAACTGTGTCCAATATTTTAATAGAATGAAGTATTAAGTTAATTGACATGTGTCTTCTCATACAACGTGTTATAACAATTTGGTTTATGTCACAAAAAGGCATGCGCGTGTGTGCGATTCAGATTCAGATTCAGATTCAGAATATTGTATTGCCATTTAAGTCATGTAGACTTATTTGACACAACAAAAACATCAATTATAATTATTATCTATTTTGGCTAAAAGTGATGTACACTAAAAACATGTTGCATTCTACTTCTCTGTGTGCGAATGTGTCCACTATGTATGTGTGTGCTGATGTTTGGATACTGTGTTGTGGTATTTCTCTGTGATAATTTGTTTGCTGTTTTTATGCGTGTCTTGTAACACACGCGAATTCCCCCGTATGAGACATTATAAAGTATTTGATTTTGTGTGAACTAAATTGATAATTGTGATTCATCATCATAATCGTCATCATCCTCGTCATCGTCATCATTTATTGTTATCATCGATAGCAAAAATACAAATGACAGTGACAACAAACACCACTGCTATCATGACAATAACGGCAACGATGATGATGATGATGATGATGATGATGATGACCATTGCTATCATGACAATAACGGCAACGATGATGATGATTATGATGATGATGACCATGAATGAGGAGAAGAGGAGGCGGAGGAAGAGGAGGATGTTACGAGATGATACGAAATACTATTCCTATACCGTGTAAAAAGGTCGTGTCCCATAACCTATAAGGTCGTAGGGGAGCGAGGCGTCAGAGACCTCACTTCTCTAGGGCCAGCATATTGAGGGCGGCGCCCATCTCCTCTCCCTCGCTGCTTTACCTTCCCTGACCCTAAAAACGCAGGTACCCATTTACAGCTAGGTGAACTGGGGGACTGTACTGAAGCCAAGGCGCACAAACGGTCACCCATCCAACTGGTAACCACGCTCGACGCTGCTTAACTAGGCTGGGGGAAAGCGAGTGTGTGTGTGTGTGTGTGTGTGTGTGTGTGTGTGTGTGTGTGTGTGTGTGTGTGTGTGGTGTGTGTGTGTTGTGTGTGTGTGTGTGTGTGTGTGTGTGTCTGAGAGAGAGCTAATGAATAGCGAAAAGGATCATACTAGTCTATAGGTGGCTATTTTTCCTGTGAAGTAAAACATACAGAGAGAGAGAACTGTTTTTCTTCAAAATCTTATGTTTGATGCTCTTTTACCTGACTGCAACATGCATCTGAATTAGACAGAGATAAAGGAAAATATGAACGAAGCAAACATTAACAAAAACAAAACTACAACAACAACAACAGCAACTACAGCGACGACACTAGCATTAACAACAACAACAATTTCAATAAACAAACAAGCAAGCAATAAAGCGTTTTACGCAATCAGTCGTCAATAAACAAAAACAACACATGCCCTTTAACTAAATAACCGAGTAATTAGTTCAGATGATGAATCTGACTGTTAAATCAGCCCCCGCCTTCATCCACAAAGGAATCACAGAAATCCCCAGATCCTAGATAGTTGTTTTCTAAGCAGATAGACAGAGAGCTGGATCAACAGACAGATGCATAGGCTGAACAGGCAGACAGGCAGACAGGTATACAGGTAGGTAGGTAGGTAGGTAGGTAGGTAGGTAGATCGATAGATAGATTGATTGATTGATTGGCTGATTGGTTGATTGATAAAAACAAAAGAACAAGTAAATGAGAAATTCCAAGAAAGAAAAAGAGAAACAAACAACGAACAGAACAGAAACCAGCCGCCTTGGCACAGTGGTTAGCGACTGGAAGGTCGCGGGTTCGAATCCCATAAGAGTCATAGGGACTTTTTTGACTCCGGCCGACTCCTACCCAGAAAGAGTGTGCTGTGGGCTCATTGGGAAGACTGAGGCCACACGGTTGAGCTTCATCCACTTTGTAGATTCGATTTTAAGTGTTACTTATTGATTATCTGACCAACACTGCAGGTGTCTGTATCTCTCGGACCCATTTGACGCCGGGCGTATCATGATAGGAAGCGCAGAGCACAACTTTGCCCCTTCATCTCACAGCAGATGCACTTCCCCAGCAGCAGTGTTAGTTACATCCCCCTCCTCCTCGCTGATGCCCCTGCAATAACAGATCATTGTCTCTGATTCGGTGGCTCACTGAAGACGGGGCAGCAAGAAAACAGAAACAAAAAAGGACACAACAGAAAAGAAGAAAACAGACAAAGAAAGAGCAGATATCATGAAAATGAAGAACAGAAAGAAGCAAAAAGAAAGACAGAAAAAGACAGACGGAGAGAAAGATATGCAGAAACAAGTCTTTCCCCCATCGCTAGATGCAGGATCAAGAGCTCTTTCTTTTTGTTTGTTTGTTTTTCCTGTTATTGGTTCGTTTATTTGGTTGCTTGTTTTTCCCTTAGATTTCTTTCCGACCTTCAGGCTGTTTCACGACATTCCCAGCAGCGACAGACTGGGGCCACTCCTCCCTCCCCACCCGCCCTTCTTGGATGGGTGCACACCTTAGAGTTCCCAGCATGGTCAGCAGGAACACACACACATAAACACACACATAAACACACACATAAACACACACATAAACACACACATAAACACTCACATAAACACACACATAAACACACACACATAAACACACACATAAACACACACACTCACACACACACATAAACACACACACACACTTACACACACTGTCAGACTCACACACACAGACTCACACAAACCTACACACACACACACTCTCTCTGTGTCTCTCTCTCATCCTTAACTCATTAATTCACTTCGGAATTCTTTACCCTTCGTTATTCTTTTCTTTTATTTGTTGATTTTAACATTGCTGAAATCAATTTTGGTTTGATTTTTCAAAGATTAAATGTATGTCTCCCTTCCTCTCCCTCTTTAATGTTTATTTGTAATCATTAGCTGTGATAAATAAAGACAGTCCGTACTCAGGGCAAGAGCCCTGTAAAAAATGTATGTCAATACTTCTCTGTAACCCTTCGGAATAAAGATCTCTCTCTCTCTCAACACCCACATTTATTTTACACTGTAGCGTGTGTTGTGTGTGATAAGTGTGTGTGTGTTTGTTTGTGGGTTTGCGTGTGTGCGTGCATGAGGGTGTGCATGTGAGTGATAAGTTTCAGTGTGTGTGTGTGTGCGCGCGCACGTGTGTGTGTGTGTGTGTGTGTGTGTGTGGGGTATGAGAGAGAGTGTGTGTGAGTGAGAGAGTGTGAGTGTGTGTGTGTGACAGGGAGGCCTGGGAGGGAGACAGGGAGCCGATGCCACCCCCACTGGCAGCAGTGACCCTGTGCTGGAGGGGCAGCGCCTACTACAGGGGACAGTAGAGCAGGTCGGGTTGTGTCAAGAAGCCAGGTGCACCACCAAGTGATCGTTCCCAGCACAGGCCTGCCACGCCAGCTCCTGCTTGTGGGCTGCTGCAGTCCCCTGGCTCCTGCAGAGCTGAGGTTCCAGTCTACACACTGTACTGCCGGCATACCTCTCCCTTCATCACAAGAACACTTGTCTCTGATGAATTTGACAGCAGTGATTTGGTTTTTCGTTCCTCGGTTAGAGCTGCGAGTTTTTCCAATGGTGAGATGTGGCCATGAAGGTAGCTGCACTCTGACTTCGGGGACGTCTGCTGGGTGTGTTGGTGTGTCCGTAAATCCCCATACGCTGGCAGGAATTACAGGATTAAAAAAATAACGTTTCCGTAGCCCACCAAACTCTGATGTGTATAACGGCATCTTGAGCGTGCATATTTGATCTTCTGCATGTGAATGTACACGAGTAGAATTAAGGCACTAGCAGGCCTGCACTTGAAGTTGACCTGGGAGATCGCAAAACTTCCCAAACTCAATTCACCAGACGCCGCCAAGTTTCGAACCCACGACTTGACGGACCCCTGGGATTGAAGTGGAGCGTCCGCCATAATGTTGACTACATCAAGAATGAATACAACAACAACAGCAACAACAACAATTATTATGACAACGACAGTGGTGACAATAAAGACAATGACGACGAGGATGCTAGTGATGATGATGACTGCAATGCTGATGAGTACAATACTGATGAGTACAATAATGATGAGTACAACATGATGATACAATGATGATGATGATACTGGTGGTAGCAGTGGTAATGGTAGTGGGGGTGGTGGAGGTGAGGTTAATAATGCAGATGGTCATAATGAACTATACATTCACAGTTCTTGTTCGGAATGAAGAATTGATTATTATAACGGAAGAAGAAGAAGAAGACATAATCCAAAGCTGTCCTTAATATAATTTTTAAGGGCATTGGTATCATTCCAATAGTAAACGGGTAAGGTGAGAAAAACCCATTAGAATCAAATAAGTAATAAAATGGGGTACAACACACACACACACACACACAGAGCAGTGCCAGTAATGCCATTGCTAAAGACAATGAATACCCAGTACATGATCTTTTTCATATTTTATATTCTATTTTATATTTTATATATGTGTGAACGTGAAAGAATGGGAGATAATGTAACATGATAAAGTTTGCTTGTTTGCTTTTTCATGTAAGTGTAATTGTGTGCGCGCGTGTGTGTGTGTGTGTGTGTGTGTGTGTGTGTGTGTGTGTGTGTGTGTGTAGTGTACTGCTTTTTATTTGTCTCTTTTTCTTTCTTATTGGTTTTCACAGTCATATTGTAGCTACTACTGACGAAGTTTTTTTGTTCTTAAATTGACGGCTTGATGATAAAATCAAATGCAATCCTCATTCAAAGTACCATCTGGAAATTAAAAAAATTACATTGACTTTCACACACACAATCTGCAGACTTTCATACACACACACACACACACACACACACCACACACACACACACACATACACACACACACACACACACACACACACACACACACACACACATATATATATATATATATATATATATATATATATATATATATATATATATATATATATATATATATACATACATACATACATACATACATACATATATACGTTGTCTTCCTTTAATCTCCCCCTTTCCCTCCCCTTAGCCTATCTACTTCTAAACCTCCTTCCTTCTCTGAAGCTCTTTCATGCTCGGCAAACAACAATTGTTCTTTTTTCTTCTGCTAACCTTGTTGGTGTTTTGCTCGCCCTACGGAATGCACCTTTCAGAGAGCAAGACTGTTTCCTCAGATCCTATTTCTTTGCAAGTAGGCCTCTGGTGCCAAATTCTGACAGCCTCTGTATATTTTTAGCCCCGGTCTGGAACCACCACCACCACCACCACCACCATTAGTATCCACCACAGCGAGTTGAGGTGGAGGGTGGCGCGAGGGTGGGTAGGGATGGGCGAGGGGCAGACTGGGGCAAGAGGCGTGGCTTCACAAGCAGAGGAGGGGACACTGCCACCAATCCCCTCCCACTATCACACACAGACGTTCGATATCGCTTCTTGATCGATTCTGGGTTTCCGTCCTCTACTTGTTCAATTTATCGGTTTGGAGGAAAAGGGTAGGTGTGTGTGTGTGGTGGGGGGGGGGGGGGGGGGAGTGGGGGGGCATGTGGAAAGGGGGTAGAGAACAGAAAAAAGTATAACTACTTTCATCACATTTCTGAATACATCAAATTGTATTCAAAATAATTCTGAAAATTTCTTTTATGGACTGTGTTAAGGCCTGACACACATCAAAAACTAAACACAGGATAATATGACACATGTAAAAATCAATATTTAAGATGCATATTACAAATCAACCATCATTGCAAGGCAAAACAACTCACTAGAAAAAGAGAAGTTGACTATCATTTCAAAGGGGAGAAACACCAAACGATATTGAAAACCCCTGATAAACCAACACAAACAGCAGAAGACAAAAGTGGCCACTTACCAGCACAACACGTCCCCGTGTTATCGGCAGGCCGGCCTGTTTTCAGTGCCCTGTTCTTGTGGACAAACAACAACCAGGCCAACAACTTGACATCCCCGCACTCCCAAAATGAACTGGTCCACAGGCAGGTGAGAAAAGTAGACTGGTGTTTACGTCTTCACGGATGAGTTCTGGCAGGCAGAACCATCATTTCCCTCAGGTGCCAAATCCAGCCGAGGCCTCCTCCACCACGGCGAGGAAGAGAGGAAGAAGCGACACGGTGGAGAGGCGGAGGAGAGAGGCACGCCTTTGCCACTTTCAGAGAAAAGTTTGTGAACTGTCTGAGATCAGACAGCTTCGACTTTACTTGGGTGTATCAACTACCAAATGTTTACCAGTCCATTTTCTCGTGATCGAAAAAGCAAGAACAGGGTCCTCTCAAATCAGCGTGTGTAACAACCATTACGCCTTCTAATCATCGATTTTCATCAAGTCATGGAGCAGGGTGACGGTGAGGACAAAACAAGCGTTACGTAAGGTGGCACAACAAGCAGGCAGGGCCGGTAGAGTAGGAGGAGAGGAGTGACAAAAGTTCCCAGCCAGTTGTCGCTGCCCTCCTTTCTTTGCCAATCGCCGTCACACCGAGTTCAAACTTCGTCACGGGGTGCTCCCCCCTCTCTCCCCCCATCTCCACCAGCACGGGTTGGCGGCGTCAGCGGCATCTAAAGCCTGCGTGCTGGCAATCAATGCAGCGACTGCTCACACATATATTACAGCCTACTACTACTTCTACTACTACTACTACTACTGTCTTCCCCACCTTTTTCAGAGAGAGAGAGAGACTTCTCCATAACCGTCTTAACTGACAGGGTGGGTAAGGTCTGTACAGGGTAGGAAGGGGAGGCGAAGCTGGTGGACGGGTACTCGAGCTTCATATTCGATTAGGAAAGGGGTGTGGGAGCTGGTGGGGGACGTTTGTTTGAAAAAGGGGGGGTGGGGGGGGGGGGGCTGCTGTCATGTGATGCGATAGGCGAAGGGCTACATACAGGCTATGTACCAGCAGTGCTTGCCACGACAGCCTGATATTTCCTCCTCCCTCCCTCCCTCCCTCCGATCCCATAAAGCACTTTCCTGATCGATGCTAGTCTGTCCTCTTACCACCAGACCCTCCACCCCACATGCCCCCTCTACTTCCCCCCCCCCCTTATCCCCACTATCATCACCCACACCTCTCAAACACTCCTCCCCATCTCTCCTTACCCCCCCCCCCCCCCCCCACCCCCCAACTTTTATCTTCCTTCCCCACCCTCATTCCCATTCTTAAGGGTTTCCCTCTGAACTGCCGTGGCAACCTCAGTTCATCTTCTCGGCTTCTTCTCTCCCCTGCCTCCCCTCCCCCTCTCCTCCCTTACTGGGCTGGTCCTTTCTGGCAGAGCAGCAGCGGAAAGAAACCAGCAGCATGCCGGGGGCTGCTTGGCAGGGCTTGTTTTCCTCGGCTGTCTTTTTTTTCTCTGTGTGCAGGGCATTTTTGCCCGGCCTTTTTATTGTTGATTTTAAGGAAAGTTTGAGGTGTTTCCTTGATAGCAGTAATCCGCAAGGCCCAGAGGCTCCACGGAAAAGGGCAGAGAACACTGAGGGTTGGGAGGAAATCGTGAGTTTTAAGAAGTCTTTTGCCGAGCATCTGCATCGCACGCGAGTGCAGAAGTGTTTGCTCCAACATAGGCAGGCATACACGCTCACAGTGGCTTGCCCCGCTCTCCGCATTTCTCCCGCCCCTCTCCAACACCCCCTTCCCACACACCGATACACATATGCACGTACGCACGTAACTACACTTGCCTCCCTTCTCACAAACTCTTGCTCTTTTCCCCTTTCCTTGCTGCACGCACACACGGGGACTAGATGTAAAAAAAAGCAGACAAATGCTTATTCCATCATCCTCGATATAAAAGAATAAAATAAAAATAGATAAAATAAACACACACACACACACACACACACACACACACACACACACACACACACACTACCCCTCCTCCTCCCTCATCATCGGTTTCCCGGAGCATTGTTTGAATGAATGACGCCAGCCATCGCGCTGTTGTGAGTAGTCCGTCCATTCACAGGACGTGGTCCTGGCTGAAGGCACTGATGGCGGCACAGTCATCTTGGCAGGGGCATGCACTGTGGCACGACTGGCCACTGAACTGGTTCACTGTCATCAGTGTCTGCACTGTCTCAGGCTTAGCTAGTGGCTTGCCCTATCATCTTATGTGCATTGCGTAGATTCTTTTATGCTGGCTGGTAT
>CM054137.1:12468877-12470579 GCA_028751875.1 Rapana venosa
TCTTTAATACTCATTTTTAACAAGAAACCAAACGTTTATCAGTGATATGATTAGATATTGCTTTCACTTTGCAGTTACACAAGTACGATGCAATGTCCTACGACTGAACGACAATACACGTCACTGTGGTAGTTCAAACAAAGTAAAGCAATGTCCCATTTGTAAACACCAAATATGAAGGAAAACAGTTCTATGCAAGTGTCTATGAAGATTTCAGAAAAATGTTTCTTAAAGATTCCATACTGATTTCCTTTGGCTTAAACATGTTAATGCTATCATTAAAGCTCAATTGTCTGTCCCCACATAATAAGGTATATACACTCTTTTCATCTGGTTTTAGGATATGATTGTTTTATGGCGAACAGTTAAATAGTATGGACAGTGAAGAAGGAAGTGTTCAGATGTTTCATTAGGGTGACCACAAGCACAAGATGGATCGTCCAGTCAATGTCTTTTATTTCGATCGGAGTTGAGGTTACTCATTTCGAGTCGCAGCCTTCAGTGAATGATTTGCTGCTTTCTTTTTCTCTATTGGAACTACTATATCCTTATTAGACAGAAAATGTTAAATTGCCTAAGGGAAGTGCTAGCTTTCAGATACTCTGATTGTTCATTCCATAATCTGGTGGTAGAAGGAAGAAAAGGAAGCATTATATGTTTCAGTTTTTCATTGGGATATTAATCTGTCAAGGAGTCTACGTCAATTTGGGAAGAAGCTAATGGAGGGAGTAACTTGAATACATAATTTAGCTTATTGCTTGGATTAATTTATGGTAAAATACCAATTTATGCCTATTTCTCCGTTCTTTTAAAGAACAAAACCCCGATCCTTTATAAAGCTTTAAATGACTTGTTCCACGGAGAGCTCTAGTGATGATTCGTATAGCTTCCAATGAGAGATCTTCCAAAACATCAGATAATTTGTTGGTACAACTATCCCAATTATAACACCGAAATCAAATATTGGTAAAATGAATGATCTATACATGGTGTTTAACTTTTTTTCTGTTCAGCCTACACTAATACGATCTAAAACAAGAAACAGTAGGTTGCACTTATTCGCAACATTTTTTACACGTTGATCTCATTTATAGTTGTTTTGGATAGCAATACCTAGGTGTTTATGGTGAGGAACATCTTGTACGTGAGTGTGTTCCCAAACGTCAAGACTGGTAATGGGTTGTGTGTGATCGCTAGCAAATTCACCAGTTCAGTCTTTTCTTGATTAAATTTCACTTTCCAAAGCTGTGCCCATTTTGTTTTTACTTTTTCGAGATCTGAATTCAAAATTTCACCTCTCAGTTGAGGGTTTCTACGAGCTAGGGACATACTTGTGTCGTCAGCAAAAAGTTTAATATCTGAAACAATGTCATTTACAATATTACTACCGTCAACAAGAAACAGAAGGGGTCCCAGCATAGAGCTTTGTAGAACACCAGCATGTACTGTGCTTGTACAAGACATTTCTCCCTTGATAACGACCATCTGTGTGCATCTGACAAATAATTTTCAAGCCATTTTAACAGGTTGCCTATAATTCCAACAGATTCGAGTTTGGCTAGTAGACCTTGGTGTCATACTCAGTCAAAGGCTTAAATATATAGCTTGAGTTGTTATGCCTGTATCAAAAGTTGCATACAAATTGTCATAGGTACTTAAAAGCCGATACTTAAAAGACCTATAAATCGAGGTGCCTTGTGCC
>CM054137.1:12471079-12476079 GCA_028751875.1 Rapana venosa
AACGCCAAACAAATCAGTATGGCCCCAACTGACCAAACAATTCATCAGTGTACAGCTGGACTGATGAAGACCATCGGTCATAGTTGTAGGGCGAGACAGAAGGTGTGCTGATAAGGTGTGTTCAGAGGAAAGCGGTGTCTAAAGATGGATTTAAGATAAACAACTACCCAGAGAAGCGTGTTCGTCACTTAGGTCAGTGAACACTCCTTTCTCTACAATTCTGAGCAATTTAATTGTATGACTGCTATTGATTATAAAAGACTAGCGTGACAATAACACATATGGATATAACTGGATTAATTTTATTGACAACTCACATTTATCACTTGTTTGTCTAGAAAACTAGCTGCCACCATTATAGTATCATTATCAGTAAAGCAGTGGAGTGGAGTACCCCGTTGAAGCCCGAGAGTAATCAGGCTTGTCTATATAACATCTTGTAAGTTTTTCCACAAAAGAAGATTCTGATCATAAACTAAATAACCAGCTGTGCAGTACAGTGATTAGCACTTTAGATTCCTGGCTGAAAAGTCGTCTGTTTGGATCCTTGAAGTCATAGGCTAGGATATTGGTCTGTTCTATTTGTTCATTCTTTTCCTCTGACTGGCTCCCACCCAAAGTCTGACTGGCTCCATGGAAAGACTGGGACCGTGCTGTGTTGTTAAGAGTGCTGCAGGAACAAATACAAGAAGAAGAACAACAGTAGTTAGGTGGTAAAATAACTATTGAAGAAGCAGGATGTGCGTTAAAAAATATGAAAAGTGGAAAAAGCCCAGGAACAGACGGCTTTACGGTAGAATTTTTCAAAATCTTTTGGAAAGAAATAGGCCATTTCATAGTAAGAGCACTTAATGAAAGTTACCAGGATGGTGAACTATCAGCTACACAGAAGGAAGGTCTAATTATCTGTCTCCCAAAAAGGGACAAACCTAAAGAATACATTAAAAACTGGCGTCCAATAACCCATCTTAATGTAGTTTATAAAATAGGTTCTGCATGTATTGCAAACCAGATTAAAAGAATACTGCCTAAACTTATCAGCGAAGATCAGTCAGGTTTTATGCCAAATAGATACATTGGTAATAATATTAGATTAATATATGACCTGATTAACTACCTGGATAAAAGTAATCAGCCTGGGTTATTACTTAGTGTCGACTTTGAAAAAGCATTCGACTCCTTAAACTGGGATTTTATGTTCAAAGTCATGAAGGCATATGGTTTTGGAAACAGTGTCTATCAATGGGTCAAAACATTCTATACAAATATAAAATCAACAGTCCTCGTAAATGGTAACAGTTCAAAATGGTTTAGAATTGAAAGAGGGTGCAGGCAGGGTGATCCAATATCGCCCTACTTTTTTTATTCTTAGTGCCGAGATTTTGGCTATAATGATTAAAGAAGATACATCAATTAAAGGAATACGCATTGGAGAGACAGAACATAAAATGTCCCAATATGCAGATGACACTCAATTGTTAAACATAGGACATCAACTATCATTTGAACATTCTATACATATTCTAGAGAAGTTTGGAAAGATCTCAGGTCTTATCATGAATAGTGACAAAAGTCAAGTTATATGGCTTGGTAATAAAAAAGAATCAAGTAGTGTGTTCTGTCCCCACCTAAAAATGACGTGGAATCCCCCCAAATTAAAGATTCTAGGAATCTGGTTTACCCCAAATCTAAAGGACTGTGAAAATATGAACTATAATGATACATTTTCTTAAATTAAAACGCTATTTAAAATTTGGTTACAAAGAGTTATTACTCCACTTGGCAGAATTGCCATTTTAAAGTCTCTTATCTTGTCAAAACTTATTCACCTGTGGATGTTATTACCAGATCCACCTGACCATTTCATAAAAAGTCTACAAAAGCTATGTTTCCAGTTTGTTTGGAACGATAAACAAGATAGAATAGGTAGAAAGACGGCTATTAAACCCGTTACTCAAGGAGGGATGAGCATACCTGATATAAGAAAATATATTTATGCGTTGAAACTTATATGGATAAGAAAATTTAGAAATGTAAATCACAAATGGATAAGTGTTGCAGAAAAAACATATCCACTTATCATGAACTTCGAAAGCTATGGATCAGATATTACAGCCATATTTTCGAACATCAATCCTTTTTGGACACATACGTTTAAAGCTTATAGATTTTTCTCTCGTTGCATTAGTCCATCAAATGCACAAGAAATGCTCTCTGAACCAGTTTTTTACAATGCAAATATAACAGTAGGTAATAAAGTAATCAAACACACGTATTTAATACAGAAAGGTATATATTCTATTAGACACTTTCTCAATGAAAAGGCTGAATTTATTAATTACAAAGATTTCAGTTCAAGCTGTGGCAGGCCTATTGATTTTCTTACGTTTCATGGGTGGATTTCCTCAATGAAACAGTACATAAGGAAAGCTGGCATACAAATAAGTGACAACATAAGTAATAATCAAGAGACACCCACAGTACTGCGGATCATTGATAGTGTAAATAAGGGGACAAAAAAGTATTATTAATATCTGGTATCAGACAAACAAC
Organism: Rapana venosa; assembly: GCA_028751875.1. Classification (NCBI taxonomy): domain Eukaryota; kingdom Metazoa; phylum Mollusca; class Gastropoda; order Neogastropoda; family Muricidae; genus Rapana; species Rapana venosa. Next base: position 12,473,633 of record CM054137.1, read on the forward strand.
TTCCAAACTGTTGCACAAAGTGGACAGAAAAACTACATGAACATTTCCATTGGAAAGATATCTTTGTAAAAATACATAAAATTAAAGATGTAAAACTAAAATGGCTGCAAATGAGAATAATCCACCGCCTATGGGTTTAATGAGCACAACACTGTGTAATGAGACCAGAGACTCGATAGAGCACTTTTTATGGGATTGTAAATTTATTAGAACTGTTTGGATAAGTTTAGAAAATGTTATTAAAGAACGATGCGCAAATGTCTGTAACATAACATTTTCCCGTAATTTAGACATTTTTGGGGTAGACCAACACATTAAAACAGATATGACCTTTGATTTGATAATGTTGCTTGCAAAGTTACACATCTACAGATGCAAAATTGACAGACAAGTACCAACACTTTCTGTTTTTCAGGCACAGCTACACAATAGATTTAAAAACGAGCAGTATAATGCAAGAATTGCAAATAACCTTATGAAATTTGAAATAGGATGGAATCACTACAAATCATTGTTTTTTGTCACATAAAGGATGAATAAAACATCAGGAGACACACAGCTTCGGACAAAAAACCCCAACAAACATCCCATCAAGCCCTCCTGTAATGGGGGAGGGAGGAATGGCAATTGAAAAACTGTGTAATATTCTTCAGATGGCATGGCATGTGAATTGTGTACTGTATAAAATGCCTTTGTGTATATATGTATGTATATATGTATGTATGTATGTTTGTATGTATGTATGTATGTATGTATGTATGTATGTATGTATGTATGTATGTATGTATGTATGCAGGAATGCTGTATATACGCTATTTCTTTGTTACGTCTAGTTAACGTTTATTGATATTGATAATGCTTGTCATGCATATATGTATTTGTAACAACAAAAGGAATTTTAAAAATTAATTTAAAAAAAAAGAGTGCTGCAGGAACTGCTGGGCCAACATCACAGGAGTATGTATGTAGCCCTTGGACCTGGTTGAAGCCAGCATACTATTTGATGATCAGAAGGATGGAGCAGGGCCCATGTAAACTAGTCCCCACACCATAGCGTCACCGCTCCACTATCCCCATCACCAGTGATCGCCCTTCTTCCTTCTTCTTGTTCTCCACTAGCTCCACTGGAAGTACTAAAGCCCTCAGCTTACTAAAGAGTCATTCACCCATTCTTCTTTTTATGGTAGCTGGGGGTGTGTGAAAGCCTGCTTCTCCGCCAATGGTCTACCTTAGCCATTTGGCAATCATTTGTCCACCATTTTTTGTTTATTCTTTTGAGGTTTTTTGCTCACCTTTTCATTATTCGCCATCAAACATTTCCCTGCAGACCAGTTATGGCACATTCATTGCATCTTCTTGATATCAGGCCACACCAACACAGGTTCGTGTCTTGGGCTGAAGTCAGCAGATCTTCATATAATGTACCAAAGTATTGTCTGACGGTTTGGTGTATATTTCCTTGAATCGATCAGTGAATTGTTTCTTTTATTTATTTTTTGTTCTTTTATTTCGAGGTTGATGAAATAAGCACACATATGCTTTTCTACATCCAGTCCCCGTGTATATGCAGTTTTCTAAATTTTTTTATCCGTTCCCACCGGCACACAATGCTTACTTTTCCAAAAAGCATAACAGAAAGATGGGAAATCAATTGCTATCATTTATCCTCAATCATGCAGTGCAGGTATTTTTACACAGCGTTTATTTGAAAGTATTGGAAATTGTCCACCTGAGTTATCATCATGCAGTCAGTAGAGAGTCAACACTGAGTTCAATGACCCACTGCTCTTGTCTCACAGTCACCTCAGACATTGGTCCACTGAGTTCATTCAGGGAGTGTGAGGTATAGGAGGAGGTTTGTCCATGAGGGATCATCCTCATATGCCTGCCAACATGCACCTGTCACTGTCATCTGGCCTCACTCACCTCTACAGCCTGACAATGCCCGTGTTACTGTCAGAGGAAGGAAGGAATGGAATGCAGTGTGCTGATGAGGACACAGCAGCATGCCTTTCATTACATCCATACATAATACATCCCTCTTATTTACTAATCCATAGCAATAAATACATCCCTTTCATTTACAATCCATAGCCAGTTAAATAGTCATCCCTTTCATTACAATCCATAGCAGTAAATACATCCCTTTCATTACAATCCATAGCAGTAAATGATCATCATCATCATCATCATCATCATCATCATCATCATCATCATCATCATCAATCATCATCATCAACATCTATGGAATTTATATAGCGCTGAATCTTGTAAAAAGCAAACAAATCGAAGCACTTGCACTCAATTCATTTACACGCATGCAACTCTCCTTAAACATAATGAACAACAGATTTCAAATTCAAGTGCGCATCCCTTTCATTACAATCCATAACAGTAAATACATCCCTTTCATTACAATCCATAGCAGTAGATACATCCCTTTCATT
>CM054137.1:12481079-12522801 GCA_028751875.1 Rapana venosa
GGACTCCGGGAGTGGGGGGTGTGTGTATGTTTTTGTGTGTGTGTGTGTTTGTGTGTGGTGTGTGTGGGTGTGTGTGTTGTGGGTGTGTGTGTGGCGGAGTTGTGTGTGAGTGTGTTTGTGTGTTGTGGGGTGTGTGTGTGAGCGTGAGGTGTGGTAGTGTGTGTTTTTTGGGGTTGTGTGTGTTTTGTGTATGTGTGTGGTTGTGTTGGGAGGGTGTTCGAGTGTGTGTGTGGTGGTTGTGTATGTTATGTGTGTGGAGGAGTGGGTGTGGGGAGTGTGTGTAGTGATGTTGTGTAAGTGAGGGGGTTGGAGGTTTTGGAGTGTGTGTGTTGGGTAGTGGTTGATGGAGGGGTTGGCAGTGTGATGGTTTGGTGTGTGTATGTGATTGTTATGCGGTGTGTGATGTGAGTGTTGGTGTGAGTGTTGGATGGTGTGAGTGTGTGTTGTGGTGATGGGGTATAGTGTTGTGTGTGCGTGGTGGAGTATGTGTATGTGAGTGTGTTTTGATGGTGTGTGTGGGTGTGAGTGTTTGAGTGTGAATGTTTCGGGGTTTTGCTCACCTGTAGGGATGCAAAACCCAGTCAGATGCACAGGTCCTATGATTTGTCAGTGAACGCGCAATGACACACCTGCCTGATCAAGTACACAAAGGTTACCCCCAAAAAACCCCTCACTGACCTCGGTCTGAATGCGATTGGTGGGAAAAAGTCTTAAACTTTTTTCGTATGAAATGGAAATTTGATATACTCTCTCTCTCTCTCTTCTCCTCTCCCCCCTCCCTCTCTCTCTTTTCCCCTCCACTCCCCTCCTCTCCCTCTCTCTCTTCACCCCCTCTCCTCTCTCTCTCTCTCTTGTGGGTTTCTTGACCCTCCTACCCTTTTTTGTATGGACCCCGACAACCCCAAACACAAAAAACCATTTTAAATCCCCTTTTTTTTTCCCTTTTTGTAATGCCACCCCCCCCCCTTCCTTCCCCTCCCCCCCCCCCTCCCTCCTCTCCTCTCATCTCCTCTCCTCACCTTTGTTGTCTGTCATAAAAGCGAAAAAAGCTTTGCGCTGCCATTCAGCCCTGACAAGTCAAACCCGCGCGCCCCGCTGTGGTTTTACAGAGAACGTCGTTTCCCCAACGGTTGCTGCACTGAGCTGCAGAGTCCAGCCCGCCCGGGGGCCACCTCCTCTCCTTCACACCGTTGGGAACAGGTTCCCCTGGGGGGTGGGTTTTGGGGGCAGGGCGATCCACACACGGGGGGGGCCCGCAGCTACACTTAAGGGGGCCGTCCACTCCTTTTGAGAATTGTTCTATTTTAAACTTCTGGGGGAAAAAGCAGGGGAAAGGACCAAGTAGGGAAAAAAAAGACAAAAGGAGGGGACAGCAATAAAGCCGATTTTCTTTTTCTTTTTTTATATTATAATGTCTCGGGGGGTGTGGTGTGTGTGTGTGTAAATAGGGTTTTTTTGCATAAAAGGTGTGTGGTAAAAGATGGGGGTGTAATAGGTGGATGCGTTTGCGTGTGCCGGGGGCACGCGGTTGGGGGTGCGTGCAGTTGCGTGTGGGGTGTGTGTGGTAAGCACAATTTAAGGGGATAATACAAAATTTTACTGTGGCTGTTTTTAAAAAGCAGCACCAACCAACAGAGAAGTCCGCCCGCTGCCCGCATAGCCTCAAAACCCACACACACGGGGAGCAGGCTAGCTTCAGGCAACCCAAACCACACCCGTCTGCTTCTCGCTCATTCATGTCCTTCCTTCCCCCTTCCTTCCTTCCTCCCTTCCTTTTTCCCCCTTTAACTAGCAACACCCAAACCTGCCCTCTGGGGACCACTAAAGCAAAAACTGTTTCACACCTCCATTCTCTGTCCACCCCCCACTTCTACCCCCCCTTCCCTTCCTTTCGGCTTTGTGCCTGGGGAGGCCCATGTGCCTTGGGTTGCTTGTAGAGGGTGAGAGGGTGGTGTTTGGGGGGGGGGGGGGGCATTTCCTGTCAACCGTCCCCCGCTCGTGAATGAAAACGGCAGACGTCCCCCCGTCCTCTGTGGCCCCGAACCTTAATGGCAGCCGACTCCTGTCCAGGGTGATGTATGGGTTTTTTCACTGTGCCCGACTGCGGGCACAGGCCCATGTATTTGTGCATGTCCCCGACTGCTGGCCCCCAGTAAATTAGTTTTTGCACTGTGCCTGACCCTGGGCCCCCGGCTAGTATTTGGCCTGGCCGACTGCTGGCACACGATGTATTGTGCACTGTGCCTGACTCCTGGCACAGGCGAGTATGTTTGCACTGTCCCGACTCCTTCACAGGGTGAGTATTTGGCACTGTCCTGACTGCTGGCCAGGCTGATGTAGTTGGCCTTGCCGACCCTGTCACAGGCTGATGTATGTTGTGCAAAAGTGCCCGCTCCTGGCACAGCTGATGTGTGTTTGCACTGTGCCTACTCTGGTCACAGGCGATTTGTTGGCCTGTGCCTGACTCTGGGCACAGGGTGATGTTGTTTCACTGTCCCATCTGATGCCACAGACCAACTGGAGTGGCCAAAGTAGCCTAGTGGCTTCCATGACTAGGAAGAGGCGATAAGGAAGGAGGGGGTGAAGATTGAACGTTTAAAATGAAATGGAACATGTTGCCCAAAGGTTTGGTGCTGTACGGAAGTAGAACTGAAAACAAAAACATAGTTGGTGGTTGCCTAACTGGCCACTGGTTGATCGGTTGGGAGTCTGACTGTTTAATTGTTGTTGGTTGCTTGCATGAATCCTTGCCTATCTATCACGATTTTTGGACAGTTTTTTTCTATACTCTTATGGTTGACTTGATGGAAAGAAGTGGTAGCCGCAGTAGTGGCAGTAGAGCTAGAAGAAGTGGTGGAGGTGATGGTGGTGGTGGTGGTGGAATTAGTAATAGTAGTAGAAGTAGTAGTAATAGCAGAAAATAGTAACAGGAGCAGCAGCAACAGCAATAGTAGTAGACGTAGTATTAGCAGAAGCAGCAATAGTAGTAGTAGTAGTAGTAGTAGTAGTTAGTAGTAGTAGTAGTAGTAGTAGAGGTAACAGCAGCAGCAGATCGTCATTGTGAAGCTATTTGTATAATTGCTCGTTATCAAGGAGTTTTAACCAGGATCAATAATTATACATTCTTTGTGACTACTTGCTGTACAGTCATAAACACCTGAAGACAATCTCCCACATGCACACACTGCCTCCTTCACGAGGCCCTGGCTGAGCTGTTCCAACACACAGCACTAGCAGCGCTCAGCTCAGAGAAACGAGCAGCTGACATTTAACGAGGGCAAACGGCACCTCCAGGGGGAATAAATCTGATCCTCTTGGACTGGCCACTATCAGGATAGGAGACAACTCCTCACTCTGAGGTCAGACCTGTCACCTAACAGACTGAGGAGGGAACTGATGAAAGTGGGGGTGTGGGGGGATCAGGGGATGTCAGAGGATGCTGCAAGATTGCCCCTGGCGTATATCATGCGTAATGACAGCGTTTGACAGCAGTGTGTGGAAGACGAGGGGAGTAGAGGATGTCCCTGAGAGATTCTTTTCTGTGCAGCTGTCAGGCCTGCGGGTTGATGGGAGTCACGGAGCTGGGCTATTGTTTGTCCTTGACTGAATTAGTTTCCTGTTTGTCAATGTTTAATTTCAGATTGCTTCGTTCTAATGAATTCTCTCTCTCTCTCTCTCTCTCTCGCTCTCTCTCTTTCTCTCTTCCCTTGTCTAACGTGTTAATTTGCAGCTGGTAAAATACTTTCGTTTTTCAAGGTACGAAACATGCGAAACATACAAAACATGCATGTTAAAAGATTGCACCAAACCTTAGAAATTGCACTAAATCCAGTAATTTAAAGGTGGACGCTCTCATCATGCAAAATTGAAGATAAAAAAGTCGAACAGTTGTTGTATTCAGATTGAAAAGCATGACCCCTCTTCCGCTGCTGTCGCACAACTTGTTGTGTGTCTGGTGCCACGTGTGGACGAAGAGTCTGTCTCCGGTAAACGTGCAGCACAAGAACAAGCAGTAGAATCAGGAAGACAACTCTTGCCACTTCTATCTGGCCTTTTCTTTGCTTACTTCGCCCGCTTGTTTGTTGATGCTGACGGTGTTGAAGGCAGGATTGTTTATACTGACGTGTTGAAGGCAGGATTGTTTATACTGACTGACAGTGTTGAAGGCAGGATTGTTTATACTGACGGTGTTGAAGGCAGGATTGTTTATACTGACGTGTTGAAGGCAGGATTGTTTATACTGACGGTGTTGAAGGCAGGATTGTTTATACTGACGGTGTTGAAGGCAGGATTGTTTATACTGACTGACAGTGTTGAAGGCAGGATTGTTTATACTGACGGTGTTGAAGGCAGGATTGTTTATACTGACAGTGTTGAAGGCAGGATTGTTTATACTGACAGTGTTGAAGGCAGGATTGTTTATACTGACAGTGTTGAAGGCAGGATTGTTTATACTGACGGTGTTGAAGGCAGGATTGTTTATACTGACAGTGTTGAAGGCAGGATTGTTTATACTGACAGTGTTGAAGGCAGGATTGTTTATACTGACAGTGTTGAAGGCAGGATTGTTTATACTGACGGTGTTGAAGGCAGGATTGTTTATACTGACTGACAGTGTTGAAGGCAGGATTGTTTATACTGACAGTGTTGAAGGCAGGATTGTTTATAACTGACGGTGTTGAAGGCAGGATTGTTTATACTGACGTGTTGAAGGCAGGATTGTTTATACTGACAGTGTTGAAGGCAGGATTGTTTATACTGACTGACAGTGTTGAAGGCAGGATTGTTTATACTGACAGTGTTGAAGGCAGGATTGTTTATACTGACGGTGTTGAAGGCAGGATTGTTTATACTGACGTGTTGAAGGCAGGATTGTTTATACTGACGGTGTTGAAGGCAGGATTGTTTATACTGACTGACCGTGTTGAAGGCAGGATTGTTTATACTGACAGTGTTGAAGGCAGGATTGTTTATACTGACTGACAGTGTTGAAGGCAGGATTGTTTATACTGACTGACCGTGTTGAAGGCAGGATTGTTTATACTGACGTGTTTGAAGGCAGGATTGTTTATACTGACAGTGTTGAAGGCAGGATTGTTTATACTGACTGACAGTGTTGAAGGCAGGATTGTTTATACTGACGGTGTTGAAGGCAGGATTGTTTATACGATGACAGTGTGAAGGCAGGATTGGTTTATACTGACAGTGTTGAAGGCAGTATTGTTTAACTGACTGTGACGCACGGATTGTTTAAACTGACAGTGTTGAAAGCAGGATAGTTATACGGACAGTTGATATAGACAGGACGAATTTAATACTGACTGTGTTGAAGGCAGGATTGTTTATACTGACTGACATGTGAAGGCAGGATGTTTATACTGACGTGTGTTGAAAGGCAGGATTGTTTAACTGACGGTGAGGCAGGATTGTTTATACTGACGGGTGTTGAAGCAGGAAGATTTTTATACAGGACAGCGTTGAAGCAGGATTGTTATACTGGACAGTGTTGAAGGTAGGATTGTTTTTACTGACAGTGTGAAGGCGGCATTGTTTAATACTGACAGTGGTGAAGGCAGATTGTTTTTACTGACATGTGTTGAAAGGACAGGATTGTTTATAGCTGACAGTGTTTAAGCAGATTGTTTATACTGTACAGTGTTTGAGAGAGCAGATTTTATACTGACATGTTGAAGCAGGATGTTTATACTGACAGTTGGAAAAAGGCAGGATTTTTTATACGACATGTTGAAGCAGGATGTTTATACTGACGTTTGAAGGCAGGATTGTTTATACGACAGTGTTGAAGGGCGGATTGTTTATACGTGACTGACCGTGTTGAAGCATGGATGTTTGGAACTGGAACAGAGTATGAAGCAGGATGTTTTATACTGACAGTGTTGAAGGCAGGCTTGTATATACGACGACAGTGTTGAAGGCAGGAATGTTATACTTGACTGACCGTGTGAAGGCAGTTGTTTATACTGACGGTGTTGAGGCAGATTGTTTATACTGACAGTGTTGAAGGCATGATTGTTTAAACTGACGACAGTGTTAATGGCAGGATTTTTAACCTGACGTGTTGAAGGCACGGAATTGTTTATACTGACAGTGTTAAGGCAGGTTGTTTATACTGACAGTGTGAGGCAATTGTTTACTGAACAGTGTTGAAGAAGGATTGAAAAGATAACTGACAGTGTGAAGGCAGATTGTTTTATACTGACAGATGTTGAAGGCAAGATGATTATACTGACGTGTTGAAGGCAGATGTTTATACTGACATGACAGAGTTGAAGGCATGATTGTAACTGACGAGGTTGAAGGCAGGATTGTTTATACTGACGTGTTGAAGGCAGATTGTTTATGACGACGTGTTGAAGGCAACTGATGTTATTTACTGACACGTGTTAGCAGATTGTTTATACTGGACCTGTTGAAGGTAGGATTGTTTATACTGACATGTTGAAGGAGATTGTTAAACGACATTGTTGAAGGCAGGATGTTTATACTGACATGTTGAAGCAGGATTGTTTATACTGACGTGTTGAAGCAGATTGTTTATACGACGTGTTGGCAGGGTTGTTTATACGGGCAGTGTTTAAGCAGGATGGTGTGTAACCCGACAGGGGTTGGGCAGGGTTGTTTAACGACGTGGGAAAGGGAGGGTTGGGTTTTCGACGGGGTTGAAGGGAGATTTTTTTTATACGACAGGGTTTAAGGCAGATTTTTATACGACGACCGTGTTTAAAGGGAGGATTGTTTACTGACAGTTGAAGGGAGATTGTTTTTACTGACATGTGAAGGCAGGGTTTTTTTAAAAGACTGCCGTTTGAAGGCAGGGTTGTTATACTTTACAGTGTTTTAAGCAGGTTGTTATACTGACAGGTTGAAGGGAGGAAGTTTTTTACGACTGACAGGTTGAAGGCAGGGGTTGTTTTTTTCTTTACGGTTTAAGGCAGTTTTTTATGACAGGGGTTAAGGGGAGGTTTTTTTTACGACATGTGAAGGGAGGATTGTTTTTTAACTGACGGTGTTGAAGGCAGAATGTTTTTTTCGGGCAGGGTTAAGGCAATTTTTTTACTGACTGACATGTTAAGGGAGGGTGTTTATACGACAGTGTTAAGGCAGGATTGTTTAACTGACAGTGTTTTAAGGCAGGATTGTGAAGAGGGAAAGGGCAGAGCTGGCGCACTCAAACAGGGGGCTGTGGGGGCCCAGACACCAGGGAAAAAGGCGGCTTTCCCCCCCTTGCTGCACAGGCAGCCCGCCCTGGCTGCACAGCGGGAGTGCTGCCAAAGGGGAAGGGGGCCCAGCTTGCTCCACTCTTCATGCAATGGGGGTGCCAGTGTCCTGCCTCCCTTCAACGGTCAGGACACGCGTGTAGCGCTGGGGCCGGGACCCGTTTTTCTTTCCCGGGGCAGATTCCAGTCTGGAAACTCTGTATCCGTGGGGGTTGGGGGTTTCTTTTGTAACTCTCATTTTTAGTACTTCTCCCTGCCCCCCTTCCCTTCCTTTGTGATGGATCCAAGCAGACTACTGCGATTTCATTTTAATTCTCTACCACATACACCAGATCAGGGAAAAAAAACTCATGTAGTTTTTTTCACCAATCCCCTGTGCAGCGGTTTTGCAAATGTCATCCGTTCCCCCCACAAAATGGCCCACCTTTCGAAATGTGGGAAACGGTGCCAAGATGTCTGTTTTACACGGGACCCGGTTTACAGTCTCATCGGATGGACTTTCGGAAGTGGAACCAGAGCTGATGCTAACCCCAGGGGAAATTTCCCCTTGAACAGGCTTGAACCTGGGCTCCAGCCTAAGCCGTCAGTCGCGAGCGCAACTCGCAACACTAACACTAGACTTATCCCCCCCCCCCCTCTGGGGTGGTGTGGGGTGGGGTGTGTGTGGGGTGTGTGTGTGTGTGTGTGTGTGTGCATAGTTTGCATGCAAACTCAAGTCCTTTCGATGAGACTATAAACCGAGGCCCCGTGTGTGAACGCACGCAGAACATCTTGCGCACATGTTAAATCGTGTTCCGCTTTTCGTAAGAGTAGGCCATTGTGTGCCGGTGGGAACAGAAGACAAAATTTACAAAACCGCATACACATGGGAATGGATGTAAAAAAGCACATAAGTGTTTATTCCATTATCCTCGATATAAAAGAATGAAATAAAAAATGAAAATAAGAAATCACAAAAGTACACACAGCAAATGGCACAAACAGGACTGCACTTGCAGAACAAAACAGAGCAGAGCAAAAGTAAAGTTGATAATCTAATCATTATACGAAAACACTTTAGGAATTGCTAGGGACGTACCACAGTTATAGGCCCACAACTATCTTTCTCCTTACCCCCACTACAACGCAGTCACCCCCCATCTCCGCATGTACTGTTGCGCCTCTGTTGCATGGACCTCAGTTTAGGATGGGGATGGGGGTGAGTTCTTGGTGGGTCAACATCACAACTTGCCGTGTGAGAAATGGGCAGATGTGTGTGTGTGTGCGAGCTTGGCTGCGAGCTTGGCTGTGTGCATGTTGTGTTGCTGGTTCTGATGCTATGGAAGCAACCAGTGACAGTTTTGAATGGGGGAGAGAGGAGCGAGGGAAAGGAATGAGTGTCGTCTGGTGAGGGGTTAGAGGAGATGACAGGGGAGGAGGGCCTGCAGCAGGGCAGGTCCCCACAGCTGCTGTAGCCTATAGCGAGGAACCCCTGGAAGGAGGGGGGGGGGTGGCTTTGTTTGTAGTTGCGTGAATTAGTAGGTCTGCTGTTTGAATCCTTACATGGCTGGATAGCTGTTGTTGTTGTTTATCATTGGTGTTATTTTATTTTATGTTGTCGTGTTCTTATCTTAGTCACAGTGGTATTTAAAGCTTAAACATTTTTCAGGATCATCATCATTTGCAGCAGAAGCAGCAACAACAGAAGTAGAAGCAACAAAAGCAGTAGCAACAGCAGAATCAGCTGCAGCATCATTGCTCTTATCTATCATCGTAATGCAGGAGAGATCTGATAACTGTAGACTTAAAGCTTTTCATCATTTCACAACAGTATCACATAGAGTAAACACTTAGTTCATAGCAATACTGTACAATGCTCCATCATTCCGAAAACCAATCCTAACAGCCTACACTCCACCTTAAGCCTCCAGGTCAAGTAGTATTTTACAGAGTGCTAGTCAGGAAACGTATCAGCTCGTTTTCACAGATGATTTAAAGCATGAAAAATGCATTGTGTGATTAATTTTGGGATTGAAAACATAGAGCAATACAATGTAGTAAGAAGAGAGTGGGAACTTATAATCCTATAAGGATTGCATCATTATGTTCCCACAGTGTTGTCCTTGCGCAAATATTGTGGTTAGGAAGCTAGCACACAACAAAGGACTGAAGGAGGAACAATTGTTTGCTGGAAAAAACGTTAAAAGTTGAAACTTTCCAAATTTGTACAAATCCACATGAGTTGGGCTAGCCTGTCGCAAAAAAGTGATTAAAAAAATCCTGTGGGTGCATAAAGACAGGCGATATAAATACAATAGGGATACAGGAAAATAAAAGGACAAGTGGCAAAATCCACACGCGGTGTGAAGCCTTACTCGTCACTTCAAAGATGGACGACCAAGGCTAGACAAAACCGTCCATGAGGAGATAACTCTTGTGCTCATGGGAAGGCTACTTGCAGAAAACACATCGTCTTTGGTGGGGGACTGGTTGGGGGAGGGGCGCGGGGGGAGGCAGCACAGACTGCAGAGGGGCAGCGGAGGTTAAAGGGGCAGGCAGAGGTGAAGGGGAGTGGGGCAGGAGGGAGGGAGGGGAGGGGAGGGGAGGGCTAGCAAGATGTGGAGAAGGGTGAAGAGTAAGGGAGATTGGGGAGGTGCCGCCAGACAGTCCTGCTGTGTTTCGGTGTTTGATGAAATGGGCGATAGAAAGACTGGAGACAATGTTTGACAGAGGTGTGGTCGTAAAGAGCAAGAGAGAGAGATGAGGAGAGGAGAGGAGGAGAGAAGAGAGGAGAGAGAAGAGAGAAGAGAGAGAGAGAGAGAGAGAGAGAGAGAGAGATTCCTACAGTGATTTTCGTGTGAGTGTGCTGAAGTTTAACAAGATCTTTATTTCTCATCACATCATCATCGCATCATCATCATCATCATCATCATCATCATCATCATCATCATCTTCATCTCTCTCTCTCTCTCTCTCTCTCTCTCCTCTCTCTCCTCTCTCTCTCTCTCTCCCTTCCTCTCTCTCTCTCTCTTCCCTCCCCTCTCTCTCCTCTCTCTCTCTCTCCTTTTGCAGTTCCACAGTCAGCTGCTGTTTAGGGGCAAGTCAAGTCAAGTCAAGTAAAAAACACTAATCATCCCATGAAGGGCAATTACAATACTGACAGGCAGATTTATGTGCATCAAAATATCAAAGTACACAAAAAGCTACATATCATATTGGTTAAAACATTCCAAAATGACTTCAATAAAAATATCACGAACACACACACACACACACACACACACACACACACACACACACACACACACACACCACACACACACACACACACACACACACACACACACACACACACACACTCAAACAAACAAACACACACACGCACACACACACACACACACACATTTCATTTGATCTCATTTTCTCATTTTTCTCCTGTACTGAATATTTTTGTTAAACTTTATAGGATTTTGCATTGCATTGTAATAAAATAATCCTCAATTAGTGTGTGTATGTGTATACATTTATTTTGTTGATTAGTTAATTTTGTTACAGAGCAATTATTGTAAGATCACACCTGTATATCTTAGTGAGTGTTTATATTTTCAATACGTTTATGTTTGTTTTTTTAAAAATTCTGTATATGTTTGTTTGTATTGTTTTTTTCTTTGTGCGTTGCTCTCTTGAAACCTGAAAATTTAACACAGCGTTATACCGCACTCCTCCCTGAACGTCATGTCCACTTACCCTCAGACCAAGTGCTCAATAAAACATTGTCACGAGTAGGCTACCTCAACAATAAACAATGCAACCAATAAAAAAAGATGACATAGCTAGCATACTAATTTAATGATGGGGGGGGGAAAATTGAGTTTTCATTTGTTTGGGCTTTGCTGAATCCCCTTTCTTCAAAAATAACTGATGCAGACATCACATTCCAGGATACCAAATATTTCGCCAAGATCCTACAAAACCAAAAACTTACAGGCATATTAACATATTTTGCATGTTCATTATGCTGTCAAAGCTATACAATTTTGATGTGTAAGATATCGAATCGATTTTGGGGTAGAAATCAAATTAAAGCAAAAGTAAGTTCACTTGATAGGCTTCGTACAGAAATCCGTCAGAAACCACTAATAGGTTTGATAGATTCCAATTCTCTAATGGATAGAAGTTTGGCACTTTTAAACTGTGAAACTATTATTCTTGGAGATTTTAAATATAGACTTAATAAACCTAAACCGAAATGGAATTACAACTATAAAAATTTGATGCTTGGTCGTACAACTAATAGATAAACCCGACAACGTATAACAGATAGCTCATAACTTAAATCGATCATATATACACTAACCAAAACAACACATACTAAGTATGTGCTCGGTCAAGTGGATGCAGCGAATCATGATCCTGGTCGGCTGTACTTGTTTAAAGCTTCCATAAAAATCTCCTAAAGTTATGGCATAAAACATATATTACCGACGATTCAAACCACTTCTGAGAGGATACATTTACTCCAAGACATGACTGAACTCACGCATTACACATGTATATCAAATCAGAGACCAACCCAATGAAGGCTGCGAATTTGGGTTACACATTTATCTCAGTGTATGACAAACATGCTCCCTTTATAAAAAAAGAGTTAAAGAAAAAACCAAACCTCCATGGATAACAAAAGAATAGAATCTGAGAATAACTTAAGAAACCATCTGAAAACCCATGGTACATATGAACAATTTAGACACAAAGGAATAAATAGAATTACCAATAAACGCAGATCAAAGCGAAAATTACTTCACAGTTTTAATTCCACTAGTGAACTCTCGCCAATTTGGAGAAAGCCCATCAATACATTATGTAAAAAAAACATGTTCAAAAAGTCAGCATTCAATAAAGACTTACGTCTGATGAATTAACCATCCATTTTTTCAAATGAAAGCAAATATAAGTTATAACATGTGACACGTCAATTGAAATAACGTCATTACCTACAACAGTATATTAACTCAAAACAATAATCGAACTTTCCATTTAATCTCCAGCCAAGACAACCTTGACGAATTAGAAAGCATAAAAATACAAACGAATCTAGAACACGTGATCTATACAAGTATGAAGCTCCGGAATATAAACTGGCTAGTCCCCGTATTGTTAGAAACACTGACATATCTAAATCTATACAACTTGTGTATTGAGAAAAGGTGTATCCTCTCAAGTTTAAAAAAGGCAAAAGTTATACTGTCCAAAAATCGGTTGAATGCTCTTCTCCTTCACATTACAGGCCAATTTTAATACTCTCCTGGTACTAACTAAACCCATTTGAAAAACACAACAACCATCCCTAAATTCTTACTATTAAACATACATTCCTATTACACAAGGAAACAATCAAGGTTTTCCTAAAAACTATTCCCTGTCACACTGCCTCTAAACTCACTCACTGGCAGTCTCCCTGCACAATATAAATGACAATATGTTTACAGTGCCTCCTTTTTGTTGACTGAAAAGCATTTGATGTGATACAACCACTCTTTTTTATTGCGTAAATAAGAATTTTGTACAAACTAGCCACCTGAAATTTATCCAACTACTATAAAATTTTCTGTCTAATAGGCAGCATCTTGTATCTGTAAATAATCAAGATTCAGAAATACTACCCATTAGATATGGGTAACCACAATGCAGTCATTATTGGGACCACTCTTGCTTTCAGTCCTATGTAAATGGATATACCCTGTTTTAGTAAATGTAACAGTGAAATGATTGCTGACAATTACCACTCTCTTTTGGAAGTGATTCAGACCCAGCAGATTAACTCGCAAACTTCAATACAGTATTGACAGATTGATTATTTGGACTCAATTAAACCACATGTCCTTAAATGCACAAAAAACCAAAGTGTAATGTACGAGTCAGCAAGACAGAAAAGGCAAAAAATGAATGATAGGATTCAACTCTGTTTATTGGATAACGCATTAGTTGAAGAAGATTGACTCTCATAAAATATTAGTTGTTTCCATTGACAATAAAAGACTTGGACTGATCACATAAATGTCACTAAGGTAAACGCCTAGCTCACAGCTACTTCAATTACCAAATAAAACACTTCTAAATAACATTCTCGAAAACTATTTTTTGCGTCACATTCCTACCAATCATTGACTATTCTCAACTTTGGAATACCTGCAGTGGAACGAACTTGAATTCATTCATCGTTTATATAAAAGAGCAGTAAAACTTGTATTGTTATAAACAAGCACCCTGACAATTGTGAGGAATAATAAGCAAATAAATTGGTTCCTGACAATTCGAAAACCGACTTGTATTCAATAAACTATTGTTAATGCAAAGTAGTTTGTTTAATCAAAATGCAAACCCCGAAGATTACCAAAGCGTTCAAAAAGTTAACCTACATAGACACAAGCATTGCTAACATTTCCAGGACCCATAAATATCCTGCAGTACCTTATGGAAAAAAACTCCCCAAAAAATTTGAAATGTATAAAAGCAAAAATCAGTAAAAACAAAACATCTAAAAAGATCTTCATGAATAAAGTACACAACAACGACCTTTAAACTTTCAGAGAGTGAATTTAAGTGCACTTGGTGACGTTCTCTTGTCATTAAATCAGATATGACCCCAGTTTTCATAATCATATAGAGGTACAAATGTGTAAGCTTGATCAATATATGGTTGATATGATATCAACCCCAACACGCTTCTGAATCTGGTGTGTGTGTGTGTGTGTGTGTGTGTGTCAGTGTGTGGTGTGTGTGTGTGTGTGTGTGTGCGCGCGCGCCGCGCGCGTGTGTACAAGTGTTGAATGCGTGTTTGTTGTGTAAATTGGTTGGTTTTGGGTTTTTTACTTTCTTGCTGTTTTTGGGCCTTTTTACGTTTTTGTGTTACTTCAAAAATATGCCGATTTATTTAATTTTGTCGCTGTTATTTTCTTTTACATTGTATTAGATAGCTATAATTGTTTTTTAGCTGACGTTAGTACTAGCTCTGTGGGTTTACATTGGCCTAATTTATTCTTGATGGAAGGATCAACGTTATTCTGCCTGTAATCAAAAAGCAACATGTACATGCGTGCATATTACTTAGGGGAAAGTATGGGAATGGATGTCTTTGGTTATACTATATTGCTCTGAATCCAATGGCTGTTGGTTATTCTTGTTTTCCTTATATATTAGTAGAAATTAATGATGAATTGGGATATGGGTGAGGATGTTGTATGTGTGTGAGTATTAAGTGTTTAACTGATACATCATTCCTACCATTTGTTGTTGTTGTTTGTATTATTAGGTGGTGTGGTGGGGGGTTCTAGGTTTAAATTTGCTTTTTGTTTGTTTTGGGTTAAGGGTGGATTTCCTTGGGAGAGTGGGAGCTCTTTTTTCTCGTCTTTTGTTAGTTCTGTATGTTCTTCATATTTCTTGGCTTTATTCTTGTCCTATGTTATTTATGTGTCGCAGTTGTTGTCGTGTACTATGATTGTGTTTGTTTGATCGTTTTAATTTCCTTGTTGAGGAAGTTCTTGTTGGTTTATCTTTTTTTGTAGATTTCGTCATTGGTTTGTATGGTTAAAGGATTGTGTGTGTATGTGTGTGGTGAAAGTGGGGTGGGGGACAAGCAGTGGTGTGGTTTATTTACATTTTATTTCTATTCTTGTCTTCTTTTTTGTTTTGGTTTGGTATTTCTTTGTTGCTTGATTTTTTGTATTATGACGATATTTTTTTCAAGATTTTTGAATTATTTTGAATTGTATGGTTAATATTTTACTGGGTTTTTTGTTTTGTTTTTAATTCCATATATGTATATGTTATTGTCTTTTCTTGTTTCATTGTATAGTTTTACCATGATATTAGGTTTTTTTTTATTCTATGTCTGCTTAACATTACTTTTCTTCTGCTTGTTTTTTCATTAAATAGATGGCTAGATGAAAAAAGCAAATGCACGCTTATTCATTGTACCATCTGAAAATAAAAGTTTGACTTTGACTTTGACTTTGATACACACACGGGCGCGCGCGCACACACACACACACGCACGCACGCATGCACACTTCACACACACACACACACCAATTGTGAACACAATGTTATAATCTTTTTAAAAAAAAACGTTGACTAAAAGACATAAAAAAATTATTTACGCACGCACATCGCAACACGTACACACGCACGTGCGTGCGTTTGCGTACACACCCACACACACCCACACACATACACCAATGTATGAATTCAATGTTTTAAAGACCATTGACTAGAAGACAGACTTATTTCACGCACACACATAATTATGTATTGACTTCACTCATAACAATGACAACCAGGCAAGTAATTCAGAAAAAAAATGTAAAAACTAGGTAGTCAACATCATTTTAAATTCAGAATTTGATTGCTTACTGGCACGAAAGATTTTCTTTTCCTTTTTGTTTTGCTGATAGGACACTGAAAACGGTGTTCCGAAGGCAACAACTGAAATTCTGGAAACAAAGCATGGGAGGGATCGGCCAAAATGGCAGCGGCTTTGCGTACAAGCTGCTGATAGCAGAACGACATGAGATCACTTTATTCTTCTCCAATTCTTTTTTTAGCAGATTCTTACAATTCTCTGCAGGCCATTCTTGTTTTTAACACTAAAGTTATTGTACCAACAAATGAAAGCAAAACTTAGAACACTCTCTATATCTATCTATCTATCTGTCCCGTAGTCTGACGACCGTGGGGGCACCCTCAAAGACTCAGCAACCAGTTCCCTCCATTCTCTCTCTGTTCTGCCTTTCTCAGGGTTTTGTTGAGTTCTAGGCCTGTCCATTCACTGATGTTATCCTCCCAGCTCTTCCTTGGTCTGCCTCTTCTTCTTCCTCCTTGGACAGTGCCTTGCAAAACTGTCTTTGTAATTCCTGGGATCTTGTGACATGCCCATACCACTTAAGTTTACGCTTTTTTCACGATCGTTAGAAGGTTCTCATAGGGTCCAATGGTTTGCTGGATTTGTTATGCACGCTTTCGTTGCTTATGTGGTCTTTGTAGGAGATGCCAAGGAGTCTCCGAAAGCATCTCATCTCCACTGCCTGTACTCTTCTCTCAAATCTGCAGTCAGGGTCCTATGATTCACAGGCATACAGAAATATGGATATGACAAGGGAGCGCATTAGTTGATCTTGGAGATAAGTGAGATATTCTTGTCTCTCCAGATGGTGTTTAGTTTTGACAAAGCTGTTATTGTCTGTGCAGTCCTGCATACTACTTCTGGCTTGGATCCCTGGTCGGATATAATGGCTCCCAGGTACTTGAAGCTTTGAACTGTTTCCAGCTTCTGGTCATTAACCCTGATATCAGTGCTAATGCCGTTGGTGTTATTAGTCATCAGTTTGGTCTTCTCTGCACTGATTTCCATGCCGTATGTTTTGGAGGCCTTATCCAAGTGTTCTGTTAGGCTGGCTATAGAACCGCAGGAGATCCTGAAGTCCTTAATGTACCGGAAAGCAAAGACACAGACAGTCACCCTATCCTCCGAGAAGAAGTGGAAACAGCAGTCAGATCGCTGAAAAAGGGGAAGTCAGCAGGGGCTGACAACATTCCAGCTGAGTTGGTCCAAGCTGGAGGGGAAGCCATGATCAGCGCCCTACTAAGAATCTGCAACAAGATCTGGCAGACAGGAAAATGGCCAACACCATGAACGCAGTCATTCATCATCACCTCCCCAAGAAAGAGAAATCTACAACAATGCCCATAATTACGCACAATCAGCCTCATATGTCACCCAATGCAAGGTCATGCTGCAGATAAATTGAAAAAGACTGAAGCCACAAGCAGAGACCATCATTGCTGAGGAACAAGAGGTTTCAGAGCAGGGCGCAGCACAACGAACAGATATTCAACTCAGTAATACTATGTGAGCGTACCTTCAACATCAACAAGACCTTTACCACGTATTTATCGATTTTAAAAAAGGCATTTGACAGGGTGGCATGCAGCTTTGTGGCAATTCCATGAATTTTACAGGCATCATGCAAACCTGATCAGTCGTCATCAAACAGCTGTACAGCGAGGCCACCAGTGCAGTGTACTCACACAACATTGAAGAATGGTTGCGAACAACAGTTGGAGTAAGGCAGGGCTGGTCTACTCTCACCAACTCTTTTCAACCTTCCTTGAGAGAACATGGCTGATGCACTGGAACATTCATGAAGGATAGTCAGGCATTGGTGGAGAACGATCACAACTCCGCTTCGCGGGGATGACATTGAGGGAATAGCGGGATAAAAAAGAAAAAAAAGACTTCCAAGCAAACAAAACTCATCTAATAAGACTTTAAAACAAGAGTCGACATTTTTCTACACATAAATGATTCATTTCCTCAGAAATCACACTCTTCCACTCTGACATCCAACTCCTCACTTACACCACTACAAGCACCTTCCCCAACCTACTCCATCTCCCACATCCCACCCTCCCAACTCCTCCACACCTCTCCCACTCCTCCACAACCCTCCACCTCTCCACACCTCTACCCTACCTCCTCCTCACCTCCTCCACCTCTCCCCCACCTCCTCCACCCCTCCCCACCTCCTCCACACCTCCTCCACCTCTCCACACCTCTCCCACCTCTTCCACAACCTCACCCCTGTCTTGTGGGCATGTGGTGTCATTAGGTGGTTGGTGGTGTAAAGTGGACAGGCCCAATGTTATGTCGCTAAATGGTTATTGTCGTGAAGCGGACACAGAAATAAGAACTCCTTTCTGGGATTGAAAACTTCGGGTGAAGAAAACTTCTCTTCCTTCACCAATGCCGTTAGCAAATCACAAGATGATAGAGTGCAGATCTGACAATTCCTATTGGTCTTGAATGTTTGAATCGGGGTAAAACAACATATTTTTCTTAAAAGTTAGGGAGAACACGTTTTACGTTGGCAGTTTCGGGCTGAGTTTTTATTTATGTCACATCTTTTAAATTGCCATTACTTTGGGTCGTGTTTTCATATGTGTTCATAGAAAACGAACGATGTGGTAAGCATTTAAATATAATGTTAAATTGCTTAGTGACAGGGTTTGTGCAGTGGAAGGTACTGATCAAATGAGTGACAAGGAATCTATGTCATGAGATCACACTCAACACAGATACTCACTGACTCACTCACTCACTCATACCTTGGTTGGGACGACCGTTGGGGTACCCGCACGGACGCTGCAAGTGGACCGCCAAATGGTTCTGTCCTGGGCTGCTTTCAGGAGGTTTGGTACAGTGAGGCCGGTCCACTCCTTGATGTTGGATATCCAGCTTTTGTGTGGTCGTCCCTGCCTCCTTGCTCCTTCCACCATTTCCTGCAGGACTGTCTTTGACAGGCTGTTATGCCTTGTTGTGTGGCCAAACCACTTCAGTTTCCTCCGTTTGACTGTATCTAGCAATGGTTCTTGTTTGCCAGCCAGTGCCTCGATCTGCTGCCAGACGTAGTCGTTGGTTTTACGGTCTCTGTAGGTGATGTACAGGATCCGCCTGAGGCACTTCATCTCAAAGGCTTGAATGCGACGTTCTAAATCGGCAGTGAGTGTCCATGCTTCACAGCCGTACAAGGCAATGGATGTGACAATGAAATGGTTCTGATGTTGTGGTTTCTCCACACTTTCGCCTGCTTAGTCATGGAGGAGAGTGCCTCAGAAAGTCTGATCTTCACCTCTTGTGTGCTCGTACCTTCTTAGGTGATGACTGCTCCAAGGTACTTGAAAGTTTCCACCTCCTCTAGTGTCTCGCCACTCATGTTGATGCTGGTGGGAGTGGTCGGTGTGGTACTGTTCACTAAGATCTTGCTCTTTAACACAGATACGGCCTACAGTAATGAGTGACAAGGAATCTGTCATGAGATCACACTCAACACAGATACGGCCTACAGTAATTAGTGACAAGGAATCTGTCATGAGATCACACTCAACACAGATACGGCCTACAGAAATGAGTGACAAGGAATCTATGTCATGAGATCACACTCAACACAGATACGGCCTACAGTAATGAGTGGCAAGGAATCTATATCATGAGATCACACTCAACACAGATACGGCCTACAGTAATGAGTGACAAGGAATCTATGTCATGAGATCACACTCAACACAGATACGGCCTACAGTAATGAGTGACAATGAATCTGTCATGAGATCACACTCAACACAGATACGGCCTACAGTAATGAGTGACAAGGAATCTGTCATGAGATCACACTCAACACAGATACGGCCTACAGTAATGAGTGACAAGGAATCTGTCATGAGATCACACTCAACACAGATACGGCCTTTCAGTAATGAGTGACAAGGAATCTAGTCATGAGATCATACTCAACACAGATACGGCCTACAGTAATGAGTGACAAGGAATCTATGTCATGAGATCACACTCAACACAGATACGGCCTACAGTAATGAGTGACAAGGAATCTGTCATGAGATCACACTCAACACAGATACGGCCTACAGTAATGAGTGACAAGGAATCTGTCATGAGATCACACTCAACACAGATACGGCCTACAGTAATGAGTGACAAGGAATCTGTCATGAGATCACACTCAACACAGATACGGCCTACAGTAATGAGTGACAAGGAATCTATGTCATGAGATCACACTCAACACAGATACGGCCTACAGTAATGAGTGACAAGGAATCTATGTCATGAGATCACACTCAACACAGATACGGCCTACAGTAATGAGTGACAAGGAATCTGTCATGAGATCACACTCAACACAGATACGGCCTACAGTATGCGACTTCTTTCCTCCAGCACGCTGTTGACGATGAATAGAATCTACTGTGGAAGTATACCTCTTTGTATTATTTTGTTAAAATATATGCTGAAATGAATGTATGTACATTGTCCTTTCCTTCACTAGGTGGGATGCCAGTGCACTGGATATAAGTTGCGAAACAAACGGAGCATGCAATCCGGGTCATACACAATTGATTTTTTTCGGTAAAGTTAAAGAATACTGGTTTTATACTAGTCTCAAAATTAATGGGTTTTCATGTAATTGGTGTCTTTTTTTTTATTGCCGTTAGATTTGGATCATGTTTTCATAATCACATGTGCTATGAAGTTTAAAAATAATTTTGAGTTGCTTTTGAATTGGTTTCACGCAGTTTAACATCGTGAGCAAGTTAACGACAGGAACATCACTTATGGACACCATATGCGCGGGGTGTGTGTGGCTGGCTTGTCTGAGGGGGAGGAGAGAGGGGATCACCTCTGCCTGTCACCCGCCACAGCTGAGCCAGTGAGAAAGCAGCAGCTCTGTGTTCTCCCTCTCAGCCTCCGCGCTGGTTGTCCCTGCACAGCCGCCTGTAGGGAGTAGCCCTGCACTGGCCAGCCCGCCATGTCTGAGCCCTTGTGATGAGGGAGACACATGGTGGTGAAGGTGGTGGTGGTGGTGGCATCGTTGTTGGAAGAAAAAGAGAAGAAAAGGGGAAAGACATAGGCTAATAGGAGCGATGCATGATGAGAGAAAGGTACATGATTTGATGAGAGTAAACTTAAAAAAGCTCCTTTTTATGAACTCCTATGTATGATAGCATTCGGATGATTGCTACAATTACTACTAATTTCAGAAATGCTGCTGCTACAATAACAATAACAACAACAACAACAACAACAACTACTACTACTACTACTACTACTACTACTACTACTACTACTACTACTACTACTACTACTACTACTACTACTACTACTACTACTACTACTACTGCTGCTGCTGCTGCTGCTGCTGCTGCTGCTGCTGCTGCTGCTGCTGCCGCTGGTGCTGCTACTGTTGCTGCTGCTGCTGCTGCTACTGTTGCAGCTGCTGCTGCTACTTTGAACATGTCTACTTCTAATGCTTTTACTATTAAATAGACAGAATAATCAAGAATCTATTTATACAACCAACTAACAACCAGCCAACCAGACAATCAACCAACAACCCTCCAGCCAACCAGCCAACCGATCAAGCAATTGCAAATTCAAGAGAAAATATCATCATAAATCTTATATATATATTTTCTGACAAGCTAACCAACCACTTAGCCAGTCAGCCAGCCAGCAAATAAGCAAGTAAGAAACAATCAATTAATGCACCCCCTCACTCCACACTGGTTGAAGAAGAAACACCCTGATGGCGTTGTGTACCTACGTGCATCACGGGCTGAACGTGAGGCCAACCAGCAGCAGCAACTGTCTCTACCCATCAGTACCAAGAGGAACGACCAGGCTTTAGGAGGTGAAAGGGCGCTGCTGAGGGGAGATAACTGGGATGCTGGTGACTGACTGCTGGTGGGAGACAAGGCGTCACTGTGAGGGAGATGTGTCCGTCAGAGGCTAGAGAGGGCAGTGGCAAGATGGCGGGGGTTAGATAGGGGAGGGGGGACAATGGGGATGGACCAGGAGAGGAGGATGTTGTAAAGGGCAGGCAATGTAGGTCATGAGAGACTATAGCTTCGACGAGGACCTGATTCAAGTCATCCAGGCGCTGTATGACAGCTCCCACAGTGCAGTCCTCATGGGTGGAGAAATCGGGGAGTTCTTCAGGACTTCAGTTGGAGTTCGACAAGGCTGCCCGCTATCCCCCGTTCTTTTCAACGTGTTTCTGGAGAACATCATGCAGGAGGCCCTCCTTGACTTCAAGACCACAATCACAATAGGAGGAAGGCCAGTCTGCAATCTTCGATTCGCAGACGATATCGATCTCATGGGCCGCAGTGAAGAAGAACTCCAGGATCTCACCACCAGACTGGAAACATCAGCCAATGCCCACGGTATGGAGATCAGCACGGAAAAGAGCAAGATCCTAGTGAACAGTACCACACCGACCACCCCCACCAGCATCAAGATGAGTGGCGAGACACTAGAGGAGGTGGAAACTTTCAAGTACCTTGGAGCAGTCATCACCAAAGAAGGCACGAGCACACAAGAGGTGAAGATCAGACTTGCTGTGGCACTCTCCTCCATGACTAAGCTGGCGAAAGTGTGGAGAAACCACAACATCAGAACCCACACTAAGGTCAGACTCTACAAGGCACTCGTCACATCCATTGCCTTGTACAGCTGTGAAGCATGGACACTTACTGCCGATTTAGAACGTCGCATTCAAGCCTTTGAGATGAAGTGCCTCAGGCGGATCCTGAACATCACCTACAGAGACCGCAAAACCAATGACTACGTCTGGCAGCAGATCGAGGCACTGGCTGGCAAACAAGAACCATTGCTAGATACAGTCAAACGGAGGAAACTGAAGTGGTTTGGCCACAACAACAAGGCATAACAGCCTGTCAAAGACAGTCCTGCAGGGAATGGTGGAAGGAGCAAGGAGGCAGGGACGACCACGCAAAAGCTGGATATCCAACATCAAGGAGTGGACCGGCCTCACTGTACCAAGCCTCCTGAAAACAGCCCAGGACAGAACCATTTGGCGGTCCACTTGCAGCGTCCATGCGGGTACCCCAACGGTTGTCCCGACCAAGGGATGACAAGACAAGACAAGAATGTAGGTGGGGAGGAAGAAGAGGAGGGGGTGGGGTGGCTGCTTTGGGACTGCCTCCTATGGTTGCAGAAAGAGCAGACATGCCCCATAACAGCTGACAACACAACATAGGTCTTGACAACACAGGTCTTGATAACACAGGTCTTCACAACACAGGTCTTCACAACACAGGTCTTCACAACACAGGTCTTGATAACACAGGTATGCACAACACAGGTCTTGACAATATAGGTCTGCACAACACAGGTCTGCACAACACAGGTCTGCACAACACAGGTCTTGACAATATAGGTCTGCACAACACAGGTCTTGATAACACAGGTCTTGATAACACAGGTCTGCACAACACAGGTCTTGATAACACAGGTCTTGATAACACAGGTCTTCACAACACAGGTCTTGATAATACAGGTCTTGATAACACAGGTCTTCACAACACAGGTCTTGATAACACAGGTCTTGATAACACAGGTCTTCACAACACAGGTCTTGATAACACAGGTCTTGCCAACATACAGCCTCTGTCAGAGAAGGAATATGGACGGGGAGAACGAAAGATTCCTTCTTTGCTGGTCTCTGTCAGAGAAGACAGGAGGGGGGGAGGGAGAAAGATTCCTTCTTTGCTGGTCTCTTTGCCAGTGTACGGTGTGGTGTGTAACTGAGAGCTGGAGTGTCCTTATCCTTCTTTGATTGGCTTTGATTTCCTTTTTCTTCTTCCACATTTCTTCTTCTTCTTCTTCTGCTTTTATTCCCTCTTCTTCCTCCTCCTCCTCCTCCTCCTCCTCCTCCTCCTCTTCTTCTTCTTCTTCTTCTTCTTCTTCTTTTATTCCCCGTCCTCCTCCTCTTCTTCTTCTTCTCCTCCTCTCTCTCTTCTTCTTCTTCTTCTTCTTTTTCTTCTTCTCTCTCAGGCAACGGAAACGATAAACAAAGATCTAGGCAAAATAAGGGAAAGAAACAAACTGACCCATTTAAACAGAACACTGACAGAAAAAGGAGGCATTCGACATGCAAACAAAACAAAATTCTCTATTCTTTGTTAACACAAAATAATATAATAATAAACGAATTTGCATCAAAAGAACACAAATACATATGAGCTTATAGAAACAATATCACAAATAATGCAATGAAAATATCCCAATAAAGACGAAAAAGAAACTCATTTTTGACAACACAAAATGCAAATTTCAATCCTCATTTGCTTTCAACAGACGCTAGACCTCAATTTGGAAAGAGGCGCAAGCCGCTATTTAGAAGCATGGGCATGCTTTGTCCCTAGTGTTGACATTCTAAACACATTATCAGCATCCATCGGCACATTTGCGCTTGGAATATTAAATTCGTTTAACCTGGTATTCGTAAAAATCCCCCCCCCCCCCCCCCCCCGAAAACCATACACTTAAGGCAATATTCAAAATGTAACAGCTGTTTATAAACACACGCGCTCACTGCCGTGTCAAAGCACACACTGCCTTAGGAATAAACATGATTACAGTTTCTAATGGGAGTTATGGGGGTGTTTTCATCACTTCCTTTGTCGGCCTTTTGGCTGGTGTGCTCGCTTAGTTTACTTGACTTTTTTCTGTTTTCGTTTCTATGTTTTGTGTGGGGGTTTTTCTTCTCTTTTTTGCCTTGTTTTTGTTGTGCCCGTAATTGTGTGTGTATATGTGTGTGTGTGGTTTATGTATTTGCTGTTTTATTTTGTGATGATCTTTATTTTTATCTCTGCTTTTTTGTTTTTTTCTTTATTTTTGTTGTTTGTACTTTTCCTCTAATTGTGGGTAAGTATTTCGAGATCTTCTAAAATCGTTACATAGAGTGAATAAAGAAGAAATAAAAGTGATGATGAAGCTTTGATTCCTATAAAGCTATAGTTTATGTTAGTTTCCAGAATGTACATACCAAAGAATGAGTAAGTCGACGGCAATGACAACCACATCTAAGTCCTGCATTGATTTCTAAAGCACGACAATAAAGTATGTTTTAAAGTAATGACAGCCATATCTAAGTCCTGCATTGATTTCTAAAGCTCGAAAGTAAAGTATGTATTAAAGCCCAACAGTTCAACACCACTATTAGGTATACAATGTCAGTGCAGGAATACTTCTTCCCCCGAACAGTGTTACTGAAGGAAAGAGAATGTGCATGCAGCGTTAACAGATACTAACGAGTACGAATTGCTGTTTTCTTGATGGACACCGAGTTGAATTCGTTTTGGTCTGTTTAGATATCAGTTAGGTAGAATTAAAACTCGAATTTTCAGGGATTTCCATGAGAGTAGAAACTGATTTAATATAAGAAGAAAATGAAACAACTTTTGTATTGTATTGTATACCACTTTTAAGTCACGGCAGATTTCTCTTCGTGAAATTCGGGGTGCTCTCCCCGGGAAGAGCGCGTCGCCACAAGAGCAGCGCCACCCATTTTTCTTTTCCTGTCTATATATGTATTTTGTTTCCTATCAAATAGGCTTTTACTACAAAATTTTGCCAGTGGCAAATGTTTTGTTGCCATGGGCTCTTTTACGTGCTCTAAATTAGTATTACATAGGGGACCTCAGTTTATCATGTCATCCAAAAGAATAGCACCCAGACTATTACTCACCGTATAGTGGATTGGGGAGAGGAGGGGCGTATTTGGGCACAGACGTTGATGGAAACATCACAAACTTGGAACCCGGACGTTTTGCTTTCTAGGCAGGTGTGTTACGTCTAGACCACCGATGTGGCTAAATGAGCTGTTTCCATTTGTTATGAAAACACAATGCAACTGGACCTTTGTTTCAAGAACAATGGCATTAGTTTCGGCCATATGTGTGCCTGTCATTGGTCTCAGATAATGAAACTCAGGCTTCATGGACACGCAGTGTGCAGTGTGACCACAGGCCCCCCACACCCACATGGGAGAAACAGAGGGAGGCGAAGAAAGGCCAGCTCCACACAGCCTGAAGTGGGGATGGATTTCCTGTCTCCTCACAGTGATGGATGCCTCCATCAAGGAAGAGACATGCTGTGGCAGACACCATCCATCCTTGCCTTGTCTCCCCCTGCCTTCACCGTCCACGGCTCGAGGAGGCCAACAACAGGCCTGAGGTCATTACTGACGGAACACACCCCGCTGCCTCTGTCCACTTCATGGCTTTGCAGATAACTACCATAGACTGCTGGTCTGTACGTTTCACAGACTAATGGCCAATCTATACACCCGCTATAAAGTCCAGTTTGATTATACAAAAACAGTTTTACAAATAGCTTCTTATCTTCAATTTTGCGAAAATCAAGTGATATCTTAATCAGGAAACAGTTTACTAAATGAAAAATTAACTGCTCCGTTTTCCTAGGCGCACACAACACACTCACACAGCAGACATGCAGCTTGAGTGAGGTCAATCTAAAGGCATGGTCCTTTTTTTTTTTTTAAATGCCCCAACTGCTGTCTTTTGAAAGTTTTTTTAAATCTAGATTGTGGGTGGGATTTTTAAATTGGATTTTGAGAAATCATATTCAAAATCATGAAGAAATTGTAACTAATTACCTGCACTTGTTTTCCTCCACTACTTTTTATTCTACTACAATTTCTCCTTCTACTATATATCTATATCTATATCTATATACATATATATATATATATATATATATATATATATATATATTATATATATATATATATATATATATATATAAACCATGACAAACTGAAAACAATGTAACCTACGGTGATAGCTTTCATTTGTATAAAACTGTACTTAATGCTTGACAAACACTTTTGTGTGTTAAAGGACAGCACCAATTAATGACACTACAGAAAGGACAGCACCACACAATGACGCTACAAAAGGACAGCACCACACAATGACGCTACAAAAGGACAGCACCACACAATGACGCTACAAAAGGACAGCACCACACAATGACGCTACAAAAGGACAGCACCACACAATGACGCTACAAAAGGACAGCACCACACAATGACGCTACAAAGGACAGCACCACACAATGACGCTACAAAAGGACAGCACCACACAATGACGCTACAAAAGGACAGCACCACACCATGACGCTACAAAAAGGACAGCACCACACAATGACGCTACAAAAGGACAGCACCACACAATGACGCTACAAACGGACAGCACCACACAATGGCGCTACAAACACCAGCACCACACAATGACGCTATAAAAAGGACAGCACCACACAATGACACTACAAAAAGGACAGCACCACACAATGACGCTACAAAAAGGACAGCACCACACAATGACGCTACAAAAAGGACAGCACTACACCATGACGCTACAAAAAGGACAGCACCACACCATGACGCTACAAAAAGGACAGCACTACACCATGACGCTACAAAAAGGACAGCACCACACCATGACGCTACAAAAAGGACAGCACCACACAATGACACTACAAAAGGACAGCACCACACAATGACACTACAAAAAGGACAGCACCACACAATGACGCTACAAAAAGGACAGCACACACAATGACACTACAAAAAGGACAGCACCACACAATGACACTACAAAAGGACAGCACCACACAATGACACTACAAAAAGGACAGCACCACACAATGGCGCTACAAAAAGGACAGCACTACACCATGACGCTACAAACACCAGCACCACACAATGACACTACAAAAAGGACAGCACTACACCATGACGCTACAAACACCAGCACCACACCATGACGCTACAAAAAGGACAGCACCACACAATGGCGCTACAAAAAGGACAGCACTACACCATGACGCTACAAACACCAGCACCACACAATGACACTACAACCAAAAGGAGGACAGCACCACACAATGCGCTACAAACACCAGCACCACACCATGACGCTACAAAAGGACAGCACCACACAATGACGCTACAAAAAGGACAGCACTACCCATGACGCTACAAAAAGGACAGCACTACACCATGACGCTACAAAAAGGACAGCACTACACCATGACGCTACAAAAAGGACGGCACTACACCATAACGCTACAAACCTACAAACACCAGCACAAGGAGACCCAAAGTGTGCATCAGTGTGGAGTGCTGATTGATTCCTCTGTCTCCTGACTCACAGTGATGGATGCCTCCATCAGGGAACAGACAGGCTGTGGCACTCCATCCATCCATCCATCCCTATTTGTCTGCCTACTCTTCACACCTCACCTGTCCACAAGTCACTGAGGCTGAAAGGCATCAGATCATTGACTTGACTTGATCACCACTGCTCTGTTGACTGCTGCTTGTGAAGTGTCTGGGATGCCGCGCTGACTGCTGAAGCATTAGGTAGTGGGCAGGATGGGCCTTATCAGAGACCTCCCCCCAACCACAAACACACCTTCCCATTTCCAGGTCATAGACGTCTTACATGGTGTCTCTGTGTCATGTTGGTTGGTTGGCAGATCAATTTCCTTTTTGGAGGGAGGGGGCATACAAATATAAGGAAAGAAAGAAAGACAGACCTAAGGAAAAAAGAAAAAAAAGAAATAAACGAACACATACACAGAGAGAGAGATGCGTACCACACACACACACACACACACAACCCAACACACACACACACACACACACACACACACACACACACACACACACACACACACACACACACACCCAATCGGTTCCAAAAGAGCCCCTCTCCTCCCCCCAAGCAGAAAACCACAGACCCTACTGGTGTTCCCTGTCTAGGGGGAATCAGTGGCGCCCCAGTCCCCTGTCCAGTCTGGCTGGCGTGACGAAGGACTTGTTTGCTAAACACAACTCCTGACAAATTACTTATCTCTCTGCCACTGCCAAAGACAATGCTCTTGATGTCTGTCTGCTGTCAAAGACAGGGTCCTTAATGTCTGTCTGCTGTCAAAGACAATGTCCTTAATGTCTGTCTGCTGTCAAAGACATTGTCCTTAATGTCTTTCTGCTGTTAAAGACAATGTCCTTAATGTCTGTCTGCTGTCAAAGACAATGTCCTTAATGTCTGTCTCTTGTCAAAGACAATGTCCTTAATGTCTTTCTGCTGTTAAAGACAATGTCCTTAATGTCTGTCTGCTGTCAAAGACAATGTCCTTAATGTCTGTCTGCTGTCAAAGACAATGTCCTTAATGTCTTTCTGCTGTCAAAGACAATATCCTTAATGTCTGTCTGCTGTTAAAGACAATGTCCTTAATGTCTGTCTGCTGTTAAAGACAATGTCCTTAATGTCTGTCTGCTGCCAAAGACAATGTCCTTAATGTCTGTCTGCTGTTAAAGACAATGTCCTTAATGTCAACACCTGACGTGGCTTAGTGACGTGTGGGGATGACTTAGGGCAGGCTATGTTTACTCTGTCGTGCTCACGACTTGAAAACGTAAGGTACTGGAGGGTCGTGATTAATGGGGAACATGGGTATTCCTTTAATTCTGTAAGGGAGAGAAATATGGGGAAGAGAGGAAGAGAGACAGATAGACAGATTGAAGTCTATACAGAGGCAAAGACAATGAGACACACCGATAATGAAATGGATTTATTACCATGGGCATTACAATCCTATTGGTATGACGAACGCCATAATCTCGCGTATTAGCAACATAACATGACACTAAAAGTAAGCAAGCAAGCAAGTAACCATTTTGCCTAAAACAAACAAACAAGCCAGCAAACAAACAAACAAACGGGACAAATAATAACAAAATCTAGAAAAAAAAGTTCAAATGTCAAAAACACAACTATGAAATGAACAGTCAATCTGCTGAGCCTTTCGACATGTGCAAAACATGACCACTCAGTATACTTGTACTCATATGCAAGCAGACTTTGGTATGGCCACAGGCAGACATGATTTATTGTTTCCTCACGTCTTCATGTTAAGTGCAGGCAAAACTGTTGCTTGGCCACCTGGCATCATAAGTGACAACTACCAACCATGTTAGCTCAGTTCAGATGTTAGAACACTAGTTAATTAACAGAAAATAAACCAATCATATTGAATACACCGTGTGGATGGCCTACTGTTGCTTTCTGTCTTGTACAAACCCAAGCAAGGGCCACAACATTCTGCAACAGATTCTAGAAACGCTTCATCTTCGATGAAAGTACATCAGTGATTCTTCATTAGAAACGTGGGATTTCTGACGGTTTTCGATGTATTGATTTCACACACACACACAAAACCTGCATGTTGTTTTTTGTCTTCAATTAATCTTTTGTTGAGAGAGAGAGTCATTAACGCATTAACACTTTATTGTCATTGCCTACCTAGGCCTTTTGACAAAGGAGGTAACACCTATATCTTTTGTGAAACAGTTAAACAAAAAGTTAAATCCGTGATCAGTACAATTTAAGTATGGCAAAAAGCAAGGATCAATGCATTTATAATAATCAATGCATTTATAATAAACTAAGTATAACATTGGCGTCTATACAACTACAAATCACTTAGTACATACAAGGAAAAGAAAAAAAAGAATTAGACTGAAATGCAATAAAAACTTTCTAATCGACCATCCATTCAAATTACAAGTGATAGATATCAACCTTTTAAAAAAAACTGCTATCTTGAGAATATGACGGGACGGGGGGACGGGATAGCCTAGTGGTCAGAACATTGCGCTTGCAATCTGACGACCCGGGTTCGATTCCCGTTCAAGGGGATATTTTCCCCTGGAGTTAACATCAGTGCAGACTCCACTCTCCCCAAAAGTCCTTCGGATGAGACTATAAACCGAGGCCCCGTGTGTGAACACACGCAGACCATCTTGCGCACACGTTAAATCCTGTTTCGCTTTTCGTAAGAGTAGGCCATTGTGTGCCGGTGGGAACAGATGACATAATTTACAAAACCGCATACACACGGGGACTGGATGTAAAAAAGCACATGAGTGCTAATTCCATTATCCTCGATATAAAAGAATTTTAAAAAAGAGAATACATTGCTCTTTCAAGTGACTATATCATTATATATTGATACAGGTGGTGCTGAACATGGCTTTGTCTTCACTTCTGTGCTTATGTGACAAACTTAGCTACAGATTTGATTATATGTTCGTTTTCAGACAAACAAAATAGAAAGTGCATCTTGACTTTCTGTTGTTAGTAGACTTAAAAAAATATTTTCGTGGGTGTAGTTTCATATGCTTTTCATTGAAACAAAAAAAGAAATTTCTTCATCAACAGTATGACCACATAATGGACATGGTAGTTGTATGGCTGTCTCAGTCTGGAACCATCTTTTGTTAGCATTAAAACCCAGTGTTCTTAACCTGAATCGAGCATAATTAAACCTGTGTCATTTACTAGTGATATTATTGTTAGACATTTTGCTCTGTCTGAAAGACAGTTTTGAAAAAAAGAACAGCTATATTTACTTTTACTCTCCGTATCTGAGTGCCAATTTTGTTTAAAGGAGCAAATAAGTCTATCCTTAAATTCCGAAAGAAACTGACGCTCATTTCCTGAGACATCCATGCAATCCCAAAGCCATGCTTAGTTCTCTTTCCCCCACTCCATCTGTATAATTAACATATCATAAGACTGTCTACATAAATGTGTTTGTGGAAGTTTCAATAACTTTAACAATCTCTAATACAGAGAGAGAAAGAGAAAGAGAAAGAAGAGAGAGAGAGAGAGAGAGAGAGAGAGAGAGAGAGAGAGATGATGATGATGATGATGATGATGATGATGATGATGATGATGATGGCCTAGACAAAACAATAGCAACAGAGAGAAGACTGAAAGAAAACAGATGAAAAATCGAAAATAACTGACAGAGACAGAGAGAGAAGGAGCAGAGGCAAACAAAAGCGGAGAAAGGTAGCTGTGCACCAATCGCTCTGTCCAGCCTAAGCTGCCACGAAGAATGACCCAGTCATTTTGCACAACTGCTGCCAAAGACAAGGTCGACGTTCTTCTTTGTCTGTCGGCTGCCCAAAATATTTTATGGTATTATCTGAGAATTAACGCTAATCCCATATATACAAAACTCTCTTGTGCACATTAAAATCAATCACACTTTGTGTATGCATGGATGCGCACATCCATTCAGAAATTTATACTGACTCGAAAGACAGAATAAAACAGCATGCTCTCTCTCTCTCTCTCTCTCTCTCTCTCTCTCTCTCTCTCTCTCTCTCTCTCTCTCTCTCTCTCTCTCTCTCTCTCTCAAATATTGCAATCTTTCTCTCACAGCCACACACATGTGCACACAAACTATCCAGAAACTTCCCTGAGGTCTCACACATATTATCAGAAGAAACCATCAAATACACAATCATTTTTCATTCACACTTTCTTTATTCTTTTATTTCGAGGATAATGGAATAAGCACTCATGTACTTTTTTCATCCAGCCCCCATGTGTATGCAGTTTTGTAAATTTTGTCATCCGTTCCCACCGGCACACAGTGGCCTACTCTTTTGAAAAGCGGAACGCGTTTTAACATGTGTGCAATATGTTCTGCGTGCGTTGGCACACGGGACCTCGATTTATAATCTCATCCGAAGGAAGTTTGGGGGGAGTGGAGTTGGCACTAATGTTAACTCCAGAGGATAAATCCTCCTGAACGAGATTCGAACCCTGGTCAGCAGATCACGAATACATCACTCTAACCACCAGGCTATCTTATCACACTGGGAGTTGATACTTAACAATTCATATCAAACTTGCTGTTCCCGAAACTTTACTGAGATTTCACATGTATAATTATCAAAAGGAAATCATTATATACTCAACATACACAATCATATTACACTCATATTCACACTGAACCTGACAGTTAGTATCATTTCATTTCACATCAGACTTGCTACTCGCTTTCCCAGCAGCATAAAATGACATATTCTGAGCACTGGAATCCCATGCTCCAGGCCAAGGTGGAAGTTATCTGGGCCACCTAACATCAGGACCCCTTGCTCCCCACACTGTCCGCTGCTGCACAACACAGTATTGTGCACCTGGCTTAGGACACACACTATCAATATTCAGTATCTCTAGTAACTGTCTGTCAAGTCGCAACAAGACTGAGAACATGTTTATTCTCCATTTATCATTATTACAAATATTCCTAGCTTTTACTGTAGTTCCTATCTTTGTTGTTGTCTTTCAATCAGAAACACATTAGGTTATACACATGTTGACCTACACTTTAGATAAAAAGAATAACATCTGTAGATCTATCTATTGTCACAATTGTTCACTGATCTACCTCCTTTAATATGAATCAATCAGCTAGATTCACAAACTGCAAAACTGTTAAAGCTTATTAAGTACTTTGCTACAGTCCAGTCATGTCAGAGTATAGTCAAAATACACAAATGAACAAAGTTTTCACTCTCAAGCTGGTGTAGGCTAGTCAGCTTCACCTACAACAGAAATAAAATTGCAGCTTCCACTACAACTTTTAGAAAATCAGTTCCAATCCAAAGTAGTAAGTATACTGACCTGCTAAACTAGCAGCAAAAAGTTCAAAGTCCATCTCCCATTCATCCCAGGGAGGAACTGTGCGGCAGCACAGCCACCTGTCTGCCTTGCTCTGTCACCAGCTGTCTACTCTGACCAGCCTAGTGCTTCCTTCAAACAAAGAATCTCACTCCCTGCTTTTGGCAACACTCCACAACTGAAACTAAACCCAAAGCTTTACAAGTGTGAATGTCAGCAACCTCTATTAATTTTGTTTGTCTGCTTTGAATGTCAGGCGGGTGTGGAGACTGACTGAGGTGGGGCTGTTACTCAGGGCACTCTGTACTTTTCACGACTTCAACACGGTCTGTACTTGCGGGTCCCCAGACTAATGAGCCAGTACAGTCAGAAAGAGAATGGTAGAGTGAGTGAGAAACACAGAGAACAGACATCAATAAAGTAGGAGTAGGAAAGCGGAAGCTGAGAGAGCGAGCGAGCGAGCGAGCGAAGGAGAGAGGAGAGAGAGAGAGAGAGAGAGAGAGACGCACACCACAGACAGAACATACAATATGCACACACACACATCGCGCACAGAGAGCAATGAAAGACATGACAAATTGTTATTTCGAGATAATGATACCACATGTGCTTTTACATCCATCACCCGCCCTTAGGAACATCTATAATAATACCCAATACTTATAAGTCTAAGTGGTAAGGAAGCCTGTTCAAGGCAGAGAAAGAGAGTGTGAGGGACACATGTGTTTGAGTTTAACCCCAATCGTTAGGAATACAAACAACTTAGTAAATACAAAACACGACAGCAAACTAGTAACAGTAAGTAGGTTCTATGAGACAGAACAAGATCGAAGAAGAAAGAGGAAAGTCAACTGATGGAGGAGAAACAGAGATAGATAAACACCAACACTCAGAAACAAAACACAAGTTACTAGGTAGAAATAGAAGAGAAGAAGAAGAAGAGTAGAAGAGAGAGGTATTAGAGAAGAGAAGAGAAGAGAGAAAGATGGAAAGAGATGGAGGAGAAAAGAGAGGATAGGATAATAGACTAGCGGAAACAGAAAAAAAGTATACAGATAGAAAGTCTAACGGAATCATGCAGTTTACCACCCCCACCACACCCCCACACACGCACACATTCACACGCACACATACACACGCACACACACACACGCACACACACGCACGTACACGCACACGCACACACGCACGCACACACACACAGACACACACACACACACACACTTTCCTTCCCCACATTCCCCCAAAAAAACCTCCATCACCACTGCCTCCCACACTGTCCCAAACCAGCCCCACCCCCTCCACCGCAAAATCAGAATCTAATAAAACACTTCTGTTTTCAACTGTTGCAGAGCTGTCAGCTGTGCCCCAATAAATCTGTCGTTTAGTTTATTGGCTGCCAAAGACAATGTCCTCTTTATCTGTCTGGCTGGCTGCTGCCAAACACAGACAGACAAATAAGGATAGCATTGTCAGCTGCCAAAGACAGCGTCCCTATCTGTATGTCGGGCTGTGTGGTGCTGCCAAAGACAATGTCCTTCTTATTTATATGTCTGTCTCCTGCTGCCAAAGACAATGTCCTTCTTATTTATATGTCTGTCTCCTGCTGCCAAAGACAATGTCCTTCTTATTTATATGTCTGTCTCCTGCTGCCAAAGATCCTTTTTATTTATATGTCTGTCTCCTTGTTATATGTCTGTCTCTTGCTGCCAAAGATAATGTCCTTTTATTTATATGTCTGTCTCCTGCTGCCAAAGACAATGTCCTTCTTATTTATATGTCTGTCTCCTGCTGCCAAAGACAATGTCCTTCTTATTTATATGTCTGTCTCCTGCTGCCAAAGACAATGTCCTTTTTATTTATATGTCTGTCTCCTGCTATATGTCTGTCTCTTGCTGCCAAAGATAATGTCCTTTATATTTATATGTCTGTCTCCTGCTGCCAAAGACAATGTCCTTCTTATTTATATGTCTGTTTCCTGCTGTCCAAAGACAATGTCCTTGGCAGAGACACATTGAGACAAAGGCAGAGAGACATTGTCTTTGGCAGCAGGAGACAGACATATAAATAAAATGTCCTTCTTATTTATATGTCTGTCTACTGCTGCCAAAGACGATGTCCTTTTTATTTATATATCTGTCTCCTGCTGCCAAAGATAATGTCCTTATTTATATATCTGTTTTCTGCTGCCAAAGACAATGTCCTTATTTATATGTCTGTCTACTGCTGCCAAAGACAATGTCCTTCTTATCTATATGTCTGTCTCCTGCTGCCAAAGGCAATGTCCTTATTCATTTGTCTCTCTCCTGCTGCCAAAGACAATGTCCTCCTTATTCATGTGTCTGTCTGTCTGCTGCCGACCTAGTTTTGTCTGTGCCTGATGTGGGGTAAATGATGCATGCTGTGTGGAGTCTACAGATTGAAAAAGTCAAGTACCGAGGGTTCCTAGCTTAATGTCTGGGTAGAGAGTGTTACCAGTGCCGAGCCGGGATGCCCATTGACTTATGTTCTTTCAAAGAGAAATCAGAGGGGGAGGGGAGGGGGAGTAATGAGTAAGTTAGAGAGAGAGAGAGGAGAGAGAGAGAGGGAGACAGACAGACAGAGACAGACAGATACATAGGCAGAGAGAGAGAGAGAGAGAGAGAGAGAGAGAGAGAGAGAGACACACACACACACACACACCCCACACACACACAACCACAACACACACACAGACGGAGGAGAGAGAGATAGGAGAGCGAGCATTTATGACTTCACAAATAAATTAACTCTATTAGAGAGACACATCCAGTGACAGGGAGTCCGAAAAAAACAAAATATCGCAGAGAGACAGACAGATAGACGGACAGACAGACAGACAGACAGACAGACAGACAGACAGGGATGAAGACAGCCGAACCACTGATCTAGTGAAAAACCCCACAGGTTCCTACTGCTGATGCAGGCTGAAGACTGCTCCCCATCAGCTCCAGTCACCGCCCTGTGAACGCTGGCTGTTCCATACAGCCTGTGTCTCTACAGAGGGTGCTGCCACCTGATGAATCACCTGTCAGGGAGCTGTCGGGCACTTTCTGATCTAGTGTTCCTCGCCATTTCTTACAAACTGAAACAAGCACTTACTCTGGTAATTCCAAGGTTGAGTGAAATTCCACAATGTAATTTACCAGAACAGAGGGATATGATAGACTGCACTTGACCAGAATCGCCATATTTTAAAGATCAGACCAAATACATGAACTTATCTGATTATTTGTTGGTGATTTCTACATTATCAAAAAAGCCCAAACAAATAATAAATCTGATTACGAACATTTAACTTCTGGTCCTCATTTTAATTGGATGGGGACGATTTTGGAGGGTGGGCAAATGTCCCTCTGTTCGGGTAAACTACATCATGGAATTTCAGTTAAGCTTCGACTTACCAAGGTAAGTTTCAGTTTCCAGTTTAATGTCTCGTAGTTTACCGCAGCAACTCGACACGGTGGACTTCAGAAATGGTTGTCTTTTTCCAAGCTACCTTCAACAGTCACTCATTTAGTCTTGGTGATGATAATGAGGCATGCCATATCGTGAGTTTATATTTAACATTTATTCATCATTCGAATAAAGCTAATGTACAAAATTTTCTTCATTAGTAACTGCACCAAAATAATGATTAAATTTTCTTATTCTATTCTACATGTCATTTTTAACCACACATCTGCTAATGAATCATTGATTTTTACACCCACACCCATTCATGTTATTGTAGACATTGTACTATCAACTGACTTGAATGAAACATGAACAAATCCTCTCAGTTTCTCTCCACCCAAAAGTTCAGTGTCTTTCACTTGGCAGATTTTTTTCCACTCAAAAGGTAAGTGTCTTTCACTTAAGAGGTTACTCTTTACACAACATATATCTGCCACTTCTTGATAGTATAATTCTTTTTGTCCTGTCTCCAGCAATGTGTCCTCCATGTCCATTCTGACAGCTTTGCGGTAGAATTTAAGGAAGGCTGTTACTTGTGACCAACCTGCTTTCTGTAGAATACTTTCCACTGTCATACCCTGACTTCCTCCTCCGCCTCATCAAACGTTCAACAACAGCTCATTGTTGTCTGTTATACGAGCACAAATACGTCGCGCAGCCGTTAAGTGCCTGACAAGTCAGGCCCAATCATCCGACTTTGGTATGGGGAAGAACTGCTATATCTAAAGTCTGTGGGGGAAAAAGACACGAGGATGGACCAAGAAAGTAGAAAATAGACAAGAATGAGATGACAAGAAGAAACAAATCAAGGCAGAAACAATGAGAGGGATAGAAAAGAGGGAATTCCTATCACATGATTTGCTGAAGATGGAGATGCTATTTATACTGACAGGCCCCAACATCCCCATGGCGGAAATCCCCTGATTTGACATAGCATATGTTGCAGTTCTGAAACTGTGAGATGTACAGTCTCTCCCTGCCTTCAGCAGAACTAAGGGAGTCCACCTGAACATCATATGTTTGGATGCAGTTCCGTGCGATTTTGTAATGGCACTATAACTTTTGTAACACTTCCCCTCATTTTTTGTTGTTCACTGTAAACATCCCTTTAAACATTCAGTTACACTCAATTGTTTATTTTTCTGGAAATGGTAAATATTGCAACACATGCTGGGTGTACCCTGGTCTTGTTTGCTTTATTTTTTTCCATGATCTGAATCATGTAGGGTTCTTTAATAAATATCACCCACTGAATTTTGATCATAGTAATGCAAAGTCTTTATTCTTTGAGCAGATGTTTCCAACAACAAAACACACGGTTTTAATGACAGATCTTTTAGGGTCAAGTGCTGCTTGAAACAGTTTAGCAAAACATTGACAGCCCTTGTACATGTACATGTGTAGTTAGGCAGTGGTGTCCTTTTAAAAGTACCTTCATGAACCTTACCACTAAAGGTTCAGCTCTCATATAGCCATATCATCTACTGTGTACAGCTGCTGATTTTGCTCTTCTGGCAGTATTGATGGCATCATACCCTAACACTGATCTATACAAATCCGTTGATAATTGTAATATAACATGGACTGAAGTTGACAAAGGATCTACAGGCTGTGAAGCATACAAAATGATCCTCCAGCAAAGGTACAATTATTTTATTGTCGTGTTGACTTCCACCCAAAGTCGCACAAGACTGCACAACTCGTGTTTCTCCATAAACACCATGTGAATGGACAGATTGCCAGATCATCTCACTGCTAGAAGCTGGGGACTCTAGTGTAGGGCGCGTGGAGTAGTGGTGTGTGCTAACTGCAATCCTGTTGACTCTTTAGGCTGGAGAACCAGGGGTCTGCTCTGAGGCACAGCGTCTGTGGGCAGCAGCAGGCAGTGGGTCATTGCAGATTAGCGAGGATTGTGTCCACCTGTTCCTTCTCCGTTTTCTTCAGAACTCTTTAGACAACATTGAAAGGAAAGGTTTCAACTCCTAACGCCTCAGAACCCTGATAATCAGCATCACTAATGGATTCCACCTGTATCCACTCCTTTCTATGAGCTAAGGATGGCAAAATACGTACATTTGGGGTCTTCATGTTTTCTCATTCTGATATTGGAATGGATACAGTCTCACCTAATGAGCCCAGATGAACAGACAGAAAGATAGATAGGCAGGCAGGCAGATATACAGACAGAGAGTATGTGCTGTTAACTGATCGTTGTAACCTGCTGTAGAAACACATTTCCATCACGTTGCCCCCAGCATGACAATTACCGACAATCACAGCACCATGCAGAGGAAGAGCATCTGCACTAATCCGCACAACATGACTGACGAGCATTGCTATTTTCTCCCTGCACCCCTCGTGCCTTCCCTCAGAATCCTGTACTTACCTAATTACCTATCCCCTCATGTTCTGCTAACGAGGAGAGACAGGCAGGCAAGTGGATAGAGTAGTCATTATGGGATGGTGTGGAGAAAGCTTCCCTCTTCAAGCCTGATCAGTGTGTTGTGACTGCTGCTGATGGGGATGCTGCGACTGATTGTTCTGGAGTCAAAGATAGGTGATGCTACTGCGTGAGCCTGGTTTTAAAAATAATAAAACTGTCTAGGTGAGGTAAGTAATGCATGATGCAAGCAAACCTCCCTGTGGAATGGAAGTGAAGGATCTCAGCTTGATTGTGATAGCAGAGACTGAGGAGAGACTCGACAAGGACAGACAGACAGACAGACTGTCAAGACAGGTTAACATACTTTAATCAACTCATGAAGGGAAATTACAACAGTACCAGGCACATACATTGAGAGAATGATTATAGAAACATGGAGAAAAGAGGTGAGTGATATTCAGGCAACAGACAGAGATACAGGGAGAGAGACAAAACCAGAAACAGAGAGAGCAAAAGAGGGAAACACAAAATGTACACACGTTTATGTATGTATATGTATGTATGTTTTATATATTTTTATATATATATATATATATATATATATATATATATATATATATATATATATATATATATATATATATAGCGAGAGAGAGAGAGAGAGAGAGAGAGAAGAGATGGAAGATGATGGATAGATAGATAGATGGATAGATAGATAGATAGATGGATAGATAGATGGATAGATACATAGATGGATAGATAGATAGATAGATAGATAGATAGATAGATAGATAGATAAAATAACGGAAAAAAACAGAGGCAGGGGTAGTTAAAAAGTGAAGCCCTCCACACCATGAGTCCCATTGCACCAGAGGTCAATGTTGTGTTGATATGTTATTAATCTGTGATACAAGAAGATTCAATACAAAAAACTCATTAAAAATTGGACGACTCTATCATATGCTATTATAAATTCAAATACTAGATTTAAGGAAGTGACAAAATGAGAAATTGACAAATTTCGCATTGTAATAGGTAATGGGAATGAGGAAGTGGGTGTTTTTAAACGCATTTTTAAAACACAAGTAAACTTCCTCTTTGATACCTCAGTACATGGTGGAAGACAGTTTATAGTTTATAATCAGTCCAAATCTCACACTTGACTACATGATCTCCATTTGTCTCAGACGGCTCCTCGCCACTCATGTGGTGGTGTAGGGTGAGAGATAGGGTAAAAGCCGAGTCAAGCTCAACCACTTACTGTTTATCCAAAACCAGGCAACTTTTGGTCCGATTCAGCTTCGCCTCATCGAACCAAAAACTTGCATAGTTTTATATAAAAACTAAGCAGTTTACCTTGACTCGGCTTTTACCCTATCTCTCTACTAAAACTGAAAGTAATACTAATTTATTTTTGACTTAGCATATGACCTCACACAAAATGCCACACCTTCAGGACACCTCTAAAAAAAATTGGAGACTAGAGGGGATACTGGTACACAGAAAAAAAAGAGTTGAAGAGGGAGAAAGAAATGGGGTAGGAGACACACACCTCGCCTGCTGCTTGAATGACACACAGCACGCGTCGACCCTCAACACACGATAAGAGCGCCAATACCCTTTGACAACTGAATAACGGAGATTTCAATAGGTAGCGCTAGGGTGTCTCCCGCCCCCGGTAAGACATATCTAGACATGTTACTTACCTTTCCCCAATCACAAGACTAGATAGAATCAGCTGATTAGTAACAGTGACGACATTTCCGCTCAGAACTCTATGTTGTTAGCAACCGAGCCCTAGCTGTCTTGTCATTTCGCAGTGTGAAGCAGTGCAGTGAAGACGTGGAGCTTTTCATTAAAAAAAGTGTTTGAATTTATCTTACCTGTACCTTGCTTAGTTTGTTAGGTAATGTCAGATATTTTGTCAGAATCAGAACAACCTCTCACCCTACCTAAAACACAGGATCTGCGAGCTTCTCAATGAAGATTATGCATAACTGCTCAGGTGCTGTGCCACTAACGAAAATGATGTGGTTCTAAAAATAGAAACGGTTACGCGTAACTGGTGGATCTGTCTGACTGCACCATGACTTTGTATATAGTGTATATAACGTTTTTCACCTGCTGTCAATGCCTGCTTCGTCGCCTCGCTTCACTTCACCCTGTCCTGATTCATACACATGCTGTGTTATAA
This sequence comes from Rapana venosa, assembly GCA_028751875.1. Taxonomy (NCBI): domain Eukaryota; kingdom Metazoa; phylum Mollusca; class Gastropoda; order Neogastropoda; family Muricidae; genus Rapana; species Rapana venosa. Next base: position 12,522,298 of record CM054137.1, read on the forward strand.
ACAGCCTGCACTGTTAAAAAAATAAGCTATTGGGTTTTACACTACACAGTATTTAGTCGGCTGGTCTGTTTTGAGTATTAGTTTACTATGCTTTGAGCTTCTGAGTTTTAGTTTTATTCTTTCTCTTTCTTGTCCGTCTGTAATAACATCATTCTCCCGAAGGCAATTATTAAACCCATCTCTGTCTTTCATGTGAAAAATTACAACGACTTTGATTTGTTCACGGTAATCTTTTAATATGCTATTATATTTTTGTGTCAGCAACCAAACAGATATCTGTGCATGTCTCCTACTGAAAGCGAGCTTAGACAAACTATTCCTTTTCTTAACAATGTCACGCTCTGCTGAGCAGTCGTCTATTAAGAAAAGGGTCTGCCTATTTTCAAACAGTCTGTAATAGTATTCTAAACACTCGCTTAGCCTGTCAGAGGGATTGACTATAATTATATTCTCATCTGTCCAAATAAATTTTCTCTCTTTGTATGTTTTATTGTTGTGCTGTGT
>CM054137.1:12523301-12540801 GCA_028751875.1 Rapana venosa
CAGACATCCAAATTTGGTTGCTGACACAAAAATATAATAGCATATTAAAAGATTACCGTGAACAAATCAAAGTCGTTGTAATTTTTCACATGAAAGACAGAGATGGGTCTAATAATTGCCTTCGGGAGAGTGATGTTATTACAGATGGACAAGAAAGAGAAAGAATAAAACTAAAACTCAGAAGCTCAAAGCATAGTAAACTAATACTCAAAACAGACCAGCCGACTAAATACTGTGTAGTGTAAAACCCAATAGCTTATTTTTTTAACAGTGCAGGCTGTTTACAACACAGACGCAGCATGTGTATGAATCAGGACAGGGTGAAGTGAAGCGAGGCGACGAAGCAGGCATTGAAAGCAGGTGAAAAACGTTATATACACTATATACAAAGTCATGGTGCAGTCAGACAGATCCACCGGTTACGCGTAACCGTTTCTATTTTTAGAACCACATCATTTTCGTTAGTGGCACAGCACCTGAGCAGTTATGCATAATCTTCATTGAGAAGCTCGCAGATCCTGTGTTTTAGGTAGGGTGAGAGGTTGTTCTGATTCTGACGAAATATCTGACATTACCTAACAAACTAAGCAAGGTACACGTAAGATAAATTCAAACACTTTTTTTAATGAAAAGCTCGCACGTCTTCACTGCACTGCTTCACACTGCGAAATGACAAGACAGCTAGGGCTCAGTTGCTAACAACATAGAGTTCTGAGCGGAAATGTCGTCACTGTTACTAATCAGCTGATTCTATCTAGTCTTGTGATTGGGGAAAGGTAAGTAACATGTCTAGATATGTCTTACCAGGGGCGGGAGACACCCTGGCGCTACCTATTGAAATCTCCGTTATTCAGTTGTCAAAGGCTATTGGCGCTCTTATCGTGTGTTGAGGGTCGACGCGTGCTGTGTGAGAGATAGGGTAAAAGCCGAGTCAAGGTAAACTGCTTAGTTTTTATATAAAACTATGCAAGTTTTTGGTTCGATGAGGCGAAGCTGAATCGGACCAAAAGTTGCCTGGTTTTGGATAAACAGTAAGTGGTTGAGCTTGACTCGGCTTTTACCCTATCTCTGATCAGTTTCCCAATCAAACTAAAGCTCTACAAAGCCCTAATTCAGACTATCCTGCTGTACGGAAGTGAAACCTGGACATTGACCGCTGAAACAGCAAAGCGAATCCAGTCATTTGAAACAAAATGCCATAGAAATCCGCTGGGCATATCCTGGAGAGAACGAAAGACCAATGAATTTGTCAAGAGTCAAATAACACAGCTGGCAGGTCCACGGGAACCCCTTCTCACCATCGTCAAGAAGAAAAAGCTGACATGGTTCGGCCACGTCACCCGCCACAACACTCTGCCCAAAACAGTACTGCAGGGAACACTCGAAGGTGGCAGAAAGAGGGGAAGACAGAACAAGTCATGGATGGACAACATCAGAGAATGGACCAGGATGAATGACTCGGCACTACTGCGCAGAGCCGAGGACCGAGATGGATGGAGGAGGCTTACCACGGCATCGTCTTTCGTGTCTCCTCCACGACCGCCAAGGTCACGGGTCTGATGATGTTGATGATCAGCCCACTCATTTGGCAAGAATCCATTACGTGAGGGCACCCAACATAAAGTAACACTTAAACGCTTTGAGTTTAAAAGGTGTATAATATGCTTAGTCCCTAAGCAGGTTTTGAAGTTGTCGTGTACCCTGGGGATTTTAAAGCATACAATACCGACTTGCAAGCAACAAAAGGAAGGATGTAAAATAAACACAATGTGTGTGTGTGTGTGTGTGTGTGTGTGTGTGTGTGTGTGTGTGTGGGTGTGTGTGTGTGTGTGTGTGTGTGTATTATAACATTATGCTCATTGTAGATCGCTACAAAATGTGTTGTTGTTTTCTTAAAATTGTTTTTTCTTGTGATCTTTTTTGTATCATCTTTTTTTCGGTGGTGACAACCCTTATGGTCAAAAGCATTATTTTACAACTCCCCTCCTACCCATAATAGAATTTTCACAATTTACGAATACAGGGAAAAACTTTCACTTTTTTGGTTTTCAAACCACAACTTCTCGCATTTCGAAATGATATTTTAATATCAGATTAAGTAATCCGCAAGTCCTATCGGTTCGTGAAACCGGTTTATTTGTTTACATTCATCATTGAACAGTTTAAACGCATTTTTAATTTTTGAACAGCATATTAAAACAATATGGGTAGAAGTTAAAAAAAAACAGTCCAAGCCAGTTTTATATGTTTTTTTTCTAGAAATCCTACAGAAATTCAGATGGATTTAAACTATTATTCTAATGGATCATTAAAGAAATTCCAAAGATATTATACTATAGGGGACTTTAACATTGATTTTTTTAAAGCAAAAAACCCCAATGGAAAACAGACAAAAGGCCCTTTAAATTTTAAAAAGCAATTAATAAAATCCCCAAACCCCAAAAAACTAAAAATTCTAAATTTTAATTGCCATATTATTTTATTTAACCAAAAAATTTCAATCATAAAAAAAGGGTTCCCAATAATTTTTTTTGGGTTTGATGACTTTTCCCCAAACCTTTTACGGGTGAAAAAAAATTTTTAAAAAATTTCCAAAAATAAATTTCACAAAATTATCACTTTGGGAATTTTTTTTCTAATTTTTGATAAAATGATTTTTTTTCCCAATCTTTAAACTCGCCTTTAAACCAGTTTATCAGTGACGCCCCTTTAATCACCCATAGAACTTTTACAAGGGTTTTTTACAAAATTTATAATAAGTAGCCCCATTCAAACTAAAAAATTTCAACTACAAATTAAAAAACCCCAGGGCTGACAAAAGAAATAAAAAAAATTATTTATAAAAGGAGTTTATCTTTTTAAAAAAAAGAAGGAATCAAGAATAAAAAACAAAGAAATTATTTTACCTACCTACAAAACTCGCTAAAAAAAAAAAGAAATACTTCAAATCTAATAAACCCAAAAAGAAGACAGAAAGTCTGTATGGAAACTGTAAAACCTTCTTAACCAAAAAGAATTGTAAAAAAACCCAAAAAAAACTTTTTTAGATAAAATCTCTGCTGATGACTTAAACCACCCCCTTTTGAAACCCCAATCTCAGAGGGAAAAATAAACAATGCTAACTAAAAAAACTAATGACTTGAATGTTTTTTAGAAGCATTCAGGCAACAAAAATATTAATTCGGAAAAAAAAAATTCCATGAAATGATGTGCATGAAGTATTAACGGTTTAAAAAAAGAAATAAAGGGCAAACAGAAACTTGTCCAAAGAGGGTTTTGAAGGGAAAAAAGCCTAAAATTTAGCGGGCCCCATTATAGCTGAGAAAACTCACTTTACATCAAAATTTTGTAAAAGAAAAAAATACATTTCCAAATATTTTAACGGGAGTAAAATTTTTTCCCTTTTGGGATAAATCAGGAGATCGAACAGCCCCCCTCAACATAACCCATCTCAATTCTATCTGTTCTTTCAAAACCATTAAGAAACACATTAAAAAATGCCAACTTACCTTTTTAAAATAAAAACCCTTATTCACCCCAAATCATCTGGGTTAAGACAAATCACTCATCCAACACTCCCCCGGGTTAAAATTTTAAAGACAGAGGGCTAGTTAATATGAAAAAAAAGGAATTTCGGGTTTTCTTTTCATAGTTTTTTAAAAGGCTTTTGATGTTAGGGGACCACTCTCCCTAAAAGGGAAATTGGCATATTACAAACTATCCTCGATAAACCCTTTAAAAACCCGATATATTCCTTCCTTTCTAACAGACAAAAAAAAAATTTATGCAAAAACTTTCCGACTTTTTAAAACCCAAAACAATTGGTTCCCCCCAGGGTTTCTATTCTGGTCCCCCCATTAAATTTTTTATTTACATTAATTATCTTTCCCTTTTTTTACCCAAAAACCTTCCCTTTATTTTTTTGCAGATGACCCCCAAAATTGAAATTTAAACCCGTTAACTTTGTTTGAAGTCTTTCGCAATTTGCAAGAAAATATAAATGAAATTTTTGGAATGGACTCACTTGAACCATAGGGGCCCCTTTATCCAAAAAAACTAAAAAATTTTTGCTCATTTTCCAAAAAAGACATTTAAAAAACAAACCAAAAAAGCAATCTACCATTTCTCTACATTGGCAATGAAAAAATTTGAAAAAAGTCTCAAAAAAAAAAAATTTTAAAGGGAAAAACTAATTTACAACAAAACCCATTAAAGGTCCCCCCCACATTTCCAAAACCCGTTTAAAAAACATTGCCCCAAAAAAAACCAAAACCCCTAAGAAAAAAACTTCCTAACTTTTGCTTCCAAAAAATATTCTTTTTTTCTTATATTCAAACAGCAATAATTAAAGCATCTACAAATTTGGGGTATGGCCAGCAATAATTTACCTTTAAATTTAAAGTGAGGGGGCATAAACGCGCCCCAAAGGGTTTCCAAATAATCATCATCTTTTAACATTTTCTGACCCCTTCAGATATTAATATTTTTTCCCCTTAAATTTCCCAAACTTCTTTTAATAAAGGAGTTTTGATGCATAAAAAATTTCATGGAAATGCCCCACTTTATTTCAAAACAACTTTAAAAAGTAAATATTTTAGATACTCCATTTGATTTAATTTTTACCTCTACCTAAGAAAACACATTTTAAATCAAATCCCAAACATTTCCCGGGGCCTTTCTGTGGAAGAGGCTTTCCCAAAACCAAAATAAAAAAAAACAATCTGAAAAAATTTAAAACAAAGGAAACAAAATCCTTTTTTATGAAACAATTTATAAAAACATATCTCCGTCCCCCAAAAGTAATTTAAAAACAACACTTTTTTTCCCTTTCCATACTTTTTGTTCCCCTCCTGTCCCCACTATCTCGGGCTCATCTCGACTGCTATCTGCCCTCTGTTCCCGTCTTTTTTTTCTGTCTATCTATCTGCCCTGCCTCCTGCCGCCTTTCCTGCCTTCTGTCCCCGTCCCCTCCTTTGGGCTCTCTCTCCCCCTCTCTCCTCCTCCCCCTTTTCTCTCTCTCTCTCTCTCTCTCTCTCGTGTATTTGTTGAATCAATTTTGGGGTGTACCTTTTATATGAAACATAATCATGCTTTTGCTTTTCTTTCAGCTTTTTTTTTTTTTTCTTTCTTTCAATTTTTTAGGGCTGGAAAGAAAAAAAGGGCTTTTTTACTAAATCTATTCCCCCCGTGAAAAAAAAATTGCGTTGGGGTTTTCGTAAAAATAAAAAAGGATTTTGTGTGTTTTGTTTGTTTTTTGTGTGTTGTTTTGTGTGTGTTTTCCCCCGCTCGCCCCACGTGTTTGTGTGTGTGTGTGTGTGTGTGTGTGTGTGTGTGTGTGATTAATTCAGAAGATGAAGAATCAGAATATTTTATTGCCATAAGATTCACGTAGATTTATATGACACAATTCAAAGTGACTAAAGTGTACACAAAAGGCGTGCTGCATTTATTTTACCATTCCTCTAAACACCCATACCCAGATCTTACCGTATTTGCTTAGTGTGTAGTCGATAGTGATCATGGTTCTTCATTTACGGAGGCTGATCCACTTTTTACCTTCTTTCTTTGTTCCTGCTTTCAACTGTTGTTGATAACAAACTGTTTCTAAGACACATTCATCAAGTAAATTAAAATCATCTTGTGGCAGTAGGCCTCTTTACATGTCCCCCTATCTCTGGACCTGTTTTAGTGTCTGCTTTCTCTATTATTAAATCATGACTCCGATTTTACGAAATTGTTATATGATGACTTTTTGTTGTTGTGTTGTTGTTGTTGACGTTTTTTTGTCTCTGGTTTTAATTTTTAATAACAAACTGTTTCTGAGCTCATCATTTAAGACACGCTCATCCCGTAAAATTATATTATGTAATTATTATACGAAATGTACACAAATTCTTCTTATCGTTTTGTTTGTTTGTTTGTTGTTGTTGTTTGTTTGTTTGTTGTTGTTGTTGTTGTTGTGGGTTTTGTTGTGTTGTTGTTGTTGTTTTTTGGGGGGGGATTAGGGGGGGGGGGGGGGTTTGTTGGTTGTTTTTGTTTTGTTGTTTGTTTGTTTTCACAGTCTTTGAACTTACGGAAGTAACAAAATCATAACATTTTAGTTTTGCAGACTCTCATTTTCTGACAGACCGAAGATGTTTTACTCGTCCATGTTCTCGGGGTTTTCTTTGTGCAGCATGGCACTACTACACTGACCCGCAGCCACCCCTTGTGGCCTGGGGAGTATGCCAGCTGTGGCATGACAACAGCCTGTCCAGCATGCACTTTCTGCACTTTGGAAAAAAAAAAAAAGGGCTCTGCCGAACTCAGTAGGACATGTTGAGCATCTGCCAGGTCAGCTTGTCCAAAAGGTTACACATAAGGGTTAGATTCTGGGTCAAGTAGTATCTTGTATAGAGTGCGAGACAGAGGAGAGAAAAAAACACACCCAAACTGTTGAGAAAACTTATTTTGAAGAATTTGGGTAAAAATTCAAAAACCTAATAATAGTCTCCGGTAATATTAACGAATGTAAAAATAAACTTCGACCGGTCTGTGGTGAGTCTTTTCCTTTCCTTTCATCATTTTTCGTTGTTTTTAGCGTGTTTTACATCACTGACAGGTACATGTTGATGTGTTCTATGCTTAATGTTGTGCCTAAACAACGGAGGACTTTCTGGTGGTGAATGTTCAGTCAAAAATTGCTCTGAAAAGAACGACCAGCCGGTGCCACGAGGGGCACTCCTTAGGGACGGTCATTTTGCAGTGTGTGTGTGTGTGTGTGTGTGTGGTGTGATCATACCACTGTCATCGTCAAAGACAACGTAGGTTCCCTCTCGAAAGTCAGTCCTGAGCTAACACAGTAACAAGCACAAACTAGTTAAGTTAAGTTAAACGACTACTGACGGTTCTAACCAGCTCCAGCTGTATAATAATTAGGCTATCGTGACTGGCCAGTGGTCAGAGATGCCAGTCGCCGCTGATGTGTCTAAAAGAGGAACAGGAACTCCACCTCCCCACCCCCCTCCTTCTCCCCGAAGTCCTTGGGATGAAAATAGATGTGCAAGTGACTGGTGAGGAGTTGGTAAGGAAGCAGAAGCAAAAGGACATGTACGCTCAGCACCTTGCCCTGCAAACGTTAAATCCCGTACAGCTTTCATCCAAGAGGAGGCCAGCCAGGGCTGGTGGTACCCACAACGCTTACACATGACTCAGTGTACACCTGGGCCCTGGAGAGAGAGAGAGAGAGAGAGAGAGAGAGAGAGAGAGAGAGAGAGAGAGAGAGAGAGAGAGAGAGATTCTGCAAGCTCAACTCCCCGGGTTTGGTTATGTGAGAGTCCCAGCCGAACTATCCGATTTAAGGCCGGTGGCAGTAACAAACCGCTCTGCACTTGTTTAAAGACCTGCTGCCTTGAACAGTTCAGTATGTACACTGCCCTTTGAGGAGGTGAGGAAGGAGTCCAATCACAGTTAATTTACTTAAGTTGTTCACTATATTCTTATGCCCTGTGAAGTAATTACAAGGGGGAAGCCCTACACTGATTTGGCATACCTGAATTGTAATGGCTAGTGCTCAAGTTCCGAATTACCTACCATGATATTTCGTAAGCCTATACCCAAGACAATAATCATTCTTTCGTTTGAATAGGGGCCTACTTTGAGGGAGGGGGGAGGGGGGTATGGAAGTAATGAAAAGTTGACCATTTTTAAAAACTAAAATTTAATCTTCAAAAGATGGCTAAACGCGTTTTTGTCTGTTTCGATATTTCAAATCAAACGCTGAATGACCAATTGTGTTTGTTGAAAGAAGGCCCAGTTTTTCTTTTCAGCTGTCAGTTTTCTCTCAAGAACCTGTTTGACGTTCTCTCTGGGTTTTTGGGGGTTCGGTTTTCCTCTTGATTGCTAGACTGCAAGTTTGGCTTGAACAAGATTGTGTTCAAAGAAAAGCATACATGTATGCACACTTACAAGATAGCAGCAACAATCTAAGCTTTTCTATCATGTTTTTACATTTCAGTCGTAAAAATTCCAATATCGTGGTGCTCAATCAATGACAATACACAGTGAACATTTGCAATAACGGGGAGGGGGGAGGGGATAACCTGCAAAAGATACGACCTGAATATCACAAGTTCTCAACCCTTCCCCCTATTTCCCCACCCCACCCCACCCCTCCGGACTTTTCTTTGCAAAAGAGTTCACTCCCCGCACACATTAATTTCATCATGTATGTACTATTGCACAAAGAGAGAGAGAGAGAGACAAAGAGAGACAGAGGGAGGGAGGGAGGGAAGGAGGGAGGGAGGGTGAGAGAGACAATGGCAAATTCTTTTATTTCGAGGATAATGAATAAGCACTCATGTGCTTTTTTACATCCAGTCCCCGCCCGTAGGGGATACATCTTAATAATAAACCCAATACTCATACACTCACACAGTAGAAACAATGGGGAAAAAAGTTACAAAAAACAAACGAAAACCCCAAAACAACCCCCGCCCCCGCCCCCCCCCCCCCCCCAAAAAAAAAAAAAAAAAAAAAAAGAGAGAGAAGAGCAAAAAACAAAAACAAGGACCAAAAACAAAAAAAACCAACAACAAACAAGCCACACATAAAAAGGAAAAAAAGAAACCCCCCAAAAAGCCAAACTTATAAATTCATAAAAATGAACATCTTTATATTGTACAATGGTACACATGGTTGTTACACGTAACAATATGTATGTTTGTCCGTCGTGTCCGACGATGACCTTCAAAACAGCAGAGGAGGCAGCTGCTGTTTTGGAAACTGGGCAGAAATTTGATTATAGTGGAGATGCCTTGCCCTCAGTACATCCCCACTCTCTCGGCCAAGTGGGCATAAGGACAGTCAGCGTTGGAGATGTTCTCCAAAGGCCAACCAGCCCCCAGGGCTGCAGCACATAAGGACTGTGCAAGTCAAGCCTCCTAGTCAGAGAGTCATAGTCGGTCACTAAAGACTAAGCTGTAAAGTGGAATTCCATGAGTGAGAAAGCCACAGCCTCTCACTTTGCTGTTGCCCCCAGTGTCAATGGTTTAATCAAGAACTGTGATAAAGCCCAGGCGCTGACAGCAGAACAATAAGATATTGAAATAGGACATTCGCTAGAGAGAGAGAGAGAGAGAGAGAGAGGAGAGAGAGAGAGAGAGAGAGAGAGAGAGAGAGAGAGAGAAGAGAGAGAGAAAAAACTCGAACTCTAAAGATTTATTCACAAAAAGGCCATTGGCCCATACATGAGGGGGGGTTGCCAAACTGCTCAGTATTTTAGTGATAACAATAAGTAACACAAAAAAACCAAAGTGTTAATATATACCCACAACTACCACAATAAAAAATAATTTCAAGAAATATGACTTAAGAAACCAAGATAAAGGGAGAGAGAGAGAGAGAGATCCGTCTCATTCACTATGAGGAAATGAATACCACAGCGACAAGTCATGTCAGTATCATTTTCGGGCTTTAATTAACCACACTCTTCAATGACGATCTACGTTTTTACACTTAATCCGTTTTCGTGTCGCAACATGTTGACAAAGCGTCAGAACACTCGACTTTCTGACTAGAACAGCCAATAAATGAAGACCACGCTGCAAAAGCCACCGAACCCATTTATGGAAATGATCACAGGCTGCCATCGCGTCCGAATTGGGAATTCCCTATTATAAATTAATTTTAGATGGGTGTGGAGTTCTTCCATCGGACGAGTCTGCAGCACTGTCACACTTGGTTGCGACAAGATTTATGCCTCCCGTGACTGAATCAGCTTGTCGGCTTGTCCCAATACATGGCTTCCCACAAATGAATGAATGAATGAATGAACCGATTAATCCTCGATAAGTTTGTAGAGTTGGGCCTAAAATTGCCAGTCTTGAATATTTACACTTCGCTTTTCAGTCATTGTAAAATTCGCGTCACAGTGTATAAGTAATAAGATAAGTAATAACTGAATAACCCAACGCTTTCTCAGTAGGCCTAAGGCTGATCTCTTTCTTTGCTGTCTTTCTCGTTTACATACTCGCTCGATTGTTCGATTTATCAAAGGCCGACAACAATTTATGGTTGGTTTTAGGGTGCTGACGTTTGCGTGATTAGTTTTAGGGTTTATTTATTAATATTTAATCTTTTATGTCGAGGATAATGGAATAAACACAGGGTGAGGATGTTTGCGTTCGTGCGTGCGTGCGTGCGTGCGCGCGCGTGTGTTAAGTCGAACCAAATCAAACACACTTTAATGTTTAGCCTACATGAAGGGCAATTACAACACTGACAGGCAAACAATGTGAACATTGAGATTCCAGCAAACCACTGTTGGCCATCGCTCTTTCCCTGTCTGTGGTCCATCCATCTGGAATGACCTCCCTCTGTCCCTTCGCCAAAAGCCTACATTCGATACTTTCAAATCCAGCCTCATAGCACATTTATTTCCTTACTATGATCTTCCCTTCCACATTATCTATCCATACTCTTCAGCGGCCATCCCCATCTCTATCACCGTGTAAAGGCTTGCTGTACGCTATAACTGATATTTTGTTGTAGCGTTCCAAAATACCTTCAAATCAAAATCACACACACACACACACGCACGCACACATGCACCCACGCGCACGCGCGCGCGCACACACACACGCACACATACACGAACGCACGCACACACATACATACTCAAACAGACCCACACCTACCCACACACATACATAGCACACACATCCACGCTGGCGGGCGTGCACCGCACTCGCACGTGCGTGCATGTTCACATCTAGTCAGTCTCTCTCTCTCTCTCTCTCTCTCTCTCTCTCTCTCTCTCTCTCTCTCTCTTCTCTCTCTCTCTCATCACACACACACACACACACGGGTGATTTGAATGCAAGCGCTTTGATTTGTTTGCTTTACAAGATTCAGCTCTATAGAAATTCTATATACCATCCTCCTCCTCCTCCTCCTGCTCATCATCCTCCTCATCCTCATCATCATCATCCTCTTCCTCCTCCTCATCATCATCATCACCATCATCATTCTCCTCCTCCTCCTCCTCCTCCTCCATCATCATCATCATCATCAGTGTTACCATTATTATCCAGCGCGGCTTGGAACAGGTGCTGAAAGAGGCTGGCAAGCTGTGTTGCAGATCTTAAGGGTTCTACCACAGAATCATTCCATCTGGTCCAGGAGATTTGTTGATATTTATTGCCATGAAGAGCTTACAGATAACTGTTTTCCATCAACAATGACGCTATTCTCAAAGAATAGAGACTGTGTGTATATGTGTGTGTGTGTGTGTGTGTGTGTGTGTGTGTGTGTGTGTGTGTGTGTGTGTGAGAACGAGACAGTGTGTGTGTGTGTGCGCGCGCGCGCGTGTGTGTGTGAGTGTGTGTGTGAGCACACGTGCATGCGCTCCCATAATGTGCTTTTTAAAACACGCTGAAAGAAATAAATAAATATTATAAACATAAAAAGGAGAAAAACGGACAGAAAATCCATGCACTATCTTCCATGGACAAATCCACGCACTTTCCTCTTCTAGGGACAAATCCATGCACTTTCCTCTTCTAGGGACAAATCCATGCACTTTCCTCTTCCATGGACAAGTCCACGCACTTTCCTCTTCTAGAGGGACAAATCCATGCACTTTCCTTTTCCATGGACAAATCCATGCACTTTCCTCTTCTAGGGACAAATCCATGCACTTTCCTCTTCCATGGGTCGAACTGAACATAGTTTGAGTCTGTCTCTGATGAGGACTCCCTCTTACACACACACACACTCGCACGTGCGCGCGCGCGCACGCACACACACGCACACACACACATTTGCGCAGGGGCGTGGGCGCTAGAAGACTGCACCATAAAAGTAGTCGGTATTTGAAGCCTGGCTTGCCACCCTTCACATGAATCTAGACTGCACTGTCACCCAGCTCTGACTGACTTACAAGCTGAACAGTTCCTCTCCTGCCCCCGCACACACACTGCATCTTTCTCATCACTACGTGGTCTATCAAGTTTCGTGTCCGGGAGCAAAATACCTACATACAAAATACCTACATACTCGCAGATTTTCCTTCTTTCAGAATTTGATTGGCCTTAGTTATATCCCGTTCGGCTCTCCTGAGTATTATCTGTTTACATATATATATATATATATATATAATATATATATATATATATATATATATATATATATATATAGAGAGAGAGAGAGAGAGAGAGAGAGAGAGAGAGAGAGAGAGAGAGAGAGAGAGTTGTTGACGTAATTTCTAAACAAATCAACGCTTTAACCATAATTGGAGTTGGACATCATACAAGATTCACAAGTGCCGATAAAATAGAAAACCCAGCCGTGCTATGAAGTGGGCAAGTTAAGTGTAGCATAAAAGAAAATAATTATACAGTTAACTCCGTATGAATGGCTGGGATCCGTGAGGATTTACCTGTTCAAATCTCGTATGACTTCTTTTTTTCCCCTTTGTGATGATGATGATGATGATATATATATATATATATATATATGTTGTGTGTGTGTGTGTGTGTGTGGTGTGTGTGGTGTGTGTGTGTGTGTGTGGTGTGTGTGTGTGTGTGCGTGTGTGTGTGTGTGTGTTTAAACCTGTGGAGGGTCCCCTTCCCTTCCTTCTCTCAGATACTTAGACACCCGCCCCCTTCACACGCTCTAGATCTGCAAGGGTTTTTCTTGTTGTTGTTTGTTGTTTATTCATTGATCAATAATTTTAGCAACGAAATTATTATCCGTTATTTTGTGATGTGTCTACCCATTGGAGATCTTTATCTATATTTTTAGTGGTGGGTTTGTTTGATTTCGGTTGCTGGTCTTTGTTTGTTTGTTTGTTGTTGTTGTGTATGTGTGCGCATGCGTGTGTGTGTATGTGTGTGCGTTTGCGCACGCGTGTGTGTGTGTGCGCGCGTGGGTGCGTGTGTATGTGATGGAGGGTGTGGTGGGGTGGGGTGGTGTTGCACGCACGTGCACGTACGTGTATGTGGGTTTTTAGTTTGCTTTTTTGTTTTTGTTTTTTGTTGATACTTTGTCAACAACAACAACAACAAAAAACCCAAGCAAACAAGACACTGAAAGTGACAGAGGTGTTTAGCACAGAGCTAGCATTGTTTCTTGTTGTTTAAGTTCTATGCTTACGTCACATCAATCAGGGGTTTTCCCCTGAATATGACTGCCACACTTCAATCCTCTCCTCGGGGATACAATGTTTGGAAAAAACAATAATCTCAAGTTCCAACCCCCCCCCCCCCCCCCTACTCCCCCCACCCCCACCCAACCCTTCCACCCACACATTTCCTGTCAGCTGACAGGCACAGATACTGGACCCCAGAAGGAAGGAGAAAGAAAGGAAGACCAAAAGCAACGTGGAGGAGAACTGTAGAAAGTGAGATGAAGGCCATGCAGCACTCTTGGGGATCAGTGACAAGGTTGGCCCAGGATAGGCAGGAGTGGAAGCGCTTTGTTGCTGCCCTACACACCGCTGGGTGTAATGGTTAATGATGATGATGACAGGCAGAGATGCTTTGGGCACAGTAAAGAACGCGCGCACACGCACGTATGCACGCGCGCACACACACATTCTCCCAGCTTACAGGCACAGAAAAGAACACACACACACACACACACACACACACACACACTCACTCACTCAACACACACACACTCAACACACACACACACGCAACACACACTCACTCAACACACACACTCAACACACACACACACACTCACTCAACACACACACACACTCAACACATACACACTCAATACACACTCAACACACACACACACACAAAAGAGCGTTGGGAGCACACCTACGCACTCGACACATACTGCACGCACTGTACGCTCGACACACCCACGCACACGCACACACACACACACACGATTACTTATTCCATTATCCTCGAAAAAACAAATTAAGTGTTCGAGACAAATGCATTGGATAGAAACGTAGCTAGTGAAAAGCTTATAATAATAATAATAATAATGATGATGATGATGATGATGATGATGATGATGATGATGATGATAATAATAATAATAATGATAATAATAATAATGTATGGAATTTATATAGCGCTGAATCTTGTAAAGCAACAAATCAAAGCGCTCAAATTTTAAGCAGTGTGTAAGAGAGATTACTTTCCCCATGTGGCAACAACCCCCAAGCATCACCCGCTAGACGTGTGGCTTTGCCACAGTTCAGTATGGCTGAACTTTTCTCTGGGCAACTCACCAGTGTGAACTAGAACATCGAGAACATCCCGCACGCTGCGTGGACATATCCACGAGCAGGGGAACACGGCATGTAGACTTTCAATTAAAGGGGAAACAAAGAAGAAAGAACAAAGGATTTACCCACACAGCCCATTTTCTCGCAGCCCGGGTAATAACTGTGTATAATTATTCATCCTCCACTCCATCATCTTTTTGGATTATTATCATTATTATTCATCATAATAATTATACCACCTACCCTTCGTCACACTTTCTTCACCTTCATCTATCCCGTCAGGGCACTGTCGAAGATTTTGCAGCCGGCTTCCTCCACTCTTCATGGTTTTCAGTTTCGCTGAAGCAAGTGGTTGTTCCTCTGAAGGCCAGACCCACTCTCTGATGTTATCTTCCCTACTTTTTCTCTGTCTCCCTCCTTGTGTAGGGAGGCACCGTGGTCGAGTGGTTTAGGCGGTCAACTCGTGATCCAGAGGTCGCGGGTTCGATCCCCGCTCGGCTCGGTGTTGTGTCCTTGGGAAAGACACTTTACTCCTGTTTTCCTCACTCCACCCAGGTGTACAAGTGGGTACCAGCTCTGCTGGGGAAGTATCTGGCGACAGACTAGCGTCCTGTCACAGGGGTGGTGAAAAACCATCAGTTCGCTTAAAGCTACAGAAACCGGGATAAGCTCCGGCTCTATGGGCCTTCTGGCTCGAAAGAACATACTACTACTTACCTCCTTGTGTAGGACAGTCTTAGCCAGTCCAGATGTTCACCTAACGGGCCCCTGCCACTTCACTGAAATCAGAAGCTCTCCATAAGGGCCCATGGCGTTTCCAGTTTGGTTCTTTACTTCCTCGTTAAAGAATCGATCATGTTACTATACACATGCCAACGTAACTTCCACAAGCCTCTTTCGGGCTGCCAGATAGGCAACTATAGGTAGCTGATCCTCGAATTTTTAAAAATATAAAAACCAGAGTTGCTTAATATACAGTTGCTTAATATATTGATTTCAGCTAACAGTGCTTTCACACACAAAAATAAATAAAAAGAATATATATATATCTCACAAACCTTGGTGCTTTCACAGTCACAAAAACTTCGTTACATAATGTCTGTGTTTCATAGAGTGTCGACTTTTTTAATCCACCGGTCGCAAAGGTCACATCACTCACTCCTGGTATTAAAATTGCAAAAGACTGGATCAGAAAAGAAGCCATCCATCCCATTCAGATTGTATCCAGTGACTGGGGCTCCAGCAGTAATGGTCCTCAGACATTATTCAATTCTGACAGATACGTAAGCCGGTTCGGTGTCAGTGGCCCGTACAGTGTGACATCAGCAAGTTAGTGTGGCTTCCTGCTGTGCTTTACTGAATACTTCCCACAGTGTGGTCTTTTGAGGGTGGGAGGGATGGTGGGTACTTTAAAAAAAAGCCTGGGAGAAGGGTCGGAGGCGGTGGGGGTATGGCAGGGTGGGGGGGTGGGGTGGGGGGGGGGGGGGGGGGGGGGGGACGGCACGAAAGAAATGATTGTAAATAGCGTGAAGGTGGGTAATGACGGCTGAAGGGTTCTTTGGTGGTGTCCATTGTGTAGTGCGTGTGTGTGGTGTGTGTGTGTGTGATGGGAGGGGGTGGAGGAAAGAGAAAAGTGGGCTGTATGTTTTTGTGTGTGTGTGAGGGGAGGGGGGGGGGGGGGGGGGGGCGGAGAGGGGGTTGAGAGAGACACACAGAGAGATCTTTATTTTCCAAGGGTTACAGAGTAAGTATTCATATACTTTTTTTTCCCCCATCCGGCCCTTGCCCTAATTTGGGAGTATCAAAAACAAAATCCTAACAACAACAACAACGAGAATGAAGTTCAACCTATGATATAAAGAAAGAGATAAATGTGTATTCAACAAACATATAACTCCCAGTTGTCCTGAACATTAGTGTCAAACACATACATCCATCAAGAGAGAGAGAGAGAGAGAGAGAGAGAGAGAGAGAGAGAGAGAGAGAGTGAGTTCTTACAGTTTTTCCTTCCCTGTCATCTCCCTCTCCCCCCCCCCCCCCCCTCCCCCCACCCCGTGAATATATTCTCTGTGTGTGTGTGTGTGTGTGTGTGTGTGTGTGTGAGAGAGAGAGAGAGAGAGAGAGAGAGAGAGAGAGAGAGAGAGAGAGAGAGAGAGAGAGAGAGAGAGATCTTCAATAAGAAGGAAAGGAGAAACACTGAGCAAAAGCCTTTGATCTGGTCAGTTACCTCACAGTGTTGCACAGCCAGCCAGTCATCTGGAGCCGGAAAATCCTTAGGCCTATCTGAAATCACGCTCTAAACCAATGGCCCGACTCAGGGTAGAGAAGGACGACTAGGCCTACCACCACCTGTCTCAAAAAGAGAAGAACAAGTCATCCCTCTAAGACTGGGCACTGGGCACAACAACAGGGCTAAATCCCCACATGTCCACGAAACGGAAACTCCTTCCCTCTCCCTTGTGTGCCAGTGGCAAAGTAAACCAGACTGGCGAACACAGCCTTTAGAGGTGCATGATGCTAGTCAGCAGCGACCTGAGGAAGGTTGTTTCGCCCAGGGAGGAGATGGCCCTGCAAACCAAGCTGTACGGCCCACGAGAGGAGCTGGAAAGGACATGCCATTGTTTTTGTTTTTTTTCACAAACATATCTGACGGTGTAAAAAGCGAACAAGAGAAGATGATATCCACTGATTTGAAGAACTGCCAGACAAAATACGGGTGATCCCCGAGGCCCTTCGAGTACCTATGTCTGTACTAGGCAAAGGTTAAACGTTTTTTTGTTGTTGTTTTTCTTTTGTTTTTGTGGGGGTTTTTGCAATCAAGCAGAATACAGATTCTAAATTAGTTTAGCCGTTTTGGCTGGGAAATGTTGATGGTTTTTCTGTTAATTTTTAATTATCATTTTTAAAAAAGTCAAGGCTGAAACATAAAAAAGTCGAAAATAATGCTTACAAAGCAAACAAAACAACCCCACTATTTTGTGTTCTGTCCTAATTTTGATCTAGTACTGCCTACACAATTGCCTCCCGGCCCCCCCCCACACACACACACACAATATGTTCATTTGCAAATTCTTTTATCAGGCAGCCCTGAATTCAGTATGAAAGCAAACATTTCTATTGTTGAAATTGTCCATCAGTTTATACTGATTCCAAAAGATTTTTGTAATATTTCTTGTCGGATGGTAGCCTATTTAAGGTTGTCTTCATTCAGGCTCGAGGTACTTAATTCTTTTTGCTCTCCACTGATGTATGTGTGATTGTTGAAAA
>CM054137.1:12545051-12607551 GCA_028751875.1 Rapana venosa
CATATCGTATCCTCAACCTTTGCTGCCATTTTTAGCTACAAAAAAGCGCGGGAAAGACAAAGCCAGTCACTGGCCAATATTTCTTGAGCATGGGAACCTGTGTAGCACTGAATTTGGTTCCCATTCCTTCGTTAGGTTATGCTGACCCGCAGTGGAATGTTCATTCATGGTGTGCGTGTACTAGACAGAGCCTAGTGCATGAGGGAAATTCCCTACTAGGCTGAAATGACGTTAGGCGGGCTGCAGCGGGTATAAATATACGCCGGTGAGCGGGCAGCGGCGGGCTGTGGGTAAAAATGGGAAAGGGTTGAAGATTAAGAAACAGAAACAATATAAATATTTCCAAAGCAATCAATTTTCATTCATTTGTGTGTGTGTGTGTTAGCTATTTCAGCTTGCATTGATAAATTTGACACAAAGTTGGATTTATGGGTACATTTCAGAGAGTTCAACCCTTGAAGAGGTTGACTTTGTAACTAGCACGAAGCCATGAAAACTGCATTTCTGTGAGTGAGAGGAGTGTGGGTGTGGAATCTGGCCAAGAGCAAGTGGTTAACTGAAGCCTGTGGACCAAAAGTTCCGCTTAGCATCAGGAGGAAGGCCTGACAGAGGTGGTCGTGTTGAAGTGGGAAAGACGTGATGCCAGCCGGGTGTGGCAGGGAGAAGAAGAATGTTCTTTGAAGAGAAGAGAGCCCTACTTCATGATAGGTGTGCCTGCAGAAAAAAACTTCCATGTCTAAAGAAAAGTGATCCGAGATGGAGGATAGATATATTTTTGTCTGGCGCCTGACCTGCATTTTTCCATTAGGTGCAAAAGATCTTCTGGAGAGGGGAAGAGAGTTGTGTTTGGAGTAATTGTTGAATGTGAGAAGATGGGATCCTGAAGCCTCAGAAGCTGATGTTGCTATACCAGAGTGGTTAAGACTGTTTGACTTCAATCCCCATGAAGTCATGGGTTCGAATCTCTGCAGCATCTGGTGAGTAAAGGGTGGGTATTTTTTACGATCTCCCATGTCAACTCCAAGTGCAGAGCTGCCTGTGCCTTAGTTCCTTATACACATGCGGAAGATCAGATATGCACAGTAAACATCTTGTAATTCATGCTAATGTTCAGTGGGTTACGCAAACACGAACATACCCACATTACATTCCAAAGTTGGAATGCAGCTACCTTCATGGTGGGTAAAACTGGTCACACATGCAAAATCTCACCATTGGTCAACTGCAACTGTAGCTGAGGCACGAAAAACAACAACAACCCTAAGAACAACAAGAAAACCGTGAGAAAATTTGGAACAGAGTGTGTGGGCCATGATAAACATGCCACAGGCCAGGGCTCTTAGGAAATATGAGATGCAATTCAATATCATGATTTGGTGTTTTTTGTTGTTGTTTTTTTTGCCTTAAGTATGACGTGGGCTGTATTACCATGGCTTTGTTTTTTTTCTTTCTCGCAGATGTCTGGATAACTTCTTAGGTGGAGCTGACAAAAAGCAGTGCCCTGTAGGTGACCCCGACTGTGAAGATGTTTCCAAAAACGAGGTAATCCTCCAGCTGCCCTGTGCAGGGTTACTTTCACTGATACTCTCTCTCTATATATAATAATGGGACCCTCCACCACAAAATGGGTCGCACTGCTCCTGACCCACTTTTTCTGCTAAGAGCCATTTTAGGCAGGTGGGGGGGGGGGGGGGGGGGGGAGTCAGGTTGTTGATTTTGGGAGTAGAGACTTTAATAGATTATAAAACGTGAAGCTTTCTTCTACCTCGTGCTGAAGTATCGAGGTGTAGTGTTGTTTCCTTTTGCTGTATAAGCATGTTTAAGAACACCCAAGCTCTCATCCTGACCACCTAGTACGATGCAAAGTTTGTCACATTCCCATTTTGTCACTTCATGGAGTCTAGCAGTTCAATTTGTAATAGCTTAACATAGAACTGTCTGGTTTTCAGTCTGTCTTTTTTAAAAATTAGATAGCGATTTTATTGCAGATTGACAACCTGTTAACTATTAAAAATTGACTTCCAGTGCAGTGTGACTCACTGTGTGACCAAGGGTGACATGTCAGAGAACTCTGGTTGGCTTTCCAAGAGAAGTTGGAGGGGAGGGGGAGGGGTGTGAAAGGGGGTGGAGGAGGCTTTCTAAAAATTTCCTGGGTGACTAAATCACACAAATGCACGCAGGCACACACACACACACACACGCACGCACACGCGCGCGGATGTATCATAGGATATTGCAAAGGTTTGTCTGCTTATTCTAATTACATAATAAGTATATATTGTATAGCACAGCTAAATATTCAGCACAGAAGTAGATGTGGGGCATGGTGTCTGTTGTCGTGAGGGAATCTCAGTTGAACATTAGAATGTTCACCTTTGTTTATCGCTCTGTGTGTGTGTGTGCGTGTGTGCACACACATACACGCGTGTTTTTTATTTTTTTATATTTTATTCTTTTATTTTGAGGATACTGGAATAAGACTCATGTGCTTTTTTTCATCCAGTCCCTGTGTGTATGCATTTTAAAAAATTTTGTCATCTGTTCCCACTGGCATCCAGTGGCCTACTCTTCCAAAAAGTGGAACAGGTTTTAATGTATGCGCAAGATTTTCTGCATTTGTTTGCACACGGGACCTCAGTTTATAGTCTCATCTGAAGGACTTTTGGGGAGAGTGGAGTCAGCACTGATGTTAACTCCAGAGGAAAAATCCTCTTGAACAAGATTCGAACCTGGGTCAGCAGATCGCGAATACATCACTCTAACCACCAGACTATCCCGCATGGGTGCGTGCGTGTGTGTTTGTGTGTGTGTGTGTGTGTATGTGTGTGTGTAAATTTGAAATCTGTTAATCCTGTTAGTGGACGGTTGTATGCGTGTAAATGATTAAAATGTAAGCGCTTTGATTTGTTGCTTTACAAGATTCAGTGCTATATAAATGCCACACATAATTGTTTTCATCATATAAATCAAGCAGAAACCCGCACATCTCCCCTCCCTGAAGAAGCCCAAAGTACTTAGGAGTAGACCATTGTATGCCAGTGGGAACAGATGACAAAACTTGTGTTCATTATTTTCAGAACGTGATGGTATACTGTCCCAACAACGGCAATCAACAAGTCGTCTTCTGTTTCAGGTTGTTCGAGATAACAGCATTATCCGAGATCTGAAGAAAGTGACGGTATACTGTCCCAACAACGGCAATCAACAAATTGTCTTCTGTTTCAGGTTGTTCGAGATAACAGCATTATCCGAGATCTGAAGAAAGCGATGGTATACTGCCCCAACAAAGATAAAGGATGCACCCGTAAAATAATGTTTTCCAGTCTTAAGGTGAGGCTCTAATGAATTTTCTTCACGATTTAATGGTGTATGTTCTTTCACTGTTGCCATACATACAGCCTGTCAGATGAATGTAACCTTGACCTACTTTTGTGGTTACATTCTTTAACAGTTTCTAAGTGATGAAAGGAAAGTTCCCTTACCTTCAACCCTCCAACCCCCTCCCCCCCCAAAAAAAAAGAAAAAAGGGAGAAACTCTCAAACAAAACATCCCCCAACCTGCTCAACAAACCTATTGATATGTAGCCAGGTGGACATATGGCTACTCTTGTTTTAGGTTAAATCGGGAAACTGATACCATGTGTGGTCAAAATATATGAGCTTTCTTAGTTCCCTATGTAAATTGTCATTGTTATTATACTTACTATATACTTTTTTAAAAATTTAGTATATTATCTAAACATGTTTATTTTCCAATATTCTGATGTGACTAACTAGTTTGTATTTTGTAACTAATTACTAAATTAGTTTGTATTTTATCTTTTTTGTTTTTGTTATATTTAATTATTTTCTTCATGAAATATCTTAATGATTTTTTTCAGTAATTCAGTAATATGGCCCGAGTTATCTCCCTGAAAAGCGAGCGTTGGTCTGATCTAGGAAAAAACCCAAAAAAACAACTTTAATAAGTCATATTGTTTGCTCATATTCATGGATATGATTTCTGAAATACTGATCTTGACTGGATTCATCTCAACCACAATGAGAGTTTTTCTTTATTTTTGTTGTAAATCAATATTTTTCACCTATTTTTGTTGTAAATCAATATTTATCACCTATTGCATCATGTAGGTATAGGTACATATGTACCCTAATACTAACACTAGAAAAGCATTTCTAATTACTATGTAACGGAATTTTTAATAAATCGTATTGTGCACTTGAAGAACATGTGGAATAAACTTTATTTAGATAAATAAAACATAGCTCATATTAAGTAGTAATAGACCGTAAGGCATACAACGCCGTATAAATCATAGCAATTAGCCTAACAGCCGTTCTTTGTTGTAAACAAGTTTGAATTATCAAACAAAATTTTACCAAATGCAGACATAAAAAATATAAATCTATGGTATGTTTTGGGTTTTGATATGAATGAAGACAAGATTGGAAGATGTTAGTATGGATAATTTGTAGTATGAGAGACCGTTGTATTTTGGATCATGTGAAGGGTTTAGGAAGCTTGGTTGGGTGCACAGAGGATGAGAAACTGTATTTTCACACCACTGGTTAATTATGAATATCTCCTCTCAGGGACATTTCTGGTTGATAATGTGTATACATATACAAACTGTGGTTCATATCCTTCTTTTTCTAGGTATAAAGTATCTAGTTTGTTGAACTTTTAATGCTTTATTACTGAAAGTTATAGCGTGAGGATGTTAAATGTGTATCTAGTCAGAGGCTTTAATCACCCATAGTTTGCAGCCAAATGATTTTTTGTGCAAAATGCAATAGTGCATCTTAATGCTTGTGTTTTCTAGTGTATTTTTATATATCATATGCCCAGTTTCGTTGCGCGGGCAGCAAGATAATCAACCTTTGAAGCTGCATGAGAAAACACAAAATCTCCTCCATCTTGAGCCAAATTGGCCGAGACGCTGTGAGCGTGGTGGTGCTGTCTTTGCAGTTTGCGTGGCGTGTATATATAGAGGGGTGGTCAGGGTGGCAAGGGAGACGACCTTCCACCCCTACAGCAGTAGATGTACCAGAGGGCCCAATAAAGAGGTGACAACGACAAGCTGCTGTCTTTGCCTGAGTCTTCTTTTGCCGGGTTGCTGTACACACATGTTGCTGTGAATTGCTGTTGCTAGAATTGTGTGTGTTCACCTCTTTCCCTACCCTGCCTCTATCCTTTCCTCTTGGCATGATCACAAGTGGCACTGCGAGCAGGATAGGGAAAATGGAACTGTGTCAGTAACCTGGTAACTGGAAACTCAGTCCAGCCCACAGGAGGAACACCAGCACGATGCCAGCCAACAGCAAGAGGAGGAGAAACGGAAGAGACGACTCTGGTGACACGACTGCTGCAGCCATGGCCCACACACCTACTGATGAAGTCAGCCCACCTACCGTACAGACCGTCCCGATGCTCCAGGCCCCTGAGCTACCCAAGTTTTCTGGGGATGAAGATGTCGACACCTTCATCCGGGAGGCCAAGCTGTTGTTGACGCTGCACCCGATGACAGACAGAGCAGCTGCTGTGTGGCTCTTTGGCGCACTGCAAGGACAGGCAAAGCGACAGATCCTCTCCATGGAAGCAGAAGAGCTGGACAGCCCTCAGAAGATCTTCAGCATCCTGGAACAGGACTGGGGGCAGCAACAAGATGCACCCACTCTTGCTGCAGCCTTCTTCAATAGGCAGCAGGGACTTGCTGAGTCTGCCAGCAAGTATGCTGCTGCCCTGAGGATCCTCTGGGTCAAGACCAATGCTGCCCAGGCTGATACCTTGTCTCCAGCCATGCTGTGTAGTGCCTTTGTCAACGGGCTGCATCCCCCTTCCATGCGGAAGGACCCTAGACACTTCCTGAAGGACAGACCAGGGTCTACATTCCAGGAGGTGACCAGGGAGGCGCAACACTGGCTGAGGGAAGAAGAGCAGGACACCACGACGCAGCAGACAACTGCCACAGACCCAGGCGTCTTGCACTGCCTGGAGGCCCAGACTGCCACACTTGTGACAGAGAACGCTGTCACAAAGCAGATGTTACAAGAGCGGCAGGATCCAGCCACCTCATCCCCTGCCACGCCACCACACCAGACCAGCCCAACACCACCACACCAGACCAGCCCAACACCACCTCACCAGACCAGCCCAACACCACCACACCAGACCAGCCCAACACCACCTCACCAGACCAGCCCAACACCACCACACCAGACCGGCCCAACACCACCACACCAGACCGGCCCAACACCACCTCACCAGACCGGCCCAACACCACCACACCAGACCAGCCCAACACCACCTCACCAGACCAGCCCAACACCACCACACCAGACCAGCCCAACACCACCTCACCAGACCAGCCCAACACCACCTCACCAGCCCAGCCCAACACCACCTCACCAGACCAGCCCAACACCACCACACCAGACCAGCCCAACACCACCTCACCAGACCAGTCAACGGTGGAAAAGGCAGAAACCTCATGGGCCAGGTCAGCGTGACCTGACCTGCTGGTGGTGTCAACGCCGGGGCCACCGTGAGGCAGACTGCCGGGCCAAGCAGTCATACCAGCAACGTGCCCACCACCACCAACAGATGGGCAGTAGGAGAGCTGCCAGGGAGGACTCCAGGAGACTGGAAACCACTGTCACCCGCCTTCAGGCTCAGCTGACAACACTGACAGCTGAGATTGCCAGCCTGAGGGGCAAGCTGCAACAGTGTGCCACACCCCTCTGCAGCCACAGCCGTGCGACAGACCTGCAGGATGCCAAACCTGACACCCCCCCCCCCCCCCCCCCTTCCCCCCCATACTGCCTCTGGTGTCAGAAAGGGGGCCACAAGGAGGAAGGATGTCGCATAAAGCAAGCAACAAGAATCATACACCCTTTAGCAAGCCTAGATTTAAAAAACAAACAAAAACCATCCCACAACAAACGTCTATTTTTTAAGCAATACACCCCACAACAATCCTAGATTTTGAATGATACACCCACAGCAGTCCTATCAATACACCCTCAGTAATATGTGATCTTGAGTAATACACCCCTCAGCAATCCTAACTTTTTGAATGATATATGCCTCTCAACCATAACAGATTTAGAATAATACACCCCACCAGCAGTCCTGACTTCTGAATAATGCACTCCATCAGCAGTCCTGAATTTGGAATAATGTACTCCATCAGCAGTCCTGAATTTGGAATAATGTACTCCATCAGCAGTCCTGAATTTGGAATAATGTACTCCATCAGCAGTCCTGAATTTGGAATAATGTACTCCATCAGCAGTCCTGAATTTGGAATAATGTACTCCATCAGCAGTCCTGAATTTGGAATAATGTACTCCATCAGCAATCCTGAATTTGGAATAATGTACTCCATCAGCAATCCTGAATTTGGATTAATACATTCCGCAGCAATCCTGAATTTGGAATAATACACTCCTCAGCAATCCTGAATTTCGAATAATACACTCCTTAGCAATCCTGAATTTGGAATAGTGCACTCCGCAGCAATCCTAGATTTTAAGGACACATGCCACACAAAACCTAGAGTTTGAATAATGCATACCTTTGCAAAGCTCGGTTCGTGGCAATACAGCCTGTGGCAAATTAGGATTGTGGTCATGAAGAAGTGCTGGTCTCTGACTGGCAGAGCTTTTTGCAACCCCCACCTCCAGGCTGTCAGGGGAGTAGAGGAATACTTCCTCTGTAGATTCTCCTCAGACAGTCCTGGGATTATGCATGTGAAGAGACGTCTGTGGAAGCTGAGGAGGAGGAGGAGGAATTCCAACGCCATACATACAGTGTGGACACTGCCTGGTGTCGCCTTGAAGGTCTTCCTGCCCGTGTTCAGCCCCCTGGTCTGTCAGCAGATCGCCAAGATTACTTTCAGCAGCACATTTGCCCATTTGTGCGAGAGAGAAGGTATGAAAAACCTTGTGTGTCTGTGAGGAGTGAGCTGACTTTGCATGCTCCAAAAAAAAAGAAAGAAAAGAAGAAGAAGAAGACTGCATGTTCCAGGACTCCTTACTGACCCAAGTTTGAGCAGAGTGAATGTTGTGCTGGATAAAGCTGTTGCCTTTGTCATCGTGGGAAAATACTAGTGTTGGTGGATTCATTTGAATCACACAATATTGGCAGTGCAAAAGTGTGTGCCAAATTTCAGGCATATCTTGTTTCTAAGTGTGTGGTTGCTGTGGACATGTTTTGAAATTTTCAAGTTGCAGTTTCTCCATTTGTCTCTTTTTGGAATTGGACATTTCAAATTGTGATAACTTTTCACAGAATTGTCTGATTTTCAATCTTTTAAAAAAATTCTTAAATTTTTTTATTGAATAGATTTTCATTGCAGATTAAGAAGATATGAATAACTGAAAATTGACCTTGGGTGCAAAGCGACTCCTTATGTGGTGGAGCGTCACATGTATATACATGCTTTTTAAAGTTCAGTGGTTTGCCCTCTAGAAAGCTGGGGAGATGTAGTGTGAAACCCACTTGAAGGTAGAAATGTTCCCTGTTCCTCAGACAATTAGCAGTGGTCTGTGCATCATCACTCTTCCAGTTGAGAGCATTAACCAAGTGTCTATGTGCACCAGACATTTAGTGTACGTAAAAGAACCCTCAGCCACAAAAGAACTGCAAAACCCATTCTGTTAGAAAACAAGCAAACACACACATACATACATGCACACACTCATGCATGCACACATGCACACTTAAACACACACACACACACACACACACACACGTGCGCGCTCACAAAGCGTTGCTTTTGGGAGAAGTTTAATGATAATGAAATTAAGTTTAGTTTTGATATGATATCAGAGGCATTGACAAACAAACCATTGATAGTTTAGCAGGTCACAATGATTAACTCAGCAACCTAAGGTCTAGATTTGTTGGGGTGGATGGTGGGGTTTCAGTTGTTGTGGCGTTAATGTTGGACTTGTTTGCATTTGTTGGTTTAGAGACTCCTGCTTGGCAGCCTTTCCTGCACTGTAAGTAGAGATGCACTGTGACAGAAGCAGGCTCATGTGCTCTGGGCCAAAGACCTCTGTGTGATTGAGGTTGTGTCCCTTAAACATCAAACATCGCAGTACAAGGCTATGCCTGACTGTGACAGAAGATTGTGTGCACAGCTTCAAACATCGCAGTACAAGGCTATGCCTGACTGTGACAGAAGATTGTGTGCACAGCTTCAAACATCGCAGTACAAGGCTATGCCTGACTGTGACAGAAGATTGTGTGCACAGCTTCAAACATCGCAGTACAAGGCTATGCCTGACTGTGACAGAAGATTGTGTGCACAGCTTCAAACATCGCAGTACAAGGCTATGCCTGACTGTAACAGAAGATTGTGTGCACAGCTTCAAACATTGCAGTACAAGGCTATTCCTGACTGTGACAGAAGATTGTGTGCACAGCTTCAAACATCGCAGTACAAGGCTATGCCTGACTGTGACAGAAGATTGTGTGCACAGCTGACTGTGACAGAAGATTGTGTGCACAGCTTCAAACATCGCAGTACAAGGCTATGCCTGACTGTGACAGAAGATTGTGTGCACAGCTGACTGTGACAGAAGATTGTGTGCACAGCTGACTGTGACAGAAGATTGTGTGCACAGCTTCAAACATCGCAGTACAAGGCTATGCCTGACTGTAACAGAAGATTGTGTGCACAGCTTCAAACATTGCAGTACAAGGCTATTCCTGACTGTGACAGAAGATTGTGTGCACAGCTTCAAACATCGCAGTACAAGGCTATGCCTGACTGTGACAGAAGATTGTGTGCACAGCTGACTGTGACAGAAGATTGTGTGCACAGCTTCAAACATCGCAGTACAAGGCTATGCCTGACTGTGACAGAAGATTGTGTGCACAGCTGACTGTGACAGAAGATTGTGTGCACAGCTGACTGTGACAGAAGATTGTGTGCACAGCTTCAAACATCGCAGTACAAGGCTATGCCTGACTGTGACAGAAGATTGTGTGCACAGCTGACTGTGACAGAAGATTGTGTGCACAGCTGACTGTGACAGAAGATTGTGTGCACAGCTTCAAACATCGCAGTACAAGGCTATGCCTGACTGTGACAGAAGATTGTGTGCACAGCTTCAAACATCGCAGTACAAGGCTATGCCTGACTGTGACAGAAGATTGTGTGCACAGCTTCAAACATCGCAGTACAAGGCTATGCCTGACTGTGACAGAAGATTGTGTGCACAGCTTCAAACATCGCAGAGTATGGGCAGTGCTGCTCTCCCAGCTGGACAGCTGGACAGCCAGGAAAACAGCTGGAAAACCAGGCCAGCTTGTAACATCTGTGGCATAGACTGAGTGTTGTGTCACAGTCAGTCTGTGCTTCAGCAGTGAGTACCTGGAAGACTGTTCTTTGTGAGGTGTGGGATCATGACGGGTTATCCAGGGTTCCTGGGGGACTGTTCTTTGTGAGGTGTGGTATCATGACGGGATATCCAGGGTCAAGCTTTTTTTTTTCCCCTGCCAACACAACCAGCATGGCTGCCACCTTAATCTTTCCATCTACAGGACATGGAGGGCTATTCTTGGGTTTTTTGGGGGGGTGGAGGGTAAAAAATTAAAAATTTTAAAAAGCAGCTGGCGATTAACGTTTTTTCCTTTCTGATTTCAGAGAAAAGACAATAATAAAACAAGCAAAAAACTGGGGGGTGGGGTGGGGGTAGGAGAAGAAGGGGGTACATAATAACAGGTTAGTACAGTCTTACCTGTTGGTGTCACTGGGTACAGCATTAGCACAGTCTGCATAGATGTAACTGTGTCGGTAATTATGCAGCATTCACATTTCAGTGAACAGCCAATTAAACGTCGGTTTTTGTTTCAGCTCACGTAATATCACAGACCAGTGCCAAGCAAATTTGTTTCTCTGTGTGTGTGTGAATGGAGAGAAGTGTAAAGAACAGTATTTCAGTCTGTTTAGATAAATGAATAGACTGGTATAACAAGTGAATTGAGAGGAGTGTAAAGAACAGTATTGCAGTCTGCTTAGGTAAATGAATAGACTGGTATAACAAGGTCATTTGTGTAGTATGCTGAAAGGGCAGATGAAACAGTCTGAATGTTCCTTATTGCCATGGGTTTTCTTAGACACTGAGTCAGAACACATTTTTACACTGTTGTCAAGTGTTTAGCATTGTGATATGTCAGAGATAATGTAGAAAGCCGTAGGGGCAGAGATGTTTGTTGTTGTTCTTCTTCTTCAGCTTGAGCTCCTAGGTTCACTGATGGTGAGATTTTGCATATGCGACCGTTTCTGCCTGCCATTAAGGTAGCCATTTTCTGACTTCAGGGAGGGCAGAGACACTCATACTGTAATCATTTTCAGTTCTGGAAAGCGTGAGGTAGCCTCTAGTCATGTTGTCTGCATTGAAAACTGGATTTATGTAGAGACTGGGGCAACTTCTTCAGCATGGTGATGACACAGAATCTGTGTTTTCTTGTGTTGGTGATTATTTCATAACATGAAAGTTTATTGTGGGAGGAAAAGGCAGCAGCAGCAGCAGCAGCATACCAAATTTATACAATTTGTTGTATATTGTACCTCTACTCTGAAAGTGTGTGAAAATTCTTTTGTAGTATCTGTGTCTGTTAAGTGAAAATGTGTGTGCGTGTGTGTGTGTGTGCAAGTGCATGTATGCAATTATGTGCAGACTGACACACATGCACACAGACACACACACATGCACACACACGCGTGTGTGCACACACACACACAAAAGGTAAAGAGCATGTATACACATGCGTACATTCATATAAGCTATCATGCATATACGTGTGTGTGTGTGTGTGTGCATGTACATGTGTGGCCTGTACAAGTGGTACATGTGTGGCCTGTACAAGTGAGTTTATGTTGAGAGAGTCTTCATCCATTCCGTTTGTTCCTCTTCAGTTTCCCTGTTACAGTCTGTGTTCCTGAAGCAAGGTTTTCACATTGCTTGCTGTGTCCCTGTTGTGCAGGACCACCGAACCCAGTGTGACCATGAGCCCGTCCCCTGCAGTTTTGCCTCACGGGGGTGCAAGGAGAAAGTCCTCAGAGGGAGACTTCAGGAACACCAAGCGGCCTGCCCCAGCCAACCCGTGCACTGTCCGCTGTGTCAGCAGGAGATCAACCACAGTCAGCTGCAGGTATGCCACGAGGGCCGGCAGATTGACAGTTAACACAGTCTAGATACCATGAGGACCGGCAGATTGACAGTTAACACAGTCTAGATACCATGAGGGCCGGCAGATTGACAGTTAACACAGTCTAGATACCATGAGGACCGGCAGATTGACAGTTAACACAGTCTAGATACCATGAGGACCGGCAGATTGACAGTTAACACAGTCTAGATACCATGAGGGCAGATTGACAGTTAACACAGTCTAGATACCATGAGGACCGGCAGATTGACAGTTAACACAGTCTAGATACCATGAGGGCCGGCAGATTGACAGTTAACACAGTCTAGATACCATGAGGGCCGGCAGATTGACAGTTAACACAGTCTAGATACCATGAGGGCAGATTGACAGTTAACACAGTCTAGATACCACGAGGGCAGATTGACAGTTAACACAGTCTAGATACCATGAGGGCCGGCAGATTGACAGTTAACACAGTCTAGATTTCCATGAGGGCAGATTGACAGTTTAACACAGTCTAGATACCATGAGGACCAGAGATTGACACTTAACACAGTCTAGATTTCCCTGAGGGCCGGCAGATTGACAGTTAACACAGTCTAGATACCTTTAGGGCAGATTGACAGTTAAGACAGTTAACACAATCTAGATACCACAAGGGCCGGCAGATTGACAGTTAACACAGTCTAGATACCATGAGGGCCGGCAGATTGACAGTTAACACAGTCTAGATACCATGAGGGCCAGATTGACAGTTAACACAGTCTAGATACCACAAGGGCCGGCAGATTGACAGTTAACACAGTCTAGATACCATGAGGGCCGGCAGATTGACAGTTAACACAGTCTAGATACCATGAGGGCCGGCAGATTGACAGTTAACATAGTCTAGATACCATGAGGGCAGATTGACAGTTAACACAGTCTAGATACCACGAGGGCCGGCAGATTGACAGTTAACACAGTCTAAATACCACGAGGGCCGGCAGATTGACAGTTAACACAGTCTAGATACCACGAGGGCCGGCAAATTGACAGTTAACACAGTCTAAATACCACGAGGGCCGGCAGATTGACAGTTAACACAGTCTAAATACCACGAGGGCAGATTGACAGTTAACACAGTCTAAATACCACGAGAGCAGATTGACAGTTAACAGTCTAGATACCATGAGGACCGGCAGATTGACAGTTAACACAGTCTAGATACCATGAGGGCCGGCAGATTGACAGTTAACACAGTCTAGATACCATGAGGGCCTGCAGATTGACAGTTAACACAGTCTAGATACCACGAGGGCCGGCAAATTGACAGTTAACACAGTCTAGATACCATGAGGGCAGATTGACAGTTAACACAGTCTAGATACCATGAGGGCCGGCAGATTGACAGTTAACACAGTCTAGATACCACGAGGGCAGATTGACAGTTAACACAGTCTAGATACCATGAGGGCCGGCAGATTGACAGTTAACACAGTCTAAATACCATGAGGGCCGGCAGATTGACAGTTAACACAGTCTAGATACCACGAGGGCAGATTGACAGTTAACACAGTCTAAATACCACAAGGGCCGGCAGATTGACAGTTAACACAGTCTAGATACCATGAGGGCCGGCAGATTGACAGTTAACACAGTCTAAATACCACGAGGGCCGGCAGATTGACAGTTAACACAGTCTAGATACCATGAGGACCGGCAGATTGACAGTTAACACAGTCTAGATACCATGAGGGCCGGCAGATTGACAGTTAACACAGTCTAGATACCATGAGGGCCTGCAGATTGACAGTTAACACAGTCTAGATACCATGAGGGCCGGCAGATTGACAGTTAACACAGTCTAGATACCACGAGGGCAGATTGACAGTTAACACAGTCTAGATACCATGAGGGCCGGCAGATTGACAGTTAACACAGTCTAAATACCATGAGGGCCGGCAGATTGACAGTTAACACAGTCTAGATACCACGAGGGCAGATTGACAGTTAACACAGTCTAAATACCACAAGGGCCGGCAGATTGACAGTTAACACAGTCTAGATACCATGAGGGCCGGCAGATTGACAGTTAACACAGTCTAGATACCATGAGGGCCGGCAGATTGACAGTTAACACAGTCTAAATACCACGAGGGCCGGCAGATTGACAGTTAACACAGTCTAAATACCACGAGGGACGGCAGATTCACATTTAGCACATCTAAGAAGGATGGTGGCAGGACGGTTAAGACGTTCATTCGCCTGCCAACAAATAAACCGTGAGGTTCTGGGTTCGATTCCGAGCCTCACCCTTTCTTCCCAGTTTGACCCCCCCAAAACTCGAACTGAATGTCAAAGTCCCTCAGATGAGACTATAAGCAGAGGCCGTGTATGCAAACAAACTGCAAAACATGTTGCGCACATGTTAACAACCTGTTCTGCATATTGAATGAGTAGCCCATTTCATGCCGGCAGGAATGAATGACAGTTTTAAAAAATGTAAAAAACAGCATGCACACAGGTGTCCTGTTTAGACATCATTCCATAGTCAGAATGCAGCTACCTAAATAGGGGGGGGGGGAACAGTCACATGCACAAAAATCTCACCATTGGTGAACCTCGGAGCTCCAGCCAAGGAACAAACAAACAAAAATAAAATAAATAAATAAATAAATAAATTAAATAAAACAAAACAATGTAGTCAGTTGGACAACTCAGATATTAGTTCTGATCGTTTCTGTTAGAATATGGGCAAAGAGAGATGAAGACTTCATTCTTAATCTGAAATGGCCGTCGACCTGCTCATTCCTGCCAATTAAGATGAAACTCACACCATTACAATGGTTATGCTGGTTCCTCAGACAGTTACAGAGATGCTGTGTAGTCCCTGGTCCATTTTGTGGGCTTACGTCAAGTCACTCTTTATGAGCTCAGTGGCTGTGTCATCAAAATGTAGATTCTACCGTTGAAGTCTTTCAACTTCACCTCTTTGTGATAGTGAAAATAATCTTGACATCCTCAGAAAGGAAGGTTTAAAACAAGTTGTCAAGTATAAGGAGAATAGTGAGAACCCGCCTACACCCCCCCCCCCCCCCCCCCCCCCCCAACAAAAAAAAGAAAAAGAAAAAAAAGAAAAGAATATAGACTCGGAAAATTGTTATCTGCAGAACTGATTGCTTATCTTTCTTCAGCTCAGAGTGACAATGAGGTGGGATTTCTTGGCAGTCTGTAGATCTTGGCTTGATTTTTAACTGTAATACTCAATACTCATTTGGTCTGAGAGAGAACCCCCCCCCCCCCAAAAAAAACCCCCAAAAAACCAATCCATCGCGAGATTAGGTTTTAAAAAAAATTTGTTTACAATGTTCTGAAAGCCGCCTGAAGAGAAGTGAAGTGAAAACAAGGAAGAGTGAAGCAGAATGTAGGAGGGGGAAAGGTTGGACCAGGACCTGGCAGTGTGTCATGAAGTAGAGTGAGCAGAGCAGAGCAGAGTGAGTAGAGCAGAGTAGAGCAGAGCAGAGCAGAGTGATTAGAGCAGAGTAGAGCAGAGCAGAGTGAGTAGAGCAGAGTGAGTAGAGCAGAGTAGAGCAGAGTGAGTAGAGCAGAGCAGAGCAGAGTGATTAGAGCAGAGCAGAGTAGAGCGGAGTGAGTAGAGCAGAGTGAGTAGAGCAGAGCAGAGTGAGTAGAGCAGAGTAGAGCAGAGTGAGCAGAGTAGAGCAGAGTGAGTAGAGCAGAGTAGAGCAGAGTGAGTAGAGCAGAGTGAGCAGAGCAGAGTGAGCAGAGTGAGCAGAGCAGAGTGAGCAGAGCAGAGTGAGTAGGGCAGGTTGCAAAAGCTTTAGTGGTGCCCCAGCGGTCTGCTAGGCTGCTATGGGATATTGTATTGTATTGTATTGTATTGTATTGCATTGTATTGTATTGTATTGCATTGTATTGTATTGTTTTGTATTGCATTGTATTGTATTGCATTGTATTGTATTACATTGCATTGTATTGTATTGCATTGTATTGTGTTGTATCGCATTGTATTGCATTGCATTGTATTGTATTGTACACCACTTCAGGTCACAGCAAATTTCTCTGTGTGAAATTCGGGCTGCTCTACCCGGGGAGAGCGCATCGCCACAAGAGCAGCGCCACCCTTTTTTTTTTTTTTCTCCTGTCTGCCACTGTATTTGTTTCCCTATCAGAGTGGCTTTTTTTCTACAGAATTTTTGCCAGGGACTACTCTCTTGTTGCCGTGGGTTTTTTTACGTGTGCTAAATAAATAGACAAGTGAAGGAGAAGAGCAAAACTTTTCCTCAGAAATCTGACAGTAGTAGAAGAAGCATTGATGGGCTTGTGGAGTTTTGGATCCACGTTTTTTCTGTAGCCTGTTTCTTCTACTTCACCAAACGCTCAGACAGCAACTGTTGTCAGTCAGTCATGAGTGAAAATGCATTGCGCTGCTGTTCAACGCGCCTGAACAGTCACGCCCAGCACGTCCAATCCACTGACAGCCCATAGTTCAAAAAACCCAAAAACAAACCCAAAACTGGTCCAGCCCTGATTATCATTTTGTATATCTACCAATCTCTTTGTTCGTTTATGAATTGTGTTTTTTTTTGGGGGGGGGGGGGGGGGTCATATTCTATGATTTGCTTACAAAGTTTGTGTGTCGTCTCTCCTCTGATGCCCGTGTGTGACTGACGTGCATGGTGTGCTGTGGTTCAAAGGCTCACAGGGACAACGACTGTCCTGAGGCCATTGTGGGCTGTCCTTTTGGGTGTGACAACAAGATTCTGAAACGTAAAGAGGTGAGTTCCCTCCCTTTACAGTGTGTTTCCCTGGGTGTTTTTTATTTTTAGGGGGGCTTCATACAGGACTTTCCAAGCTGTATGGCGTGCCTTGTGCTGCCTGCCCAAGGAAAAAGAAAACACCCCAACCCAAAGAAACAAACAAACAAAAAGGGATGTTCAATATTTTGGAGCTTCAGGATATTTGGGATGATATATTTTTTTTATGGTGTATAGATCTCCTGATCAAAATCTAAGAAACAACAATTAAAATCCAACAAAGCAGAAAAAAAAGTATGTTCTTTCGAGCCAGAAGGCCCATAGAGCCGGAGCTTATCCCGGTTTCTGTAGCGTTAAGCGAACTGATGGTTTTTCACCACCCCTGTGACAGGACGCTAGTCTGTCGCCAGATACTTCCCCAGCAGAGCTGGTACCCACTTGTACACCTGGGTGGAGTGAGGAAAATAGGAGTAAAGTGTCTTTCCCAAGGACACAACACCGAGCCGAGCGGGGATCGAACCCGTGACCTCTGGATCACGAGTTGACCGCCTAAACCACTCGACCACGGTGCCTCCTCAACAAAGCAGATACCCCCAAAAAAAAACAACAACAACAACAAAAAACCAACCAACAACAACAAAACAACAACAACAAACCAACCAACCAACCAACCAAACAAAAGAAACCCAAAACAAGACACCCCAATATCAGTTAATCCGCACACATACTTTTCCAGAGTGTAGATGCATTTAATGCAGTGCAGCAAGTTTAGTTGTGATTCTGCTGTGGGAAAATGATAGAGAAATATGTGTACAAGTCACATTTGTTTTTAACAGTTGCAGGGGCTGCTGCCACTCTAAAGATGATTTATAACCCAGAGAATATCATACCCAAATCCTGTGTTTGAAGAGTAGAAAGATCAGCAGTTTATAACCCAGAAATTGTGAACTGGGGGACTGTGCTGAAGCCAAGACGCACAAACTGTAGCTCATCTGTGAGGTGACGACACTTATTCTGCTTGGTGAAGGTATCCTGTGACAGAAATGTCGAGTCACATCTCACAATCAAAACTGTAGTGCAAGGCACAGTACAAGGGGAGAGTTGGACAGAGAGAGACAGAGATAGAGAGAAAGTCAAGTCAAGTCAAATTTTAATTTCCAGATGGTACATTGAATAAGTAATGCATTTGCTTTTTTTCATTAAGCCATCTATCTAGGAACAAAAACAACTTGATCAATAATATCTAACTACATTATTACCATAACCAGACACAAATACAAATACCTGTGTGGTGTCTGCCACAAAGGTGTAGGGAACAATTCCATCAAATGCTCCAACTGTCAATATTGGTGTCACAAAAGATGCTCAAAGCTCAAAAGTCTGAAGAAGGAGGACGGAATATTTGTCTGCCCCAGTTGTATGAATAAGAAGGGTGAAGACAATACTGATGCAGGAAAGAAGGAGCTAGAATTTGAACAAGGGAAGGTAGAAGTGGTAGATGAATTCTGCTACCTGGGAGAGATGATGAGCTGCAAAGCAAAATCTGAGTTAGCTGTCAGAACCAGGATTGTGAGTGCTTGGAAGAAATGGAAAGAATTGGCAAGTCTGCTCAGAAATAATAAAATCCCACTGGAGAGACGCTGCCTGATATATAAGGCCTGCATCCGACCTGTTCTCCTGTATGGCTCGGAGACGTGGGTTTTCACAAAAACCGTCAAACGATTGTTGAAGAGCTGTGAAAACCGAATGCTACGCTGCATGACAAAGATCAAATGGGAAGACAGGATCACGAATAAAGAACTATGGAGAATGTGCAAAGTTGATGATCTGAAGTCTGTAGCTAGTAGCAATAGACTGCGCTGGTTTGGGCACGTTAAACGGAAAGCAGACCACCACATCATAAAAAGAGCAATGAACTTCGTAGTGGATGGAAAGAGACCAAAGGGAAGACCTAGCAAAACCTGGGCTACCTGTATTGCAGATGATCTTAGAGAAAGGGGCATAAATAAGGAGGAAGCTCAAAACAGAGAGAGATGGAGAAGGCTCATCAATGTCAAACCTCCACTGGGAGAAACATGACAAAAAAGGAAGAAGAAGAAGAATTATCACCATAACTGTTAATAATAAAACTGACTCCAAAAGAAAAATAGAAACAGAGAAAAAAACACACACACGACCAAAGACAAAAACAAAACCCCCCAACAACAACAAAAACAGAACTCCCCCACCACCCAAACAAGAAAAGTACACTGAAGGCCTATAATTCATACACACATATGCACGCGCACACACGCAACGCAACATAACACAACCCAACACAGCACAACACAACGCACACACAGAGATTCATACACATACACACATACATACACGCACACACATTTGTACTCACTATTTGGATTACAAGAAAATGAGAGAAAAAATCAGAAAATGTCAAATTATATCAGGTTACAATATCATCCGTTCTTTCATATTCATACTTTATAATAATAATAATAATATATGGAATTTATATAGCGCTGAATCTTGTAAAAAAACAAACAAATCGAAGCGCTTGCACTCAATCATTTACAGGCATGCAACTCTCCTTAAACATAATGAACAACAGATTTCAAAAACCATGCGTGCACACGTATGCACGCATGCACGCACACACACGCACGCACACACACGCACGCACTCACACACACACACACACACACACTCTCTCTCTCTCTCTCTCTCTCTCTCTCTCTCTCTCTCTCTCTCTCTCTCTCTCTCTCTCTCTCTCTCTCGGAACAACACTTAGAAGGTGAAAGATGCTGTTGAAAATTAGGGACAGATATTTGGGGGGAAAGTCTCAGGTAGGAAATAAGTGTGTTTTGAGGCTGGATTTGAAGGTATCAAGTGAAGGCTTTTGTCGAAGTGAAAGAGGGAGGTCATTCCAGGTGGATGGACCAGAAACAGAGAAGGAGCGACAGCCAACAGTGGTTTGTTTGAATCTGGGTGTTCGAAAGCACAAAGTATCTGCGGCTGAACGAAGGGAACGGAATGGAGTGTACAGATGAAGACAGTTACAGAGATAAGAGGGTACAGATTTGTGGAGATATTTGAAACAGAGGGTATTGATTTTATACTCCAGTCTTTGTGAGACAGGCAGCCAGTGAAGAGATCGCAGAAGAGGAGTGATGTGTTCAGATTTTTTCTTTCTTAGGACCAGTCGAGCTGCAGAGTTTTGTATGCGGTGACAACCAACACACAAAAACCATGAACCCACCCCCCAAAACAAACAAACAAACAACCAAACAAAAGAATCAAACAAGGAAAGAAACAAACAGAACAAAGAGAGAGAGGGGGAGACAGAAGAGAAGGAGAGGGAAGGAGGAAGACAGCATCTCAGACTGGACAGGCCTGAGGCTGAATGGAGCACTGGGAGAGGTGGAAGATGAAGAAAGACAGTTCTTTTTCCTCTTTGTTAATGCTTGAGTGAGGATTGCAGTAACACAGAACAATGATTGGAGTTGTTTTTTCTCTATGTTAACCTCTTAACTGCTGAGTGTAAGTGCATCCTGTATGCCCGTGAATAAAATTCTTATGTACCACTTGCTATGTTCATGTCCCTGTCCAGAAATTACTATATGAATAATCCTGTATATATATATATATATATATATATATATATATATACACAGTATATGTATACAGTATATATATCATAGATTGCTTTCAGGCAAGCTGAAAGTAGTTAACATGATCTTTCACTACAAAAATATGTTCAGAATTATTAAAAATAGATGAAAATATACTTTCTTCATCACTACTGTCATTCTTAGTACCCCTATCTCAATAGTGTCATATATAAGTTGAGGCAAAATCTTGGTCATTTTTTTCATTGTCACTATCTCCTGAATCATACACGATTGTTTTCGTCACTGTCAGGATTATCTAAACTTTTATTTGCCATTTCTTCAGCTGTGTAAAGTTATTGATATCTTCAATGAGAAGAGTCAGCCATTCGAACAAAAAGAGTCC
This sequence comes from Rapana venosa, assembly GCA_028751875.1. NCBI lineage: Eukaryota > Metazoa > Mollusca > Gastropoda > Neogastropoda > Muricidae > Rapana > Rapana venosa. Next base: position 12,565,989 of record CM054137.1, read on the forward strand.
AAGCAGTCTTGCAAAATAAAGCAAAATATGAGCTTAAAAACAATCATTTTTGCCATGCTTTTGCAGCTGGATCTTGCCAAGCAACAGGAGAGTGATCTCCACTAATTTTAGAGTCCTTTCCCTTTAATTGTTGTAGTCAAGGAAGCTGGCTTGTTTACTTCGGTTCAAAACCCTGGTTTTCCGGGTTGTTGGCGTAAAGAGTGCACATTTAGTCCTGAAAAATGTCCGGGGTGGGACAGTCAAGTAGTTAATGCTCCAGTGATGATTGCAGTAACACAGAAGAGGATTGGAGTTGGGTTTTTTTCTCTGTGTTAATGTGTCAGTGATGATTGCAGTAACACAGAAAATGATTGGAGTTGTTTTGTCTCTATGTTAATACTCCATTGATGATTGCAGTAACATAGAAGATGATTCGCATTACAGCAGCCTTGGAGAACTGATAGGGTTTGCTGCAGTTTACAAAAAGGGGAGGGCGGGTGTTGGGTGTTGCAGGTCGAGGAACACAAGAAGAGCTGCCCTGTACAGCCTGTGGACTGCACGTTCAAAGCCATGGGATGCATCTTCACTGTAAGATTTACCCTCCTGGGGTTTGTAGGGCCCCTCTGTGTGTGTGTGTGTGTGTGTGTGTGTGTGTGTGTGTGTGTGTGTGCAGTGAAGAGAGAGGAAAAGGATATCTGAAGAGCATGCATTTTGTAGCTTGTTGCAGAGCATGTGTTATATCACAGGACATCTGTAGACCATGCACATCTTGCAGGGCATGTGATATATATCACAGGACATCTGTAGACCATGCACATCTTGCAGGGCATGTGATATATCACAGGACATCTGTAGACCGTGCACATCTTGCAGGGCTTGTGATATATCACAGGACATCTGTAGACCATGCACATCTTGCAGGACATGTGATATATCACAGGACATCTGTAGACCGTGCACATCTTGCAGGGCATGTGATATATATCACAGGACATCTGTAGACCGTGCACATCTTGCAGGGCTTGTGATATATCACAGGACATCTGTAGACCATGCACATCTTGCAGGACATGTGATATATCACAGGACATCTGTAGACCGTGCACATCTTGCAGGGCATGTGATATATATCACAGGACATCTGTAGACCGTGCACATCTTGCAGGGCATGTGATATATATCACAGGACATCTGTAGACCATGCACATCTTGCAGAGCTTGTGATATATCACAGGACATCTGTAGACCATGCACATCTTGCAGAGCTTGTGATATATCACAGGACATCTGTAGACCATGCACATCTTGCAGGACATGTGATATATCACTGGGCATCTGTAGACCATGCACATCTTGCAGGGCATGTGGTGTATATCACAGGACATCTGTAGGCCATGCACACCTTGCAGGGCATGTGGTGTATATCACAGGACATCTGTAGGCCATGCACACCTTGCAGGGCATGTGATATATCACAGGACATCTGTAGACCATGCACATCTTGCAGGGCATGTGATATATCACAGGACATCTGTAGACCATGCACATCTTGCAGGGCATGTGAGATATATCACAGGACATCTGTAGACCATGCACATCTTGTAGAGCACGTGATATATCACAGGACATCTGTAGACCATGCACATCTTGCAGGACATGTGATATATCACAGGACATCTGGAGACCATGCACATCTTGCAGAGCTTGTGATGTATCACAGAAGGAGACATGAAGGACCATGCACATATTAAAGGTAAAGGTGTCACATAACCTATGGGGTCGTAGGAAAGCGAGGCATCAGAGACCTCAGCTTCTCAAGGGGCCAGCGTATTTGAGGGCAGCGCCCATCTCCTCTCCCTCGCTGCTTTACCTTCCCTGACCCTGAAGAGGCAGGTACCCATTTACAGCTGGGTGAACTGGGGGACTGTGCTGAAGCCAAGGCGCGCAAATGGTCACCCATCCCAATGCTGCTTAACCTTAGGTGAGGGAAAGCGAGTGCTCTGACCACTGAGCTATCCAGTATTGTTATTCATTAACTAGTACTCTTGAAACAGTGTGATGACTTTTCACCAAAGTAAAGTTCCTTGAAGTTGGCTGAAGCCATCTGATGTCACTTTTTGCACAATACAATTTAAAAAAAAATCATAACACTGAAGAGCCTGAATACATTTCCAAGCTTAACCTAACTGAGCACTGGTTTATCACACATTTACAAGTGCATGCACTCATACATGCATGTCTGACACACTTTTGTTTGTACTTTTATGTGCACACATACATGCACAGGCACACACATGTGTAAGCACTTTCATGCGCGTGCACGCACACATTATTGCTGTTGCATGCACACTTGCATGCATGCTTGATAGCACTCATGCATTTGTGTGTATGTGTGTGGGTATGCGTGTGTGTGTGTGTGTGCGTGTGTCACAGACCGGATTATGCAGGCTCACATGCCACACACAAAAAATATGCTCGCTTTCACTCCTTTCTCTCAAGTAGAAAACTCGATCACCAGATGAAATGTAAACAAAATACACTATTAACCTCTTAACTGCCGAGTGCACGTGCACCCTGTATGCCAGGGAATAAAATTCTCATGTACCACTTGCTATGTTCATATCCCTCTTACTCAGAAACTACTAAATGAATAATCCTGATAGATTGCCCAGTGACAGTATATGTATCATAGATTGCTTTGAGGCAAGCTCAAATTAGGTTGCATGATATTTCACTACGAAAATATATTTAAAATGTAAACAAATTGACAAAAAATACCTCAAATTAGGTAGCATGATATTTCACTACAAAAATATATTTAAAATGTAAACAAATTGACAAAAAATACACTTTCTTCATCACCTCTGTCATTCTGAGTACCCCCATCTCAATATTGTCAAACGAAAGTCCAGGAAAAATCTTAGTAATTTTTAAAAAAATGCTCTATCTCCTGAATCATACACAATCATTTTCATCACTGTCAGGATTATCTAAACTTTTATTTGCCACTTTTTCAGCTGTGTAAAGTTATTGATACCTTCAACGAGAAGTGTCAGCCATTTTGAACAAGAACTGCCCAAGCAGTCATGCATAACAACACAAAATACGAGCTAAAAAAAATATCGTTTTTGCCACGGCTTTTGCAGCTGGATGTTGCCAAGCAACAGGAGAGTGATCTCCAATAATTTTGGAGTTTTTTCCCTTTAACTGTAGTCAAGGAAACTGGCTTGTTTATTTCAGTTTGAAACCCCGGAAATTTTCTGGGTTATAGGCATATAGAGTACACATTTAACCCCGGAAATTTCCGGGGTGGGGCAGTCTAGTGGAAAGCATGAAATATACAATCAAATAGCTAATCTATTCAAACACACACACACACACACACACACACACACACAGATTGAACAGTTTACCGCAACAAGGAAAACGATGACGATGACGGCGAACACAAACCGTACTGAAGTCCAGAATGAAAACACAAACACCGTTATTGCTGTCACGGAAGCTCAGTCTTGAAGAGCGAAGCACCACACAGCACATCTATCTCACTCGAAGAAGAAGTCCTAACACCATCCAGTGCAGCCACGACCAGGCTACACAGAGGTAGCACTACACAGGAACACCATAGTCACCACCACCAAAGACAGGTGACGACAACAACGACGACGACGACGATGACGACCAGTCGCAACGAGGAACGTCCATCCACAACAGCGGAGTTCAACCGTCACAGGCATAGCGCTGGTCTGGCAGGTTCAGCCTGGGGATGCTGCTGCAGACTCCCACAGAAACCTTCAGAACACTACCAGCTCCTGACACTGGAACTATACATAGAACTCACTAAGTCTGTGTCTACAAATGTTATCGTTCTCTTTGATTTGTTGCTTTAAAAGATTCAACGCTATATAAATTCCATACATTATTATTATTATTACCTGCGCCTGGCGAGGTAAGGAAATGGTGCGCATATGCACATGCGACAAAGTCTCGAGCATGAAACATTGATCACTTTACGATTCTACCTCCACCGACCAGGAAGGCCACATCAGAGCTGTCACCATGATTATATTACTTTCAGCAACTTTTGTTATCATTCACCTTGAAGTTTCAATTAACACCATCAAACCCCTCAAATATCACCTCAATAACATTCAAAATAAATAATAATAATAATAATTCAATCATGAAAAATATGATCTGTAATTTATATAACCTGAGATGAACAATATTACAAATAGTTTCTTTTCAGACCATCAAAAATCAATGTAAAGCTTTAAAACTGTCAACCTTTGATTATACAATAACAAGAACATTCACTTAAGACTGGAAACTTAACTGTTACGATTCACGACGTTGCACTGATAATCATTCAATTATAAATTCTTTCAGTTAACTCCCAGCAACAACATATATTTCAAACCACTTACCCCAGCACCACAACAAAACTGGGCCAAAACAACATCCTCACCCCAGAGGAGGATGGAGCCCTCTGCTAAAACAGCCACGTCCTGCTGTGATCATAATAATAATATTAATAAATGGAATTTATATAGCGCTATATCTGGCAGAGGCAAATCCAAGCGCTTGCACCCAACTCATTCTTACACAGTCATACAACCAGTAACAATTAATAGTTCCACCAAGTCCAAATGTGCACGCATGCACACAACACACACACACACACACACACACACACACACACACACACACAGGTCACACACCCTGGCAGGGCGATAGAATCTTGGTTTTTGAAGGCAGGGAAAACTATGAGATGAAGCAGGAGAGGAAAATCATAGGTTTGAAATAAGTATGTCTTGAGACTGGATTTAAAAGTGTCATAAGAAAGCTTTTGTGATGAAGGCAGCAGAGGAACTGGAGAATATACTCAATATATGAAAACCTTCAAAGACCTCAATCTCATCATTCACATCTCACATGAAAAGCATTGAGGGAAAAAATCAAAATCCACACACAGCCTCCAGGTGCGTTCAACCTACACAGAACGTTTGGGATGTTATGTTTGTGACAGCGTGCATGCGTGTGTGTGTGCATGCATGTGTGTGTGTGCACACGTGCATGTGTGCATGCATGTGTGTCATGCATGCGTGTATGTGCGCATATGTGTGTGTTGTATGCAGATGCTCATGTATGTGTAATTGTGTATCCTTGTCTCCATATGCCTAGAGTTCCTCTGTGTACTTTTACATTTGTCTACTTGTGTGAAAGTGTTTGACAAACGAGAATCAATGTGTTTTTATATTATGTAGATATAGATTCATCTTGTAGTGATTTTTTTGTGTGTGCGTGTTTCAAATCTTTGACAAAAATCGTCTTGATGCCGAGAATGAAGTTGTAACTGGTTACCTACACTTGTTTTCATCCACTATATTATCTCAATTATCTGCTTATATATATATATATATACATATATATATATATATAGAGAGAGAGAGAGAGAGAGAGAGAGAGAGAATGAATATATATATATAGAGAGAGAGAGATATACAGAGAGAGATATATAGATATATATATACATGCCTGACCTGCTGAACAGAGCAAGCGGGAGGAGGTGGAGCAGCACGAGAAGGATGACCTGAGCAGACACCTGCAGCTGGTGACTGAGAAAGTAGCTGCTCTGGAAATTGCAAGCCTGGACATGAAAGGACAGATACAGGTCTGTCTTCAGGCATATGCACACATACACTCAAAACACAATACACACACACACACACGCACGCATGCACTCACACAGACACGCACACACTCACTCATAAAACACACACACAGAGAACATCTTGCACACTCATTAAAACCTGTTCTGCTTTTTGGAAGAGTAGGCCATTGTGTGCCGGTGGGAACGGATGAAAAAATGTACAAAACTGCATACACAGGGGGACTAGACGTAAAAAAGCGCATGAGTGTTTATTCCATTATCCTCAAAATGAAAGAATAAAACAAAATAAATAAAACACACACACACACAATACCACTGATGTTCACTAACAGTGAGATTTTGTGTATGTAACCATGTTCGCCTACCATGAAGGTAGCCGCATTCCAACTTTGGAGATGATGTCCAAACACAACACTAGTGTGCGTGCCTTTTCAGAAAAAAAAGTTTTGTGCACGCAATGTACTGCTCTTCCAAAGTCAGAATGGGTTTTAACATGTGCGTAAGATGTTCTGCATACATTTGCACACAGGACCTTGGTTTATAGGTATAGTCTCGTTTGAAAGACTTGTTGGGAAGTAGAGTCGGTACTGATGTTAACATCCAGGGTAAAATCCCCTCAATCAGGTGCCTCAGTGGTGGCTGGCCCCCAGACCATCAGATCATGAGTTCAATGCTGTGACCAAAAGCATTGTGAAGATTTTTCATTATATAATACTCTGAAAAGTTTTCATGCGTTGTGAGATCAACTGCCAAACACTCTTGTGTTGTATTTAAAATTTTACTCTCCCCCAAAATCCACATTTTCCAGCTGTGATACGAAACCACACAACATTGTGAACTAAGCAAAGTCTTGTTTGCAAGTGCTGTCCTAGAGTATCATCTATTCACTGAGGACCTGATATCTTTACCTTTTACTTTTTAGTGGTCTATCCTAGGTATTCACTACGTCCACCCAAACTTCAGGGATTGGCAGGTCTGCATCATTGTTGACCTAGTCTCCTTGGTTTCACTGTCTGGGAGCCTGTCAGTTTCTGTTTTGCATGGGTTTGTTGTTTTTTAGGGGGGGTGGGGTGGGCCATTTTTGTCAAATGTGACAAATGGAGGTGGTGTGATGTGGCAGGGCATGGCGGCACAAAGAGACATCCTTCAGAGCAACCTGCAGACCACAGTGGAGCAGGACCAGACCTTCCAGACACAACTGCACCGCACGGAGTCCCAGATCAAAGACATGAAGGTGGGCAAGCCCTGAGTCTTCCTCACTGCATTGCACGTCTCTCATCTTCAGCAGGCGTAACGAGCTGGCTGCTTGTCCATATTGCCTTCTGTAGAGCTGCACTATGTCATGTAATGTTGCTTTAAACAACAACAAAAATGTACATACCTGTCAGTATTTGTAATTGCACTTTACTGGATGACTAAAGTATTTTGTGATTTGAATTTAAGGAGAAGTACACAAAAATAGTACTTAAGATCCAAAACCATTCTGTGTTTTTGTACATAGAGTCGTTCAGGTTTATGATGTGTGCATGGTTGGTTAAGTTGATTTAAGACTGGCAGACCATACTCATGAGAAGGAATGTCTCTTCTTTCTCCAGGTGTGGTTACTGTAGAAAAAAAACAACTCCATAAAAGATAGACCCACATCATCAGGATATATGTACATACATACATACATACATACATACATATATATAGAGAGAGAGACACACACACACATTATAGAGATGTATGTGTGTGTAGGAGAGAGACCAGAGGGAAGAAGCATGAAGTGAGCGTGGGGTATTATGGGGAAAAAAGGCAGAGAGCACTGCTACTGTTCTGTTAAAACCAACCTGTATCAGAAACTTCCAACAACTTCACACAACTTACCCACACGCTGCTTGAATTTTTGTTTGTATTATGTTTCGCATACAAAATATATAACATAAGAACAGTGAGGGTTTTTCAATATGGACTCTAAAACAACTTGGGGGTAAGTTAATTCCCTCTGTATGTCTGTGTGTGTGTGTGTGTGTGTGTTCCTCTTGCAGATGAAGATGGTGACAGTGCTGGAGAAAGTGTTCACGGTGGAGCGGAAGCTGCCAGAGTTGGCGGAGCAGTCGCGGGTGCAGGCCGTGGAGCAGAACGTGGCCCGCCTACAGCAGAAACTGGCGGAGCTGGAGCGAGGGCGGGAGAGAGAGCACCAGCAGCAGAGCAGCGGGGGCCAGCAGCTGGTGTCTGCCAGTGCTGGCGGCAGCGGGAGAGTGGGGCGCTTCAACGACGCCAACGAGATGGCCAGTGAGTACGGCAAAGGCTTCGGATGATGCAGTGTCCTCTGTCAGCTGCTCACGATGTAGCATCTGACTGACTGACTCCCCCCCAGTCTGAGGAGCCTTAAGCTAAAGACAGGATCGGCATGGTGGACGCCTGGCTTAACCACTAGACTGCCTTACCCCGGAAATTCTCCGGGGCTAAACGTGCACCCTATACGCCAACAACCCGGAAATTTTCCGGGGTGTCGAACCGAAGTAAACAAGCCTGCTTCCTTGACTTCAGTTAAAGGGAAATAACTCCAAAATTAATGGAGGTCACTCTCCTGTTGCTTGGCAACATTGAGCTGCAAAAACCGTGGCAAAAACGATCGTTTTTTCGCTCGTATTTTGTGTTTTTATGCATGACTGCTTGGGAAGTTCTTGTTCAAAATTGCTGACACTTCTTGTTGAAGGCATAAATAACTTTACACAGCTGTAAAAGTGGCAAATAAACTTCTAGATTTACCTAACATTGATGAAAACGATCGCGTATGATTCAGGAGATCGTGTATTTAAAAAACAATGAATGAGATTTGGCCTAGACATATGTTTGCCATTATTGAGATCGGGGGTACTCGAATGACAGTGGTGATGAAGAAATCGTATTTATGGTCGATCTTTTACATTTTAAATATATTTTCGCAGTGAAATATCATGCTAACTAATTTGAGCTTGACTCGAAGTAGTCTACGATATATATACTGTCATTGGGTAGACTATCAGGAATATTAATGTAGTAGTTTCTGAGTAAGAGGGATATGAACATAGCAGTGGTACATAAGAATTATATTCCCCGGCATATAGGGTGCACTTGCACTGGGCAGTTAAGAGGTTAAAGGTCATGGATTCCAAGTCCTATCAGAGGCAGGATTTGGGGGAGAGGCTCCTGATAGCCTCTTCCTGGAGCTGAGTTTTCGTTGATCTTGGGGAAAATGTTTTTAATTTTGTGAGTGGTCTCAACCTGCCTTTCAGGATGCAGTTTTGAAAGGGCTGCTTAAATTGCTCAACCAGCCGTGCCGCTCTGTCTCTCTGGGTAGCGGTCAGGCCTGCTTGACGCCGGCATTTCCTGACAGGAAGCTGAAGTAGTCGGCATCATTGCATCCTCCTCTTCATCAGGGGTCCCCATGCAGTAAACGAAAGAAAATTGGGGCATCTTGCTGGCCTTCTTGATGATCTCGGGGGTAGAGCTCTTCTGTTCCTCCATTCCCATGGTGAGCCGTGGTTAACTTTGGAGTCTGGAAATGGTGGGGGTTGTCACTGATGGTCACTTCCACAACATGGGTGTAGCTCTGCCATCAAGTAAGAAGCTTTGCAGGCGGTGGTGGCCTGCCAGTGTTGGCTCAGAACAGGCATCACTGTCACTGAACATCACTAGCACTGACTCAGCAGCAGGGTGTGGCCTGTTTATGTTAATGGTTTTGTGGTGACCCAAATAGATAGCTCCTTTTCGGACCTCTGGCTCTGCTCATGCGACAAAACGAATGTGAGAGTGTCACTATGTGATGAGGTTGAGATGAAGAGCTGCTCATGCGACAAAACGAATGTGAGTGTGTCAGTATGTGATGAGGTTGAGACAAAGAGCTGCTCATGCGACAAAACGAATGTGAGTGTGTCAGTATGTGATGAGGTTGAGACAAAGAGCTGCTCATGCGACAAAACGAATGTGAGTGTGTCAGTATGTGATGAGGTTGAGACAAAGAGCTTGAGCAAAGCAGCACTAGCATCACTATACAAAAGGCAAGGCTGCACACACAGGGAAGAAAAGGAAAAGAAAAACAGACATGAGGAGTTCTAGGAAGTGGCAAAGAGACCAGGTCTGTAGGAAGTACCAAATGAGCACCTAGGCAGCTGACAGTGATCTGTGGATTTTAATAAAAAAAATCATTTATTCTTTTATTTTGAAGATTTTAGAATAAGTACTCGTGTAGCTTTTTTTAATTTTTTACCTCCAGTTCCTGTGTGCATGTGATTTTGTAAATTTTGTCAAGTAGCCACATTCTGACTTTGGGGAAAGTTGTTGATGTAAACCTTCCACTCCAACACTGAGAGCAGGTAGGTTTGTGTTCCAGTCTTGATGTTCCTAGCTTCTGTTTTTGTTGTTGTTGTTGTTGGTGGTGGTGGTGGTTTTCTGTCTGCCTGTTCTGTCATCTCATAAAATGTAATCACATATAATGATATACTCATTATACATTAAAACCCCCCCCATCAAATTTGATTAAACAATGATATCCAAAAGGGATATGACTGTTGTAATCACTTTTAGTAATTAGATGTAAGTACATTATCAAGCACTCGAGGGGTCTGGTTCAGTCTCTTTTAGGGATGTTCACACACATTTCTTCTTTGGTCAGATGTGTTGCGACAGAATGAACACTATGAATTTTTCCTCTTAGTGTACCCCTCTCCCAGTCAGTCATGTCTCTGCTATGCACTGGCTTAGCCCCTAGTCATCAGTTCCCAGTTTAATCACAAGCTACATGTCACGCTCCTTAAGGGAGTGTGGCTGAACCCTTCCATTCCCACTCTATCTTCCCGACAACAAAAAACACAGATCACAGAAGAAAACGTTCCAGACTTTTCTGTTCACATTTCAAAATACAATCGCATCAGACAAATACTTTAATTCACTTCTAAACACACACATTCAACTTCCAAACACACACTCTTGGAGTTAACCTTATCTTCCCCTCACCTCTCAACTAACAGTTCTGAATCCAGCCCGAAAGATGCTCCCCTCCCACTGCCCTCACTGTATCAGCACTTCAGCACACAGACAATGTTGCGGGCCTCCCTGGCTGCAGAGATCCTCAGGACAGGCTGAAGGTGGACGGGCAGTGAGGAGAAGGGAAACGGGGCGTGGGGAAAAGAGGTGGGTCCAGGGGATAAAGGGAGATGGGAATTCTGGAGGGTCAAAGACAAGCCGCCGCCGGTGACTCTCTTCAGAGCACACCAGGCAGTACCCTCTCCAGGCACGACTCCTCTACTGACTGGAGGCACCTACAGGAACCTGTCACTGGAAGGAAATAAGGCGCACTCCTGAACCCAGAGGAAGACGTTGACAGGACGCAACAACGAAGGACAAAGACTGGGTTCACAGGAGTCTGAACTACTTCAAGACGACTGCTCCTCCTGCTCTCCAAGTAGAGACACAACACCCCATGGCGCTCAACAGCTGATGCTGGAACGGCGACCAATGAACCTCTTCAGCCAAAGACTGACTCTCCTATTTCAAGTGCAAAATGTCCTATTTAAAGCTACTGCTACTCAGCTGACAATCCAATCCCTAACTCGCGACCAGGAACTTCTCGAGAAGCTGACCTGCAGGCAAAATTGCAGAGAAAAGGGAATGTGCATGCAACCAAGCTGGAGTTCACCACATACGTAAAAAATGTGAATCTGCACACAGAAAAAAATTGTTTCTTTTTTTATAAAAAAAACACCCCAATAATGATAATTTAACTCCTCAGCTAGAGCTCCGAGGTTCACCAGTGGTGAGATTTCACGTATGCGACTGATATAGCCCACCATGATGGTAGCCACATTCTGACTTCGGGGATGATTTTCTATATGAATATTGTCAACAAAAAAAGCAAACCAACAAACAAAAAAAGCACCAAGAAAATGTAGAGGAAAGGTGATTTCATATTGTTCAGTAATATTCATACCTGTTGAGGAAAAATGGTGTTGAAGTACTTGAAAACAGCTATGCATGCAAGCCTCTCATCCAGTGTGTAGATACACTCTCACGGTGATTCCCAAACAGGGTGGGTGTATGAGAGTGCATGTTCTGGGTGACCCCCAGGGTATTAAGCTGTGTCACATCGTCAGGCAGACTGAAAAACAGCTCAGAATGGTTTTCAAGGTTTCCCCCGTGGGGATGCCGGGGGCCTATCAGTATAAATAGCTACCCCACATTCTGAAAATTCTGTGCTGGAAATTTCCTCTTTTCTATCCCTCTCTTTGTTTCTGCCTTGTTCCTTTTCTTCTTGTCACCTTTTTGTCTATTTTCTGCCTTCTTGGTCCATTCTCCTGCCTATTTATTTTCAGAAAAACTTTAAAAGATAACAATTCTCTCTTATGCCGAAGTCGGATGCACTGGGCCAGACTTGTCAGGCGCTGTCTTTTATATGTCTGAGTGTTTGCCAAAGGAAGAAGAAGTTTTCTCAGTGAAGAAGACAGTGTCTCATCACTGCCCCTGCCCTTGCCCCTTTCCAATGTATTCCTCAGGTGCTGTAAGTGCCATTTCCAGTCCGTAAGTTATGCCTTCATGATCATCCAGGTCTACTGAAATGAGGAGAAGTGGTCTTCATAGCCACCTCCTATGACAAACCAGATTCAGCCACAGAGTGAGTGCATTGACTCTCTCTCTCCTCTCTCTCTCTCTCTTTCTCTCACTGGAAGCAGATGCTTTGCTGAGAGGTAAAGGAGAGAGAAAGAACAGCGCACATGTTAAAAGACAGCCGTTTGCTGCCTTAAAGAAAGTAACATATTTGTGAGCTTATTTCTTCCCCCCTATCAATTTTATGAGATAGCTATTTTGCTGCATTGATGGTATGTTTTTTTACAATCACATTGATGCTTGATAAATAAATTGTTAAGCAGCTCTGTCTGTCTGTCTGTCTGTCTGTCTCTATCTATCATCTATCTAATAGCTATTTTGCTGCATTGATGGTATGTTTATTTACAATCACATTGATGCTTGATAAATAAATTGTTAAGCAGCTCTGTCTGTCTGTCTGTCTGTCTCTATCTATCATCTATCTAATAGCTATTTTGCTGCATTGATGGTATGTTTATTTACAATCACATTGATGCTTGATAAATAAATTGTTAAGCAGCTCTGTCTCCTGTCTGTCTATCTGTATATCTATCTATCTATCTATCTATCTATCTATCTGTATGTATGTATGTATCACATACGCACATGCACGCACACGCTTGTCATTTTCAGCGGCATTCACGGAGCAGCTGAGTGGCCTCGACCGACAGCTCAGCATGCACGATATCCGCATGGCGGAGATGGACCTTCGCTTCCAGTTGCTGGAGACAGCGTCGTACGACGGCAAGCTGATCTGGAAGATCCGGGACTACTCGCGCCGCAAGGCTGATGCTGCCAACGGGCGGACGCTGTCGCTGTACAGCCAGCCCTTTTACACCAACCGCTTTGGCTACAAGATGTGTGCCCGCGTCTACCTGAATGGGGACGGGATGGGAAAGGGTAGCCACATGTCGCTTTTCTTTGTCATCATGCGGGGTGAGTGCCGTGCTGAGACGACGGCCTGGCTGTGTCTGGTGTTTCTTCTTGGGACTGGTGGTCGGGGTTGGTTGTTTTTTTTTGGGGGGGTGGGGGGGGGTGTTAACTCAGTGAGGTTGTGTCGAATCACTCCTCTCCTCCACTGTGATATATGCCGAAGCTTAAGATTCGGCAGATTTATGATTTATTTGGTAATACATTAAGCGATGTTCAATTGAAGGGAAAGTACTCTGGCCTGTAGGGCAATCATTTTTCTAAACACAGTTGCTTTCCTTGACCATAAGCTTGCCTAGTTTGCATGTGTTGGCTACTCTTCTTTGCCATGTTGACAAGCGTATTCTTTGGGATTTTGGGTTCTCCAGTGTTATGATTTTAAAAACAAAAGTTGTGTAGTGCAAAAAGTGATATCAGATGGATTCAGCCAACTTCAGGGAACTTTGCTTTGGTGAAAAATCATCACATTGTTTCAAGGAGACTAGTTGATGAACAGTTCAAGCAATGATAAGCAGCCCTAATTTTCAAAACTTTTTATTTTTCAGCATTCAGTGACATATTTTGAAAATTTGTAAAAAAAAAAAAAAATTAGTCATCTATTGAAAAGCTGTGTAACAATTTCAGAAGTAGACGTAATAAACTTTCTAGTGATGTATAATTTGTATGTCTTTATTATGTGGGGTAAATCTGCTGAATTTTTCAAAGATAGCCAAAATCATGCGTCACCACAAAATAGTGGGATCAATCTTGCTGCAACTCCATTGAGTTTATGCTCTTCTTCGCTGACTGTAGAAAGAAGTGGAAGTTTTTGAGATGTCTGGTTACGATTTAGGTGTGTTTTTACAATAGTGACCGTTATGGAATGATTGTAACAGCAGTGATCATGATGAGATTTGACCAGTGAATGCTAGAAAAAAAAAAAATTAAAAAAATTAAAAAATTGGCACACTCTTGTACTGGCCTTGAGAAGATTAAGTATCTTAACAGTTAATCCACACACACACGCACGCACGCACACGATCACGCACACACACACACACTCACACACACACACAGAGGATAAGATTGGTTTTACATACAGTTACATTTCCTAAGCCACATAAATCATTTTTAAAGTCAAAAGTGTCCAAGAATATTTCCTGAAAAATCAACTGATGTCCTTTGTTCCTGTATCCTTTTGAGACAGCCCCATAGCCAGAAATAAAATCAAAAGCCTGAATTATGTCACTACCAATCTCTCTCTTGTAGGAGTTCTCTCTCTCTCTCTCTCTCTCTCTCTCTCTCTCTCTCTCTCTCTCTCTCTCTCTCTCTCTCTCTCTCTTTCTCTCTCACTCTCTCTCTCTCTATGTATATATATATATATATATAACAGTTGAAGGTTAAAAAAACCACCCAAAACAACCTCACAGTCAAGGGAAATGGTGGATCTTTTATTTATCTTCTTTTTCTTTTATTCTTTTATTTTGAGGATACTAGAATAAACACTGGTGTGCTTTTTTACATCCAGTCCCCATGTGTATGCGGTTTTGGTTAACGGCATGAGTAGTTCCCTGTGATGGAATTCTGTTTACTGTTTAAAAAACAACAACGCACACAATTTTAAGGATGTGGTAGGCAGGCATCTGGCACATCACTTTGTGATGACAGTGTACGACTCCCATTGGAGATGTGCTGTAGTTATAGCCACAGCATCAAAGGGAAACAACTTGTACTGTTAAGTCAGCCATTTCCTTTGATTGTGAGTTATTTCCCTCCAACTGTTTTAAAACGATCAGTAATGACTTCAGAGGATGCATATTTGTACTTTTTGATTAACATTTTTTTCTCCAAAAAGAATGCCAGGACAAAAGAAGTTTACTCGTTTTTCAGTAAATATGGGTAATTTTGACTTGAAAGCAGATTCCTGAGGCTGAGGAAACCTTACTGTGTGTAAAATCAATCCTTCTTTTCTGTAGATCACCTGTCAGGTGTTGCTTCTTTCAGTATTTCACGGACTTTATTTAAAACTTAAACATAAACACACACACACCTACACACCTACACACACACACACACACACACACACACACACACACACACACACACACACACCACACAGAAATTCCATACACAAGGACAACACACAGAAGGGCCATGTTGACATAAGCTATACCATTCTGTCAGTTGCCCAGAAAACAGGTTTGATTCCTGCCACCTTCGACAACAGAGGAGAAGCAGAGAAACGAGAGAAGAGAAATGACCGGTTGTTTTGCTTTGCTTTGCTTTGTCCTGGACAGGAGAATACGACGCGCTGCTGGTCTGGCCTTTCAGGCAAAAAGTGACCTTGACCTTGCTGGATCAGTCGGCAGAGAAGCGTCACCTGACGGACAGTTTCCAGCCAGATTCGGGGTCGTCCAGCTTCCAGAAGCCGGTGACTGAGATGAACGTGGCCAGTGGCTGCCCGCTGTTTGTATCGCACACGGTGCTGGAGAGCCAGGGCAATGGCTATCTGAAGGATGACATCATCTTCATTCGAATTGTGGTGGACGACACGGTCAACGCACATCCTTTTTAGAATGGACAGAAATGAAGGTAGCTGCGGTTGTTTGTGGTCTGTTGCCCAGGTGCTTGATGTCGAAAGGCGCGAGTCTGGAAATGCAGAGCCCTGCTGTTGTTCAGCATGACACAAATAACATGAATGAATCGGTCAGAGCAAGTGAGTGGACATCGTTTGTTTCACTCGGGCAGAGGTTGAAGAAAGCGCTAGGGCATCCAGGGACGATTTGGAAGACTGCCAACAGTCGCTGTCGCGGTACAGTTCGTTCCTCCGAGCCGTTGTGTTGTTTCTTTTCCTGGTTTTCTCCCTGTCCCCTGGTCCATGTTTTGTCCTCCGTTCCCACTTACCCATCCTTATTTTGTGTGACTTTCCCTGGTCATGGCTGGTGGGCTTCAACGGAGCATCAGGGTGAACATCTTCCACAGATGGCCAACAGCACCAGTCCCAAAGTGCGCCTGCAGATGTTTTGCAGAAACGGCACACGGTCGTTGTGTCAGCTCCGGAGCGTGACCTGCCTCCTGTCCTGCCACAGCCTGGGCCCTAGAAGACCTGAGGAGCTGGAAGCTGGGTGTGAAGGTGGTGGTGATGATGAGGCAGGGGGGGGCTGTTTCTCCACGCCAGAATGTGGCCACCTCCGTAGGCACGTAGGCAGTGAGGGTGAAAACGTCTGCTGTGAACTGCATGTTATGACTCGATGGAATATAGCTTGCCATGCCACTTAATGAATAGAGTTTTATTTAAAAATATAAAAAATTAATAATTAAAGTATAGAAATTGGGGTATTTTTCTTATGTTATTATTTTGACTAAAAGAAGACAGGAGGAGGGGATTTATAAATAGATTAAAAAAAATATTCACACAAAAGTTAATGCAGGAGTGCAATTTTCTGGATTGTATTTTGTCGTCAGTTTTACAACATGTAGAAGCTATGACTTCATGCTAATGAAAGATGTATTGAATATAAGCATACTAAACTATTGTTTGATACTGCTCAACCTTAGAGGACAATGCTCCACTTCTTGATGGCAATGATGGTGCTGCGGATGATGATGATTGGGCTCTTAACTCTTCCTTCCACTCTGCTGAAACGGAGTGATCATTATCATCACAGTGATCATGCAAGACCAGCGCATGTTACATGCCTACTTCTGCAGCTTTTTGTTTGGTTTGGTCACAGCTCCTATGCTCTGTCAGTGTTTGCGTTTACTGAGCAACGGCTCAGATCGAAAAAGTGAAAACCCTTACAGAGAGCTTTTGAAATTCGACAACATGAAGTGCCCTTTATATGGAAATGATATCTGCTAGTCCGAAACCAGGCATGTGTGTGTGTGTGTGTGTGTTGTGTGTCTGTGTATGTTTAGGTTGATGTGTATGTGTGTGTGGATGTGTGTGTGTGTGTTGATTGTGTGTGTGTTGATGTGTGTGTGTGTGTTGAGTGAGCTAGGCTTATGATACTTTTTGATAGTGGTTGTTTCTGAGATGGGTTACTGCCAGATCAGGTACACCCCAGTAGTCCTTCCACTATGCACAGCATGTGTGACGAAGTGAAACACTACAGTGGAGGTGGCTGGTTTTGGACAAGGCAGATCTGTATAACAGACTCAGCTTAGTTAGATGTAGTGTGACGACAGCCAGGACCAGACGAGCTGTCAGTGGGGTTGTGGGTGGTATCAAACCAGAACTGGAACAGATGCTGTATCATTGATAGTGACGGAGCTCTCCTAAGCCACTCCTCTGCTCTGTCTTCTGTAGGGGTGCGAGTTGGAGCTCTCTCCCATAACTTGGGAGTACAGTGTGTTCCCTTGACACTGAGATGATCAGGATTTTCGACAGAGGTCCAGTGTCCATTTATTGTTGTCATTATCATCCAGAAGTCGTGCATTGTCCTTACAAGTAAACTCTTTGTTGAGATGTAAAGATTGCGATAATGATAGTGCCTACTAAATGCTGAAAGAGGCAATGTGACAAATAATTAATAATCTTATGAAACCGAAAAAATACAGCCTCCTGCAGAATGCAAGGCAGTCATCTGAAACAACTTTAAACGACTGCGATAATGCTAGTACATGAACAACATTGGAAGAAAAATAATAGTCTTAAAATAACGAAAAATATAGCGTCCTGCAGAATGCAAGGCAGTCATCTGAAACAACTTTAAACGACTGCGATAATGCTAGTACATGAACAACACTGGAAGAAAAATAATAGTCTTAAAAAAACGAAAAATATAGCGTCCTGCAGAATGCAAGGCAGTCATCTGAAACAACTTTAAACGACTGTGATAATGCTAGTACATGAACAACACTGGAAGAAAAATAATAGTCTTAAAAAAACGAAAAATATAGCGTCCTGCAGAATGCAAGGCAGTCATCTGAAACAACTTTAAACGACTGCGATAATGCTAGTACATGAACAACACTGGAAGAAAAATAATAGTCTTAAAAAAACGAAAAATATAGCGTCCTGCAGAATGCAAGGCAGTCATCTGAAACAACTTTAAACGACTGCGATAATGCTAGTACATGAACAACACTGGAAGAAAAATAATAGTCTTAAAAAAACGAAAAATATAGCGTCCTGCAGAATGCAAGGCAGTCATCTGAAACAACTTTAAACGACTGTGATAATGTAAGTACATGAACAACACTGGAAGAAAAATAATAGTCTTAAAAAACGAAAAATATAGCGTCCTGGTGAACGTGAGACAGTCTTTTTTTTTTATAATCGACTATTAACTACTGCAATAATAATAGTGCGTAATAAAGAAAATTACTGTAAGATGCGAAGAAAAAAAATTACTGGAAGATGCGATTTGACAAGAAAAGTGAGCGATTTTATATCAACAGAAAATATATCCTCCTGCAAAGTGTGAGGCAAATCAGCTAGTGGCAGAGTGGGGAAGTTATCCACATAGTTTTGTGTGGATTGCATTGGAAGTTTCTTGATACATCTCATATCATCTTCCCCTTGGTCCTCTCTATCCAGCCATTCCCTTCCTCTTTCCTGTGGCATGTTGTTGGCCACATTCGATAGGCGTCATGAAATGCAGTTCACGACAGCGCCAGACTGTTGGCATTGTGGTCTGCTGTGTGTCTGAAGAAGTGGCCATGTCAGGGACCGCGCTGCCTCAGTGGTGTCACCTGTCCACTGAACAGAGCCCTGCTTGTAGGCAACTGACACCTCAAGACAACTGACTGCCGCTGTGTGTGTAACTAAGGCTGTGTGCATTGGGAAGGACTGCCTTCACATGGATGACCTCCCTCTGGAGGTGCAGAAAGCCAGTCAGCAAGGCAGTGGTAGCTTGCAGTCTGGTAGGAAAAAAACCCCCACCCACCCTGAAACAGCAATCGAAATGGCGTTAGAAAGACAAGCATCAGAAAGCAGGAGAGGGACTTTGAGGGAAGTAACAGTTCACAAAAATCAGTGAGAGCCGGTCTGGGAAAGGCATTTTGTGAAGTTAGTAGGAAAGTTAGGACGAAGAATTGAAGCGAGCAAAAGTTAGGACGAAGAATTAAAGCGAGCAAACTCACACGTTGTGAGTGATGAGATGTTGGCGTTATAAAGAACTGAAACAGTTTCTGAGACCATGACTGTAGTTCTGCCGAGACTGCATGCTCGCCATGGCTTTTTTTTTTTTTTTTAAATTGGAGATTAGATTCAAGATTTTATGTAAAGAGCTTTGTGTATTGGGAACAGCCAGTGTTCTTCATGCGGCAGAGAGGAAGGTGCAGACGTCACATCACATCACCGCATGATGCGTTCTGTGGCCAAAGATGGAGTCGATGCCTGATCAGCATTAACCCAAGTCCTGTGATGACAACAGCAGTCGGAAGAATCAAAAGCCACCAGCCAACCAGCCCCACCCCACCCCACCCCACCCCATCCCCCCTTTTTTTATTTATTGGATAAATTGTTTTTGATGGTACACTTGTTGACCTCAAAATAGAAACACTGATGTGTATCAGTCCCACGTTTTATTTTATTGTCTTTTTCATTCCTTTCTTTTTTCTTTTCCTCCTTACATAAAGGCATGAAAAAGGCATACATGACAAATGCCCAAAGCTGATTGCAGCTAACAGGAACACCCGGTTCTGGTTGTACGTCTGGGTGATCGGAGTGTGTGAGCTTTGCTTAGTAGGCAGAACCCACGGAGTGTGTGAGTGTGTGTGAGTGTGTGGTTGTTGTTGTTGTTGTTGCCTCGATTTTACGTCTGTTCACTCAAAGTGATATTAGACGATGAGAAGGGGAGGTGATGGGGACGAGTGTATGTGTGTGTGTATAAGTATGTGTGTGTGTGTGTGTGTATAAGTATGTGTGTGTGTGTGTGTGCGTGTGTTTAAGTATGTGTGTGTGTGTTGTGTGTGAATCTTCAGTTTTACGT
This sequence comes from Rapana venosa, assembly GCA_028751875.1. Taxonomy (NCBI): domain Eukaryota; kingdom Metazoa; phylum Mollusca; class Gastropoda; order Neogastropoda; family Muricidae; genus Rapana; species Rapana venosa. The sequence goes on from CM054137.1 coordinate 12,586,098, forward strand.
CTCTTCACAAAACAGTGATGGTAGACATAGTAAGAGAGAGGGGAGAGAGAGAGAGAGAGGAGAGAGAGAGGAGAGAGAGAGAAAAGAGAGAGAGAGAGAGAGAGAGAGAGAGAGAGAGAGAGAGAGAGAAGCTTTTCCCACTCGTACTGAAGGTCAGAACAAGGAACCAAGTGCTGCTAAGATTCGAACCCAGGGATCCCCTACTTAAGGACTGTTAAGATCAGTAATTTGTGACATGATCACTCTCTTGTCTCAACCATCTGGGTAGAAGAGGTGCTGCATCAGATGGGTGATAGGTCAAAGTGGCCAATGCCTCTGATGTGTTTGCCCAATTACTGTGACCGATGAGAGAGAGAGAGATCAGCCAAGTTATTGTGGAATTGACCGATTTTTTCCTGCAGCTAGCTCATTCTCTGTCCATATGAAAAGGATGTGTGATTTTGTTGTTGTTGTTGCGAAGATCATTTTCATGTAATCTTTTTTTTGTTCGCTTTTTTGATCTTCAAGTCCTTTTTGTAAATGTTGTTTCCTTTGTATTCGTTCTTTGAATTTGGATTATATTCAAAAGGTTGCACTTTTGCTACATTTTTCCCTTAAATTTTTTAAAATTTTTAGGATGTTTGATTTGAATTCAAGTTTTCAGATGGTTTGTAGAATTGAATTGTCATTGTGCTGAGTTATTTGTGTGTTTGGAAGAACCTTTGTTTTATGTTGTGGTTTTCTGTACCGTTTTTTCTGTCTGAAGTAATGTGTGATTTGATTGCATTGATGACATGCTACTGTCGTCATGAGTTTGCTGTATGGGTAGTTGGTTGATTAATGGAGTGTTTGCTTACAGACGTGTTGATTTCTTGCTTGCATATTGACATTTTTTCTGTTTTCTTTTGCTTTTTTGGGGGTTTGTTTTGGTTCAGTTAATGGTTTGTTTGGAGTTTGTTTTTTGTGTGTGTCCCCATCCTTCTGCTGTGTTTTGTAATGTATTTATGCTATATATACGCTGTTGTTGGGTGTTGTTGTTTTTTAAAATTTATTTACTTATTCAGCAAAATCTTCTTGTGACCGTGCCTGTTATGTTGTTACAGCCTTTGATTACATTTTGTTTTGTCTGGTCTGTTTTTATTGCCTCGTTCTTCTTGATTCGTCAGTACTGTTGTTGGCATGTGCGTGTTCTGGTTTGATCCCACTACCTACGTGAGGGCGTTCTTTTCTTCAGTCAGTCTCTCACACATACACACACACACACACACACACACACACACACACACACACACACACACACACACACACAACCCACCCACACCAACCCACACACACACACACACACACATACCCACACACCCACATACACACACACACACACACAACCCATTAGTCATCTAATTCATTTTCTGATGATACGAGGCACTGGTGTTACCTTTTGCTGGATACCCTCGCACTGTGGTATTTACTTTAATGAAAAAGTTGACAGAAAAGCAAAATGTGGAGCTGAGCATATCGATGGGTCTTGCAGCATAAGTGTTCCTCTGTCCATCCATGAGGGCTATAGCATGTTACAAAATGCATGTTGGAAACACTTTAAAAAGAAACTACAAAGTACCGGTTATTCCTGGAGTGATGATGTAGCCCATATATTATCTTTCGATAAGATCAAATATCGTAATTTACATGAATATAGAAATATTGTATCTCTTATATACAGGTTTAAGCTCAATGCTTTTAGAACAAAATTTTTTTAAAAAGCAACATGTATCTGTGGTGAAAATCTTACCAATGATCACATTCTTTTACGATGCAGAGATCTGAAAAACATCTTACCTGCCTTCCCAGTCCGTAGCTTGCAGCAAATTCTTAACGACATTCCATTAATGAAAGAAATTGTATTGTCATTAAGCCATACTCCTATTTTCAGACTTCTCTGATATAAGGATAGCTTCAAGTTATATGAATTGGAAAGTTGGTATTTTTGCTGTTTGATGTTTGTGGGGTTGGGTTTTTTTTTTTTTTTTTTTTTTTTTTTTTTTGTTGTTGTTGTTGTTGTTGTTGTGGTGGTGGTGGTTTTTTCTTTGTTTTTTGTTTTTGTTTTTCCAGAATTCTTGATTATGCTTTTTTCATAATAGTTGTTTATTACGATTGATTAGTTATATGCATACCCCTCCCCCCTACACACACATACACACAAGCACGTGCGCGTGCGCACGCACACACACGCACACACACACACATACACACACTTTCCTGTCTGATATCACTATTTAGTGGAAGGACGTTAAACTGAAGAACTACTACTACACACAACCCACCCACACCCACATCCACCCACCCACCCACACACACAAACCCTCCCCCCCCTCCCCCCACACACCCACACACACACACACACACCACCCTCACCCCCCCCCCCCCACACACACACCCCACACACACACACACACCCTCCACCCCCCCCCCCCCACACCCACACACCCCACAACACACACACACCCACACACACACACACCACACACACACACACACACACACACACACACACACACACACACACACACACACACACACCACAACCCACCACACCCACATACCCACACCCACACCCCCACCCACACACACACACACACACATCCACCCCCCACCCACCACCCACACACACACACACACACAACCCACCCACACCTACATCCACCCAGGGTAAAGGGGATATGGGTGAGGATGTGTATGTGTATGTAAGTGTTTAAATGATACATCAGTTTTCTCTGTTTATATCCATTAATTTTGGTTGTTGTTGTTGGTAGTGGTGGGGGTGGGATTCTGGTTTATTTTGCCTTTTGTTTGTTTTGGGTTTAGGGTGGTTTTCTTGGGGAGGGGCAGGGGATATTTTGGACTCTTTTTCTCGTCTTTTGTTAGTTCTATATTGTTCTTCATTTGTCTTGGCTGTTATTCGTGTCCTATGTTAGTTATTGTCGCTGTTGTTGTTGTGTATGTATATTTGTGTTTGTTTGATTGTTTATTTCCTTGTTGTGGTTGTCCTTGTTGATTCATCCTTTTGTTGTTGTTTTATTCAGTTGTTTGTATGGTTGAAGGTTTGTGTGTACATGTGTGTGTGAGAGGGGGGGGGGGAGGGAAGCAGTTGGTGTGGTTTTTTTATATTTTTATTCTGTTTTGTCTTCTTTGTTTGTTTTGGTTTGGTTTTTTATTGTTGCTTGTTTGTTTGTGTTATGACGGGTATTTTTATTCAAGATTTTTGAATTATTTGAATTGTATGGTCTCATATTTTTCTGGGTTTTTTGTTTTATTCTAATTCCACATATGCATATGTTATTGATTTTTTTGTTTGATTTGTATAGTTTACCATAGATTAGGTTTTTTTTATTCTATGTCTGCATATACATTATCTTTTTTTTTTTTCTTTTTTTTCTCGCTTTTTTTTTCTTTCTTTAGATAGATGGCTTGATGAAAAAAAAGCAAATGCACTGCTTATTCAATGTACCATCTGAAAATAAAAGTTTGACTTGACTTGACTTGACTTGACTTGACTTGACCCACCCACACACACCCACACACCCACACCAACCCACACACACACACCCACACAACCCACCCACACCCACATACCCACACACCCACACCCCCACACCCCCACCCACACACACACACACACATACCCACACACACACACACACACAACACACCCACATCCACCCCCCCCCCCACACACCCACACACACCCACACCTCCCAAGTTCTTCAGCCAAACCTTGAACAGCTAGCTGTCCAGTGTCAATGCCTGGTGGACGCCAGAAGACCCACCAGCAGAACTGGCTCTGCAGCGGTGTCGAGTGTTCTGTAGTGTTTAGTGGTCTCTGCTCTGGTCTTACGAAGCATGCAAGGCGGCACCTTCGCAACTTCCTCAAACCTTTCTCTCCCCGCTCCCGTTGACATTAGCAAGAGTTTGAAACGTGGGACTCCGTGAGAAGTCAGACTCTGTGAGAAGTCAGACTGTGAGAAGTCAGACTCTGTGAGAAGTCAGACTCTGTGAGAAGTCAGAAGTCAGACTCTGTGAGAAGTCAGACTCTGTGAGAAGTCAGAATCCTTGAGAAGTCAGAAGTCAGACTCCTTGAGAAGTGGGACTCCTTGAGAAGTGGGACTCTGTGAGAAGCCTTCCTTTCCCTGAGAGGTAACCATCCTCACATCTCTCCGCTGGCAAATCCTCAGGAATCTTGGATAAAAGACTGGCAACAATTAAATAATTATGGAAGCAGACCCCCCTCCCTCCCTCAAGACTTTGGCCTCCCAGAGACCAGTGCTTAAAGAGCCACTGAAGCAGTTCACACAGTTTTTTGCATAGTGTGTAATAGCGGTAAAGGAGGGTGATCATGCAACTGCCAGTTGTGCAGAGTGTGCCAGGCATTGAGAAGCGTGTTGGCTGTTCTCTCTCTCTCTCTCTCTCTCTCTCTCTCTCTCTCTCTCTCTCTCTCTCTCTCTCTCTCTCTCTCTTCTTTCAGGATAACTATAGCTTGCTTATGCCTTGGCTTTCACTAAGCCAGAGACAATGTGTTGTTGATTATTGTGTTTGTTTTTTGTTTGTTTGTTTTTTCCCTTGGGTAGATCTCTGAGGTTCGTCACAGGTGAGATTTTGTGTCTGAGACCATTCTACCCTCCCTCCCCCCCTCCCCCCCCCCCCCCCCCCACCATAAAGGTAGCCACATTCTAACTTCAGAAAAGATGTCTAAACACGACACCTGTGTGCATGCGTTTTTTTTTTTTTTAAGTGTCATTCATACCAGCATGAAACAGCCTACTCTCCTGAAAGGCAGAACGGGATTTTCAAAATGTGTGCGCAAGATGTTCTGCATGCCTTTTGCAACACAGGCTTTGAATACTAGCCTCATCCGAAGGACTTTTGGGGGGAGTAGAGTCCGTGCTTACCTTAACTCCCTGGAGAACAATGCCCTAAAATGAGCATCTCTGAGGTGGCTGGATCCAGGGCTGTCAGATCATAATGCTTAACCCTGTAACCACCGGGCTATCCTGCCACCGCCGTTGATGTGATTTGAGTGGCATGCATTGTTTTGATAACTCCTTCATATGTGAGACTTGGGCTGTCTCACTTCCAAAGCCAGCAGTCAGTCCACAGGGAAGTAAAAGCATCAAGGAGTCGGGAGCTGTGTCTGACTTGTGTCTGATGACGCTGAACTGAACCCAGTTGTCCCGCTAAGTCCGTACGTAGCGTCTTGTCGCTCAGAGAGAGAGTTTACAAGAGCCTAAAAATCATGCCTCTGGCAGGATTCGCCCCTCAACAGTCTACTGCATACCCACTTGGTCAAAACAGTTTGTGATGTGTCGAGTATGAATGACTGTGTTGTCTGACGAAATGAATGAATGAACGAACAAGTAAAGCTGGCATATTCTGATACAATGTGACTAGTTGTAGATATTTGGCTCATGTCAAATTGGATACACTCTGGTGTTTGTAACCGTTGTTATATTTTTATGAGTATTGGGTAATTAAATCTGCCACATTCTGTTGTATGCTGCAACTTCTAGATATTTGGAAAAATGTCAAATCAGATACATTCAGATGTTTGTAACCTTTTATGAATAGCCTTTTGAGAGTGTAGTGGGAGTGGAACTATTTAATCGTAATCACTAATATCAGCCTTCGAGACTGTCAGAATATTGCGTAATTCGATTAATGATTTTGTTTGTGTATTTTGCACATACTTCTTTTGCACTTGTCCTTAAGCTTGTGTGTATGTAACATTTGTGGTGCTTGGTGTGGAGTTTCTGTGCCGACAGAGGTTTACTGAAATATGTACATAACGTGGAAGTGGGTAGTATCATTATGCAGTTAAAACTGGACCTTGTTCCCATGTTCTTTGCTTATATTTTGTCCTGTTCTTCTTATAGACAGGTGTATGTGTGTGTACGTATGTGTGTGTGTGTGTGTGTATACGCATTCATGCGTGTGTGTGTGTGTGTACGCATTCGTGTGTGTGTGTGTGTGTGTGTGTGTGTTTTCTCATTGCCAGCATTTCCCCATCAGAACAGTTTTGAGTTGTTAATTTGTATGATATAAACTGTATGGTCCATGTAGCTTTGTCATTGTTATAATAACCAGTTTGACCTGTCATTGCTCTTGATTATTTTAGTCAGGGAAAGAAATACAGGAGGTGCAGGATTAAAAGAAGAACAGTCTCCTTCAGCCTCTGCAATCATCATCAGCAAGGATTTTGTTTTTGGGGGTGGTTTATTTGGTCATTTTGATGTGGTTAATCTTTCATCAATCAAATAATTCTTCATCTCATCTCACCTTATCTTTTTTTTTTTAAAATCCTAATGACACATATAAGCAGAATGAACATTGCAGAGCTGTTCAAAACACTTGCAAAGGGCAGACTTTGTCCTGTCACTTTTGGTGTACTGTAGTTCTCAGTGTGTTAAACTGTTCTTGTGAACTGAAATTATTTCATGATGTTTTTATGAAGGGAAACCCTTGACCAACAGCAGATTAGGCCAAAGAGGATTAGCCAAAGAGAAGAAACACACTCTCCTGTTGTCCCCCTCCCAGCAAAAAGACCAAACGGAAACAAAACAGCAAACTGCTTTCCTGCTCTTTTCTCCATGTTGGTCATGGATACCGTCTGTCGGTCTGACCTCTCCCTGATTTGGTTCAGCCAGCTTCAGTCAAGGAATGAAGACAGGAGTCTTTTCTCTTTGTTTCTTATAACTTCTGGCTTTCACTGAGTGAGTTTTATAATCCACCCACTTTAATCAACACGTAGTCAGACGGGCAGTTTTGTTTTCGGCTGTGTGATAATGAGAGAGGTTAGGTAGGGACAGAGCCGCAGCAAAGGACAGTGATGTTTTGCCGTTGGCTTTTACCAGACTTGCAGCGTCTGCGTCCCTGCAGAGACTGCCGTCTGTTTGATCGTGAAGCCGCAGTCGTCCACTATGGAAAGGAATCTTTTTCTGTGGTGTGAATTGACACTTTTGCACCAGTTTCCAATGTGGAAAGGAAAAGAACAAAAGCTTTTAAAAAATAGCTTTTCAATACAGCATTCAGTTTTAAGTAGTTTTATGACATTCAGAATTGAAATCAGCTGAAATAAGAATGTGTGTGTGTGTACACGTAACATACCAGACTGGAGGGGTAAAGACTGGTGCTTGACCTTCTGGTCACTCAGTCACGTCCTCGGGATCTCCTCGGCCATAGGGATACAACCTTCTTCCAAGAGAACACACACCTAGGAGAGTTTTAAGTTTCTTGTGTAGACCTCAAGGATACTAACTGCCACAACCTCACACCGTCAGGGAGGGAGGGAGGCAGGGAGGGAATGCTTTGCCTTCAGACATTCGACTGAATAAGTGCTCAGTCCACTCCTTTCAACCTCACAACGCTTGTGAAAGGATAAGTTGATGATTTAGTTTTGAAACTCAGACAGACAGCTGAATGAGTGTGCAATTCACTCCTTTCAACCTCACAAGCCTTATGAAAGGTTTAGTCGAGGATTTAGTTTGAAACTCAACAGACGGAGGTTTTCCAGCTTCCTCTGTCTGTGCTCACAGGCTGGGATCTACTACAACCAGCTTCAGTCTGATCTGCCCTCGATGAATGATCGCTCACCTCGACTAAGAAACCTGGTGAGAGGTGCATCCCTAAGCAAGGTCTGAGTCATCTTGTATAACTCCTACAAGGGATCTAGTGGGGTTTTGGGTTGGTTTTGGCTAATGTTGTTGATTTATTCCCCCTCAGGGTTCCTTGTATAGGGGAGTGTTTCCTTTAACTCTCCCACAGAACTGTCTCCTGGATATAATATACTGCATCCGACAACCCGTGCAGTGCAGTGAGGCTTGCTGCAGTGTTAGCAGCCATCTTGGTGATGCGACTTTCATGCTGGTTGGCCTAGCTGTGTCCTTGGCTGTCTGTCACAGCGTGTCGACAAGAGCCCCAATCTAGGATGGCTCTGATCTCCTCTCTCTGTCCTATCCTTCTCCTCCGTTTTTGTATCGGGGGAGGAAGTAGAACCACACACACCCTTCACCTCGTGTACATGTAACAATGCTGGAAGAGGATTGACATCTTCCCTTGGATTTGTTGCATGGTCTACTGCAGCATGCCCCACATAATGAGAATTACAAGGGTTTGGTTGCAAAATGCGGGAGTGCAAGTGTGGCCTTAGTTTCCAAAGTCCAGTTGATACAACTCAGCCTTTTTTATGGGTACTGGATACTAAGAACTTTACCAAAAGAAATATTTGCCTTTAAAAAAAAAAAAAAGGCTGGTTTCATTATGTGCTTTTAATGGTTCGATTTCACCGGAAGGTATTAAGAAATGGTTTGTGAAATCCTATGTATTTTAACCTTTTCCCTACGGGTAACTAGCTATAGGGTAACCAACCATCTACTAGCTTTTCCCTCCATATCACCCACTACTGGGTTATGGTAGCAAACAAATGTGCACAGTGCACATGTACTGGGAAAGAGGGTTTCTCTCCCTTAACGTAGGGATAGTGTTAATGACTACATTGGTGAGAAAACAGCTGACATGCCATGTATTTTCTGGGGGGTTTTCGGTTTCTTTACTGCCTTTTGATTCAAGCATATTACAGTCTCATCAAGTCGAGACTTTAATATTTTTGTTATAGTTTGTTTGAATTGCAATAAGTAGATTTTAATATCAACGTTCAAGAAGAGGATAGCAGGATGGTTAAGACGTTCGCCTGCCGGCAAGTAAAACGTCAGGTTCTGGGTTTGATTCCCAGCCTCGCCCTTTCTTCCCAGTTTGTCGGGGGGAAAAAAAACAAACTGAATGTCAGAGTCCTTCAGATGAAATTATAAACCAAGGCCCTACTTGTAAATGCCCGCAGAACATCTTGCACACACATTAAAAACCTGCGGAAGAGTAGGCCATTGTGTCCCTGTAGGAATGGATGACACAAAAAACACCCCAAAAAATGCATTCACACAGGTGACATGTTTATACACCATCTTTGAAGTCAGAATGCAGGTACCTCACCATTGGTGAACCTCAGAGATCTAGCTGGGGAATTGGGGTGGGGGGGGGGGAGGAATCGACATTCATTTACTAAACTCATAATAATATGGTCTGATTTATCTACCAGCTTTTGTATTTACTTGACTTTGTGGTAGGTTATTACTGTTAATGTTATTTTGTTAGTTAACTGAATGGATAATCATGCTTGTGATAGGGATTGATTGAAACTGGGTCTGAAACAGACACAGAAAGAGGCATAGACCCCAAAACAGCCTCAGCACAGCTGTCTCTTTTCTTCACCTGCCCAGTGTTCACAAACCACTTCTTTCATTCCTTCCATGCTGATGGGAATTTGAAATGAATGAAGGTTAGATTTTCAAGTTAAAAGAAACGCTGTGAAACTGTTTCTTTCCCTTCATCCTAAATCTACTTTCTGTGCTGCAGTGAAATGGGGAGCAAAAAAAGTAGGGAAGACTGTGTAGTTTTCCTCCTCCCCTGTTCTCTAAGGAGGAGGAGGGTGTAGAATATCCAATGTATGGAGGAGGAGGGTTGGAACCGTTTTTTGTTTTTTTTAGTTCAGGGGAAATGGCCAATGCTGTGTTGGACTTTCTGGTCCTGTGGTCACTTGCACTCCTGCATTTTTAAAAGTCCAAACATCACCTCACTGGGACGAGCTAGTGAGGCTGTTGACACACACAGGATCAGGATCACACTGTGAAGGATGAGATAATACTGCTTGTAGGAGATACCCTGGTGCCTTTACCTACTCCTATTCAAAGGAGGGCTCCCTGTGTTGTAGGAGAAAAATAATGATATATGGAATTTATACAGTGCTGTATCTTATGGAAAGAAATTCAAAGTGTTTGCATTCAGCCTAATTTTACACATACAACCAACCACAAATGGTTTTAACAAATTAAATTTTCACACACACACATGCACACACACACACACACACGTGCACACACACACATACATGTCCCTGCGGCTGTTCGGAAGAGGTTTTCCCTGTGTTGTAGGAGATCCCCTGGTAACCTTTGCCTGCTCCTGTTCTTCAGATCTCCCTGTAGGGACGTGGCGTTGGCCCTACAAACTGAGCACACACACACACACACACACACACACACACACACCTGTCATTCCTCCCTCTGCACTCTCATCCATGCCACACGCATTAGCCAGATCAGCCCTCCTTTCCTTCCTGACAGCAACATCCCGTGTTAGCCACTGGATGTCGGATCACCACACTGTGTATGTCCAGGCTTTGTTTGCCTTCGTTAATTAATGGTGTGATGAACCTAACACGCATGTCGCAGGTCAGATATGCCATTCATAACGCTTCGCTAGATGAGATCCAGCAGAAGATAGTGTGATTTTTTTTTAAAATAAAGAAAAGATGATTTCTGTTTCACAAAAAGACTTGAAAATTAGAAATGTTATTGCTGTTTCACAAAAAAGACTTGAAAATTAGAAAGGTTATTGCTGTTTCACAAAAAGACTTGAAAATTAGAAAGGTTATTGTTACACTTCAAAAACGATCTTATATATTTCCTTGTGTATTTTTTTTATATAGTAAAATTCTCATTGAGAAAAAGCGATTTGTCTCTGAAATATGTTATTTTGTTGGTTTTTGTTTGTTGTTGTTTTTGGTCCTCCGCTAGAGCTACGAAGTTTACCAAGTGTGAGATTTTGCATATGCGACCATTTTCACCCACCCTTTGGGGTGCGGCATTCCAACCTAGGGGACAAGAGTGTGATTGATATGAGGCACTCTGCCACATAGACACGACTAGCTGCACATTACCTCCAAAAGTTAGGGTCTCTAGGTTATGGTTTTGTCATTAGCCTCTTCCCATGAGGATGCTGAGAGATTTTGGAATAGACACTGCCCCGACCTTCTGCCCTACCAACTTCACTGGTCTGAAGATCAGCGACGCCATTCTGGAAGTGAAGACAGGAGTGAATGAAGGGGAAAAGGCAGAATCCAATCGATCATCTCTCATTTTATTTGTTGTAACTCGCTTTTTCCACCACCACCCTTTTTTTTAAAAACAAAAATTATGTTTAATTTTCATTTGGTCATCTCCATGTTGCTCATATTGTGCTGTCCCTATTCATTTTCCTTGACCTTGTCCACCAGTCACCAAGACTGCATGTGTGTGTAGTGTGTTTGTGTGTGTTGTGTGTGTAGTGTGTGTGTGTGTGTGTGTCTGTCATGTGTAGTGTGTGTGTTGTGTGTGTGTGTTGTGTGTGTTTCCTTTTTTTCAAAGAAATTTTTTCATAGCTTTTTTCACTGGGAAGCAGAACAAGCAGTAACCTCAGTACCCAAGACTAGTCATATTCTCCTTCAGGGAAAACACATCTCAGTTTTGTTCATTTTTCAGGCAACATCGGTATTATGAAGTAGCCACTTTAAATACATCTAGAGTGGCTGGTTATTAACTGTGATGGAAATTCTGTCACTTCTTTACGTTTTTTGGTGCCTCATAACACATTTGTCACCCTCCACCATGAAATGAGTCGCATTGCACCTGACCCACTTTTCCTCTAGGAGTCGTTTTAGGCAGGTGGGGGTCAGGGTGTTGATTTTGAGATTTTGATTGATTATAAAACTAGAAACATTCTTCTGCCTAACCTTGTAGCGACGTATCCAGGCGTAACTATGTTTCCTGTTGCTTTAAAAGCACAGTTTTAAAAAGCCCAGAGCCTTCGTTCTGACCACCTACTACACAATGAAAAAATGTCTGTGTCTCGTGTGGTCACTTCATGCAGTCTATCATTTCAGTTTGTAATAACTTTTCATAGAGTTGTCGGATTTTCAGTTAGTTTTTTTTTGGTGTTGAATAGCCTTTTACAATATAGATAGATAGATATTTTGATTTAATTTTTTTATTTTCTTTTATATCGAGGATAATGGAATAAGCATTTTTGTACTTTTTTTTACATCCAGTCCCTGATAGATGGATAGATATATATATTGCAGATTGATACCGTGTGAACATCTAAGAACGGACCTCTGGTGCAGTGTGACTCGTCATGAAGTGGAGCTTCTCATTGGATCCACAATGGCTTGATTCAAGCCTTCATTTGACATGTTCAAATCCAGCCTCAAGTCACACTCATTTCCTTGTGGTCCCTACTGTCAATCAGCCACCTCCTTCTCCGTCACCTTGCCTTTTTTGTTTCATTTTTATGTATTTTAAGGATAATGGAACAAACACTCAAGTGGAAAAAATTGTGTGTGTTTGGTTTCAATAGTGACTTCTTTGACAAAAGCATTTCCTCTTGGATGTGACTCCACTAACATTCTATCATTTTTATTTGTTTGTAAATCATAGTGTGGGAGAAACTCTGTACAGGTTGATAAAGAAATGTGTTTGCAACATGTTGACAAATAATCGCAATGGAATGAAGAAATGTCACTGTACAAAGTGATATCCCAATTTATGCCAGCCTTAGCAGTTGATGTTAAAGCTTGGGTAAATCCATGTGGACATTGTAGTGTATCTACAGCCATAGTGATTGACGCTTTTGGTAAATTTGGTGCAACCATATATGGGAGTGTTGTTTGATACTTTTGGGTATGCACGCCGGAAAGATCTTTTTCTTGAAAATCCGTATCAGCTTTGCTTTATTATATAATAATATATCTTAGAAATGTTAATGTTGTCATTGAAATTCGACACTGGTCTGATCCATTGCATCAATACCGTAAGTCACTCACACGGACGGCCATGTTGGAAGAGGCCCTTTTCACTCCAGAGCCAGCCAATGTGAGCAGACGTCTGACTACCATCCCCTTCCAGTCTTAGACTTCAAGCCAAGAGTAGGTCTCATCAGTGAACAGATTTTGAACTGTACTGTGTTGTGTTGTATTGTATTGTATTATATACCACTTTCAGTCACAACAGATTTCTCTGCATGAAATCCCGGCTGCTCTCCCCAAGGAGAGTGCATTGATCACCACAAGAGCAGCAATCTCCCCCCCCCCCCCCCCCCCCCCCCCCTCCCCCCCTCTTCCTTTTCTTATTAAAAAAAACCCAACCCATTTCCCTGCAAGTGTGGTTTGTTTCCCCACCAGAGTGGCTTTTTTCCCTACAGAACCTTGTCAGGGACAACTCTCTTGTCACCCTGGGTTCTTTTCCGTGTGCTAAATGCATGTTGCACAAGGGGCCTTGTTTTAACAGCTTGTCTGAAAGACGGTCACCCAGGCCACCACTCATTAGATGATGGCAGAACAGTTTGGGGAAATGGGGATTGAACCTGCAGCACCTGGCTCTGCAGACAGGTGCTGCCTGAAGACCACTGATCCACTGTGTGAACCACCTTGCACTCACCGTAGATCCCATCCCCCTCTGTGTGCTGCTACAGCGCCCTGAATACCCTAAGTGGCTACCTGTGTAGTGGTACTGAAATCATGTCAGTCAAGATGGGAAAACTTTTCACATGAGTTTTTCTTTGTGAAAAATCATTTTTCAGGTGTATATATGCTTGTTTCACTGTATTCCAATAAACTTTTTATACAAAATGGATCTCAGAGCTGATGAGTGGTGACCAAGCAAGACTGGTGTGGATCTGGGTGTGTATCTGCTGAATGTGAATGAAGTGAAGGCCGTTAGATATTTCAGTCATGGTGAGTGTAGCATGTATGGCAAGGAGTCTGGTTGTGTTCAAATTACACTATGTGATGACAATGGAATGTTTTAGGCTTAGAGTGAGTGAAAGTTGACTCAAGTGATCACTATGCTATTGCTTACCCTATCAACACCTACCAGACTTGGGTGACAAGCGCTGCTTCATTGGACGAGACTATAAACCAAGGTCCTGTGTGCGCACATGTTAAAACTGCACACACACACACATGGGGGCTGGATGTAAAAAAGCACATGAGTGCTTATTCCATTATCTCAAAATAAAAGAATAAAATGAATAAATAAGTAAAATAAATCAGCCCTTTCTTCTTCTGCATTGTTCTCACATCACCAAACAGAATCCAAACGGATAACATAATTTTCAAGGGTTGTGTGACTGAAGAGAGTTCAGTGATAAGACTGACATAGATTCACTATGTTTATGGGTTCTTTGAACTATATCACATTTTCAACTTACTTGTATGTGCCCAATGCAAAATGCACGCTGTTTGAACTCTTCATGTGTCCCAGAACACAGACAACACTTTACAACTACACGCAGGACATGGAAAGACGGACACCAGTTACTCTGATCCCTCAGCCAGACAACAGCTTCATTCACCAACAACTCAGTAGTTCATAATTTGATTTTTTTCTCCCTCTCTCTCTCTTTTTCTCTCTCACTCTCTTCATCAAACAATGCAATAAACCATAAAATGGGTAGACTAGATCCGGCACAGGTTCCTGTATTGATTAAAGCCAACTACTCATAAAAATGTCATACCACTCCCAGATGTGCCTGAACAATGAAGCAAAATGGGAAGAAAAAAAATCCGACTGGTCAGTCAAACAGCACCCACATCACACAAATCACATTCCCCAACATGGTAAAGATCTCAAAGCTAAGAAAAAACATGTTAAAAGAGCACTTAATTCCGTGTATTGACAGCATTGCACTTTCATAATCATACGTCAAACTTGTGTCCTATGACTGCAGAAACATCTACTACATACAGATGAACAATATGAGACAGACATCTCGTCCACGAGTCTTCAGGCTCAGAATACTAGTCATGTTCTACGTTAACACTGTCTATGTACATCACAAATCCTCACCAAAACTGAGATCTTTCAAATCCTGGATAAGACTGTGACACAGAAGTTTAGGAAACAAGGTCTGTACACAGTTAGTTAATCAAACGTCCATATGAGCAGAGCTCATTGTAAGCATCAATATAAGGCATACCTTGTTGCCACAGCCAGTGCAACCACAAGTACTACTTACTTACACCAACAGTTCAAAGCTGTTCATAAGATTTTGCTTAAAAACAGTAAATCTGCTAATTCTAAAAAAAGATTTTAAATTATTTTTTCATAACCTAAGGCTTTCAGTGACAGCACTGATGAAAAAACAAAACAACCCAACCCCAGAACAGTTTGAAGAATCTCTTTATTTCTAGTTTCCCATGGAGATGTTACAACAAGTAGAAGATGCCATGCAGGCCACACCACATCTACCACAAAATCCTTAACACCCTGTCTGAAGACATAAGCATCAGTGGCTAAAGCACCAAACTTGTGACCTGAAGGTTGCTGGTTCAAGTTCCAGCGCCGCCATGAAGTAGACAGTATTTTCCCTACAACATACCACTGCTTCTTTTTTCCTGTTTTTCCCCCCTCAGCTGGAGCTCCCAGGTTCACCAATGGTGAGATTTTGTGTATACGACAGTTTTTAATCCACCAGTAAGGTAGCCACATTCCAACTCCAGGGAACCTCTGGTCCTGAAAACAGGTTCCAAGCGCTTCATTTTGTTTCCTTTACAAGATTCAGCACTCTACAAATGCCATACATTATATTATTATTATCATCATTATTATTATTATTATCATTATTATTATGTGCTAAAAGGATATTCCAGATGCTAAAAATATGCCCCATAACTAAGGTGGTTGTTAGGGAGCCAGATGTCAGAGACCTCAGATTCTGTAGGGGCCAGCATAAGGAGGGTGATGCCCATTTCCTCTTCCTCATAAGCTATCATATAATTATAAACTCTCACTTCACTCTGTGAATGATGCAAGAGCTAGCGAGTCGTTCAGCCTGTGGTCTGGATGACGGAAATGCCCAGCACACATCCTCAGCATCACCAGTACACTGGGTGATGGAGTGGGTGAAGCATGCCTTAAGTGGATTTTGTTGTTGTTGACATGTGCTGAGTGGATCTATCTACCAATGTGGTGTAGCCTCTATGGGTAATTCCACCTGCTGTGACCCCCTCTTTGGAAATAATGAAACATAACAACTAACATAAAACATATCGTCTAAACTGTGTAAATGGCACAAACACTGAAACGATTTTCTAATATGATAAAATGTAACCTTTACATTTGAACTTTGCAGGTGACACAAAGTCTGAAGTGATTTTCTAACATAATAACACATAACCTTTCCATCTTCATTCTGTAAACAACACAAAAACTTACATGGTTTTCTCATATCATAAAATATAACCTTTTCATGCAAACTTTGTTAGACGACAAAAAAATCTTTAAAATGATGTTCTGATTTCATGCAAAATTTTGTATACGACAGAAACATGAACGTACTTTCTACTGTCATTTGTCATTGCACTAACTGTTGACTGCTTGTGATGCCACATGCCACAGCAAAATGAGTGTGCAGCAGTATGAGAACTGTCTGCCCTAGCACACCACACAACAACAACAACAAAACCACAGTGGAAAAAGTAATCAATATGACCAATCCACCCAAAACAATAACATGAATTCATTCGACCCCAAATTGTTTGTTTATATGGATAACAAAAAAATCACACACACACATGCATGCACACATGCAAGCGCGCACATGTGCGGTCACGCACACACACATGTACACACAGAGTTTTGATACATAACATGTGACTTAATACAAGTGGAAATTCCCTTAAAATAAAACAATGCTCAAACATGGATACACACACACCCACAACACACCAACCACACACAACACAACACAAAACACACACAACACACACACCACAACACACCACAACACAACACACACACAAACACACATACACAGAGTTACAATGGGTTCTACTCTGGAGAAAAAGCTGTTAAAATCAGAGGATAGGTCAACAGATTGTACACCATGCTGCAAATCTCGATTACAGGAAAAAACCCAAACCAAACCAAACCCAAAAAGATTGTGTCAGCAGAGGATTGAACACAGGGGAGGCAACACATAACTGACATGTCCCTCTACTATTCTTAGCACCCAAAGTATCACGGCAATGCACACAGTAAACACACAATGACAATCATCTAAAAACAACACAATAACAAACACAACGACAATCATCTACAACCAACATAGTAACAACACAACAACAATCATCTACAACTGACACAGTAACAACAAAGCAACAATCATCTACAACCGACACACTAATGACACAACAATGACCTAAAACCTACACAAAGACAAAATTATTACAATGACCTAGAACCTACACAAAGACAAAATTATTACAATGACCTATAACCTACACAAAGACAAAATTATTACAATGACCTATAACCTACACAAAGACAAAATTATTACAATGACCTATAACCTACACAAAGACAAAATTATTACAATGACCTATAGCCTACACAAACACAAAATTATTACAATGACCTATAACCTACACAAAGACAAAATAACAAATGACCTAGAACCAGCACAAAAGGTTGAGTAACAATAACAAAACAACAGGAAGGCAGAATGGAATTCCAACTCACTGGGTGCATTATTTTCACATCAAATCAGCTTCAAAATCAACAAGTACAACCCACAACAAAATTGTCCAAAATCAAAGACTTCTTCTATTCACAAGGAAAAAAATCAAGAAAAAAACAACTCAACTTTAAAAATAATCTTTTAATCAGAAATAAGATGGTTTTCTGTTATTTTTGCTGAAGCAGAGGATAGAGGTTGCTTACATGATTATTATTGACAAGTTATCAGCCAGTGACAAAGTTTACAGCCAACTAGTCAGATTAAAAAAAAATGTTACCAAAACATGTAAACGTGTATACAAAACAAAAATCAACAACAACAAAACCAACCCAAAAATGAATAAATTTTGGCAACACACAAAATCTATCAATGGAGGATGACATGAGTTGAGTCTGCTAGAGGTTAACATGCAACAGAAGCAGACAAGAAGGGACAAAATGGATTCAAGAATAGCTGTCATTATGGTTCTCTGATGATCTTTGAATATAATTCTGTGTGGAGAAAAAATGGATCCAAGGATATTTGTCAATGTGGTTCTCTGATGATCTTTGAATATAATTCTGTCACAGACACACACATCAACATGTGCTATTGCAGCCTGGCCTACATCATTGTAACACTGATAGGGACAGTCTGTAAAAGCCAAGAAAGGGTTTTTATTTCTGACTTTATAATTCTTGTTGTTTTTTCCCCTGATAAATAGCAGTATTTTAGACGAGCCCTCACAGTTACACCAGAGAAAATCTCAAAACCAGAGGAAGCATCAACACCATGATAAAATCCAGTATTCACATGCATCATTGTGAGAAAGTTAACCATGAATTGGATGACAAACATACAACAATACAATGGAGTGGACATACAGGCAGCGACTGATACACTGCAGTGACTGACTAGCACATGATCATCACCATGATCCTTATCATCACCATGATCATCATTATCGTTCACAAATCGTTCTTTGAATAGAATTATTGGCAATATGGGGCTAATACATTGATTATCACATGGTACACATGCTTAGCATAAGTAAGACTTGGCAAACTGAATAAAACTTCCAAGCATGCATCAGGCATATCATTTTTTTTTAAACTTGACTTTTTTTTCTTTCTCCCAGCTGTCAGCCCTAACTACAGAATGTCTGAATGCATTCTGGGATGGAGTTAAGTTCGCAGCCTGTCAGTGTAAACAGCATTCCCACCTTCTGGAAATTCTGTGCTAGGAATTCCCTCTTTTCTATCTCTCTCTTTGTTTCTGCCTTGTTCTTTTCTTCTTGTCACCGCCTTCTCAGCTATTTTCTGCCTTCTTGGTCCATTCTGCTGCCTTTTTTCCAGAAAGACTTAACAGATTTTCTCTCCCATGCCAAAGTTGGATGTGCTGGGCTGCACAACGCATTTTTGCTCATATGACAGATAACAATAGTTGCTGTCTGAGCCAGATAACAATAGTTGCTGTCTGAGCGTTCAACGAAGAAGAAGAAGTTGGCAACTCAGCTGGACAAAATAACCCCAAGATTGTGCATGCTTGTTTCTCTCCTTATTTCTGTTTTTTGACAACAACAGTCATGCAACTCTTGACTTAAGTTAAAACATAAAACCTACAATGAAGGTCTGCTAACTAAGTGGCAGTAAGAACAGATGTGCCAATACACAATACAACACACATGACTAGCAGCCACACTGAAGCCTGTCAACTAAGCAATAATGTGGGCTTAATTAAAGCAAACAGCACCAAATCAACATGGCTAGGAAAATATCCAAAAAATGAAGGGTGAGGGCAATGAAATATTAACACATGCTGAACTGGTACAATTTGATTATCTCTCTCTCTCATCTCTGCATTTCCTGAATTGTGTGGGGTGTGTAGTGCCTGGTCTCCTCTGGTGGTTGAAACTCTGCAGGAGGTTGATCTGACTGCTTGTCTCAGCTGACACATTCCAACTTCAGAGCAGCTCAGTTTTTGTGTGTGTTCAGGATGCATGCTGGGTATGTTTGTGTTTCCGTTACCCATTGAATGTTGACATGAATTATCGGATCTTCAATGTGCTTATTTGATCTTCTGCATGTGTAAATATATATATAGACAAAGGGAATGAAGGCACTGGCAGGTCTGCACTTTCAGCTGACTTGGGAGATTGTAAAAAATCTCCACCCTAAATTCACCAGACACTGCTGCCATGATTTGAAGCCACAACTTCACAGGTCTACAGGATTGAAATCAACTGGTCTTAACCACGCGGCTATGGGGTCCATCCCACAATTTGATTAAAAAATGACATTAAACTAAATAACTTATGGAATTTTTCTGGTTTTCCTTCACTGCACAAACGCCCATCATCTGTCTGGCTGATTGACAATGATAGCACACAACATTCACTGCAGTTATCTGCCCCTCTGACCTTTGACCTGCCAAATGGCTAACTGGAAAACACCCTTCTTACTTTTTTTTTTTTTTTTTTAGTACACACCAGTTCTCTCTCTCTCCAAAAAATAAAAGGGGGGGGGGGGGGGGGGGGGGGGGGGGGCATGCCCCCTCTTCTCCCCATCTACATTTTCTATGTTGCCAGTTTATTTGATATTGCTCTTTTTTTTTCTTTGTATTTTCATCCCTCTACAAAAGTGAATTTTATTTTCCTGCTGACAATGGTTCTGAATGCCAAAGCCACTTCCTTTTTAATAATGATTTTTTTCTTTTTTTAAATGTCTTCATTTATTTATTTGGGTTTCATCCATTTATTTATTTATTCATTCATTTATTCATTTATTTATTTATTACATCACTCTTAGACCATATCAGAGTAACGACAAAAAAGTCCAACAGGCATTTTTTTAACACTATCCCTAAGTAAAGGGAGAGAACCCCAGCACGCATGCATTGTGCACATTTCTATGCTGGGGTAACCCAATAGCGGGTTATATGTTGGGAAGAGCTAGTAGAAGGCTGGTTACCCAATAGCGGGTTACCAGTTGGGAGAAGGTTAAAAGGATTAGTATTAGCCTCTTGGCCTTCACTGGTTTCTTAATTCTTGTGATTAGAAAAAAAGCTCTTGCTACCAAAACAAAACCAGGAAATTTCCTCTGTGTGTGTGTGTGTGTGTGTTGGTGAGTATGTGTGTGTGCATGTGGTGTGTGTTTTATTATTTTTTTTAATTTAGTTTATTCTTTTATATTGAGGATAATGGAATAAGCACTCCTCTGTGTGTGTGTGAGTGTGTGTGTGTGTGTGTGTGCATGCATGTGTGTGTGCGTGTGTGTGTGTGTGTGTGTGCATGTGTGTGTGTGCATGCATGTGTGTGCGTGTGTGTGTGTGTGTGTGCATGTGTGTGTGTGCATGCATGTGTGTGTGTGTGTGCATGCATGTGTGTGTGTGTGTGTGTGCACTTACAAGTTAAAGCCATGCTTCATAACTTAAGCAGATGGAAATATTCAAAGAATAAATCAGATACAAAAACTGAACACCCATAGTTGTCTTCCCTTTGACCACTAATGGACAATAACAGAATCTGTGTCCCATTTGGAGTTTAAAAAAACAAAACCATTTTTTAAAAATACTGTGCAACTTATGAATCCATTTAAGAAAACTTGATGTTCATACTTTTTAATCAGATGTATCAAAAAACTCTACAATGACCAGCATATAGCATATACCTCACAAGACAATAGATGTAGCTGCTCTTTCAAATAAAACATGCAGTCTTTCTTTTCGGTTCTTGATGCAACTAACATCCTACTGATGCATGCACACAACCCTTTGATGCATCGCTCAACCCCCCTTCTTTCTCCTCCTTTCACTTGGTATACAGTCTGTATCAAAGGAAACACACACGCTGTAACAACTTCCCCTATCAATGCAACGGCTGTCAAGATATTGCAGCAGTGGTCATGGGACAGTAGAATTCACTGAGCAAAACGCTGCAGCACTGGTGACACTGTCACATACATTCTACACAGACAGTTTGGCGCTACACTTTGTAATCTGTCACGGACATGTTGATCACTCTAGGGATTTATATCAGGGTGACACAAATGTTGATAACAAACATAAA
>CM054137.1:12612551-12640051 GCA_028751875.1 Rapana venosa
CTTTGTCTTGTATTGCCTGATGTTGTGTTGTGTTGTATGGTACAGCACTGAACTGTGTCACTTTGTCTTGTATTGCCTGATGTTGTGTTGTGTTGTATGGTACTGCACTGAACCGTGTCACTTTGTCTTGTATTGCCTGATGTTGTGTTGTGTTGTATGGTACTGCACTGAACCGTGTCACTTTGTCTTGCATGCACTGTGTAACACTCCTGTCACCCTCCCTCCCCCTCCCCCTTCCCCTCCCTCACCATCTACTGTGGGCTCCTTTCTCTGTGGACAACATGTCACCATGAGAGAGACGCTTCACTGTTGTGGTCTCATCTACCTCCATGTCTCTTATCTTTTCTGTTGCTCAAGACACAATACTCAGATCACAACCGATCTTGACTTAAAAGCTCTGGTATCTGCAGTATTTTGTACTGCATCTATCAAGTGAGTCCTGTTTTCATGGGCATTTAAAAAAATATATATATATTTTTAACAAATATTTTATACCACCTTAAGTCACGAGATTTCTCTGCAGGAAATTTGGGCTGCTCTCCCCGGGGTGAGCGCGTCAGCACAAAAGCAGCGCCACCCTTTTTTTGTTGTTGTCTGCAACTGTATTTGTTTCCCTATCAGAGTGGCTTTTTTCTAAGAATTTTTCCAGGGACAATTCTCTTGTTGCTGTGGGTTCTTTTACGTGTGCTGAAAATTTTGTGTAACACACAGGACCTCGGTTTATCGTCTCATCCGAAAGACTAGTGCCCAGACCACCACACATGGTCTAATGGATGGGGGAAAAGTTTCGGGCCCAAACGGGATTCGAACCACAGCACACTTCCGACCCAGACTTTTCGCATTCTAGACAGGTGCGTAACCTCTAGACCACCGATCCCCCATCAATATGAAATGTATTTTCAAACGCACGTGGTCTGTATACTCTTGACAAGAACGTAGAGACAGACACCTACTGACCAGAGCGCAGGCTAAACCTCGACCGACACGTGGGACAAGATCCTTCATGCTGTGAGCTGGGCAGACAGGAATACTGGAGGACATCTGCAACAACGAACTACGCCCGTGACATGCTGCTGCTACAGATTATAACACTGTACTAACAACCTGAAATCAGTAAAGTTTGTCACTTGCAGCCATAAAAGATATTACACTGGCGAACCAGAAAATATCTGCGGCAACAACAAAACACAAACAACAACAAGTAACAACCCCCACCCCCAAAACCGAAGGGATGAAGGCCTTCTCAACAACAGGATGGGCACATGGGAAGAAATGTTTCAAAACAATAACAACAACGATGATGAAAAAATCCTAGTAATGAAAAATGACGAAGTAAGATCAGAATGAGTCAGGAACCACAGCTCAGAGAAAAAAACAACACACAGGGGGCAGACTGACATGACACCACTCACACAGCACTGACATAACTGCTCTATGACACAGCTCTATGACACAGCACTATGACACAGCTCTATGACACAGCACTATGACACAGCACTGACATAACTGCTATATGACACAGCACTATGACACAGCACTATGACACAGCACTGCCATACCTGCTCTATGACACAGCACTATGACACAGCACTATGACACAGCACTATGACACAGCACTATGACACAGCACTGCCATAACTGCTCTATGACACAGTACTATGACACAGCACTATGACACAGCACTGCCATAACTGCTCTATGACACAGCACTATAACACAGCACTATGACACAGCACTGCCATAACAGTACTATGACACAGCACTGCCATAACAGCTCTATGACACAGCACTGCCATAACAGTACTATGACACATCACTGCCATAACAGTACTATGACACAGCACTGCCATAACAGTACTATGACACAGCACTGCCATAACAGTACTATGACACAGCACTGCCATAACAGTACTATGACACAGCACTGCCATAACAGCTCTATGACACAGCACTGCCATAACAGCTCTATGACACAGCACTATAACACAGCACTGCCATAACAGCTCTATGACACAGTACTATGACACAGCACTGCCATAACAGCTCTATGACACAGCACTATGACACAGCACTGCCATAACAGCTCTATGACACAGCACTATGACACAGCTCTGCCATAACAGCTCTATGACACAGCACTGCCATAACAGCTCTATGACACAGCTCTGCCATAACAGCTCTATGACACAGCACTGCCATAACAGCTCTATGACACAGCTCTATGACACAGCTCTATGACATAGCACTGCCAGAACTGCTCTATGACACAGTACTATGACACAGTACTATGACACAGCACTACAACACAGCACTATGACACAGCACTGCCATAACTGCTCTATGACACAGCACTATGACACAGCACTGCCATAACAGCTCTATGACACAGTACCATGACACAGCACTATGACACAGCACTGCCATAACTGCTCTATGACACAGCACTATGACACAGCACTGCCATAACAGCTCTATGACACAGCACTGCCATAACAGAACTATGACACAGTACTATGACACAGCTCTATGACACAGCACTGCCATAACTGCTCTACAACACAGCACTGCCATAACAGCACTATGACACAGTACTATGACACAGCTCTATGACACAGCACTGCTATAACTGCTCTATGACACAGCACTATGAAACAGCTCTATGACACAGCACTGCCACAACTGTTCTGTGACACAGCCTATGACACAGCACTGTCATTTTTGCTATATGACACAGCACTATGACACAGCACTGCCATAACTGCTCTATGACACAGCACTGACATAACTGCTATATAACACACCACTGGCATAACTGCTATATGGCACAGCACTATGACACAGCACTGCCATAACTGCTCTATGACATATGCTGAGCACTTGTGTCCTGGGACAATATGCCTCAAAATGACTTTCATCAGAGTGAAAGACACAACAATAACACACCAAAGTGACAGTGGTGTGAATGAGATGGTATGACACATCCTGAAATAACTGACTGTAATGTGAAATGAAATGACCATACACACACACATGCGCACAACACATACACACACACACACACACACACACACACACATGCCAAACGACCCTATCCATGGGACATCAGAAGATAAACGACAAAAAGTACTGAACAGATTGCACAAACCATTTCCACATCTCACGAACATGTACATGTATGGCAAACTGTAAACCAATGCCCCCCGCATCTTTGTCTGCCACGGTATACAGGTTCTTTTCACTTGGTAATATCTATTTCCTGGGAGGTTGTTGAATTTTTTTTTGGTACACCAACACTCTGTTAAGATATATGCACACAAGTACAGTCATTTTTTAAAGTTCTATACACACGTACAATCATTAAGTATGACACCACAGCACAACTGCTACCACCGATCATTGCGGCGGCAACTGATCACAAAAATTCAACAGGGTGATCAACTTGTCAAGTGTTTTGCATGGCACACTGGTTGTCTTCTTCATAGCTTCAAAAAACCCCAAAAAACCAACCCCAAAAACCAAAACAAAAAACCATTACGAGCAATATGTTAAGCTGATATAATCAACCATAACATTAAATAATGTTGTGGCACATTGCACAGACTAGACACACTTCAGACTTTACTTTGACACACCATGACGAGAAAAAAAAAAGACAAGAACGGCACATAACTCTCCCACAAGCAGGAGTTCAACTCTGTCTTTACACTGCGATGCAGCGTAATGCTAGCAGAGTCTTTCTGTCCAGTGCCTGTAACTCGTCCTAGCGAAGGTCGAGGTCGGACATACTGCCCTAAGTAAGTAAGTAAGTAAGCACGACCCTGCTTCCTCACTCGTGTGGACTTTCTATCAGGCTTGCGCCGACTGAAGCAGCCAATGGCAATAGCACCTCAGGTGTGTGTGAAGAAGTGTTCTCAGTGGAGCAGATTATCCCACGTGTGCTGTACCGGAGCCCCACCATGACCTCAGCGGTTCTTCCAATAGCTCTGGGGGGACTGGGGTTCTTCAGTCACACAAACCTCCAAGTCAACGCCAGCCGCGGACCATTGTGAGAGGATCTAAACAAAACACTGTGGAGGAGGCACCAGAAAAAAAGAAAAAAATTTTAAAAAGAAAAAAAAGAAGGGAAAAAACACACTAACAAAAAATCTCAAGTCTGTGCGATCCTCAGTATTGCTGTAGTGTGGAGAGAGAGAGAGAGAGAGAAAGAGCAAGCCTGACACTCTCCTCTGCTGTGTTCTGTGCCTACTTTGGATCTTGAAGCAACTGCCAGCCTACAGTGTTACTGCCAATCCCGTGACACTGATAATTTTGTGTCGCTGCCAACACCATGAC
This sequence comes from Rapana venosa, assembly GCA_028751875.1. NCBI lineage: Eukaryota > Metazoa > Mollusca > Gastropoda > Neogastropoda > Muricidae > Rapana > Rapana venosa. The sequence goes on from CM054137.1 coordinate 12,616,884, forward strand.
ACTGCCACACCACATGACACTGCCAGATCACATGACACGGCAATGCCAAACCACATGACTCTGCCAGACCACATGACTCTGCCAGATCCCATGACAGTGCCAGACCTCAGGATATAGCGAGTCCCTGCTGGGTGCAATGCTGCATTTGTTTTTTTTGGGGGGTCAATCCCTGCCACAGTATATACAGTATCCCAACACACTGCTCCCCCACACACACCACACACCATCCCCCTCAAACCACTCATTCACCAAGACACTGCGATACCACCACACACACACACACACACACACACACACACACACAGAGCGTGTCTCCGCAACAACCCCGTAAAACAAAGTTCCCTCATCCATCCGTTCCCTCCTCTCAACACCTGTGAGTACCATCACCCCTCTCCGCCAGCATACCCCCCCCCCCCCCCCTCTCCCATCCCTCACCACAGCCCTCACTCTCCCACAGCGTGTCTCTCCCTGTGCCACCACCACACACAGAGCCTCTTCCCACCCCCCCCCACCCCCACCCCACCCTGGTCCTCTAACTCTAACCCGCCGCCATGTCATCATCTGTGGCCATAGTCCACTGCCACCCCCACCCTCTCCAACTCCTCCTTCCCCTCCTTGTGGTCCCCCTCTTCCTTCTCCTCCTCCTTCACTTCGGGGTACCTGGGCATTTCGACCGAGGCGATTTCGTTGACCACCTTGTAGGAAGGATACAGGCCGGACTTTCCGGTCTTTCGCAGCGTGCCTTTGGAGTAGCCGTCCCAGTGGTTGCCAGCGATGCCCAGCATGTCTCCCACCTCGAACTTGAGCTCCTCCGCGCCCTGGGGCTGGTGGGACTCCACGGCGCGAAGGTTGTGCGCGTTCTGACCCCCGTAGTAGAAGACGTCGTCCAGAGAGCGGAAGTAGTTGGAGGCGTCTCCGTGCAGGGTCTGCATCAGCTCGTAGGCCACCCGGCACACCTGTTGAATAATGACGACGATAATAATAATAATAATGATGATAATAATAATAATAATAATAATGATAATGATAATGATGATGATGATGATAATAATAATAATAATAATAATGATGATGATGATAATAATAATAATAATAATAATAATAATAATGATGTATGGAATTTATATAGCGCTGAATCTTGTAAAGCAACAAATCAAAGCGCTCAGATGATTTCTTTTTTTAATTTTTTTTATGTGTGTGTGTATGCGGTTTTAAAAATTTTGTCATCTGTTCCCACCGGCACATAATGGCCTACTCTTTCGAACAGCGGAACAGGATTTAACGTGTGCGCAAGATGTTCTGCATGCGTTCGCACACGGGGCCTCGGTTTATAGTCTCATCCGAAGGATGTGTGGCCATTCAGGGTCGAAGGTCAGTTTGTCTTTAAGGTTGAATTGTTGTTTGTTTTTTTAAAGTTTTAAATACATGTGTTTTACATCACTAAATTTGTGGGAGGAAATCCTTTTTATGTGTGGTTAATCTTACAACACAACATCAACCTATGTATAATTTGCTAGTAATATCAAGCGGTTGTATTTGTGTATATGTAAAACAAAAAATATAATAACTTCAAGGTAAAATCAGTATGAACAGAAATGTGTTCTTTTCAAAGCTGGTGGTTATTGTTTTCAGTGTAGCTTCTGAATTGTGTTGTGAGACTTATGTTACGGTTGTTGTTTTTCCTGTACACGTAATTCATTTATTAACTGAATATATGAAAAGAAAGACAGACAGACAGACAGAGAGACAGACAGACAGAGAGATAGACAGAGAGAGAGAGAGGGGGTGGAGAGAGAGATCTGTGAACATAATACAGTTGCTGGGGAAAAATGGTAAACTAAAAGTAGAAAAAGCAAGAGAGAAAGGAGGAAGTGGAGGAGAACTGTTTTTGAAAGCTTGACATGCTATGTTTTCATGTGCAACTGGAAAAAAGACAACCCCAAACCCAACAACAAACAGAAATATCAATTTTTCAATAACCAAAAATGAACAGGGTCAAATTTGTTGCTTCATTGTGAAATCCCCCCCCCCCCCCCTCCCCTTCCCCCCGCCGAGTTATTTGAAAAGAGCCACATCATCATTTACTTAATAATCACATGCAAAAATCCTACAAAGTGTTGATTGTAAATGAAAGAACTTTTTTGTAATGACTAGTGAACAATTTTAACAAAGAATTCAGATGTGACTGTTGTTAGTTTCTCTGAAAGAAGTTAATTCCCTTGCTTCACCCAAAAAAACCTGCAAGGCTGATTTATACAGCTATAGTTATTTGAATCATTTAAAACAGTCATGATGGCTAGAAAAGTAATGTACTTTCCAAGAAAACTGACCAACATTTTTTTCAAAATTTGATGTTAATGTTACAGACATTAAGTAGGATTTAACTTAGTTCTATGTTAGAATAAATCATTCACTTTTATGCCATAATCTAAAGACACCAGTACATTTTGTTGTTGTTGTTCCTTTGATAAGGAAAAAAAAAGTCAATTGAAACAAGTGTTGTATCAAATTCAGAAATGAAATAAGAAAGATCTCTCTGGGGAACACCAGCCTAACTCTCCTAACCACTGGATAGTGGAGATTATGTGTTGTCTGTCATCCAGCGTGCGAGTGCTGACAGGGAAGAGGGATAAGAGTTAGGGAGAGGATATTGATAGGGAAGAAAGATTAAAATTTTCCTCTTTTATTTCAAGGACAATGGTATAAGCACTTATGGTTGTTGGTACTTTTTTAACCAGTCCTGTGTGTATGCAGTTTTGTTAACTTTATCGTCTGTTTCCCACCAGCACTCAATGGCCTACTTTTCTGAAAAGTGGAGTGGGTTTTAACGTGTGTGCAAGATGTACTGCGTGTGTTTGCACATGGTACCTTGGTTTTCAGTTGTAGAGTTAGGTAGAGGATACTGATAGGGTAGAAGGACAGAATAGAGTTAGCTTATTTTTTAAAACTTCTAAAGAATGACTGCGTGAAGAAACTTGTTGTGTAATTGGAAATCTTCCCCCCACCCCCTCCCTTTTTGTTTTCTTTTTCAAGCAATCGTTTATGACTGCAGCTGAGAAAAGAATGCTTCATTCCTTCATATGAAACTCGCTAGTAAAGTCCTGTATGAGAACGCATCAACACACACTACAACCCCATCCATCTTTTGCACAACACAAGACCAGCTGTGGCCAGAGGTCTGGACAAAACTAGCATACCCAGCATGCACTGTGTCAGCTCAAAAATACAACATAACTCAAGTCTAGGGCCCAGTGCTGAAATTAGCCCACTCCTTTCTTTCACCAAGTCCAAGTGTGGTCAGTTCCTGCTATAATTAGCACCAGCTGGGATAGGATGGAGTGGATAGCAGCTGTGCTGTGATCTGGGGAGGAACAGGCTTCATCGGGGTCAAATTTCCCACAACTTGAAATTTTCAGTGAGGCTCCCCAGTGACCCCTCAGAAAACTACTGCAGAAAGAAGCCAGGTGAAGCTGTCCTGTCCTGAAAGTCGGTCATCTCATCAGACACTAAGGCAGAGGTGAGGTGTTATGTGTTACCTGTGAGGAGAAGGTGCAGACCAGGTAATCGGTCATGGACAGGAAGTGGATGTCCAGGATGACCCCCCTCAAGGAACTGTCCGTGTAGCGGGACCCCAGGGAAGCTGAGCGAGAAATCCCGTTGTCGCTGATGAACTCATACTTGCTGTACCTGCACACAGGCCACGCGTATAAATCATTAATTTTTTTTAAAAACAAGCCACACGTTGCAATCTTGGTCCTGGCAGTGAAGAAAGGCAGCAGCACCAGAGAGGCATCTTTTCCATTTTTTTCTTTTCCATTCCCCTAGCCTTCCTCAGCCAGAGCTCCCAGGTTCACCCACAGAGAGATGTTCGTGGATGCCACCGTTCTTGCCCACCACTAAGGTAGCCGCATTCTGATTGCAGGGATGATGTCGATCAACCTGACACCAGCGTGCATGCTTTTTCTTTTTAAATATAAACGTTTCGTCATCTGTTCTTGCTGGCACAAATGGCCTACTATTCTGAAAGGCACATGTGTAAGCTGTTCTGCGTGTGTTCACAAAGCCTCAGTTCAAAGTTTCATCTGAAGGACTTTTGGGGAGTGGAGTCGGTGCTGATGTTAACTCCAGGGGAAAAAAACAACAACCTTAGATGAGCGTCTCAGTGATAGCTCAAAGTGGGTTTGATCCCACGCCGTCAAGTCACAGTGCAATACTCTGGCCACTCGATTATCCCGCCCCCCAGAAGGACATATGATGCTAATGATTTAGCTCAGCACACCTAAAGGGCCCAAATACTTGGTGGAAGGGATTTCCTCTCTGAAGACGTTCTGCTGTCCACCTGTTCCTGGAGCTGCTTCTTTCCATCAAAACAACAGCAGCAGGATAACACACACGATAATGCCATCCGGGAAGAGGCTAAAAAAGAAAGCAATTCATTTTTTTCTACTAAGTGGTTGACAGAATACATAAAGGCTATTTCTACAGCAATTCATGACAATACTGACTCAAACACACAGGGGGACGGGAAAGCCTAGTGGTTAGAACATTGCACTGGCAAGCTGAAGACCGGGGTTTGATTCCCGTTCAAGGGGATATTTTCCCCTGGAGTTTCCATCAGTGCAGACTCCACTCTCCCCAAAAGTCCTTCGGATGAGGCTATAAACCGAGGTCCCGTGTGCGAACGCACGCAGAACATCTTGCGCACACGTTAAATCCTGTTCCGCTTTTTGTAAGAGTACGCCATTGTGTGCAGGTGGGAACAGATGACAGAATTTACAAAACCGCATACACACGGGGACTAGATGTAAAAAAAAGCACATAAGTGCTTATTCCATTATCCTCGACATAAAAGAATAAAATAAAATATAAAAATAAACACACACACACTATTAGAATTGAGTTTGTGACAAGAAAGCCGGGGGTACTTCACGGTGGGCAAAACCAGTCATCTCACCACCAGGGATGCTTGGAGATCTGCCTGAGGGGTGAAAACAAACAACATACAAGTGAGGATGCACTTGAAACACCTGTTTGTTCAAAATCTAAATGTATGGTACAGGACAAGACATTCCTCCACCTCAGAAAAAACTGAAAAGCCATTTCAACGCAGAACACTGGCAGACACACACACGCATACATGCATGCACACACACATGCATGCACACACACACACACACAGAGAAATACAGAGAAACACACACACGCGCGCGCGCACACACACACTCACAGAACCTATTCGTAAGAGCAGGCCATAGAGCTGTTCGTAAGAAAAGGCCATTGTGTGCTGGTGGGAACAGATGACAAATTTACAAATCCCGCATACAGACGGGGACTGGATATAAAAATCACATCAGTGCTTATTCCATTATCCTCGATATAAAAGAATGAAATAAAATAAACCTAACCTCCCGGGACGGGATAGCTCAGTGGTCGGAGCACTCGCTTTCCCCCAGCCAAGTTAAGCAGCGTCGAGCGTGGTTACCAGTTGGATGGGTGACCGTTTGCGCGCCTTGGCTTCAGCACAGTTCCCCCAGTTCACCCAGCTGTAAATGGGTACCTGCCCTCTTTAGGGTCAGGGAAGGTAAAGCAGCGAGGGAGAGGAGATGGGCGCCACCCTCAATATGCTGGCCCTAGAGAAGTGAGGTCTCTGACGCCTCGCTCCCCTACGACCTTATAGGTTATGGGACTCCTTTACCTTTACCCTCGTCTGTGACTGCAGAACGAACCCTTTCAGACAGGGCACTGACCTTTTCTTGGCGTCGGCGAGGATGGAGGGGTCGTCGGTGGCGAGGTAGACGCGGCGCTGGGTGAGGGCGGGGTTGTGGTGCTGCAGCTGCTGGTAGTAGGCCTCCACGTGATGCATGTACTCCTCCAGCCGGTGGAACGCTGCCTCCACCCCAACCTTGTCCGTGCGCCGGATGTGAACCCTGACACACACGCACGTTCCTTTATCTGCCTATGAGGGATTGGGAATGTTGCAAAATGCAGGCTGGAAACACTTAAAAAAACAACTACAAGATATTGGTTTTTCCTGGAATGATGATATAACTCATTTTTTATCTTATGATGATATCAAATGCCATAATTCACAAGAATATAGAAACGTTGTATCACTTATCTACAGGTTTAAACTCGATGCTTTTAGATCTAAATTTTCAAAATCCGCAATGTGTATCTGTGGCGAAACTATTACCAATGCTCACGTTCTTTTACAATGTCCAGATCTAAAAACCTTTTTACCGGTCTTCCCAGTCCGTTGCTTAGAGCAAATACTTAAAGACACTTTAATGAAAGATATTGTATTGTCATTAACTCATTGTCCTATTATCAGATACCTATAGTACATTGTATTTTATTTATTTAGTTGTAGAAATTGCAAAGTTAGTGTTTGAGCTGTTATTTCTATCTTTTCAAAGTTCTTTTTTACGCTTTATCTTATTCATATTTGTTAATTGTCAATGATTAGCTATATGCATCCCCTTACACACACTCACACACATGCACGCACACACACACATACACACACACACACACACACACACATTCCCATCTGATATCACTGTTTAGTGGAAGGATGTTAAACTGAAGAACTACTACACACACACACACACAGACACACACCACACAGACACCACACACACACACACACAGACACACGTACACACACACACACCACAGCCATCCCGGTTAACTGGTGTAGAACAGGTTACATAAAATGTTGTGAGTTGCAAATTTCAAGTCAAGACCAACACTTCTCTGTTTATGGAGATTTGAAGAATATAAATTACATATATTGTTATATATATATCATATCCCCCAAATCAGAATGTGGCTACCTTCATTGCAGGTAAAAAAGGTTGCATACGCACACTTTCACCATTGGTGAACCTCAAGGCTCTGAGGAATGAAAAAAACAACAACCCAAACACCAATATATCACCTACTGAGGAGCTCAGTTTATTTTCTTCTAGATTTGATTCATGAACATTTCAAAGCTAAAATAAAGGAATGAAACCGTAAATGGATAAATGATGATACAACGTTGAATGCTTTAAGTGTCTATGGTTATACGTCATAATTCAATCATTTTGGTTGGTACTTGACTTCATTGTAGTTCCTTCAAGAGCAAAGAAACAGAACAGACCACAAGTGACAGAAAGATAAAAATTTGTTCCCGGGAAGTCTCACCAGATTTGGTCAATTTTGCTTTATAGTATTTAAATTAATGTCCACTCAGAATAAAAACCAACAGCAGGAACGCATACACATAGAAAAACCAAAATTACAGCAATAAACAGTGGCAACAATACTCTCCCTGATAAAAAACAGCAGGGCAAATGCAAAGCCAAAAAAAAATCTTTATGACTATACTCCTGTATATGTGTGCCTGAGCACATGTGTGAGCACGCATGTACATACATACAGGAAAGGGGTGGGAGGGTGAACAACAAAAACCAACGTCACCATTTTCTACCCCAGTGGTGCGTGAGTGACAAAATCATCAGCAACTGAAAGTGGCATATGACACAACACAACAATACACTACCACTCCCAAGACTTCCCATGAAGAGGTGTGAAAACTGAATGCTACGCTACATGACAAAGATCAAATGGGAAGACAGGATCACAAATGGAGAATGTGCAAAGTTGATGATGTGAAGTCTGTAGCTAGTACCAATAGACTGCGCTGGTTTGGGCACGTTCAACGGAAAGCAGACCACTACATCATAAAAAGAGCAATGAACTTCGCAGTGGATGGAAAGAGACCAAAGGGAAGACCTAGCAAAAACCTGGGCTGCCTGTATTGCAGATGATCTTAGAGAAAGGGGCATAAATAAGGAGGAAGCTCAAAACAGAGAGAGATGGAGAAAGCTCAATGTCAAACCTCCCCTGGGAGAAGTATGTATGTTCTTTCGAGCCAGAAGGCCCATAGAGCCGGAGCTTATCCCAGTTTCTGTAGCGTTAAGCGAACTGATGGTTTTTCACCACCCCTGTGACAGGACGCTAGTCTGTCGCCAAATACTTCCCCAGCAAAGCTGGTACCCACTTGTACACCTGGGTGGAGTGAGGAAAATAGGAGTAAAGTGTCTGTCCCAAGGACACAACACCGAGCCGAGCGGGAATCGAACCCGCGACCTCTGGATCACGAGTTGACCGCCTAAACCACTCGACCACGGTGCCTCCATTCCCCTGGGAGAAACATGACAAAAAAGGAAGAAGAAGAAGAAGAAGAAGACTGGCAGCGCAGTGCAGCCCAGACCTCCACCTACCCCACGATGGGTCTCTGGAACTGCATGCGTTCAGCGGCGGCGTCGATCTCCTGCTGTAGATGCTGGTTGGGCCTCATGAGGTAGCGCACCATCTGGCCGATCCACCAGACGGGGGCGTCCCCGTGGAAGGTGGTGAGGCGCGGGGCCAGGTCCGCGGGGACGGCCAGCGGCATGAAGTCGGGGCGCGGGTACAGGCTGTCCACGATGGGCAGCTTCAACACCCGCGCCGACTCCAGGCGCGTCTGGGAGGCTGCGTACACACACACACGCATGCACGCACGCACACATGCACGCACGCACGCACGCATGCACGCACAGACACAAACACACACACACACACACAGACACACACACACACACAGACACACACACACAATACATACACACACACACACATACAGACACAAACACACACACACACACACACACACATGTATTTTATATGTATGTCCAGAGACAGGAGAAGGTGGAGGGACGCTGTTGAGGCCCTATGCTCTGCTAGGAGCTATAAGGACTAAGAAGAATATATATATATATGTATGTGTGTGTGTGTAACGCATATATATATATATATATATATATATATATAGAGAGAGAGAGAGAGAGAGAGAGAGAGAGAGAGAGAGTTTTATTTATTTATTTTTTATTTTATTCTTTTATATCGAGGATAATGGAATAAGCAATCATGTGCTTTTTTATATCCAGTCCCTGTGTGTATGAGGATTTGTGAATTCTGTCATCTGTTCCCACTAGCACACAATGGCCTACTCTTTCGAAAAGTTGAAAGTGGATTTAACGTGTTGACAAGATGTTCTGCATGCGTTTGCATACAGGACCTCGATTTATAGTCTCATCCGAAGGATGTATGTGTGTGTGTGTGTGTGTGTGTGTGTGTGTGTGTGTGTGTGTGTGTGTGTGTGTGTGTGTGTGTGTGTAAATCAGAAAATTTTATTGTCATCAAGAAAGAATGAAACTTATTTTTGACACAAAAGATATATATATATATATGTGTGTGTGTGTGTGTGTGTGTGCCTGCGTGCGTGTGTGCATGTGTGCATGTGTGTGTGTGCATGTACACATATATGTCTGTCTGTCTGAACACATTTATGTACATGTGACGGTGCATGCGTGTGTAAGTGTGTGCACACATGCACATACAGGAAAGAGGGAGGAGGAGGAGGAATAACAAACACCAATGTCATTTTCTACCAGAATGTTACACAAAGAGAAAACACTGATGACTGTTGTGCATGAAGAATGTGTAATGGACGCCCCTAACCTCAGCTAAAATTTACAAAACCGCATACACACGGGGACTGGATGTAAAAAAGCACATAAGTGCTTATTCCATCATCCTCGATATAAAAGAATAAATAAAATAAATAAAATAAAATAAAATAAAATAAAATAAGCTCAGATCTGCCCCCAACATATCCATCTTGCAGTCTGGCCAACCAGCAGGCACTGGACTGCTTCAATGATGCTCTGTCTTACAGCGACACGTCACACATGTCATCTTACATATCAACACATCACACACATGTCATCTTACAGCGACACGTCACACACATGTCATCTTACAGCGACACGTCACACACATGTCATCTTACAGCAACACGTCACACACATGTCATCTTACAGCGACACGTCACACACATGTCATCTTACAGCGACACGTCACACACATGTCATCTTACAGCAACACATCACACACATGTCATCTTACAGCAACACGTCATCTTACAGCGACACATCGCACAGTCATCTTACAGCGACACATCGCACACATATCATCTTACAGCGACATGTCACACACATGTCGTCTTACAGCAACACATCACACACATGTCACCTTACAGTGACACATCACACATATGTCATCTTACATATCAACACATCACACACATGTCATCTTACAGCCACGCATCACACACATGTCATCTTACAGCCACACATCACACACATGTCATCTTACATATCAACACATCACACACATGTCATCTTACAGCCACGCATCACACACATGTCATCTTACAGCCACACATCACACACATGTCATCTTACATATCAACACATCACACACATGTCATCTTACAGCAACACATCACACACATGTCATCTTACAGCCACACATCACACACATGTCATCTTACCAGCAACACGACACACAAATGGGGAACAAGATAGCCTGGTGGTTAGAGTGATGCGCTCATGATCTGCTGAACTGGGTTCGATTCTCATTCAGGAAGATTTTTCCTCTGGAGTTAACATCAGTGCTGACTCCACTCTCTCCAAAAGTCCTTCAGATGAGACTATAAACCGAGGTCCTGTGTATGAACGCACACAGAACATCTTGTGCACATGTTAAAACCCGTTCTGATTTTTGGAAGAGTAGACCATTGTGTGGTGGTGGGAACGGATGACAGAATTTACAAAACTGCATACACACAGGAAATGGATGTAAAAAAGCACATGAGTGCTTATTCCACTATCTTCAAAATAGAAGACAAAAATAAAATAAAAAAAATTATTAAAAAAACAACTGTTGCCCACAGCTTGTCAACCTCCTCAACATTTTCCCTTGAACCCAGAATCAGATAGCCCACACTGAACAACATTTTGATGCAACGGGTACACATCCATCCAAGTATAAACGAATCACCCATCCCTTACCGAGTGGTTGCTGAAGCATTCATCGATAATGCTGCAACAAGTTGTCACCACTTTTGCTGTATTAAGCACATAGCCATTCCACTTTTAAAAAGAAAAAATAAAAATTTTTTTTTGGTAGTGAGTGTCCATGACTTGCTGAGTTACTTCTCTCTGGGGTGGTTCTCAGAGTCATAATTATTTATTTATTTATTTACTTATTTATTCTTTTATATCGAGATTATTCTCAATTAGTTATAAAGTCATAAGGGGTCAGGAGGGTTAATGAGTCACCTTTCTCTTGCCAAGTGGTCGTTGAGGCAATCATAGGTGGTGTCGCAGCACATCACAACTTTTTAATGGCAACCATTTCTCACACTTCTCCGCTGCCCTTGGTGAGTCGGCAAAGTTGAGGCCTAGTCATTCAGTTTTAATGAGGTAGCCCATAAAGGATTTCATTGCTTTACCATGTCAGCATGCTTTATGACTCTCCATTAAAGTTTTAGTCCATTTCCACCTGTTCCGCGACGTGCTGGCTTGTGTATGTATGTTGTAAAAAAGAGGAAAAGCAACAACGATTTTCCCAACGTTCTCCAATACTGAAAGGTTGGAGTCCTGGGGTTAGCTAAGCCCTGGTGAGTGCAGGTATAATGACCCTCTAGACCCTAAAGGATTTTGTTTGTTATTTAAACGCTGAAAACTTTTAAACACTAAAAACTTTTAAACACTAAAAACTTTTAAACACTGACAATATTTAAGTACGGAAAACCTACCCTGTAACACCTGTGTGCGGTTCAGAACACATAAACAAATGATGGCTTTGACTGTTAGTACATTGCTACTCTGAGTTCACCAACCAGGGGCTGTTGTTATTGGTGTTGTTGGTAACACTTCAAAGTTGAATAAAAACAAAATAAAAACAAAACCTAGAGAAGCAGGAAGCCCGTTTCCTGCCTTTCCCTGCAGCCACTTCAGTCTGAGTTCTTCTTCCCATGTCTGCTGTAAACTGGAGCCAAGCCTTCAAATGCTGGAGTGTTGGTGGATGGGGGAAGAGGTGTACGCCCGTTGTGCAATTTTAGAACGCCACCACTCATGATTTCACAATTCGAGATATTAAAGTATTCTTGAGTTGAGCTGAGGGGAGAAGAAAGATAGGCTGAAAGGCTGTTGTGATCACTCACTTTAACTGGGCCTGACCAACTACTGCCCACTATGCAAGCCTGACAACTGATGTTTCATATACATGATTCACATCTGAACAAGCCCTAGGCAGCAGCAGCAGCAGCAGCAGCAGCAAAGTAACATAACCAGCTGAGCATGGTGGTCAGTCTTCTCTGGGGGTCTACCTCACAGCAACCTGACATTGGTCTGTTGTTGATACTGGTCTGTGAATTGTGCAATATGGTGGTGACGGTGATGGTGGCGATGATGGTGGTGGCGATGATGGTGGTGGTGATGATGGTGGTGGTGGTGGTGGTGGGGATGATGATGATGATGATGATGATGATGAAGAAGAAGAAGAAGAAGAAGAAGAAGAAGGAAAAGAAGAAGAAGACGACAACGAAGAAGAAGAAGAAGAAGAAGAAGAACAAGAAGGAGAAGAAGAAGAAGAAGAAGAAGAAGAAGAGAAGGAGAAGAGAAGAAGAAGAAGGAGAAAGAGAAGAAGAGGAAGAAGAAGAAGAAGAAGAAGAAGAAAAAGAAGAAGAAGGAAAAGAAAGAAGAAGAAGAAGAAGAAGAAGAAGAAGAAGAAGAAGAAGAAAAGAAGAAGGAAAAGAAGGAGAAGAAGGAGAAGAAGAAGAAGAAGAAGAAGAAGAAGAAGAAGAAGAAGAAGAAGAAGAAGAAAAGAAGAAGAAGAAGAAGAAGAAAGAAGAAGAAGAAAAGAAGAAGAAGAAGAAGGAAAAGAAGAAGAAAGAAAAGAAGAAGAAGAAGAAGAAGAAGAAGAAGAAGAAGAAGAAGAAGAAAGAAGAAGAAGAAAAGAAGAAGAAGAAGAAGAAGAAGAAGAAGAAGAAGAAGAAGAACAACAACAACAACAACAACAACAACAAGAAGAAAAAGAAGGAGAAGAACAAGAAGAAGAAGAAGAAGAAGAAGAAGAAGAAGAAGAGCAAGAACAAGAACAAGAAGGAGAAGAAGAACAAGAACAAGAAGAAGGAGAAGAAGAACAAGAACAAGAACAAGAAGAAGACGACAACAAAGGAGAAGAAGAAGAAGAAGAAGAAGAAGAAGACAGCCCACCAGCTGCTATGCTGCCCCTCACCTGCCCAGTGAACGGAGGACCCGGAGGCGTCGGTGCAGGTGTCTGACAGGGGCTTGAAGACGGTGTCCCAGCCACGCGAGGCGTAGCGCCAGCCTTTGGAGTCCAGCACCAGGGTGCGCTGTGTGGCGTAGGCCACGATGAGGCAGTAGGTCACATGATGCAGCTGACAGCCGAAGCCACACCCCTTCTGCAGGTCACACAGCACGATCTTGCTCTGGCGACAGTCCTTGGGGTTCTGTAGCATGAAAACACGCACACACACATACATATATAGATATATAGATATGTAGTAGTGGAATTACGCAGTAGTTGTTTTTTCTAATCATCATTGTCGTAACATTATTCTTCTTCATCGAATGCTCAGAAATCAACTCTTTCATATAGGGAAAAAGTGGGTTGGGCTGCTCTTAAGCGCCTTTCAAGTCAGGCCCAGTGCATGTGACTTTAGCTATGGGAGAGAATACATAAGCCCAGGCTACAAAAAGAAAAAACAATGTTCAAGGGGCAGTGACTTGTCAGTTTCAATCATCAACACCAGCTCACTGGTAATAAGACAGAAGTACTTAGAAACAATAAGATAAAATAATAACAGACTGCTGAAGACTCTATTCTCAATTAAGTAGCATAAAACATTCAGATAAAAAAAAGATAATCAAATTACTAATTTTTTTAAATGAAATTTCTCTCTCTGAATTTTGCTGTTGTTGTTGTCTTTGTGTGTGTGTGTGTGTGTGTGTGTGTAGGTATTGGGCTTATTTCAGTATATGATGTATCCCTAAGGGTGGAGACTAGATGTAAAAAAAAAAAAAAGCACATGAATACTTATTCATTATCCTCAAAATAAAAGAATTTGATTGATTGATCTCTCTCTTTCTCGCCCTCTTGCTCTCTCTCTCTTGTCTCTCATTCTTTCTCTCTTGCCTTTCAAATCTTACTGGATGTTTTTTTTCCCCATATAAATGTTAGAGGGAAAGAAAAACTGGGTCACACAAATATGAATGTGTTTTTATGGATGTGGCTTTGGATATGTCTGGCTGAGTCAATGTGATAAAAATCTATAAGAGTCTGTGCTGTTATCAGACAGACACATTGATTGCTGTTGACAAGGATATGCATTTCATAAGAATAATCGCTAAATTCTCAGACTGGGTAGGTCAGACATAAATGGGGTTTTTTGGGTTTTTTTAAAAAGAAAGCACAGAAAACATGATATAATAATCCTTTGTATAATGGATCAATACAAGAAAAAGTACATTTTATTCCATGTTGTCCAGTAGTAAATGATATAAACACAAATATATCCCAGTAAAGTATACTAACCAGTCTACATCATTTAGACTCTGTTTACTCCTTAACCTTGTGTGCAGTTGTAGTCTTAATATAATTTGATCTCTGGAAGTCAGAATGTGGCTATAGTGGGTAAAAACGACTGCATACGCAAAATCTCAGCATTGGTGAACGTTGAGTCTCTAACTGATGAACAGGGACAAATAAATATCGTTTGTAATTCAGTTTCACATTGATGCAACCCTTAAAAACTAAGGGATATTTTGAAGTCTTCCGTTCATATTTTTTTCAGAAGTTCTTGGTTTCTAACTGTGGGTCTGTTTGTTGCATATCCATTTGTAACATGTGTAATTTATAGTACAATATTCTTTGTTTCATATCTATTTGTTACATTGTACTTTATAGTACTATATTCTTTGTTTCAGATCCATTTGGTACATAATAACATGTGTACTTTATAGCACTATATTCTTTGTTTCATTATTCATATCCATTTCTTATATGTGTACTTTATAGTACAATATTCTCTGTTTTATATCCATTTGTTACACGTGTACTGTACAGCACTATATTCTTTGTTTCATATCCATATTCTACACGTGTACTTTACAGAACTATATTCTAAGTATCAATCATTATCTTAGTATGTTCAGCACCTTCTTTGTGTATAAGCCAGTGGCCTCTTTATGAAATAAACCACTTCAGAGCACAATTCTCTTAGTTTTACTGCTACTTTTCTTCCTGAAGTTGGAATGTGGCTACCCAACTGAGGGGGGAGGGAGGGGGAGGGGGGGTTGCATACAAAAAAATTTCCCCATTGCTGAACCATGGAGTTCTAGCTGAGGAATGGGGGAAAAACAACAACAAAAACCGGCTACTTTTTATGCCTCAAACTGACTGTATGAAAATGTATAATGAGTATACAAACACTTTTTCATTCATACATGCTTACGCACATTCTCTCACACACACACATGACCCCCTTCCCCCCCCCCACACCCACACACATGAACCCCCCGACCCCCCCCCCCCACACACACACAACGGGATACCTAGTGGTTAGAACATTGTGCTCACAATCTGATGACCCGGGTTCGAATCCTGTTCAAGGGGATATTTTCCCCTGGAGTTAACATCAGTGCAGACTCCACTCTCCCCAAAAGTCCTTTGGATGAGACTATAAACTGAGGTCCCATGTGCAAACACGCAGAACATCTTGCGCACATGTTAAATCCTGTTCAGCTTTTCGGAAGAGTAGGCCATTGTGTGCCGGTGGGAACGGATGACAAAATTTACAAAACCGCATACACACTTGGACTGGATGTAAAAAAAAGCAGTGCTTATTCCATTATCCTCAATATAAAAGAATAAAATAAAATAAATTTAAACCCCCCCCCCCCCCCCCCCCCCCACACACACATACGCATACAATCCCCCCTCCCACACACACAAAAACACACACACTCCCCCCACCCACACACAAACACATACTCACACACCTACCTCCCCCACAGACACACTTACACCCCCCCTACACCCCCCCACACACACACACTTACACCCCCCCTACACCCCCCCCCCCACACACACTCATGAACCCCCCCCCCCCATCCACACACACACTTTTTTCTAACCCTGTTCTCTGACCTGCAGATAATGTAGGCGGCGCTGCACCAGATTTCCCAGGGCCAGCGACTCTTTCAGCCTCCAGTCCTCGTCACCGTCTGCCTGCCGCAACTTCAGGAAGTCCTCCACCATCACCCTGCAACAGTGCCCCACCCCCCTCCCTCTGTCACATGTCACAACAACACACTGGCACTGTGTGACTGTTACACACTGTGTCAGAACATCTTGCGCACACGTTACAACTCGTTCTGCTTTTCGGAAGAGAAGGCCATTGGGTGCCGGTGGGAATGGATGGCAAAGTTGACAAAACTGCATACACACAGGGACTGGATGTAAAAAAAAAAAAGAATGTGAGTGCTTATTCCTGTATCCATGAAATAAAAGAAATTTAAAGAAAAGAGTATGTCAGCTGTCACAACAACACCCTGGCACCATGTCATGTCACGGTTACACACTGAGTGACACAGCGTTTGGTCAAACTGGCTACAGTCCTCCTAGTGCCACTTACTGACAATGTTACTTCCTACATGATCACTGAACCCATCACTTTCTGATTCACAAGCAATATCATCATTTTTATTTCTTTATTTATTTTATTCTTTTACATCGAGGATAATGGAATAAGCATTTATGTGCTTTTTTACATCCAGTCCCCGCTATATAAGTTCCATACATTATTATTATTATTATTATTATTATTATTGTATGCGGTTTTGTAAATTTTGTCATCTGTTCCCACCGGCACACAATGGCCTGCTCTTATGAAAAGCGGAACAGGATTCAACATGTGCGCAAGATGTTCTGCATGCATTCACACACGGGACCTCGGTTTATAGTCTCATCTGAAGGACTTTTGGGGAGGAGTGGAGTTGGCACTACTGATGTTAACTCCAGGGGAAAATATCCCCTTGAACAGGAATCAAACCCGGGTCGTCAGATTGCGAGCGCAATGTTCTAACCACTAGGCTATCCCGTTCCCCCCCCCCCCCCCCCCTCCATGTGCGCATGAACACATGTGTGCTTGCATGCATGCATGAGTACAAACATCAATCTGTGGACCATGAGGTGTGGTCTGGGTGCTAGCCTGTAGGCATGCGTCAATAAACTGCAGTCTCAAATGCAACGTTTATCTAATGCGCATAAAAGAATCCATGCCAACAGGATAGTTTTTGCTGGATAAAATTCTGTAGAAAAAAAAAAGCTGCTCTCATACAGAATTAAAATGAAATACATATGGAGACAGGAAAAAACACAAAACAAAGGCGGCACTGTTTTTGTGGCGATGTGCTCTCCTCTGAGGTTTGCACAGAAAAATTCTAAGTGACTGAAAGTGATATACAATACAAAACAATTCAACACAGTAAAATGCAAAACAATACAATATGATGCAATTTTGTTTTAAAATGCAATACAATGTGCACGCATCTGGGTGCGTGTGCATACTGTGCTTATCTGCTTACTGGTGCATGTCTGTCTCTGTTTGTTTATCTCTGTCTGTTTCTGTGAGTATGTGTGTATTTCTATCTGTGTCTATAACTACCTATCCCAGAGCAGGCTCGTGTGTATATTTAAGTGTATCTATGTATACCCAACGGGGTAAGCATGTGTCTGATTACATTACACTATGCATTCATACACACCTACATTCCTAAAGATGGAATACAGCTACCTTAATGATGGACAAAAAACTGTTGCATATGCAAAAATCTTACCCTTAGTGAACCTCAGAGTTCTACATAAGGAAGGGGGAAGAAAAATCATTTCTTTTTTTTTTTAAACAGGTGTCTACACATTCCTAAGCATCAAAACATTTTTACATTTTTGTTAACTCTTTCCCTGCCAAGTTCAAAGAGTTCATGTGTGTGTGTGTGAGTGAATGTGTGTAAGCATGTATGAATGAAAAAGTGTTTGTATACTCATTATACATTTTCATTCAGTCAGTTTGAGGTGTATAGAGAGCAAGGCAAATACCCGTGTGGTGTCTGCCACAAGGGTGTAGGAAACAAGACCTCTCTTCTGCACCACTCTTTTTTCCCCCCAGCATTCAGAGTGTGTCAGAAAGTGTGAAACCTTGTTACTATACACACAAAAATCTGTCCTTTTATTTTTATTTTTACTATGACCTGCTTCGCAAGGAGGCAAGGATGACCACACAAAAGCTGGATATCCAACATCAAGGAGTGGACCGGCCTCACTGTACCAAACCTCCTGAAAGCAGCCCAGGACAGAACCAATTGGCGGTCCACTTGCAGCGTCGGTCCGTGCGGGTACCCCAACGGTCGTCCCGACCAAGGGATGAGTGAGAGAGTGAGTGAGAGCTTCGCCAATGGAAGTTGTCTGAGGTGGAAGAAAGAGTGGAAGCGTTGCTTACGTGTGATAGCCCTTGAGGTTGTCCTTCATGGTCTTGACGATGGCGCTGACCGAGCCGCCGCCCTCGGAGGCCCTGTCCAGCTCCTTCATCTTGGCGGTGATGAAGTACCACAGCTCGGTGGCCGTGTTCTCCACCTTGCGCCGCGCCGTCTCCTTCTCCAGGCTCAGCTGCTTGCCCCCCCTCCCTGACCCCACGCCGGGCTGGGCCGCCCTGTGCACCCCCTTCCCTGAACACAGCCACACACAACAACACGAGACTGTAAACTATAGGCTGTAAACTATAGGCTGTAAACTCTAGGCTGTAAACTATAGACTATAAACTATAGACTGTTAACTATAGACTGTAAACCCAGGCCCCCTGTGTGCGAACGCACACGCAGAACATCTTGCGCGCACGTTAAATCCTGTTCCGCTTTTTGTAAGAGTTAGGCCATTGTGTGTGCCCGGTGGGAACTGATGACAGAATTCACAAATCCGTATACACATGGAGACTGGATGTAAAAAAAAAGCACATAAGTGCTTATTCCATTATCCTCGATATAAAAGAATTAAAAAAACAAACAAAAACAAAAAAAACAACACACACTGCTTGAATGCAGCTAGTTATGGAGTAAGATTTCATTTCATGTATGTTTGGTGGGTTAGGAGAGTTGAGGGGATAGCCAGGTCAAAGAAACTGCTCACGAAAACCACTGTCTGAACCAGGGTTAGTTACGAGAGATTCATGTTCATGTATGTTCGGGGGTGGGGGGTGGGGGGGGGGGGGGCGGGGTGAGGAGTGGAAGGAGTGGAGGGTTGTGGTGGGTAGGGGTGGGGGGGGGGGGGGGGGGGGGGGGGGGGGGGGGGGGGGGGGGGGGGGGGGGGGACAGCCTAGTGGTTAGAGCATTGCGCTCTTGATGAGATGACCAAGGATCAAGCCCAGGTACCAGCCATCACTGAGACAAACGATCAAGGGACTTTTTTGTTCTCCTGGAGTTGACATCAGTGCTGACTCCGCTTTCCTGAAAGTCCTTTAGATGAGACTATAAACTGAGGCCCCACATGCCAATGCATGCACAACATTTTGCACGCATGTTAGAACCTGTTCTACCATTCAGAAGAGTAGGGCAATTCATGCTGGTAAGAACAGATGACAATTTTTAACAAAAAAAAAAATAGCATGCACACTGGTGTTGTGTTTACACATCATTGGTGAAGCCAGAATGCGGCTACCTTACTGGTGGGCAAAAACGGTCGCATACGCAAAATCTGACAAGTGGTGGACCTCAGAATCTAGCTAAGGTTCAAAACCAAACAAAACCAAACACAACAAACACAACTGCCGTGGAGTCAGTCATTCCTGTCATAAGCTGACTGACAAGGAGGCCCTGCCTGTCTCGTGGCTTGCTGTTGTTTGCTCCCAGTGTTTGCCAGTGCCTGCCTACAGGAGTGTCATTTCTGACCCAATAAATATCTGCCAGGTGACACCAAGTATCTAACAAGTGCCATTATTTTTACCCTTTGAAAGGTTTGCTGATATGGTCTGAAATGCACACATTTACTGTCGTGTGTGATTTGTGTTGAGTGTTGAGTGAAGTGTGTTTTAGATTCTCTGTGTGTGTGTGTGTATATGTGTGTGTGTGTACGCGCACGTGCGTTCGTGCATGCATGTGTGTTTGCGTGTTTGTGCATGCATATGTGTGTGTGTGTGTTATGTATGCATTTACAGTAGAATTTCTGTGTGTGTGTTGTTGTTGTTGCTGTGTGTGTGTTGCTACTGCTTTGTGTGAGTGTGTTGTTGTTGCTGTGTGTGTGTTGCTGCTGCTTTGTGTAAGTGTGTTGTTGCTGTGTGTGTGTGTTGTTGTTGCTGCTTTGTGTGAGTGTATTATTGCTGTGTGTGTGTATTATTGCTGTGTGTGTGTTATTGCTGTGTGTGTATTATTGCTGTGTGTGTTGTTGTTGCTGTGTGTTCTATTATTGCTGTGTGTGTGTTATTGCTGTGTGTGTGTATTATTGCTGTGTGTGTGTTATTTCTGTGTGTGTGTGTGTGTGTTGTGTCTCACCCAGCAGATGTTTACTGGACAGTCTCTCCAGGTCCTCAGTGGCTTTCTGCAGTCGGGTCTGCAACTTCTGAATGATCTCTCTTTGGTCCCCCGTGCCTTGCAATCCCTGTCAGCACACACACACACACACACACACACACACACACACACACACACACACACACACACACACACACACACACACACACACACATATACACACACACGCACGCGCACGCACACACATGCGACACACACACACACACACGCAACACCACACACACACACACACACACACACACACACACACACACACACACCACACACACACACACGCACACACACACACACATGCACACACACACACATCACACACACA
Organism: Rapana venosa; assembly: GCA_028751875.1. Lineage (NCBI taxonomy): Eukaryota > Metazoa > Mollusca > Gastropoda > Neogastropoda > Muricidae > Rapana > Rapana venosa. Next base: position 12,637,743 of record CM054137.1, read on the forward strand.
CACATGCACACACACACACACGCACACACACACACATACAACACAGACACGCACGCACACGCACACACACACACACACATGCACATGTGCCAATTATGTGCATTTGTCTACAATATATACATACATCGTTAATCAAGTATATAAAAAAAAGGTACAAAATAACACACACAACATGCATACACAGACACCACACACACACCACACTCACCCTCCCTCCCACACACACACACACTCTCCCCACACAACCCCCTCCCCCCTCCACCTTCCCCCCCCCCCCCCCCACACAATCCATCCCCCCCCCCCCCCCCCCCCCCCCCCAACACACACACTCACACACACTCTCCCACATAACCCCCTCCCCCTCTCCACACACACACACTCAAGTTTTCTGACAATCAGGTAAAGCAAGAGACTGTCCAGGTACATTACTGATCATCATAGGAAGCCGGCTAACTGCCGAAAGTCATGACTAATTGATAGACAGACAGACAGACAGACAGACAGACAGGTCAAGGTCTTGGGGAAAGGAATCACATAGCCTATCCTACTACTACACAGCAAGGTGCACCGTACCATAGCTTAGGTTTCTAGCGTGTATGCATTGCATATGAATATATGCATGTATGTTTTATTCGGGGACGGGATAGCTCAGTGGTCGGAGCACTCGCTTTCCCCCAGCCAAGTTAAGCAGCGTCGAGCGTGGTTACCAGTTGGATGGGTGACCGTTTCCGCGCCTTGGCTTCAGTACAGTTCCCCCAGTTCACCCAGCTGTAAATGGGTACCTGCCCTCTTTAGGGTCAGGGAAGGTAAAGCAGCGAGGGAGAGGAGATGGGCGCCGCCCTCAATATGCTGGCCCTAGAGAAGTGAGGTCTCTGACGCCTCGCTCCCCTACGACCTTATAGGTTATGGGACTCCTTTACCTTCCTTTTTACCTATGTTTTATTCATTTATTTAATTCTTTTATTTCGAGGATAATGGAATGTATGTATGTATGTATGTATGTATGTATGAATGCATTGCATATGTATGTATGTATGTATGCATGTATGTATGTATGTATGTATGTATGTATGTATGTATGTATGTATGTATGTATGTATGAATACATTGCATATGTATGTATGTATGTATGTATGTATGTATGTATATATGTATGTATGTACGTATGTACGTATGTACGTATGTATGTATGTATGTATGATGTATGTATGTATGTATGCATGTATGTATGTATGTATGTATGTATGTATGTATGTATGGTGGTGTGTGTGTGTACATGTGTGTGAGTACGCCGTTCGTGTGTGTGCGCGCGTACGTGTGTGGGCGCATGGGTTTGTGTGTGTGTGTGTGTGTATGTGGGGTGTGTGTGTGTGTGTGTGTGTGTGTGTGTGTGTGTGTGTGTGTGTGTGTGTGTGTGTGTGTGTGTGTGTGTGTGTGCATGTACTAAATTTTTTTTAAGCTATCTTGGAATGTTCATACCAATTTGAAGTGTATTTTTCTTGTGTCTTTTGAGATAATTATAGGTATCAAAAGTGCCTGTCAGTATTGTAATTGCCCTTCATGGGATGATTAAAGTGTTTATGACTTGACTATGTACGTATGTATGTATGCATGCGTATGCACTGCATAAATGTATGTGTGTATGTATACATGTATATGTATATGTGTACATGTATGCATGTATGTATGTATGCATATATATATATATATATATAGATATATAGATAGATAGATAGATAGATAGATAGATAGATAGATAGAAAATAGAGAGAGAGGCAAAGACACAGACACAGAGAGACAGAGACATAGAGATATATATGTGTGTGCACACACGTGCACACACGAGCTCTCACACACACACACACTTTCACCACAAGGCAATATTTACACACACACACACACACACACACACACACACACACACACACACACACACACACACACACACACACACATCCTTCAACCCCCTATCCCCACCCATCCCCCACCTCCCACCATCCCCACAATCAAGGTAGCCACACTCAATCTTCTGAGAGAGAGGAGAGGAGAGAGGAGAGAGAGAGGAGAGAGAGAGAGAGAGAGAGAGAGAGAGAGAGAGAAGAGAGCTGACGAGAGAGACCCAGAGAGAGAGAGAGAAAGAGAAAGAGAGACTGACAGAGAGAGACCCAGAGAGAGAAGAGAAAGAGAAAGAGAGACTGACAGAGAGAGACCCAGAGAGAGAGAGAGAAAGAGAAGAGAAGAGAGACTGACAGAGAGAGGACCCAGAGAGAGAGAGAGAAAGAGAAAGAGAGACTGACAGAGAGAGACCC
>CM054137.1:12650051-12652551 GCA_028751875.1 Rapana venosa
CCATCCTTATGTAACTCACTAAATTGTCCCTCACATCTTGTGTATTTAACAAAGTTGTTTTCCACCAAATAATTTTTTTAAAATTGTGTATATGACTAATAACAAGAATTTTCCCTAATTTTTGTGTACGACATAATTATGACGAGAATTGTCCCCAAAGTTTGTCTATATGACACAATTATGACGAGAATTGTCCCCAAAGTTTGTCTATCTGACATCATTATGATGAGATTTTTTCCCACATATTTTGTGTATCTGACATAATGATGACGAGAATTTTCCCCAAAGTTTGTGTATGTGGTAATATTGATTTCTCTTCAAATTGTGTATACTGACAAATTGTTTTGGTTAGGCTTTTGTTTGTTTATTTGTTTGTTGTATTTTGTTGTCAATGCTGCATTACAGCTACCTATCTTAAGACGATGTTTATCTTTCAGGAGCTCATGCGCCCATGCAGAACATCTTGCCCACACGTTAAAACCCGTTCCGCTTTTCGGAAGAGTAGGCCATTGTGTGCCGGTGGGAACGGATGGCAAAATTGACACAACTGCATATACACGGGGACTGTATGTAAAAAAAACCCAAGCACATGAGTGCTTATTCCATTATCCTCGAAATAAAAGAATAAATAAATAAATGCACACACACACACACACACCTAACAAACAAACCAAGACAGCCAAACCGCCACAGTAAGAAAGCAAGCAAGCAAAGCAAGAGAAAGCAACAGAAGCAGAAAGCAATGGCAGCAGGTGAAGAACTAAGACATCCAGGTGCAACAGCTGGCAGGATATGGAAGGACCCCCTTTGAAGACGAAAGTGGCGTTTTTATGACACCTGACAGGGAGGCATGGGGAGAGGGAGAAAGGGGGGAGGGGGGGAGGGAGGGGGGGGGGGGGGGGGGGGGAGAGGAGGGGGGGGGGCGGGGGGAGGGGGGGGGGGGGGGGGGGGGGGGGTGTTGCGGTGGTTTCAAACACTCACTTCCTTCCTACAACGTGGTAGGGCTAGCCACTACTGGCATAGAATGTCTTCCCCCTCGACCTTTGATGAGGTAGGCGCCAGCCTATCAGCTTGCCACGCGTTTTAGGCCTCAGTTCACCCCAGCTCCCAGCCTGTGTGTGTGTGTGTGTGTGTGTGTGTGCGTGCGTGTGCGTGTGTGTGTGTGATACGTGTGATTGTTATTATGAGAATACTGTGACACGTGGCTCGTTCTTATGAGAAAACTGTCAAATAATAACAGCTTCGAATAAATGAGCCAGCCTATGATTTATTATAAAGCGCATAAGGAAAACAAAAAAAAAAAAAAGTCTCAACTATCCCACGTGTGACGGTAGTGTTGAACAATGCACACACAGCTGGGATCTGATCTATTAATTATTACTAAAGAGTTCACTTGTGAAAAGTTTGGCACAGTTTGGGTGGGTTTGTTTTTTTTAATTCAATGAACCAGCCTATGATTTATAAAGCGCATAAAAAATCCCCTCAATAACCCCGCATGTGACGACAGTGCATAACTCAGATCTGATCTTACATTACCTAGGAGTTCATTTTTTGAAAATTTTGGTATGGTTTTTGTGGGGGGAGAGAGGAAGGGTTGTTTTTTTGTGTGTGGTAATTTTATAAACAATTTCGTGTTGATGCCACTAAATTAGTAGTAAATACAACAAAATGAAAACAAACAATATAAAAAACAAACGATATAAAAACGAACAATATAAAAACAAACAATATCAAAATGCCAGACAGAACAAAATAAGCAGAAATAAACATAATAAGCAGAAATAAACAAACCAGAATTTGTTTAAACAAGTTAAATGTTTATCAAACAGTTCATGCTGCACACATTTTAAGCAGCAAAAGCTAGTATCGTATCGTGTTACATGCATGCATATATGCGTATAATGTACGTGTGCATTTCATGAGTGTGTGTACTCCAGCGGATATTCTGACTGCTTGTGTGTGTGTGTGTGTGTGTGTGTGTGTGTGTGTGTGTGTGTGTGTGTGTGTGTAGGTTGTGTGTGTGTACGTGCGTGCGTGTCTGCATGTGTGTGTATGTCTGTGTGTGTCTGTGTGTGTGTATGTGTGCACACGTTTGAGTTTTCACCAACAAAAGACGGTGTGCACACCATGTGTGAGTGCCTTGAGATACAAATCTAATAAAACATTGAAGTAAACACACGTACATGTCTTGATAAATCAACAGGATACTGATATCACTGAGAGTGAACAGACGTAAAATCGAAGACAAATCAACTGGAACAAAACATAAAAACAAACACATACAGAATAGAATATCAAACAAACTACAAAAAACAAGAGAGAAAAGGAATAACAAAACAATATCAGGAAATCGACCAGGAAAGGGGAAGAGGGGGGAACCATCGAACAGACGACTGAATAAACAAATGGATTCTTTCTCTTTGTCATTTTCCCCCCCTTTATTTCGAGGATAACGGAATAAGCACTCATGTGTCCATTTTTTTTACATCCTGTCCCCGTG
>CM054137.1:12657551-12665051 GCA_028751875.1 Rapana venosa
CATCCTCGCTCTCTCTCTCTCTCCTCTCTGGGGACTGGATGTAAAAAAAAAAAAGCACATGGATGCTTATTCATTATCCTCGAAATAAAAGTATTGGTCACTTTTATTTTCATTCTCTCTCTCTCTCTCTCTCCCCTCTCCTCTCTCTCTCTCTCTCTCTCTCCTCTCTCTCTCTCTCCTCTCTCTCTTCTCTCTCTCTGGGGACGGATGTAAAGAAAAAAAGCACATGGATGCTTATATTCATTATCCTCGAAATAAAAGTATTGGTCACTTTTATTTTCATTCTCTCTCTCTCTTCTCTCCCCTCTCTCTCTCTCTCTCTCTCTCTCTCTACTCTCTCTCTCCTCTCTCTCTCTCTCCCCTCTGGGACTGGATGTAAAGAAAAAAACACATGGATGCTTATTCATCATCCTCGAAATAAAAGTATTGGGTCATTTTTATTTCATTTCCTCTCTCTCTCTCTCCTCTCTCTCCTCTCTCTCTCTCTTCTTTCTCTCTCTCTCTCTCTCCGTCTATCAATCTCTAATTTCAATTTCTTTCTCCCCTTCTCTCTCTCCTCTCTCTCTCTCTCTCTCTCACTCGATTAATAAAAAATCTCATGGATGCTTATTCTCTCATCCTCGGGAATTAAAGTAAATAAGCACTTTTATTTTATTCATCACCCTCTAATCTTGTCACTTCTATTTCTTTCCTCTCTCTCTCCCCTCATCTCTCTCTCTCTCTCTCTCTCTCTCTCCTCCTCGTCCTCTCTCTCTCTCCTCTCTCTCTCTCTCTCTCTCTGGGGACTGGATGTAAAGAAAAAAAGCACATGGATGCTTATTCATCATCCTCGAAATAAAAGTAATTGGTCACTTTTATTTTCATTCTCTCTCTCTCTCTCTCTCCTCTCTCTCTCCTCTCTAAACCTCCCCTCTCACTCTCATCTCCTCTCTCTCACTCTCCTCTCCTCTATCTCTCTCCTTCTCTCCCCTCTCCCCTCTCCCTCTCTCCTCTCTCTCTCCTCTCTTCGTTTTTAATTTCTGTCTTCCCAGTCCATTTTCCTGCCCACGTTTTTCAAACAAGTCTGACAACCATTTGCGCCCGCCCCCCCCCCCCGTCCCGTTTTCAGACACTCTGATGACATGACATTTTGTTTTGCTTGTTTTGTTCTGCCAACCAGGTAGTGAGTGCTATTTGTACACACTGAGATGGGCACAGCATGTAATAATAATAATAATAATAATAATGTATGGAATTTATATAGCGCTGAATCTTGTAAAGCTACAAATCAAAGCGCTCATGTGGCATTTTTCTTGGGTTTTTTTATTCCCTTTTTTTGTTTGTTGTTGTTGTGATGTGTTTTGATTACTTTGAAGGGTTTATTATTTTAGTTGTTACGCTTCTTGTAACCCCTGGGGCGATACATGCAGGGGAATAGCTGGCGTCCCCAACACGGAAAGGTTTTATCGACCTTAAAGAAACGAGATATTCAAGGGAGCGCGCCTACTTCCCTCATTTAATGTGAATTTTTTTTCTTCTTCTTCTTAGGTTGAGGGTGTTAGGTATGTGAGGGGATTTACCGATTAGGTAATGTTCGCTTCGAACTTGAAGTGAACCCTATCGAAACCATTAAAACAGAATGAGGTAACTGCCCTGAAATGGCTTACGTGGTCGGAAGGGCTTATAAACTACCTGGAATCAAACGAAACCTATCAAGGATTGAAAAGGGCTCGACCAAACAGGCCCACGAAAACCATTACTCACGTTCTTTGAATAAAATTGGTCCTTTCCCTTGTGGGAATGCCGGGGTCCTGTCTGTATCACTAGCACACCCACCACCTTTTGGAAATTCTGTGCTAGGAATTCCTTTTCTTTTTTTTTTAATCCCTCGCTTTGTTTCTGCCTTGTTCCTTTCTTTCTTCCTGTCAACTCCTTCTTGTCTATTTTTTTCCTGCCTTCTCGGTCTATTCTCCTACCCTTTTTTCCCCATAAAGACTTAAAAAGATAACAATAATCTCCAACGCTGAAGTGGGATAATTATGGTGGGCCTGACTTGTCAGGCGTTTAAGGGCAGTGGTAACGCATTGTCGCTCATGTGACAGACAACAGTAGTTGTTGTCTGAGCGTTCGACGACGATGAAGAAGAATTGCCTTGAATTCAAAAATAAATGTATGCCCCATTTAGATTTACGTGTTCCAGTGCATTTGGGGACGGGATAGCTTAGTGGTCAGAGCACTCAGTTTCCCCCAGCCAATGTTAAGCAGTATCGAGCGTGGTTACCAATTGGATGGGTGACCGTTTGTTAGCCTTGGCTTCAGTACAGTCCCCCAGTTCAACCAGCTGTCAACGGGTACCTGCCTCTTTAGGGTCAGGGAAGGTAAAGCAGCCAGGGAGAGTAGATGGGCGCCCCGCCCTAATACGCTGGCCCCTGGAGAAGCTGAGGTCTCTGATGCCGCGCTCCCCTACGACCACATAGGTTATGGGACACCTTTACCTTTTACTGCATTGTATTGTACTGCATTGGATACCATGTTCAGTCATGTAAAGTTCTCTACGTGAAATCTAAGCTGCTCTCTCTCTCTTTTGGGAGAGCACATAGCCACAGAACAGCGCCACCCTTTTAAAAATTGTTAAAATTCTACATCCTTTACTTGTGTGTTTGTTTGTTTGTGTGTATGTGTGTGTGCGCGCGCGCACGTGTATGTGTGTGTATGTGTGTGCGCCTGAATGTCTGTGTGTGGAGAGAGCGAGAGACAGAGAGACAGACACACACGTGTACATACACACATACAAACACACACACACAGACCCGCACACCACATACACACAGATAGATGCAGACAAACGCCCATCTCCCCCCCCCCCCCCCCCCCCCCACAACAACAACAAAAGCATCGACTAGGACCCCCCCCCCCCCCCAAAAAAAAAAAGAAAAAAAAAGAAAGAAGCAACACTGGCAAATATTGCGTCCCTTTTTTCCCCCATCATTTCACGAATACATCTCCCAAACCCTTTGTGAAGGGCTCTGTAATTGAAAAGAAGGCAATATACCTTCCCCGCCCCACCCCACCCCTTCCCCAAATCCCCTATTGTTTGTTTATTTGTTTGTTTGTGACAAAGGCAGCTGCCACTGATTGCAGATGACAGCTCTGTCAGCTACTGACTGTATCTTATTTATTTATTTATTCTTTTATTTCGATGATAATGGAATAAGCTCTACTGTGCATTTTTTTTCTTCTTCTTCTTTACATCCAATCCTTGTGTGTATGCAGCTTTGTCATTAATGTTATCAACCGTTCCCACCGGCACACAAATGGCCTACTCTTCCGAAAAGCGGAACAGGTTATAACGTGTGCGCAAGATGTTCTGCGTGCGTTTCGTACACGGGACCTCGGTTTATAGTCTCATCCGAAGGACTTTTGGAGGGGAGTGGAGTCTGCACTGAGGATAACTCCAGGGGAAAATATCTCCTTGAACGGGATTCGAACCTGAGTCAGCAGATCACGAGCGCAACGCTCTAACGCTCTAACCAGGAGGCTGTCTGCTGTCTGTAGGCGTTGTGTGTCCGTCCACCTTTTGTCCCTGTCCATCCTGTTGTACTGTCATCAGCAACACTGACAGCACAGCCTCCCGCATCCTTACAAGGCAACAGCAATAAACTTGCGAAGTCCTTCGAGATGAGACTATAATTAATGATGATGATGATGAAAATGATGATGATGATGATGATGATGATGATGATGAGGTGGAGGAGGAGGAGGAGGAGGAGGAGGAGGAAGAGGACGACGACGACGACAGTGTAATACATTAAATTACATGCACGCACGTTGCGTACGCGCACGCGCGAGGAAACACATATGCACACTTGCACGCACACACATACATACACACACGCAAGCATGCCCGCACGCGCGCGCGCGCGCACAGACACACCACACACACAAGCGACATATATAAATGGAGGAATCTGGTAAAAAGCTCTTCAGCGCGGCATATCAGGGAAGAGGAGGAAAGAAGAAAGAGACAGCGAAGAAGCAAGGGGGCTGACACGGCAGACAGATCCACACACACAGGCCAACCCTCAACCAGGCTCACCTGGCTACCTACGTCACAGACCTGCCACGGCCAGAGAAACACGCAGTACTACTGACGCTTTTACAGCGTTCTGAAGCCACAAACACGACATCACCCTAACATCATGATTGTGATGACGATCAGGGAAAAAGAACGCCATGAGAGGACTAGGATTAAAAACAAAACACAAAAACAACAACCCATAAAGACGAATATGAATACATACATACACATACACACGCATATAGATAGACACGCACACGGGCTCGTGTGCGCACGTACACACACATATCACATCAAATTCCCCTCCTCCCTCTCTCTCACACACACATAGCGAGAAGAAGGGAATGAGAGAGAGAGGGGGGGGGGGGGGGGGAGAGAGAGGGAGGGGGAGGTTACTCAGAAAAGAGAGAGACAGGGGTGAAATACGAAATACCAAATAATCTATCGTGATCAAACAGTTGAAAAACCCATACACAGGAGGGAAGAGAAGAAAGGGAAGGGTGTGCAATTAAACACACATCTACACACACACACCTACACACACACACGCACGCATGAACACACACACACACACACACACACATCTACACGCACACACAACTAAAAATCACAAAGATTGAGACTGATACAGCACAGACTTCATTTAACGTGACACGGTTTTTCCTTATCACTGCAGGCAATGGGGGTCATTGTAATAATACAGAAAACCAACAGTCTGTGGAGCAGGCTGGCATTTCTCAGCACTGTCACAAGCTGTAGTACATCTGTACTTTCTTTAGATACATTATAGGCTGAAGGCGGGCCTGGGGCTGGGCTGAGATTTCCTTTCTCAACAGTGAGCCCTGTGGCTACAACTGCTGTACTGCCCACAGGTCCACCTTCCATGGAGGTGTGGGAGAGTACTGTTCTTTATTTTGTTGACCAACTACTCCCTCCCTCCTGGTGGTGGTGATATAACGGTTGGCATTGTTGTAGTTTTCTCACCTTCCCTATATTTAAATGCATTGTCATAACTGTCTTTACTGTTGTGAGTCTGCTTTTTTTTTTCGTTCCTTGGCTAGAGCTTGGAGGTTCACCAGCGGTGAGATTTTGCATGTGTGATGGATGTTGTCCACCATGAAGGTAGCTGCATTCTGCCTTCCGTGATGTATGCTGGGTATGTCCATATTTTAGTAACCCACCAAACGCTGACATCAAATTACAAGATCTTTAAGGTGCATATTTGATCTGCATGTGTGTGTATATATATATATATATATATATATATATATATATATATATATATATATATATATATATATATTATATATACACGAAGGGAATTAAGGCACTGACAGGTCTGCACTTGAGGTTCACTAGACACTGCCAGGATTTGAACCCATGACTTCATGGAGTTATGGGATTGAAGTTGAACAGTCTCAACCACTGGGCTATAGTGTCTGTCAACTCTTGAGTCTGATTTTGTTTGTGTTGCTTCAGTTGGTCCAGTTTTGCTGTCAGTGTCAGTATGCATCAAAGCTGTTAGACAAGTCTGTGCTTCAATTTTAGTTTCACAATTGTCAACATTTATGTTTTCCTCAATATTAGGAAAATTGTAAGATTTTTATCAACAGTTTTTCATGGGCTATAATTTCTTCTTGCAACACTGCCATTGATCATGAGTCCATAATCCTAGCCCAACCCTAAGCCATTAATATCAAAATAAAAGATTTCAGAAATATATTATATAGGCTTTTGAAAAAGTCTGTTAATTTCCGTTTCACAACCCTGAATCACCAACACTTTTTCCCCCTCAAAATCTGAAAAATGGTAGGTTTGTTTCCCCAACAGTTTTTCTTCAGCTAAAGTTTCTTCTTGTAAGGTCATGGTCATTGATGTGGGCTCATATCTTGTTGCATCATGTCTCTGCCTTGTTTATCTGCTAGCCTGTCACAGAGCAGCAGAAAAGGAGCAGTGAGGGAAACACTGTCAGCACAAACAACTTCTCCTTGGCCAGAATCAGGGTCATAAAACAGGCTGGGTGAGGTTAGTAAAAATAAGCCAGACAGAAAGGAAGAATTACGCTCATTTGCCTGGTGTTGTTTCCTTTTAGTGTGCTTCAGCTCTTTGCTTGTATCTGTTTACTTGGGATGGGCACTTTTAGTCCAAACATCTCACCAGGATGTTCATGTTTGACAAAGGAAATGCACAGCAGTTGCTCTAAATCTGAGCACAACGACCCTACAATTCTCTCTGCTGTCAGTGTCTTCTTCGTTGTGGTCGTCGACAGCAGCCACCCTCGTCTGTCAAATGAGAAAAAATGTGTTGCACTGAGGTTAAGTGCCTGACAAATCAGGCCCAGTGCATTCGACTTCCCTGTGCTGTCAATGAGGGCAGAATCTGTTCCTGTAGAGAAGTTCAATACACTTTTCACAGTTAAGGTCCCTTCACTGGTATATTCAGATTGATACCTGGACAAGCAGCAACCTTTTTCTCTGCAATTCTTCTTCTTTTCTCATTTGCTTTTTACACTGTCAGATGTGTTTGGCAGAAATAGTGGCAAGTCCTTTCTAGGTCCTCTCATGGGCCGTACAGCTTAGTTTGCAGGGCTATACACTCTTCCTCAGGTCGCTGCTGAATAGCATCATGCACCTCTGAAGGATGTGTTCGCCAGTCTGGTTTTCTTTGCCACGGGCACACAAGGGAGATGGAATGAGTTTCAGATTTGTAGACATGTGGTGATTTAGCCTGTTGTGCCCAGCACCCAGTCTTAGAAATATGATTTGTTCTTCTCTTTAGAGATGCTGGTATTTGTCCTTCTCCACTCTGGGTCGGGCCATTGATTTGATGATTGTCTTCTTTTTCTCTGCAATACAAAACCACATCCTGTCGGAAGCCAGACAAGGGAAGTCACTGAGAGAGAGAGAGAAAGAGAGAGAAAGAGAACTCGAACTCGAACTCGAAATGGTTTATTCAGTATAGGCCATAGCCCCTTACTGAAGGGGGTACAATACACCAGTTTCAAAGCCAAACAGTGGCCAGGTGTTCCAAAACTTAATCTGTAAACATGTAATTTTCAATATGTAGATCAACGTAAAGCCTAAGATATCTTTGACAGTAAATGGTTCAAATAACCTGAAAAGGAAAATCTTCGTTGTTTGATTAAGTTCATTTCAGTTGTGTCATCGAACTATAAACTTTATACAAATCAGCAGATAACCAAATATAATCATTACACTTTTACCCATGTCTTATACACACATAACAACCATGATCAAATCCAGCAAATTTATCAAATTAGAATACATACATTCAGACTTATACACATATTTATCATATATTTGCCATATTTACACACTATGCACTCACTGTAATACTAAAACAATGAGAATCTTTACCTGTGATATTTGGGACAAAAGCTACAGTCAATTTAATGAAATATCTTTTCTTCAATACATGCACAT
>CM054137.1:12670051-12672551 GCA_028751875.1 Rapana venosa
CACTGACCCGAACCTACAACTCGATAACCAACCCTTAGGGATGACTCAAGTCCAAAGCTCCTATCTCAATTCTCTCCCCTACGCCAAAGTCCGACTCGCTGGTCCTGACTTGTCTGTCAGGCTAGCTTCACTTGTTACACACAGGTATTAATTTGAGGGTCACGTAGTATCTTGTATAGAGTGCGAGTGGAAAAAAATGTTGGTGATTTTCACAGATTTTTTTAAGCATGAAAAAATGGACTGTGCACTTGTTTTTGGGATTGAGGACATAGAGCAATACCAGGTAGTCACGAGAAAGTTGGAAATAACCATCAAATGAGGATTGCCTGTATTCCTACAGCGTTGACCCCGCGCATGCATTTTGCGGTAAGGAAGCTAGCAGACAACAAAGGAGCTGAAAAATTTCAAAATTTCAAACCTACCAAATTTAATAATAATAATAATAATAATAATGTATGGAATTCATATAGCGCTGAATCTTGTAAAGCAACAAATCAAAGCGCTCAGATTTTATTTCATACCACTTTAAGTCACGGCAGATTTCTCTCCGTGAAATTCGGGCTGCTCTCCCCGGGGAGAGCGGGAGAACGCGTCGCCACTTAGCGCTGCGCCACCCTTTCACCCTTTCACCCTTTTTTTTTTTTTTTTTTTTTTTTTTTCTCTGCAGCTGTATTTGTTTCCCTATCAGAGTGGCTTTTTTCCTAAGAATTTTGCCTGGGACAACTCTCTTGTTGCCGTGGGTTTTTTTTACGTGCGCTAAATAATTACGTGTAACACACGGGACCTCGGTTTATCGTCTCATCCGAAAGACTAGCACCCAGACCACCACTCATGGTCTAATGGATGGGGGAAAAATTTCCGGTCCAAACGGGGTACGAACCGCCGCACACTTCAGACCCGGACTTTTCGCTTTCTAGACAGGCGCGTTACCTCTAGACCACCGATCCACCAAATTTGTTTAAAATCACATGAGTTTTGAGTCAGAGGCTAGTCTTTCACAAAAGTGGTTTTTATTTCTGTGGATGCCTTAGTACGTGCGGTATGAATATAAGAGTCACATAGAAAAACAGAAGGAAAAGAGTGATTTTTTTTAATACCGGTGTGCGGCCTTAACGGCAGCAGCAAAGCCCTTTTCTCTCTTATGACAGACCACACTAGTTGCTGTCTGAGCGTTCGAAGAGGAACCAGTTTCTTTTTCATCCACTCTTCCTATCTGTACTCATATGACAGACCACAATAGTTGCTGTCTGAGCATTCGAAAAGGAAACGTTTCTTTTTCATCCACTCTTGCTGTCTGTACTCATACGACAGACCACAATAGTTGCTGTCTGAGCGTTCGTAAAGGAACCAGTTTCTTTTTCATCCACTCTTGCTATCTGTGTCCTTGTAGCCACCATTGTCGGGCCACTAGCCTGCCCAGCTGCTAATGGCCCTGTTTGCTGCTGAAGCCAGTCATCGGGTGCAAACTGATCTGTCTGTCTGCCTGCCCAACATCATGAACTAGTTTCGAGTTGGCTGGTATCTATCTATGGGGGGGTTTGTTGCCCTTATTGCAGTGTGCTGTTCCTTATGTGTATCGTTAGCGCTTTGTCTGGGATGAGCTTTTTTCTGTCTGTCTGTCTTGCAAGTGTGTGTGTGTGTGTGTAGTGTGGTGTGTGTGTAATGTGTGTGTGTGAGTGTGTGTGTAATGTGTGTGTGAGTGTGTGTGCATGTGAATCAGAGACAGAATCAGAGACAGAGAGAGAGAGAGTGTGCGTGTGTATGTGTGTGTGAAGGAGAGACAGAGACAGAGACAGACAGACAGAGACAGAAACACAGAGACTGACAGACCGACTATCAGACAGATAGACAGACAGACAGACAGAAGAACAGACAGACAGACCGAATAAATGGCCTTGTCAACAAGAGAGACAACGAGTTACCTCCACCAATGGCCTATTTTTTTCAACGAGAAGTCCCTGGGTGCTGACACACTCACTGACAATACTTTTTCCTCTGTCTGCAAAACTGCGTCTTTTGAGAAGACGAAGGTGGCCGGACGGTTAAGGCGTTCACCTGCCTTACAAGTCAACCGTGAGGTTCTGGGTTCCATTCCCAGCCTTGCCCTTTTTATTCCCAGTTTGACGAAAAAAATTGAACTGAATGTCAAAGTCTTTCGGATGAGACTACAAACCGAGGCCCCATGTACGAATGCACGCTGAACATCTTGTGCATACGTTAAAAACTCGTTCCGCCTTTTGGAAGAGTAAGCCATTTCAAACCGGTAGGAACAGATGATAAAATTGCAAAAATCCAGTACATAGAAACATTGTCATACTGTTCTTAACACACACACACACAACACACACACGCCACACCACACACACACAACGCGCGCTCGCGCACATACACACACACAACACCACACCACACCACAACTAAACACAACACAACATACACAACACACACACACACGCACACACACCACCACCACCACCACACACAAAACACAACCACACCA
>CM054137.1:12680051-12685051 GCA_028751875.1 Rapana venosa
GTGTGGTGCTCCCTCCTCTCTCTTCCTTCTATCTCTCTCCTCTCCCCTGCCCCCCTCCTACCTCTCTCTCCCCTCCTGTCTCTACCTCATCAGTCCGACTCTCTGTCTGGGCTGTCTGTCCTGTCTGTCTGTCTGTCTGTCTGTCTCTCTCACTCTCTCTCTCTCCCTCTCTCTCTCTCTCACTCTCTCTCTCTCCTCTCTCACTCAAACGGAAAAATGTCCAGAGATGTACCTTGAAGAATGTGTGAAAGACTCCTGCACAAACTTATTGTACAGACACTGTGATCGGAACAGCCGACAGTATTTTAAAGGTGTCCTATAACCTATGTGGTCGTAGGGGAGTGAGGCATCAGTGACCTCAACTTCTCAAGGGGCCAGTATTTTGAGGGCGGCGCCCATCTCCTCTCCCTCGCTGCTTTACCTTCCCTGACCCTAAAGAGGGCAGGTACCCATTTACAGGTGGGTGAACTGGGGGGACTGTACTGAAGCCAAGGCGCGCAAACGGTCACCCATCTAGGTGGTAACCACGCTGAGTCTTTGAGGGTGCCCCCACGGTCGTCAGACTACGGGACAGATAGATAGATAGATAGATAGATTATGTGAGTTGTGCCCAGTCCTCATCCCTCTGTCCCCTTTGAATGGGCTTGAAAGCTTACCACAATAAACTACTATCTCTCTCTCTCCCTCTCTCTCTCTCTCTCCAAGCAAACTTTTGCATCCGTAGTTGAGAAGCAGCACAGGGGTCGGAGAAAGCAAAGAGATGAGTTGAAAAGTTATTCCCTAAAAACAACTTTTCCCCGCAAACATTTCACAACGAAATCCTTAACATCTCGAGGATACCAGTTGACTTTAAAATGTTTTTTTTTTAAACCCCTATCCCTACGTTAAGGGAAAGAACTCCCACTTTCCCAGTACACGTGCACTGTGTGTATTAATTTTGTATGTTACGGTAACCCAGTAGTGGGTGATAACGGAGGGAAGGGCTAGTACTAGGAGATGGTTGGTTACCCTGTAACGGGTTACCCGTAGGGAAATCGACTACTATTTTACTTTATTTTTTATTCTTTTATATCGACGATAATGGAATAAGCACTTATGTGCTTTTTTTTTTTTATCCAGTCCCCGTCTATATGCGGTTTCGTAAATTTGTCATATGTTCCCACAAGCACACAATGGCCTACTCTTACGAAAAGCCGAACAGGATTTAACGTGTGCGCAAGATGTTCTGCGTGCGTTATAGTCTCATCCGAAGGACTTTTGGGGAGAGTAGAGTCTGCACCCATGTTAACTCCAGGGGAAAATATCCCCCTTGAACGTGAATCGAACCCGGGTCGTCAGATTGCGAGTGCAATGTTCTAACCACTAGGCTATCCTATCCGTCTATGCGGAGAAAGCAACAACAAACTGCCCACACTACAGGAGGCCGGACAGGACGTAACATAGTGCAGTGGCAACACACAGCTATTACATGATCCGTCAACAGCTGCAGTAGAGGTCTGTCACTGTCACTCATCTCCCCCTTATATATAATACATACATACATGAAGCGAGGACCGACCACAAATCAAGCCAAGTAGGCTACTTCAAGTTTGATATGTTGTGGTTGTGAAAGATGTTTCTTTTAACACACTCAGGCACAAGTATGTGCGCACGCACGCACGCACGCACGTGTGAGCACAAGCGCGTGCACACACGTAAATGCACAACGGATGCATGAAAACACACACACACACACACTACATCGCGTGCACACACATACATACACACGGGTGTATGAACTTACACACACACACACACACACCACACACACACACACACACACACACACACACACACACATACACTAACAGATAAAAAAAAGACTGACAACACTGACAGAGAGAGACATGCAGAAACAACAGAGAGGAGAGGAGAAGAGAGAGAGAGAGAGAGAGAGAGAGAGAGAAGAGAGAGAGAGAGAGAGAGAGAGAGAGAGAGAAGAGAGAGAGATTTCTTCTTTTCTTTTTTTAACTGAGGGGAAAGAATTTTTTTTTTAAACCACACATAATGGCTTTTTTTTTTATTTTTACATCCAACCTTCCTTTTAAAATAGTATGATGATAAAAAGTAACAAACAAAACAATCAACGATCTGAAAGAAAATTAATCACATAATAATATCAATACAATAACCCGACAATATAGCAATTAATCCCCCTCCACCCCCCCCCCCCCAACAACAACAACAAACAAAAACAGACACACACACACACACACACACAGACACACACACACACACACACACACACACACACACACACACACAGGAAGACAGAGACGGAAAGAAAGCAGGTATGATTGGTTTTTCTTTAGGTTTCGGTTTTTCTGTCACTGCCTGGTTTCATCCATCCATTAACACTTAGCGATAATGATTGTAAAGACTACCGTGTGTGTGTGTGTGTGTGTGTGTGTGTGCGTGCGTGCGTGCGTGCGTGCGTGCGTGCGTGCGTGCGTGCGTGCGTGCGTAGCGTGTGTGTGTGTGTGTGTGTGTAGTGATGGACCTGACTGACAGCTGTCAGCAATGACCAGACCACTGCCAACCATAACATACCATACACCTCCATACACCCCCCACACCACACCACATACACCACCCATACCATACCACACACCACACCACACCACACACCAACTAATACCCCCCACACCACACCACACATACACCAAACCATACACACCACACCACACCACAACCACACCTACCATACCAACACCATAAATACACCATACCACACCACACACAGCCACACCATACCATACCATACCACACATACCACACCACACCATACCACACCACACCATACCACACCAACACACCACACCATAACCACACCACACCATACCACCACACCACACCATACCATACCTACCAACCACACCATACCCACCATACCACCACACATCACACCCAACATACAGCCATACCAACCACCCATACCACACCAACATACCACACCACACATACCATACCACGCCATCACACATACCACACCATACCACACTACACCATACCATACCACACCACACCATACCACACCACACCATACACACACACCAACCATACACACACACACCATACATACACAGCATACTACCACACACCACCACCACACATACCACAACACACACCATACCACCAACCCATACCACACACACCACACTACGCCACACACAATACCACACCACACCACACACACCACACCATACCATACCATACCATAACCACACCATACGCACACCATACACACCACACCATACACACCATACCACACCACACCATACCACACCACACCATACCACACATACCACACCACACTAACCACACCAACCACACCATACCACACCAAAACCATACCACACCACACCCCTCACACATACCACACCACACACAGCCCAACCACACATACCACACACACACACCATACCACACCACACATACACCACACATACCAACGACACATACCACACCCCACAATACCACCATACCACACCACACCATAACATACCACACCACATACCACACCACACCATACCACCACACTATACCATACCAACCACGCCATACCACCCAACCATACCATACCACAACCACACACACCATGCCACACCACACCAACCATACAACCAAACAACCATATACCACAACCATAACCAACACCCACACTATACCACCCACACACCATACCACACACATACCACACAACATACCATCCAACCATACCACACACACCACACCACCATACCATACCTAACCACACCACACCATACCACACCAACCACACCACACCATACCAACACACCATACCACGCCTACCCACACCATACCACACAACACACCATACCACACCACACCATAACCACGCCATACCACACCATACACACCATACACACTACCATACACCACACCACACCATACCATACCACACCACACACATACCACCAACCACACCATACATACACCATACATACCACACCACACACAACCACACTACACCAACACCATACACACCACACATACCACACCACACATAAACACACCAAGCCACACCACACCTACACACCAACCATACCACACTACACCATACCACACCACACCACACCACACCATACCACTACATACCACACCATACCACACCACCATACCAACACCACACCATACCACACCAACCACACCACACCCACCATAACCACACCACACCACACACACCATACCACAACACACCACACCATACCATACCATACCACACCACACCATACCACACCATACCACACCACACCATACCACACCACACCATACCACGCCCATACCACACCACACCATACCACACCATACCACACCATACCACACCACACCCATACCATACCACGCCATACCACACCATACCACACCAACCACACCACACCAACCATACCACACCACACCATACCACACACACCATACCACACACCAGCCACCATACCTACCAACCACACCATACACACAGCAACATACCACACCACACCATACACACATACCACACCACACCATACCACACCACACACCCACACCATACACACACCCACACCATACCATACCACACCACACCTACACACATACCACACCACCATACCACACCACACCATCACCCACACACACCATACCACACCAACCACACCAACCACACACACCATACCATACCACGCCATACCACACCATACCACACCAACCACACATACACCATACAACCACACCACACCATACCACACCACACCATACCACACCACACCACACCATACCACACCACACCACACCATACATACCACAGCATAACATACCACACCACACCACACCACACATACCACACAACACCATACCACACCACACCATACCACACCACACCACACCACGCCACACCACACCAAATACCACACCACACCACACCACACCACAACCATACCATACCAAACCACACCACGCCACAC
>CM054137.1:12692551-12700051 GCA_028751875.1 Rapana venosa
GAGAGAGAGAGAGAGTGTGTGTGGCTGTGTGTATGTGTGTGTATGTGTGATTGTGTGTGTGTGTGTGTGTGTGTGTGTGTGTGTGTGGTGTGTGTGTGTGTGTAAGAAAGTCAAAGTTGTGTTGTGTGTGTGTGTGTGTGTGTGTGTGGTGTGTGTGTGTTCAAAAATCACGTTTCATTGCAACAGAGGAGGCTCCACAGTTAAAAAGAAAAAACAAACAAAAACAAACAAAAAAACAAACAACCCCCCCCCCCCACCCACCCTCCATCCCCTCCCCCCCCCAAAAAAAAAACACCAACAACAACACAACCCCAGCAACACAACAACCACCAAAACAAAACGTATACGTATCACCTCAAAATCTGTTTAAGGAAGTGAATTAATGGTGTGACTAAAATCGATACTACACAGCTGTCCAAAAGTAGATTACAGTGAAGCAGAGACAAGAAAGAAAAAAGAAGAAGAAAACAACAGGGAGGAGGAGGAGGAGGAAGGGGATTAAGAAGAATTCACACTCAAGTCAGCTTAGGCGGCAGCTGCTTCGTCTATTAATTTTTTTAAAAATCCTACAACTACTGTCACAAAAAAAATATGTCAGCTAGCTGTATTAAATTCAGTTCATTCACTTTATTCCTTCACAAACAGAGATATTCACCTGGGTTACAAGCCGTACCTACAAAACTCGAACTCGAACTCGAAAGATTTATTCACAAAAAGGCCATTGGCCCATACATGAAGGAGGGTTGCCAAACTGCTTAGTATTTTAGTGAGAAAAATAAGGAAGCACAAAAACCCAAACCAAAATGCTATTGTACAAACACAACCAGCACAATAAAAATCACTTACAAAAATATGACTTAAGAACCCAAGATATCTCTTATTCTAAAGGCTTTAGACAAATAGAAAGCAAGGCTGCGCACAATCTCAGGGTGACTAGATGCCATGAGTAGACAGAATCTAAATAAATTAGGCCGTCTACTATACTTTACCGGAATGTAATTCTGTCTAACATCTTCTAATGCTGGATAGCACAGCACAAAATGAACTTCATCTTCCACTGTTTGCTTACATAATGGGCATAGCAACCTGAGGTCATCATCATCATGTTCTATATATCTAAATTTATGAACATTTATGTCTGATACACCAAGTCTAAACTTAGATATTATTCTTTTCAAATGTGCCGTATATAGAAAACGTAAATAGCAACAACAAAAAACAACAACAAAAACCACCCAAACATACATCACAAAAGAATAACACACGATAGTAAACAACCACCACCTCGTACACATTACAAGATAATACCCATACCAACACCAATACTAGCATTTTATCATCTCTTTACCTAAAACTTCAGGATGAAATTAAATTTTAATGATTATTTCCGAATCCAACACAAACAGCCAGATAAAGAAAAAATCACGTAACTATATATAAAGAGAGTTGGGGCGGAGGGGGGCGTTGTGTCAGAGTAAAAGCTTATCATGTTCTGGTTCAACTGTTGCTTAGATTGTGCGCTTGATGTAAACCTCTCTCTCTGTCTCTGTCTCTCTCTTCTCTCTCTGTCTCTCTCTTCTCTCACTCTACATCTCTCTCTCTCTCTCTCACACACACCACTCTCTCCCTCTCCTCTCCCTCTCCCTCTCCACACACACACACTCTCTCTTGCTCTCTCTCACACACACTGTTACTCACACACGCACACAGTCGCTCTCTCTCTCTCTCTCTCTCTCTCTCTCTCTCTCTCTCTCTCTCTCTCTCTCTCTCACACCACCACACACACTGTCACTCGCACGCACACACTGTCTCTCTCTCGCTTTCTCTCTCTCTCACACACACACACTGTCACTCGCACGCACACTCTCTCGTCTCTCTCTCTCTCTCTCTCTCTCTCTCTCTCTCTCTCTCTCTCTCACACACACACACACACACACTGTCACTCGCACGCACTCTCTCTCTCTCTCTCTCTCTCTTCTCTCTCTCTTTCTCTCTCTCTTTTCTTCTATTTCATTGTTATTTGAAATCATCTTGTTTATTAATTAATAGATTTATTCATGCTTGTTTTCAATTTTTCCCCATGAGGGCCTGGTGAAAGAAACCTCTGGCTTATCCATTTACCCTCATTAAAATATTCGAGTTCTCTCTCCTCTCCTCTCTCTCTCTCTCTCTCTCTTCTCTCCTCTCTCTCTCTCTCTCCTCTTCTCTCCCACTCACACACACACACAACACACACACACACACACACACACACACACACACACTACACACACACACACACTAACACACACAACACACACATACCAATCAATGCACGTTGGGAAAAAAAATCGGGGGGGGGGGGGGGGGGGGGGGGGGGGGGGGGAGAGGGAGGTTCGCTCCTTGGCTAGAACTCTGAGGTTGAACATAAAAATAAAAATAATAATAATAATAATAATAATCATAATCATAATCATAATAAATCGCTCCTTGGCTAGAACTCTGAGGTTGAACATCAAAAAATAATAATGATAAGTATCAACAAAAACAACAACAACCTCTGAGGCTGATCAATGGTGAGATGTTGCGTATGTGACCGTGGTTACCCAGCATTAAGGCAGCCGAATTCCGACTTCAGGTTGATCATGTTTTGATTATATTTATTTATATACTAATACACTTCGATGATTACAGTTTTATCCTGAACTGTGATGTACTTAAATGCCAGATGAACACTACGTCACAGTGTGTGTGTGTGTGTGGTGTGTGTGTGTGTGTGTGTGTGTGTGTTGTGTGTGTGTGTGTGTGTGTGTGTTAGTGTGTGTGTGTGTGTGTTGTGTGTGTGTGTGTGTGTGTAGTGTGTGTGGTGTGTTATGTGTGTGTGTTTGTGTGTGTGTTAGTGTGTTTGTGTGAGTGTGAGTCTGTGTGTGAGTGTGTGTCAAAGTCAAAATCAAAGTCAAAGTCAATTTTTTATTTCTAGATGGTACATTGAATAAACAATGCATTTGCTTTTTTTTTTCCATCAAGCCATCTATCTAAGAACAAATTTCTTAATGATAATACTGAAGTACTACATTACATGTGTGTGTGTGTTGGGGGTGGGGTGGGGGGGGGGATAATTGAACAAGCAAAAAGTGTGAAGAAATGAGAAGACACAAAAAAGAAGAAAGGAAAAAGATGCTGACAGATGAGAAAAGGCAGAAACCAACAAAACCACACATAGGCTGACAGAGGAGTCGAACGCCAGCGAGAGAGAGGGAGGGGAGAGAGAGAGAAGGAAGGAGAGAGAGAGAGGGGGGAAGAGAGAGAGAGAGAGAGAGAGAGAGAGAGAGAGAGAGAGAGAGAGAGAGAGAGAGAGAGAGAGAGAGAGAGAGAGAGAGAGAGAGAGAGAGAGAGAGAGAGAGAGAGAGAGAGAACTCGAACTCGAAAGATTTATTCACAAAAAGGTCATTGCTATATTGAAGGGGGATTGCCAAACTGCTAGTATTATATGAAAAAAATAAATAAACACAAAAACAAAATGCTATGAAAACCAAAACCACCACAATAATAAATCACTTACAAAAAATATGACTAAAAAGCCAAAATATACTAATTTATAAAGGCTTTCACACAAATATAAAGCAAGGCTGCGCACAATCTTCAGTGACTAGATGCCATGAGTAGACAGAACTAAATAAATTAAGGCGTCACAATACTTTACGGAATGTAATCTGTCTAAATCTTCTAATACTGACAGCACACACAAAATAAACGACAAACATACATAAAATGTGCATAGCAACGGAGGTCATCATCATCATGTTATAATCTAAATTATGAACATGAATGTCGATACACCAAGCTAAACTTAGACATAATTTTAAAATGTATGAGAGAGAGAGAGAGAGAGAGAGGGTGGAGGAGAGGGGGGAGAGGAGAGAGAGAGAGAAGAGAGAGAGAGGAGAGAGAGAGAGAGAGAGAGAGAGAGAGAGAGAGGAGAGTTTTTATTATTTCGAGGATAATGGAATAAGAACTCGTTTGCTTTTTTTTCATCCATAAGCACTCGTGTGCTTTTCTTCATCCAGTCCCCGTGTGTATGCAGTTTTGTAAATTTTGTCATCCGTTCCCACCGGCAACACAACGGCCTACTCTTCCGAAAAGCGGAAAGGTTTTAACGTGAGCGTAAGATGTGCTGCGTGCGTTCGCCCACGGGACCTCGGTTTATAGTCTCATCCGAAGGACGAGGACGAGAGAGAGAGAGAGAGAGAGAGAGAGAGAGAGAGAGAGAGAGAGAGAGAGAGAGAGAGAGAGAGAGAGGAGGAGAGAGAGAGAGAGAGAGAGAGAGAGAGAGAGAAGAGAGAGAGAGAGAGGAAGAGAGGAGGGAGAGAGTGGAAGGGGGGAGTCAGACAGACAGACAAGAGAGACAGAGAGAGAGACCTAGATAATTTATTCGTAAAGGCTACAGCCCCTTAGCAGTGTGTGTTGTTGTGTGTGTGTGTGTTGTGTGTGTGTGTGTGTGTGTGTGTGTGTGTGTGTGTGTGTGTGTGTGTGTGTGTGTGTGAGAAAGAGAAGAGAGAGAGAGACAGAGAGACAGACAGACGACAAGACAAGACAAGACAGACAGACAGGGAGGGGGTAGGGGGGGGGAGGGAGAGAGGGAGGAGAGAGAGAGAGAGAGCCAGAAACAGAGCGAGAGACAGAGACAAAAACAGACAGACAAACAAGACAAGACCGGCAGAAAGACAAACAGAAAGAGAAGAGAAGGGGGGTGGGAGACAGACAGACAGACAGCAGGGAGAAGAGAAGAGCCAGAGCAAGAGACAGAGACAGAGAGATGCAATGAGAGGAGGATAACAGAAGAAGAGACGACGAAGGGTGATAGACAAAATTTACCAAATCTCTCTCTTCTCTTCTCTCAACACACACACATCACACACACACACTCACAACACACACACAACACAACACACACACACACACACACACACACACACACACACAACATCGGGAACACACACACACACACACATCGGGAAACACACACACACACCACACACACATCGGAAGCACACCACACACACACATCGGGAACACACACTATGCACACATCGGGAACACACACACAACATCGGGAACACACACACACACATCGGGAACACACACACACACAACACACACACACACACAACAACAACACATCATTTTTATGCAGATGACTCTCAGATTCTAAGCAGCGACACTCCTGAAAATCTGCTTTCTCTCTTTACAAATATGGCCCACTGCTTTCAAGATATCCAAAATTGGATGATACAGAACAAATTACAGCTAAATGCAGATAAAACGGAAACCATGCTTGTAGGGACCAAACACAAACTCTCTTCCATTATAGACAACACACTCTCTATGCAAAAATTCATCACCCAGACCTGCCAGTCCTGCTACTATCAATTACGGCGTATTAGTGCAATTCGAAAGTACCTGTCCACGGATGCAACATCCAAACTTGTTGCGTCTCTCATTCTTTCACGTCTGGACTATTGCAATTCTCTTTTGGCTGGTCTGCCAACATCATCTATCTACTCCCTTCAACGCAATCAAAACTCTGCAGCTCGACTAATTCTCAAAAAGAAAAAATATGAGCATATTACCCCTCTCTTGCAATCTCTCCACTGGCTGCCTGTGCCACAGAGAGTAAACTATAAGATCAGTACCCTCTGTTACAAATGTCTCCACAAAACAGCACCCGCCTACCTCTGTGAATGTCTTCACTTGTACACTCCTTCTCGTTCTCTCCGCTCTGCTGCAGATACCTTGTCCTTACGAATACCTAGATTCAACCAATCCACCATCGGCCGTCGCTCTTTCTCAATTTCTGGTCCATTGATGTGGAATGATCTCCCTCTCTCTCTCCGCCAAAAGCCTTCTTATGACACTTTTAAATCCAGTCTCAAGACATATTTATTTCAAACCTAAAATTTTCCTCTCCTCCTTCATCTCATAGTTTTTCCCTGCCTTCAACAGCCAAGATACTATTGCCCTGCCAGGGTGTGTGTGTGTGTGTGTGTGTGTGTGTGTGTGCGTGCGTGCGTGCGTGCGTGCGTGCGTGCGTGCGTGCGTGCGTGCGTGCGTGCGTGCACATTTGGACTTGATGGAACTATTACTTGTTACTGGTGGTATGACTGTGTAAGAATGAGTTGAGTGCAAGCGCTTTGATTTGTCTCTGCAAGATATAGCGCTATATAAATTCCATTTATTATTATTATTATTATTATCGGGAACACACACACACACATCGGGAACATACACACACACATCGGGAACATACACACACACACACACACACACACATCGGGAACATACACACACACACACACACATCGGAACATACACACACAACACACACACAACACACACACACACACACACACACACACACACAATCGGGAACAACACACACAACAACACATCGGGAACAACAACACACACACACACACACACACATCGGGAACACACACCACACGGAACACACACACACACATCGGGAACAACACACACACACACACATCGGGAACACACACACACACACACATCGGGAACATACACACACAACACATCGGGAACACACACACACACACACACACCACATCGGAACACACACACCACATCGAACACACACACACACACAACACACACACACACACACACACAAACACAACCCACACACACACACACACACACACACACACATCGGACAAAACACACACAACACACACACACACAACACAACACACACACAACACAACACACACACACACCACAACACACCACACACACACACACACACACTACACACACACAACACACACACACAACACCACACACAACAACACACACACACACACACCACAACACACCCCACACACACACACCACACACAACCACACACACACACACACACACACAACCCCACCCCACACCACACCACCCACCACAAACACAACACACACACAACAACCAAACCAACACACACACACACACATCCACACCAGAAACCGTCACGCATCCAGAACACCACAGCACTGCGAACAACTGACGCATACTAGTAGCGTAGAGAACATGGCTCCACTCGCTAGCCTACATGCCTCCCTCCCTCCCAGCTTTTAGCCTACTACTAGGGCCTCCTACCACCACACACACACACCACAGCCAGTCAGGACACACACAGGCACACACGATAATAATATAGTTGATGTTGGTCATAAGACTACAGATTAAAGGCAATAAATACGAATCGAATTGAATCACACAGAGGCAGGATCAGGCAGCGTTAGTAGCAGAGATCAATAGTTGCGGCATCAATATGCACTGACGCGAGCAGACAAGACTCCTGTCACTATCATCAATAACGGGCCCATGACTGATCTCCACGTGTTACTTACTACTATACTTCCCCTACCTTCTTACTATTGGCTTAAGCTAGCTGCCGGCTTGCCACCCGCCTGCTGCGGCCCAACCACTTGCTAACGAGCCTGCCTGTCT
>CM054137.1:12707551-12715051 GCA_028751875.1 Rapana venosa
TAAGTTTGAATTTTTTAAATTTTTCAGCAAACACTGTACCCCCCTCAATCCTTTGTCGTCTGCTATCTTCCTTAGCGCAATATGCATGCGCGGGGTCAACGCTGTAGGAATACAGACAAACCTCATTTGATGGGTTATTTCCAACTTTCTCGTGACTACGTGGTATTGCTCTATGTCCTCAATTTCAAAAAACAAGTGCACAGTCCATTTTTTTATGCTTTAAAAAATCTGTGAAAATCACCAACATTTTTTTTCCACTCGCATTCTATACAAGATACTACGTGACCCCCAAATTAAAACTGGTGTGCAGCCTGTATTCTACTGTTATGACTGTGGACCAACCACTAGTAAGCACTGTGACTGTGTGATGGGTGGGTGGGCTGATGTGTTAAAATAGAGGAAACTTCCAAATGGAACTGTTTAGAATAACCTCAAGTTTATCTGAAATACCCCCCTACCCCCATCCCCCCCAGGGGATAAGTGGGGAAGGGGGGTGGGAAGGGGGGGGGCTGTCAGTATAAATAGCATCCCAACTTTCTGGAAATTCTGTGCTAGGAATTCCTTCCTTTTTTTTTATTTTATTTTTTTTATCCATCTCTTCATTTCTGCCTGGTTCTTGGTGGGGGGTTTTCTTCCTGTCACCTCCTTCTTTTCTCCTTTTTTTCTGCCTTCTTGGTCCACTCTCCTGCCTTTTTTTTTCCCTGCCCAGAAAGACTTAAAAGATGACAATTCTCTCCCATGCCGAAGTCGTCGGATGTGCTGGGTCTGACTTGTCAGGCGCTTAACGGCAGCGCAATGTATTTTTTTTGCTCATATTTATGACAGACAACAGTAGTTGCTGTCTGAGCGTACAACGGCGACGAGGAAGAAGAAAATAGTTTTCAGGTGGTGGTGGTGGTGGTGATGGTGGTGGTTCTTTCTTTAAATTAACGTATTTGCACATGAAGACATTTAAAACAAATGGAGAGAGAGAGAGAGAGAGAGAGAGAGAGAGAGAGAGAGAGAAAGTGTGTGTGTGTGTGTGGGGTGTGTGTGTGTGTGTGTGTGTGTGGTGTGTGTGTGTGTGTGTGTGTGTGTGTGTGTGTGGGGTGTGTGTGTGTGTTGTGAGAAAAAGTGAGAATGTGTGTGTGTGTTTGTGTTAGTGTGTGTGAGTGTAAGTGTGCGCGTGTGTAAGTGTGTGAGTGTGTGTAAGCGTGTGTGTAAGTGTGTGTGTGTGTGTGTGTAAGTGTGTGTGTTTGTGTGAGTGTGTATAAGTGTGTAAGTGTGTGTGTGTGTGTATCTGGGTGGATTGGTATGTTTTTTGTTTTGCTTTCTTGTGTTTTTCATTCAGCTTAGTAGTGGAAACAGGCGGTTAGTGGTCATAGTTTGGAATAGCCAGTTAGACTGAAAAACAATCAACCAATCCCTAATCCAAATCAACTGATTTTTTTTTTCTTTTCGTTCCTCGGCTAGGGCTCCGAAGTTTACCCCAGGTGACATTTTTGCGCGTGCGACCGTTTTTGGTTGTTTTTTGTGTTTTTGTTTTGTTTTGCCCACCATGAACTTAGGTAACCACATTCTGACTTCAGGAAGAATCATCTGATCATCCATAAAATCGGTCACACAACCATAATCTGTACTGTACTGTACCGACTGCCCTCTGTCCTGCCCTGTACTATAAGGGCTATTGTCGAGGGAGATAACCCAACACAGCCCCACTGACCACTCTACTAGACAGCAGTGGACACTTTACAACATCTTGACCTAAGCCACTCGCCACTGGTCAACTGGCTGTGGACGGTGGTGTGTAAGCCAGTGGCGCCCTGCATGCTCTGTCAGCCTCTTTGTCACACCCCAGATAGACCTTGAGAGCCCAGAGCAAGCTCGTAAGATCCAAGCTCTTCTGTACCAACTTTCGACTAATCGCCAACCATGTCTGTTATACATTTGGCACGCCACTGAATACGTCAACCTTCTCTGTTCAATCAATTCGCCTCAAACAGCAAACCCTCTGAATCTACAGTCTCAAATCATCTCCTCTCATGTCACATCGGGCAATAACTCAATACACAATCTCCTCTCTGTCATACTCTTGCACAACTTAACCTCACTAGATACAATCAATCTCCTCTCAAGTCACACTCTAGCACAACTTAATACAATACAATCTCCTCACAAGTCACATTTCAGCACAACTCAATACAATCAATCTCCTCTCAAGTCACATTTCGGCACAACTCAATCAATACAATCAATCTCCTCTCAAGTCACACTTCGGCACAACTAAATCAATACAATCAATCTCCTCTCATACATTGGTGGAACTCAGTATAATCAATCTCCTCTCATAGCATACATCGGCGTCACTAAACACAATCAATCTCCTCTTATATCATACATGGTGACAACTAAATACAATCAATCTCCTCTTATATCACACATGGTGACAACTAAATACAATTAATCTCCTCTTATGTACACTACTTATCAATTCTGTGACAACTAAATACAATTCAATCTCCTCTTATACATATGTGACAACTTAATACTAATCTCTATAATAATTCAATCTCAATTCTCATGCACATCTGCCAACACTCAATACTAATCAATCATCTCCTCTCATAATCATACTTTCAGCACAACTAATAATACAATCAATCTCCTCTTAATACAATCAATCTCCTCTCAATACACCCAATCTCCTCTCAATACACTCAATCTCCTCTCAATACACTCAATCTCCTCTCAATACAATCAAGTTCTTCTCGTTGACCAACGATGTCATGCAATATAGTCTATGCCCAAAAAGCTATGCCACTAAATACAATCAATCTCCTCTCATATCATACATCGGCACGACTCAATACAATCCATCTCCTCTCGAGCAGCAACGTCACTCGATACAATCAATTTCCTCTCACCGACCAATGATGTCATTCAATGCAATCTCCGCCCAGACAGCAATGCCACTCGATACAAACCAATCTCCTCTTACAGAGCAACGACACCATTCAATACAATCAATCTCCTCTCATAGAGCAACCCCACTCAATGCAATCAATCTCTCTTATACATCAACACCATTCATTACAAACCACCTCCTCTTAACATCAACACCATTCAGTACAATCACTCTCTCTTATACACCAACACCATTCAATACAATCAATCTCTCTTTTACATCAACACCACTACAATCAATCTCTTATACATCGACACTTTCACTACAATCAATCTCTCTTATACATCAACACCATTCAATACAATCAATCTCTCATACATCAACATCTCTCAATACAATCAATCTCTCTTATACACCAGACACCATTCAATACAATCAATCTCTCTAATACACCGACACCATTCAATCTCTCTTATACACCATCAACCATTCAATACAATCAATCTCTCTTATACATCACCAGTCAATACAATCAATCTCTTATACATCAACACCATTCATTACAATCCACCTCCTCTTAAACATCAACACCAATCAATACAATCAATCTCTCTGATACAACAACCCCACTCAATACAACCAATCTCTTACTGAGCACCCTCACTCAATACTTCTTCTTCTTCTTCTTCTTCTTCTGCTGCTGCTGCTGCTGCTGCCTGCTGCTGCTGCTGCTGCTGCTGCTGCTGCTGCTGCTTCTGCTGCTGCTTCTTCTTCTTCTTCGTAGAACGCTTAGACAGCAACTATTCTCTGTTATATGAGCGAAAATGCGTACCGTTGCCGTTAAGCGCCTGACTAGTCAGGCCCAGCGCATCCGACCTCGACGTGGGAGAGAATTGTCATCTTTTAAGCCTTTCTGGGGGGAAAAAAGGCAGGAGAATGGACCAAGAAGGCAGAAAATGGTCAAGAATGAGGTGACATGAAGAAAAAAGACCAAAGCAGAAACAAAGAGAGGGATAGAAAAGAGGGAATTCATAGCACAGAATTTCCAGAAGGTGAGGATGCATTTACTCTGACAGGACCCCCCCCCCCCACCTTAGTGGTGGTGTGTGCTGGTGTGGTGTTGGTGGCGATGGTGTCGTGTGTGTAGTGTGATTCGGCGTGCGGGCTGTCGCGCGTGCGTGTGTGTGTATGTAGATGTGCGGGCGTTGTGTGAGTGTGAGTATGTGTGTGTGTGTGGTGTGTGTGTGCGCGTGTGCGGCGCGCCTGAGTGTGGTGTGTGTTGTATGTGTAGTTGTTGTGTTGTGTCCTTTGTTTGTTGTGTGTGTGAGGGTACTTGCCCCACGTAAATACTCCAACAGAATAAATATACAACACATGAATGCCTTTTCTGTTGTTGCTGTTTTGTGTTGGTTTGGATTTTTTGTTTTGTTTTGCTTTTTGTTTTGGTTTCATTTTGTTTGTTTTGCTTTTTGTTTTGGTTTCGTTTTGTTTGTTTTGCTTTTTGTTTTGGTTTCGTTTTGTTTGTTTTCACTCTTCATTTAATGCCATTCATAATCTGAAACAATGTCTCCAGAAAAGATCGCGACACAGAGTGATGAAAAATTCAAGCACAGGCGTTAAGCATGAAAGGTTGTATAGCTAAACATGGCAACAAAGGCCAGCTAAAATAAGAAATAAAAAATGAAAAGAATTCCCCTGCCTCCTCTTATTGATCCCGTGCAGTGCTGTGCTGTGCTGTGCTGTGCTGCGCTGCGCTGTGCTGTGCAGTGCTGTGCTGTGCTGTGCTGTGCTGTGCTGTGCTGCGCTCTGCTGTGCTGTGCTGAACAGTGGAACTACTAGGGTCCAACACCAATGCCTAGTCTGTCTGTCTGGCTAAGTGGTAATGTTGTCGTTAACTGGTCACAAGACGTTCAACTGCATGAACCATAGTAAAAATTTAAAAAAATTGATTTTAAAGAAAAAGAAAAAGTAAGAAAAGAAAGGGGGAAAAAAAGAGTGACTATTTCATTCAAAAGTAAGCGAAAAGTAAATACTTTTTTG
Source organism: Rapana venosa (assembly GCA_028751875.1). Taxonomy (NCBI): domain Eukaryota; kingdom Metazoa; phylum Mollusca; class Gastropoda; order Neogastropoda; family Muricidae; genus Rapana; species Rapana venosa. The sequence goes on from CM054137.1 coordinate 12,712,476, forward strand.
TCTTCGTTCCTAGGAACAAACCCAGATTTTGTTGGGGTTTTTTGGGGGTTTTTTTGTTTTTTGGGGGAGGGGGGGGTGGGGGGGGGGTTGTTTTTTGTTTTTGTTTGGGTTTTTTTTGTTGCTTTGTTGTTTTTTTTTCCCGCAGAAATCCAGTTCATCAGTAAGCTGTTGTTTCGTTCCTAGGCTAGAGTTCCGAGGTTCACCAATGATGAGGTTTTTGTGTATGCGACTTGTTTTCATCCCACTATGAAGGTAGCCGCATTCCAAAAGTCTTTTTTAAATTGCTTAGCACACTGTCTTTATATCAAACACAGATGTAAAAAAACAGCCCATACTGACGCCAATAAAAAGATGTTTGTTTGTCCGTCGTGTCCGACGATGACCTCCTAAACAGCAGAGGATATTGATTGGATAACACCTCAATGGAGACAGTGAACATAGAAAGAGAACTCTCCCGAACTTTACCGGGAAAATCCATTGAGTTTAACCCGATAAGAAGAAAGAATAATAATAATAACAATAATGCTGGTATCAGCAAGCAGTGATATCCAGGTCCGATGATATCAACAAGGTCGAGAGTGACTCATTTTAAGCTGAACGTGTACATTCCGTTTGTTAAGAGCCACAGCCATCGTCTCCATACATCTTTATGTGTGTAGATGTATGGCTGTGGCTCTTAATAGACGATTTCTTACGCTAAAAAACAAACGCTCGCAAACGTAAAAAAATTCTCACCATTGGTGAACCTGGGAGCTCTAGCCAAGGAGCAAAACAACAACAACAACCAAAAACAAACAAAAGCTAAAAACGGTACGCAGCATTCCACCACAAGAAGATTCCAGACAAAAGGGAGTGCAGTTCTCATCTCTGCCGAGCCTGACCAGTTTAGGACAATGGCCCGTTAACGACACCACGCCCCACCCATCCTATCCTGCCAGTGGTAGGGATCCCTAGTATTATTTAGGCAGCAGGACTCTTCCACAACAACAGTCAAATGGTATCTCCTCTCTTCCTGTCCACAGGGAATAGCGGGATTGTGGATTATTTAGCGCCCTTTCCTTATTTCCCATACCGCATCCATCACTATTATCGTGTAAAACCTTTTGGTGTGGTCTTCTACCAAGGGCATTTTTTTCTCTTTTTTGGGGGGTCTTGTCTGTGATGTTTTACATTCACTGACACGCACACAAGCACGCACGCTCATATAGACAAACGCATCCATGCATGCGCATTGAATGCACAGACGCACACAAGTATATATATATATATATATATATATATATATATATATAATATATATATATATATATATATATATATATATATATATATCTGAACTAACACATCTTTTGAAAACTAATAAAACACACACACACACGTACACACACACAGATATATATATATATATATATATAATGTATGGAATTTATATAGCGCTGAATCTTGTAAAGCAACAAATCAAAGCGCTCAGATTTTATTTCATACCACTTTAAGTCACGGCAGATTTCTCTCCGTGAAATTCGGGCTGCTCTCCCCGGGGAGAGCGGGAGAACGCGTCGCCACTTAGCGCTGCGCCACCCTTTCACCCTTTTTTTTTTTTTTTTTTCCCTGCAGCTGTATTTGTTTCCCTATCAGAGTGGCTTTTTTCTAAGAATTTTGCCAGGGACAACTCTCTTGTTGCCGTGGGTTTTTTTACGTGCGCTAAATAATTACGTGTAACACACGGGACCTCGGTTTATCGTCTCATCCGAAAGACTAGCGCCCAGACCACCACTCATGGTCTAATGGATGGGGGGAAAATTTTCGGTCCAAACGGGGTATGAACCGCCGCACACTTCAGACCCGGACTTTTCGCTTTCTAGACAGGCGCGTTACCTCTAGACCACCGATCCACCAATATATATATATATGGTGTGTGTGTCTGAGAGAGAGAGAGAAGAGAGAGAGAGAGAGACAGAGAGAGATCAACAGTAAAATCCACTTTTAAAACTTCTACATTACTGCTTTCTGTTCAGAGAAATCCCCTTCTCTACATGTGAAACATAAGCCACCACTGACGCCCCCCCCCCCCCCCCCCACCCCACCCCTACCCAGTCTCCAACACCCCCTTTTCATCACCTTCTCCCCCTCACTCCCACCCTCCAACATCTTGTCATAAGGTAAAGATACTCCCATAACCTATGCGGTCGTTGGGGAGCGAGGTGTCCGAGACCTCAGCTTCTCAAGGGGCCAGCGTATTGAGGGCGGGGCCCATCTCTTCTCCCTTCGCTGCTTTACCTTCCCTGACCCTAAAGAGGCAGGTATCCATTTACAGCTGGGTGAATTAGGGGATTGTACGGAAGCCAAGGCGCGCAAACTGTCACCCATCCACTTGGTAACCACGTTCAATGCTACTTGGGGAAAGCGAGCGCTCTGACCACAGAAAAATTAGGAGAAAAAAGAGAAAAGGATTAGGTTAAGAAAATAACATATGCTGTCTGTCACATGAGCGAAAATGCGTTAGGCTGCCGTAAAGCGCCTGACAAGTCAGGCCCAGCGCATCCGAATTTCGGCGTGGAAGAGAATTGTTATGTTTG
>CM054137.1:12720051-12725051 GCA_028751875.1 Rapana venosa
GTGGCCTTCTCTCTCTCTCTCTCTCTCTCTCTCTCTCTCCTCTCTCTCTCTATCTTCTCTCTCTCTCTCCTCTTCTCTTCCCCTCCTCTTCTCTCCTCTCTCTCTCTCTCTCTCTCTCATACATACAATACATACATGTATGGGCCAATGGCCTTTTTGTGAATAAATCTTTCGAGTTCAAGTTCGAGTTCTCTCTCTCTCTCTCTCTCTCTCTCTCTCTCTCTCTCTCTCTCTCTCTCTCTCTCTCTCTCTCTCTCTCTCTCTCTCTCTGTTCTCATATGAGAGTCCATGTGGGGGTCTTCTTTTTCTATTGACCTCTTTATGTTTACCTTAGACAGAAGAGAGGAGAGAGAAAAGAAAACACGCCTAGGCATTTTATTATGTATTTTTGTTACTCAAATGTGTTTCCCACTCCAAGAACCATGTACTGATAAAAATTTGATTTTCACCTTGACTTTCATACGCACACGCGCGCGTGCGCGCATGCAGCACGCACGCAAACATGCGAACGTATACAACATGCACGCACACACACATATGCACGCACGCACACACACATATATGCATGCATGCATGCACGCTCATGCACAAACACAGAATACACTCTCACTCTCTCTCTCTTAATTTTCCATTCTATAGTTGAAAGTGAGGAAGCTGTCTATATACCCACTTAGAGGCGCGCTCGCACGCACACACACACACACACCACACACACACACACACACACACACACACACACACACAACACACACGCACGCACGCACGCACACACACACACACACACTTTTTTTTTTAAAGCGCTATTTGAAAAGTATGAACGCAAAAAAAGCACACGTTTGCTGGGTGGAGGAGGAGAGGAGGGAGGTCATTGAAGGTAATATTGTCAGTAATGACGAATGCCTAGTATTTTCTAACGTTTTATTCTTGTACCTTTTTATTATCTAAAGTATAAACGTGAAAGAATGGATGTAACAGTAGGTGAAGTAATTTGTTTGTCATGACGTTTTATGATTTTCTTTTCTTAATTCTTAAAACATTTTTATTTAAATGTGTGTGTGGACGTGAGCGCGCACGCGCTCAGGCGTGCATGAGTATGTGTGTGCATGTATATGTATATGTGGTAATTTGTATTTTCAATGTATCTCCTTATCGATTTTTTCCTCTTTTTTAACTGGTTTAATTTAACGGTAAATGATGCAATAATGTAATGTCTTAGTATAATCATTACGAAATTTGTTCTTAGATAGATGGCTTGATGAAAAAAAGCAAATGCATTGCTTATTCAATGTACCATCTGGAAATAAAATTTTGACTTGACTTGACTTGACACACACACACACACACCTACACACCACACACACACACACACACACACACACACACACACACACACACACACACACAACACACACTTATACACTCAGACTTACACAACATACACACACAGACACACACACCACACTTATACACTCAAACTTACACAAACATACACACAGACAAATACACACACATACCTCTCTCTCTCTCTCTCTCTCTCTCTCTCTCCCTTGCCATACATACACTACTTAAAAGAGAGGAAGCAATTGGCAATGAAGAGAGTTCTCAACAATGGTCCTCATTGTTTTGTTTGTTACTGAGCTTTGCTGCCGATAAGCTGAAAGTGGTGGTGGTGGTGGTGGGGGGGGGGGGGGGGGGGGGGGGGGGGGTTGGAAGGGAAAAGAGACGACAAGGAGAGGGGGGGTGGGGGGGGGGGGATGTTATGGTGGAAGGCTAGAGAAAAGCCTTTCACTCCAGAAGTTTTCCCGGGGTTTTTTTTTCCGATAGCTTTTTTCCGTATATCTTCCTGAAATAGAAATAGACTATTTCTGAGACTGTGTGTGTGTGTGTGTGTGTGTGTGTGTGTGTGTGTGTGTGTGTGTGTGTGTGTGTGTGTGTGTGTGTGTTGTATGTGTGTGTGATTGTGTGTGTGAGTGTGTGTGTGTATGTGTTTTTGTATGTGTGTGTGATTGTGTGTGTGAGTGTGTGTGTATGTGTTTTTGTATGTGTGTGTGATTGTGTGTGAGTGTGTTTGCGTATGTGTGTGTGTGAGTGTGCATGCGTGTTTGCGCGTGCGTGCGTGTGTGCGTGCGTGGGTCCGAGCCTGAGAGCGAGAAAGAAAGAGAGAGAGAGAGAGAGAGAGAGAGAGAGAGAGAGAAGAGAGAGAGAAAGCAAGTGTATGCATGCGGTATGCGTGTGCTTACTTACACACACACACACACACACACACACACACACACACACACACACACACACACACACACACCACACACACACACGCACATTCAAAGTGAATACAAAGTTAACAGACACTGACATTCTGCGAAATCGCTTTTCTCACCGAAAAAGTCATCTTTATCACAAAAGCAGGTGTTTCGTTTACCAAGAGAACTGCAATGTTCCCCCCTCCAGTGTCTTTTACCATGGGACATGGAGCTTCCACAATAATAAAAAAGAAAGAAAAAGTAAAAGTATCTCCAATAAAGAGACATTGTACACTGAACAAAAATTTCATAGGAATCTTTTTTTGTTGATGTTGTTTGGGTTTGGTTGTTGTTGGGTTGGGTTGTGGGTTTTTTGCATAAGCTGAATGAAGCTGGATGGGTGGGGGCGTGGAAGGGGTGGGGAGGGAGGGCGAAGAAAATAAGGCTTAGAATCCTCTCAATAATCCGCCCCTGATGAAGTATGTCACGAAAAGCAGCCTTGCCTACAATTGTTCCATTGAACAAGGAGAGTTTGGGCTAGTCAAAAGAGCTCACTTCAAGTGACAAAAATGTAGGTCTGGTAAACTTATTCACTAAAAAAAAATCCCCAACCCAAAAAACAATTTTGACTTTTTTTTTCAAAATGTCAGTGATGATGATGAGAAGAAGAAGAAGAAGAAGAAGAAGAAGAAGAAGAAGAAGGTAAAGGTGTCCCATAACCTATGTTGTCGTAGGGGAGTGAGGCATCAGAGACCTCAACTTCTCTAGGGCCAGCATATTGAGGGCGGCGCCCATCTCCTCTCCCTCGCTGCTTTACCTTCCCTGACCCTAAAGAGACATTTACAACTGGGTGAACTGGGGTGACAGGGTATGGCATGACGGCCTCTGGCAAATACTCAGGCACTTCAACATTGACAACTGCCTCATTGAAGTCATTAAGGCACTGTACGAGAACGCAAGAAGTGCAGTTTTCATGAACAATCACATGGGCGAGTTTTTCAAGACCACGGTTGGGGTCCGTCAGGGCTGCCTTCTCTCACCTGTACTTTTCAACCTCTTCCTCGAAAATATCATGACAGAGACACTGCAAAACCACCACACTTCCATCTCCATTGGTGGAAGACCCCTTTGCAACCTCGGATTTGCAGATGACATTGACCTCATGTGCGGCAGCAAGCAAGAACTGCAAAACCTCACAGATAGTCTTTCAGATCGAGCGAGCACATACGGCATGGTGGTCAGTACAGAGAAATCAAAGATCATGGTCAACAGCGCAAGTAATGACAGCACGGAAATAAAGATGAATGGAGAAATACTGGAAGAGGTGAGCCAATTCAAATACTTAGGCTCCATCCTAACAAAAGATGGCACATCAAACAATGAAGTGAAAGCTCGCATTGCAACAGCAACATCTGCTCTAGCCAGACTCGAGAGGATCATCAGAAGCAACAACATCAGCTTCTGCACCAAATATCACCTCTACAAATCCCTCGTGATATCTATCCTCCTATATGGCTGTGAATCATGGACTCTGTCAGCAGAGCTAGAGAGGATAAAATCCAAGCATTCGAGAACAAGTGCCACAGAAGACTCCTCAAAATATCATACAAAGAACACAAGACCAACAACTATGTGAAAGAAGAAATCAAAAAGCGTGTGGGCCCCCAAGAACCTCTGCTCTCCACCACAAAGAGGAGAAAACTGATGTGGTTTGGTCACACTACAAGACACAACACCTTAGCAAAAACCATCTTGCAAGGAACAGTCGAAGGCAAGAGAAGAAGAGGCCGCCAAAAGAAATCATGGGTTGACAACATCAAAGACTGGACCGCCCAATCCCGTTTGGACCCGAAACTTTTTCCCCATCCATTAGATCATGAGTGGTGGTCTGGGCGCTAGTCTTTCGGATGAGACGATAAACCGAGGTCCCGTGTGTTGCACATAATTATTTAGCGCACGTAAAAGAACCCACGGCAACAAGAGAGTTGTCCCTGGCAAAATTATGTAGAAAAAAGCCACTCTGATAGGGAAACAAGTACTGTTGCAGACAGAAAAAAATATTAAAAAGTGGGTGGCGCTGCTCTTGTGGCGACGCGCTCTCCCAGGGGGCAGCAGCCCGAATTTCACGCAGAGATATCTGCGTGACTTAAAGTGGTATAAATAAATAAATAATAAAAATAACCCCTGCAACACCTTCTACTAGCCAAACAGGATCGTGAAGCATGGAAAAAGATTTCTGTTGCGTCTTCTCTCATGTCCCCCCTACGTCCTTTGGGACATGGGACTGACTGACTGACTGACTGACTGACTGAACTGGGGGACTGTACTGAAGCCAAGGCGCGCAAACGGTCACCCATCCAAGTGGCAACCACGCTCGACGCTGCTTAACCTTAGCTGGGGGTGAAAGCGATTGCTCCAACCACGAGCTATCCCGTCCCCATACAATATTATGGGACAGCTCCAAATAATGGGGACTTCGCGGCAGAAAGGTCTTTGGTCAAAACTCGCTCTACTCATAGTCCCTATTCGGCAGCCCACTTTTAAGATGGCTTTTATCCCCGAGGTCGTAATGCCGCTACCTTAATGGTAGGTTGAAAACGGTCGCATACACACAATCTTGGTGAACCTCGTAGCTCTAGTCGAGGAATCAAAAGAAAAAAGAAAAGAAAAGAAAAAAGAAAAGATGACTTTTGTTCAGACAGCACGGTTTCATTGTGTAGTGCTTATTGCTGTTATCAGTGCTCTGTGTGTGTGTGTGTG
>CM054137.1:12730051-12735051 GCA_028751875.1 Rapana venosa
CACACACACACACACAGTACCCCCCCCCCCTACCACACACATTACCCCCTCCCCCACACACATACATACACACACTACCCCCCCCCCCCCCCCACACACACACACACACACTTAACACACACACACTAACACACACACACACACACATTTACCTTTCCAAATTTTGGTCCACAGGAAACACACAAGACACGCAGGCTGACAGGCAGGCAGGCAGGCAGGCAGGCAGGCAGGCTGTCAGGCTGTCAGGCAGGCTGTCAGGCTGTCAGGCAGGCAGGCAGGCAGGCTGAGGGACAGTCAGTCAGTCAGCAGGGACAGAGGGGGACGGGGCCGAGTGGTCCCGAGCTGTTGAACATGGGGGCAGTACAGCGGGTCCTCTGTTTGAAGACAAACCACACTCCATCACTCCGCGCCTCTCTGTGTGTGTAGGTGTGTGTGTGTGTGTGTGTGTGTGTGTAGGTGTGTGCGTGTGTGTGTGTGTGTGTGTGTGTGTTGTGCGTGTGTGTGTGTGTCTGTGTCTGTGTGTGTGTGTATGTGTCCGTCCGTCCGTCCGTCTGTCTGTCTCCTCTCTCTCTTTAACACACACTCTTTCAAACACACACACACACACACACACACACTGAGACACAGACTGACAGAGTCAGACAGTTAGACAGAGACAGGCAGGCAGAGAGAGAAAGAGAGGAAGAGAGAGAGAGAGAGACAGACAGACAGAGGCAGACAGACAGACGGACAGACAGAGAGACAGGCAGATAGAAAGAAAAACACAGACAGACAGACTGAGACATACACACAGACAAACAGACAGACAGTCAGACAGAGCGGGAGAAAAAATGTGCTGAGTGGGACTGAACAGAACAAGACTGAACAGAACAAGACTGAACAGAACAAGACTGAACACAGCAGGACAGCACAAGACAGGACAGGACAGGATAGGACAAAACAAGCAAAAGGGTCAAGGGAAATAGGGAAGTGGAGAAATGGGCATTAGAAAAAAAAAGTGCTGTGTGTGAGAGAGAGAGAGAGAGAGGGGGGAGGGGAGGGAGAGAGAGAGAGAGAGAGGAGAGGAGAGAGAGAGAGAGAGAGAGAGAGAGAGAGGAGAGAGAGAGAGAGAGAGGAGAGAGAGAGAAGAGAGAGAGAGGAGAGAGAGAGAGAGAGAGAGAACGCAAACGCGAACGCAATTTTATTTCACGGGGGTAATAGATTAAGTTAAAAGACTTTTTCTTTTTTCATCCAGCCCTCAGAATGAAAAGAAAACGCTCCGAGAAAAACAAAAGAATATGATGAAAATGAATACACACACATGGATACCAAAAGACGCACGGAGAGAGAGAGAGAGAGAGAGAGAGAGAGAGAGAGAGAGAGAGAGAGAGAGAGAGAGAGAGAGAGAGAGAGATCTGCCGTGACGGAGAGTGGTACAGTCAATACAATACAACGAAGTACACAACACAATACGTATCGTACAATACAGAATGAAGTACAACACAAAGCGGTCTGCAAGCAATACAATACAAAACGATACAATACACAGCAATATACAACACACAAACAGTATACAAACAATGGGTAAGTCAATATAGAAGCTTGAGAGGGGCTCCCTGCAAACTGAAGTGGTTCGCGCACGTCACACAAACATCTGGACTTTCCAAGACTGTCCTACAGGGAACAGTATAAGGAGGGAGACGAAGAAGAGGCAGACAGAGAAAACGATGGGAAGAAGACAACATCAGAGAGTGGACTGGCCTTGAGTGGAACGACTTACTACAGAAAGCTGAGGACCGCGCGAGGAGTGGAGGAAGCTGGTTGCAAAATCTTCAGTGGTGCCCGAACGGTCTTCAAGACTACGGGATAGGTGATGGTGAGGCGAGGTGAGAGATTATTTTAAAGGCTGTTTTCAAATCATCGCTTAACCTTTTCTGTTAACATGAAGGCTATTTTATAAATCCTTTATCATCGATAATCCAGATTCGCGCAAACCACTGTCGGCCGTCGCTCTTTCTCTGTCTGTGGTCCATTAACCTGGAACGGGACAGCTCAGTGGTCATCTGGAGCACTCGCTTTTCCCCCAGCTAAGGTCAAGCAGCATCGAGCGCGGTTACCACTTGAAATGGTGACCGTTTGCGCGCCTTGGCTCCAGTACAGTCCCCCAGTTCACCCAGCTGTAAATGGGTACCTGCCTCTTTAGGGTCAGGGAAGGTAAAGCAGCGAGAGAGAGAGAGAGGAGATGGGCGCCGCCCTCAATATACTGGCCCCTAGAGAAGTTGAGGTCTCTTATGCCTCGCTCCCCTACGCCCACATAGGTTATAGGACACCTTTACCTTTAACCTCGAACGATCTTCCTCTGTCCCTTCTCCAAAAACCTACACTTGATACTTTCAAATCCAACCTCAAAACACACTTATTTCCTATCTTAGGTACACTCCCCCCCCCTCACACACACACACACACACACACACACACACACACACACACACACACACACACACACACACATATACACACTCATAATTTATCCATACTCTTTAAATTTAAGTCACCCATTCTCCATCACCCGGCCTAAGCCTATTGTCCGCGCGCGCGCGCGAGTGTGTGTGCGTGTGTGTGTGTGTGATTCAGATTTTTTTTCAGATTCAGAATATTTTATTGCCATTTAAGTCAAGTAGACTTATTTGACACAACAACAAAACAAGCAAACATCAGTTATAATCATCTCTTTGGCTCAGAATGATGTACACTAAATCATGTTGCATTTTACTTCTCATTTTCTCTTTTCGTTTCGCGCGCGCGCGCGTGTTGTGTGTGTGTGTGTGTGTGTGTGTGTGTGTGTGTGTGTGTGTGTGTGTGTGTGTGTGTGTGTGTGTGTAAATTTGATAGTTGATTATCTTATTGGATAGGCGACCGCATGCGTGTAAATGATTTTAATGTAAGCGCTTTGGTTTGTTGCTTTACAAGATTCAACGCTGTGCAAATTCCATATATGATGATGATGATGATGATGATGAGGAGGAGGAGGAGGAGGAGGAGGAGGAGGAGAGGAGGAGGAGGATGATATCATCATCATCATCATCGTCATCATCATCATCATCATTAACAATTTCTGTTAACACAGAGACTATCTAGTCATCGTGACTATTTCCCGTGGAAAAGAAAGGTCATTTCGGAATCCTCATTCCCAGTTTCTGTAGATACCATGACAACAACAAGGCCCTGTTTCCTAACGGTCATCACAGTAGGAAGTACCGACCCCCTGTGACTTGGGGGAAAGCGAAAACAAAAACGAAACACACAAACAAAGCAAGAGTCAAGTGGCGATGATGATTATTCTTCCGGAATTTAGTATACAGCAGATAACGAACAATCCTGTGACACACAAACAGTTTGTTCACACTGGCATGTGTTTAAGCGCGCTCTGTGTGTGTGTGTGTGTGTGTGTGTGTGTGTGTGTGTGTGTGTGTGTGTGTGTGTGTGTGTGTGTGTGTTGTGTGTGTGTGGTGTGTGTGTACCTGCGTGTTGTGTGTGTGTGTGTGTGTGTGCATGTGTGTGTGTGGTGTGTGTGTGTTGTGTGTGTGTGTGGTGTGTGTGTGTGTGTGTGTGTGTGTGTGTGTGTGTGTGTGTTGGTGTGTGGTGTTGTGTGTGTGTGTGTGTGTGTGTGTGTGTGTGGTGAGTGTGTGTGTGCGTGGTTGTGTGTGTGTGTGTGTGTGTGGTGTGTGTGTGTGTGTGTGTTGTGTGTGTGTGTGTTTTGTTGTGTGTTGTGCGCGCGCGCGCGCGCCTGTTGTGTGTGTGAGAGTGTGATTTTAAGATTGAATTTTATTACTTTCTGTGATAAATGTTTGTTTATCCTTTTTATGTATATATGGCTTGTGACCACTTGAATTTCTCTTTTTATTGAGATGATAAAGTGCTGATATTGGTATTGGTACAGTTATTATCTTGTAATGTGTGCGTGGTGATGGTCGTGTACTGTGCTGGGTTATTCTTCTGTGATGAATTTTTTCCTATTTACTTTATTATGTACGGCTTGTAACCCACATGCATTCTCTGTTTGTGAGATGATAAAGTGTTTGAGTTGAATTGAAGTGACAACACTGTTTCTGTAATAGTACTCTGCATGGGGACGGGATAGCTCAGTGGTCGGAGCACTTGCTTTCCCCCAGCCAAGGTTAAGCAGCACCGAGCATGGTTACCAAGTTGAATGGGTGACCGTTTGTGCGCCTTGGCTTCAGTACAGTCCCCCAGTTCACCCAGCTGTAAATGGGTACCTTCCCTCTTTAGGGTCAGGGAAGGTAAAGCAGCGAGGGAGAGGAGATGGGCGCCGCCCTCAATATGCTGGCCCCTAGAGAAGTTGAGGTCTCTGACGCCTCGCTCCCCTACGACCTTGTAGGTTATGGGACACCTTTACCTTTTACTCTGTTGTTGTGCATTCCCCAGCTTAACACCCGGGGGGGGGGGGGGGGGGGGGGGGGGCATCCAGAATAATATAAATTACACTTTGGACTCCCTCATCCCACTTGAGAATCCCCGTGAGATTGAAATTTTGCACACGGGATGAGAGAAATTTGCGTGTATGACTGGTTTTCCAAGCACCTCTCGCCATAATCATAGGCAGCCATACTCCGACTTCCGAGTATTTGTTATTTTCTCCTTGACTTAAACGGGAGAGTGCAAGTTGTGATGTTAAGAGAGACCTGATATCATGGCTGAGGACAACCAGTCTCAACATAACATTTTTACATTAACATACCACCATTGAATTGTAGGCCTCGGAACATAACTTCTTTTTCTTTTTCTTTTTTTACAACATAGCAACATTGTAATCTAGGCCTAGGAACTCAGCTTAACTCAGTAACTGACACAGCTTTGGCCTGTATGTATGTTCTTTCGAGCCAGGAGGCCCATAGAGCCGGAGCTTATCCCGGTTTCTGTAGCGTTAAGCGAACTGATGGTTTTTCACCACCCCTGTGACAGGACGCTAGTCTGTCGCCAGATACTTCCCCAGCAGAGCT
>CM054137.1:12740051-12747551 GCA_028751875.1 Rapana venosa
TACATGTCTTGTCGGATAACTGGTAATCTTGATCTATCAACTGCTCGTCTTGGTCTATCATTTGTTAGTCTTGGTCTATCCTTCGTTGGTCTATCAATTATTCATCTCGGTCTATCAATTGTTTGCTCCTCTTGGTCTATCAATGGTTTGTTCATCTTGGTCTATCGTTTATTCGTCTTGGTCTATCCTTTACTCGTCTTGGTCTATCATTTGTTCGTCTTGGTCTATCATTCGTTCGTCTTGGTCTATCCTTTACTCGTCTTGGTCTATCATTTGTTCGTCTTGGTCTATCATTTATTCGTCTTGGTCTGTCATTTATTCATCTTGGTCTATCATTTACTTGTCTTGGTCTATCATTTGTTCGTCTTGGTCTATCATTTATTCGTCTTGGTCTATCATTTATTCATCTTGGTCTATGATTTACTCGTCTTGGTCTATCATTCGTTTGTCTTGGTCTATCATTTATTCATCATGGTCTATCATTTACTCGTCTTAGTCTATCATTTATTCGCCTTGGTCTATCATTTATTCATCTTGGTCTATCATTTACTCGTCTTGGTCTATCATTCGTTTGTCTTGGTCTATCCTTTACTCGACTTGGTCTATCCTTTACTCATCTTGGTCTATCATTTGTTCGTCTTGGTCTATCCTTTACTCGTCTTGGTCTATCCTTTACTCGTCTTGGTCTATCATTAATTTTGTTCGTCTTGGTCTATTCACTGTTCACTACAACAGGTCTGGGGGTCTGTTTTTCGTTATGTAAAACAAGCTTTGGTCTCTGAAGTGTCAGGAAGAACAACTCTGGGCCTGCTAAGTGTTGGCCACAACAGATCTTATCTCCCATTACAAGTCAATCTCCTGACTGTTACCCATTACTCGGCAAAACCGTATTAGCACACAGTGGGCATAACTAGATCTAATCGTGCACCAATTGCAAAAACTAGGAACTAGGGCCTACTTAGTCATGGCTTTGTATGCAGTCATCCCAAGACCAGATTCTCTCTCTCTCTCTCTCTCTCTCTCTCTCTCTCTCTCTCTCTCTCTCTCTCTCTCTCTCTCTCATATTTTTTTGGTTGGTTAAGGTTTTCTATCTTGTGGACACGGATTTGCGTGCAGTCGTCCTATATATGCCCAAACCAGATTCTGTGTGTGTGTATGTATGTGTGTGTGTGTATGTGTGTGTGTGTCTCTGTGTGTCTCTGTGTGTCTGTGTGCCTGTGTGTCTGTGTCTGTGTGTATTCTAATCTTGAGGGCAAAGCACGACCCATTTCCACTTCTTGTGATGTTCTGTAGGGAGCCAGCCCGCCCAGACTAGGCCTAGGCCTAAATCGTCATCAACTGCCACACTCGGCTGCACACCCTGGCCAGTGCACAGCACGGCCCATTGATGTTGACCCAGCACTTCCCCACAACACTTGAAGCCCGCTGGGCGAAACGATCCGTCATCATCAGCCCGATGTCATTTGTCACACTCACGCCCACATAGCTCTTCCTGCATCCCCTGCACACCACTAGCCTAGCACTCCACTTTGTTGTAATGAGGCGTTAGGCTATATGAATTCCATGTGTTATTATTATTATTATTATTATTATTATTATTAGGCTACAGTACAGGCCTAGGTCTAGCCTAAAGACCCATTCTTCCCCCAGGGAAGCCAAGTACGATAACTCAGTATTCAATGAAGATGAAGTACAGTTTCCAACTGCACTAGGCTACATAGAGTCATGCAGGCTTCTTGTTCTCTCCCACGTTGTTTGGAAGCTAATCTGTGAATGTTTTCTTCTAAAAATGGCTTTCAGATGCATTTAGAGGGCACTTTGACTAGTTGAAGACAGAGTTGGAAAGAAGACATGACCGAGCTTTGGGGGCGAAAAGCTTGATTACTGTTTCACCAACCAGCCTTCTTCTTCATTGAGTAAGCTTTGAGCTCCTGACACTTTTTCTAAACCTTAATGCTTAGTCTCCTAACCTCTGTTTAAATTCCAGTCGCCTATTAATGATCATTCAGCTTCTGTTCTTCCTGCTCATGTTGTGGATCTTCCTGGGGCTTGTATGAGGATGTGAGTCAGACTCTTTATGGAGGTTCAAGTGCTTCAAATATGGCCAAGTAGTAAAGACTGTCAACCCTACCATCCAAAATGCTTGCGCTGCAGTATTAAAGATCGTTTGTCAACCCTACCATCCAAACTGCTTGTGCTGCAATGTTAAAGATTGTTTGTCAACCCTAAGATTGTTTGTCAACCCTAACATCCAAAATGCTTGTGATACAATATTGACGATTGTTTTGCCAACCCTAACATCCAAAATGCCTGTGCTAATATTGTTTGTCAACACTAATATCCAAACTGCTTGTGCTGCAGTATTAAAGATTGTTTTGTCAACACTAATATCCAAACTGCTTGTGCTGCAGTATTAAAGATTGTTTTGTCAACACTAATATCCAAAACGCTTCTGCTTCAGTATTAAAGATTGTTTTGTCAACCCCAACATCCAAAATGCTTGTGCTAAGATTGTTTGTCAACCCTAACATCCAAACTGCTTGTGCTGCAGTATTAAAGATTGCTTCGCCTGTGACACAATATTAAAGATTGTTTTGCCAACTCTAATACCCAAAATGCTTGCTGTTAAGTATTAAAGACGGTCAACCCAAACTTGCTTGCGCAGCAGAAGCCGCCTCACTAAACTACAGAAGTCATTACTGAAGAATCTACAGTACCACCGGGCTGATGATTAATGAGGGCTGTTTCTACAAGCCCTACACTTGACAAAAATCACCACGTTTTGCCATAAGAAAGCTAAGTACCCACACTGCGCCTGTAACCTATACGGCTCTCCACTTTACAGTCTAACAGATAGGCCGAGACATCGATTTTTTCTTCTGTTTTTTTTTTTTTTTTTTAGATCACACTCGCTCCAGTCATCTCACGTTTCTGTCTGTGAAGTGATCAGATGACGTCAATGTGGTGACATTTTAAAAGGGGGGAAAAAATGCCTCGACCGTTTTCAGTCATTACGACTTGTGTCTGAGGATAAAAGGGCAGCGATAAAACACCACCTGGAATATAACTCTGATCTTGATCTCTCCTGTTCTACAGCTGTGACAAGGCGTTGGTTAACTCTGCATTGATTGCTGACTTTTTTTTTTTGTTTGGTCTGTAGGTTGGCTGGTTGGTTGGTTGGTTGGTTGGTGAGTTGGTTGATTAGATGGTTGGTTGGTTGGCTGGCTGATTGATTGGTTATATGGTTGGTTGGATGGCTGGTTGGTTGGTTGGATGGATGGTTAGTTATATGGTTGGTTGGTTGGTTACATGGTTGGTTGGTTGGTTGGTTGGTTGGTTGGTTGGTTGGTTAGATCGTTGGTTGATTGGTTAGATCGTTGGTTGGATGGGTGGGTGGGTGATTGGTTAGTTGGTTGGATGGCTGATTAGTTAGATGGTTGGTTGGTTGATTGGTTACATGGTTGGTTGGTTAGATCGTTGGTTGATTGGTTAGTTGGTTGGTTGGTTGGTTGGATGGGTGGGTGCTTATTTCTAGTGTGAATGTTCCCTGATGTGATTGTAATGCCCCAGCCTCATGTCCACCTCAGTTCAAGGCTGCTGCTGCTGCTGCTGCTGCTGCTGGTGCTACTGCTGCTGCTGCTGCTGCTGCTGCTGCTGCTGCTGTTGCTGCACTGTGCATGGTCGGTCAGCTTCTGTGGTCTGCCCTTGTTTCTTGATTACGCGCTAATTACTCTTTAATGCCCGGGGTTTTATCTTCCACTGGCTCCGTGACTGCGCTTGCTCCATGTTCCCTCAGCTGTCAGATCTGTCCATCCCCTTGTGTTTCCCGACACTGCCGCTAGATTCGTCTTTCCACTGCTTTCTGTCCCCAATCTCTGTTGAACTTGTTGGTGTCGGTGCTCTCTTTCCCTACCTACAAAGTCATACTCCTCCTCCTCCTCATTCTTCTTCTCTTCTTCCTCCTCCTCCTCCTCATTCTTCTTCTCTTCTTCCTCCTCCTCCTCCACCTCCTCCTCCTCCTCCTTCTTCTTCTTCTTCTTCTTCTTCTTCTTCTTCTTCTTCTTCTTCTTCTTCTTCTTCTTATTCTTCTTCTTTCGTCGTCGTCGTCGTCGTCGAACGCTCAGACAGCAGCTACTGTTGTCTGTCATAGAAGTAAAGGCGTTGCGCTGCCGTTAAGCGCCTGACAAGTCAGGCCCAGCGCATCCGACTTCGAGAATTTTTATCTTTTAAGTCTTTCTTAGAGGGGGGGGGGGGGGGGAGGAGGAGGCAGGAGAATGGACCAGGAAAGCAGAAAGTAGACAAACAGGAGGCGACAAGAAGAAAAGGAACAAGGCAGAAACAAAGAGAGAGAGATAGAAAAGAGGGAATTCCTAGCACAGAATTTCCAGAAGGTGGGAATGCTATTTATACTGACAGGCAGACAGACCCCTGGCATCCCCACAGGGGATAGTCTGGCTTCGAACAGTTTCTAAAAATTGATGTAGCGTAACTAGTATACATGATGCACATTGCAACCATGACATACTGACAACTTGGCAACACAAAACTCATGCCCAACATAGACATTGCAGTAAACACTGTTCTTTGGACTAGGCATTCCAGTTTACGTAACAATGCTTTAAAAACGGAGAAAGAGAGGGGGAGAGAGAGAGAGGAGAGAGAGAGAGAGAGAGAGAGAGAGAGAGAGAGAAGAGAGAGAGAGAGAGAGAGACAGACAGACAGACAGACAGACAGACAGACAGACAGACAGAGACAGAGAGAGAGAGACAGAGAGAGAGAGAGAGCAATTTTGAAGAATGACCTGTCTGTCCAAGCACTTAAATTTACCATGATGATTATACAATCTGATGATTGTGGAAGGAAAAGAGCCCCCACCCCCCACTGTTTTAGAAACATGTTCTAAATCATTGACAATGACAATGACAAATTCTTTTATTTCGAGGATAATGAATAAGAACTCATGTGCTTTTTTACATCCAGTCCCCGCCCGTAGGGATACATGAGAGAGAGAGATGTGTTGTGTGTGTGTGTGTGTGTGTGTGTGTGTGTGTGTGTGTGTGTGTGTGTGTGTGTGTGTGTGTGTGTGTGTGTGTGTGTGTGTGTGTGTGTGGGCGCGCGCGCTCGAATGCACGCACGTCTCTATGTATCTGTATAGTTATGTATCTCTCACAAGGCAAAACTTGAGTAGTATCCCCCCCCCCCCCCCACCCACACCCCACACCCGTCCTTTCTTCCCTGCCACTCACCCCCACCCCCACCCCAACCCCCAACCACCACCACCACCACCACCACCACAAAAATCAACAACATTAGCGTCATGTTGTGCTCAAGTAAGCATTCAGCCCAGCTTCTCCCCACTCCACTAAGCGTGATGCTGACTCGTGTTGTGTCATGATGTAGTTAGATATTACATATATACATGCTTAATCTTAGCTGGGGGGAAAGCGAGTGCTCTGACCACTAAAATACCTTTAGCAATGATCAATGACAGAACCAGAACATGCCTCTATCAGTGACAAGTCGCTCACCTAGATGTCCCTCCACCTGGCACTAACATTCATGAACGGTCCATTAAATAACCAGCAGGTGCTGTTATCAATAATTCACTGAATAACCAGCAGGCACTTTTATTATCCATAATCCACTAAATAACCAGCAGGTGCTGTTATCAATAATCCACGGAAACACACCCCCACCCCCACCCCCCACCCCCCTGACCACTGAGCTATCCCATCCCCTTATTCAATGAACCATCTGAAAATAATAGTATAGTATAGTATAGTATAGTATAGTATAGTATAGTATAGTATAGTATAGTACAGTACAGTACAGTACAGTATAGTATAGTATAGTATAGTATAGTATAGTATAGTATAGTATAGTATAGTATAGTATAGTATAGTATAGTATAGTATAGCATAGCATAGTATAGTAGTGCTTTCACCACTGAGGTATCCCATCCACTTATTCAATGTACAATATGAAAATAAAACTTTGACTTGGCTACGACAGCAACAATACAACAAGTAAAGCAGAGCAGAGCAGAGTAGAGTAGAGTAGAGTAGAGTAGAGTAGAGTAGAGTAGAGTAGAGTAGAGTAGAGTAGAGTAGAGTAGAGTAGAGTAGAGTGGAGTAGAGTAGAGTAGAGTAGAGTAGAGTAGAGTGGAGTAGAGTAGAGTAGAGTAGAGTAGAGTAGAGCAGAGTAGAGCAGAGTAGAGTAGAGCAGAGTAGAGCGGAGTAGAGCAGAGCAGAGCATAGTAGAGTAGAGTAGAGCAGAGCAGAGTAACGTAGAGTAGAGCGGAGCAGAGTAGAGCAGAGCAGAGTAGAGCAGAGCGGAGCAGAGCAGAGCAGAGCAGAGCAGAGCAGAGTAGAGTGGAGCAGAGCAGAGCAGAGCAGAGCAGAGTAGAGTGGAGCAGAGTAGAGCAGAGTAGAGTGGAACAGAGTAGAGTGGAGCAGAGCAGAGTAGAGCAGAGCAGAGCAGAGCAGAGCAGAGCAGAGCAGAGCAGAGCAGAGCAGAGCAGAGTAGAGTGGAGCAGAGCAGAGCAGAGCAGAGCAGAGTAGAGTGGAGCAGAGTAGAGCAGAGTAGAGTGGAACAGAGTAGAGTGGAGCAGAGCAGAGTAGAGCAGAGCAGAGCAGAGCAGAGCAGAGCAGAGTAGAGTGGAACAGAGTAGAGTGGAGCAGAGCAGAGTAGAGCAGAGCAGAGCAGAGCAGAGTAGAGCAGAGCAGAGTATAGTGGAGCAGAGTAGAGCAGAGTAGAGTAGGGTAGGGTAGAGTAGGGCAGGGTAGGGTAGAGTAGAGTAGAGCAGAGTAGAGTAGAGTAGATAAGAGTAGAGTAGGGCAGGGTAGGGTAGAGTAGAGTAGAGTAGAGCAGAGTAGAGTAGAGTAGAGTAGATAAAGAGTAGAGTAGGGTAGGGTAGAGTAGAGTAGAGTAGAGTAGAGTAGAGTAGAGTAGAGTAGAGTAGAGCAGAGCAGAGTAGAGTAGGGCAGGGTAGGGTAGAGTAGGGCAGGGTAGGGTAGGGTCTCCTGATGCTCAGTCAGTACTAGCCTATACTACAGGGCCGTGCGTTCAACGCTCAGCTTTCAGCCAGGCGGGATAGGAAGACAGGGGGGTCGGTATTGTATTGATGACAGCTGTATACTGAACTTTAACCACACTGGCGGGGGGGGGGGGGGGGGGGGGGGGGGGGGGGGGGGGGGGGGGGGGTGGAGAGGTGGGTGGGGGGGAAGCGGGTGCACACAGGCCACCTGTTGTGTCCTCCTCCTAATCCACTGGGCCCCAGATTCGCTCACACTCCCGTATCATGTCTCCTGATGACTGCACGCAATGATCGATTTGTTGTTGTTCTCCTTGGGTAGGGGGATTAGGATCGATTTGTTGTTGTTCTCCTTGGGTAGGGGATTAGGATCGATTTGTTGTTCTCATTCAGTAGAGGATTATTCCCCCTTCCCTTCCCTTGTCTCCCCCCCCCCCTATGCCCCCCCTCCCCCCCCCCACCCCCTT
>CM054137.1:12757551-12767551 GCA_028751875.1 Rapana venosa
TTGATAAAGGTAGTCTGTGGTTGTTTAGTGGATTGTTGATAAAGGTAGTCTGTGGTTGTTTAGGGATTGTTGTAAAGGTAGTCTGTGTTGTTTTAGTGATTGTTGATAAAGGTAGTTTGTGGTTGTTAAGTGGATTGTTGAAAAAGGGTAGTTGGGGTTGTTTAGTGGATTGTTGATAAAGGTGTCTGTGGTTGTTTAGTGGATTGTTGATAAAGGAAGTCGTGGTTGTTTAGTGGATTGTTGATAAAGGTAGCCTGCGGTTGTTTAGTGGATTGTTGATAAAGGTAGTCTGTGGTTTAGTGGATTGTTGATAAAGGTAGCCTGTGGTTGTTAGTGGATTGTTGATAAAGGTAGTCTTGGTTGTTTAGTGGATTGTTGATAAAGGTAGTCTGTGGTTGTTTAGTGGATTGTTGATAAAGGTTAGTCTGTGGTTGTTTAGTGGATTGTTGATAAAGGTAGTCTGGGGTTGTTTAGTGGATTGTTGATAAAGGTAGTCTGTGTTGTTTAGTGGATTGTTGATAAAGGTAGCCTGTGGTTGTTTATTTGGATTGTTGATAAAGGTAGTCTGTGGTTGTTTAGTGGATTTTTGATAAAGGTAGTCTGGGGGTTGTTTAGTGGATTGTTGATAATAAAAGCGCCTGCTGGTTATTTAGTGGATTATTGATAAAAGTGCCAGGTGTGTGTGGGGGGGAGGGGGGGTGTTTCCGTGGATTATTGATAACAGCACTTGGTGGTTATTTAGTGGATTATCGATAATAAAAGTGCCTGCTGGTTATTTAGTGAATTATTGATAACAGCACCTGCTGGTTATTTAATGGACCGTTCATGAATGTTAGTGCCAGGCGGAGGGACATCTAGGTGAGTGACTTGTCACTGATAGAGGCATGTTCTGGTTCTGTCATCGATCATTGCTAAAGGCATTTTAGTGGTTGTTTAGCTGATTATGGATTAAAGCACCACGCCGCTACTTTGTTGATAACGTAGATAAAAGCATCTTACGGCTATTCGGTTGCTAGCATAAAAGCATCTTACGGCTATTCGGTTGCTAGCATAAAAGCATCTCACGGGGTTATTCGGTTGCTGTTTTTTTTTTTCAAAACATCTGCCCTTGGCATTATTGAGTTGTCTTTGCTAAGCCACCCGCAGCTTTTTTTTCGTTGATTGCTCTCTTCCCTCCCTTTTTCCTTCCCTTACCAGGTGGAATGCTTGTTCTGGTCTTCTCTCCTCTCTGTGCTCACCTAAAAGGCTGGGATGTATAGTGTTGGTTTCTTCCTCTCTGTGTTCACCTACACGGCTGGGATGTTAGTGTCTGGTTTTCCCCTGTGTTCACCTACTTGGTGGATATGTGTGTCTGGTCTTCTTCCTCTCTCTGTGCTCACCTACACTGGCTGGGATGTGTAGTGTCTGGTCTTCTTCTCTCTGTGTTCACCTACACTGGCTGGGATGTGTAGTGTCTGGTCTTCTCTTCTCTCTGTGTTCACCTACACTGGCTGGGATGTGTAGTGTCTGGTCTTCTCTCCTCTCTGTGTGTTCACCTACCATGGCTGGGATGTGTAGTGTCTTCTCTTCTCTCTGTGCTCTCACTTACACTGGCTGGGATGTGTTTGTCTCTCTCTGTGTTCACCACAGGCGGGATGTAGTGTCTGGCTTCTCTCTGTTTCACCTACCTGCGGATGTGTAGTGTCTAAACTTCTCTTCCTCTGTGTTCACCTACACTGGCGGGATGTGAGTGTCTGGTCTTCCCCGTGTTCACCTACACTGGCGGGGATGTGTAGTTTTGGGTCTTCTCCCCTCTCGGCTCACCTACTGGCTGGATGTGTATGTCTGGTTTCTCTCCGTCTGTGTTCCCCACAGGGCTGGGATGTGTAGGTCTGGTTTCTCCTTTTTGTTTTCACCTAAAGGTGGGATGTTTTGTGCTGGCTTCTCCCCTCTCTGTTTCCCCCACACTGGCGGGGATTTTGTCGGTCTTCTCCTCTCTTGTGTTCACCTCCCTGGCGGGGATGTGAGTGTTGGTTTTCTCTCCTCTCTGTGTTCACCTACACGGGCTGGGATGTGTATGTTGGTCTTCCTTCTCTCGTGTTCCCTACCATGCTGGGAGTGTTTGTCTTCTTTCTTCTGTGCTCTCACTTACATGGCGGGGGATTGAGTGTCTGGTCTTCTCTCTGTGTTCCCCTCATGGCTGGGTTTGTTATGTTGGTCTTCTTCTGTGTTCCCCTACACGGGTGGGATGTGTGTGTCTGGTTTTCTCTTCTCTTTTTTCACCTACACGGGTGGGATGTGTAGTGTTGGTTTCTCTCCTCTCTGTTTCCCCTACACTGGCGGGATGTGTATTTTGGTTTCTCTTCTTGTGTTCCCCTACACGGGCGGGGATGTTATGTCTGGTCTTTCTTCTCTCTGTGTTCCCCTACACTGGCTGGGATGTGTATTTTGGGTCTTCTTCCTTTTGTGTTCCCTCCCTGTGGGATGTGTATTTTCTTCTTCTCCCCTCTCTGTTTCACCTCCGGTGGGGATGTTAGGTTTCCTTCTTCCCTCTGTGTCACTACACGGGTGGGATGTGTAGTGTTGGTTTCTTCCTCTCTGTGTTCCCTACATGGCGGGGATGGAGTGTCTGGTCTTCTTCTGTTTCCTACACGGGCGGGGTGTGTATGTTGGTCTTTTTTTCTCTCTGTGTTTATACATGGGGGGATGTGTAGTGTCTGGTCTTCCTCCTCTCTTTGTGCTCACCTCACTGGGGGGTGTGTAGGTCTGGCTTCTTTTTTTTGTTTTCCCTCACTGGCGGGGTGTGTAGGTTGGTTTCTCTCCTCTCTGGCTACCTCACTGGCGGGATTTAGTTCGGGTTTTCTCTTGTTTCCCCTCACTGGGGGGATGTTTTAGGTCGGTTTTCCCTTTTTCTCTGTGTTCACCTCATGGCTGGGATGTGTAGTTCTGGTCTCTCTGGTTCCCCTTACGGCTGGGATGTGAGTGTTGGTTTTCTCTCCTCTTGTTTCACCACACTGGTGGGTGTGTAGTGTTGGTCTTCTCTCCTCTCTGGTTCACCTACATGGCGGGATTTTTGTGTCTGGTCTTCTCTCCTCTCTCTGTTCACCTACACGGGCGGGATGTGTGTGCTGGTCCTCTCCTCTCGTGTTCCCCTAACTGGCGGGGTGTGTGGTCGGGTCTTTCTTTCTTTTGTTTTTCACCTACATTGGCGGGGATGTGTATGTCTGGTTTCTCTCCTCTTTTTGTGTTCACCTACACTGGCGGGGATGGTGTTTGGTTTTCTCTCTGTGTTCCTACAGGGCTGGGATGCATAGTGTTTTGTTTTTCTGTATTCATACATGGCGGGGATGTGTAGTGTCTGTCTTCTCCCCCTTCTCTGTGTTCCCCTCCATGGCGGGATGTGTAGTGTCTGGTCTCTCTTTCTGTGCTCCCCTCACTGGCGGGGTGTGAGGTTGGTCTTCTTCCTCTCGTTTCCCCTACACTGGCGGGGATGTGTAGTGTCGGGTTCCCCTCCTCTCTTTTTTCACCTACACGGGTGGGATGTGTAGTGTCTTTTTTTTCCTGGGCTTGCACTCTGCAAAAGGTTTCCCCGCTGGCCTCACCACCACATTGCAACTTCAAGTCCCTTTTTTTTTTTTCTTGTTTTCTTTTTTTTTTTATATGGAAAAGACAAGGGGTATGTTCGGGAAAAAATTTTCGTAACCCCCCGAAACCCCGACATAAATATACGAGATCTTTAAATCATATTGATCTTTTTTATGGACATAACACAAAGATAATTCAAAAACCCGGGGGTTGGGCTCTTTCGGGTTACCCGGGAGATACGATAGTCAGTCGGATGCGCTGGGCCCGAGGGTAGGGGTTAACGGCACGCAACACAGTGTCGCGCATTGACGGACAACTAGTTTGTTTGGCGTTCGTAAGAAGAAAAAAAGAAAAAAAAAAAGAAAAAAAAAGAAAGAAAGAAATCCCCATTATTAGTTCACCAATAATGCTGCGAGGGTTTTAACCCCGACTTGACACAAGAAACACAGGATTGATTGGGGTCCCCCCCCCACCCCCACTCGGCTACAGCGCCTCCGTCCCTTTGTGGGGCGCTCACAGCGATAAAGGCACCCGGGGCTTGTTGGTGATGTGGAAAAGGGGCTGACCCGAATTTTTCATGCGGTCTAGCGATTATTGATCTTGGGTCCCCAGGTAGTTAGCCGCCGCGATGAAAGGCATTTGTACACCCCTAACGAGCCCTCTTAACACCAACCTTTTCCCTTTAAGATTTTAGGTGGGAGGTCAGTTTGTTTGGAATAAATCCCTCAAGAATCAAAAATCTTTATCATGTCGGAAAAGAGAAGGAAAAAAAACCATTACTACACCAGATGTGACCATAGCTAGCCACATTATCAAATGCGATCACAGTCTTCATATATTTTACATCAAGCACACAATGCTTGCTATCACTTTGCCGTAAAATGTAGATATGTGTGTGTGTGTGTGTGTTGTGTTGTGTTGTGTGTGTGTGAGTTAGTGTGTGTGTGTGTGTGGTGTGTTGTGTGTTTATTTTTTATTTTTATTTATTTTATTCTTTTATATCGAGGATAATGGAATAAGCACTTATGTGCTTTTTTACATCCAGTCCCGTGCTGTGTGTGTGTGTGTGTGTGTGTGTGTGTGTGTGTGTGTGGTGTGTGTGTGTGTGTGTGTGTGTGTGTGTGTGTTTGTGGTGCGGTGTGTGTGTGTTGTGTGTGTTGTGTGTGTTGTGTTGTGTGTGTGTGTGTGTGTGTGTGAGTGGTTGTAGTGTAGTGTAGTGTAGTGTAGTGTAGTGTAGTGTAGTGTAGTGTAGTGTAGTGTAGTGTAGTGTGTGTAGTGTAGTGTAGTGTAGTGTAGTGTGTGTTGTGTTGTGTTGTGTTGTGTTGTGTGCGTGCGTGCGTGCGTGCTGCGTGCGTGTGCGTGTGTGTGTGTGTGATGTGTGTTTGTGTTGAGTGAGTGTGTGTGTGTGAGTGTGTGTGTGTGTGTGTGTGTGTTTGTGTGTGTGTGTATGCGCGCGCGCGCGCGAGCATGTGTATGTATGTATGTATATAACAGCCACATTACCCACTATTCTGAACACAATGTTGCAAATCGACAAGTTTCAGGATGTTCAGACGAAGGGGAAAAAACCAACAAAAACCAAAAACCCTTCCACTTCCTCACATTTTTAATTCAACGTGTTAAGACCAAACAAAACCCAAAACAAAAAATTCACATGGCAAGACTGACCAATACCCACAAGGTATTTTACGCTTTACATTCTTAAAGGGCAAATCCTTTTTCTTTTTTTCCTTTTCAATCTTTTTTAAAGTCAAACTCGGGACAACACATCGACATTTGGGGTTTGCTTTTCAAGCCCCCCCAAAATAAGCCAAGACTTCTTTCTGGCTGACGAGACAAAATGTACAAGTCTGGCCTTTTCCCTCAGAGCAAGCAAAAACTAAAGTTTCTTTCCTGGACTGAATTCAGCGCAGAAGTCTTGGCTTTCTCTCTTTCTTTCTTTTCTTTCTTTCTTTCGTCTGTCTGTCTGTTGGTTGCTAATGCAGGAACTGTCTCCTGAGAGGCAGGGTCATCGTCTCTGTACAGGCACATCACATATTTATTTATTCATTTTATTTATTTATTTATTCTTTTATTTATTCTTTTATTTGTTTATTCTTTTATTTATTTCGAGGATAATGGGATAAGCGCTCGTGTGCTTTTTTAACATCCAGTCCCCGTGTGTATGCGCTTTTGTAAATTCGGTCATTTATTCCCACAGGCACACAATGGCCTACTCTGTCGAAAGGCGGAACAGGATTTGACGTGTGCGCAAGATGTTCTGCGAGCGTTCGCACACGGGGCCTCGGTTTATAGTCTCATCCGAAGGACTTTTGGAGAGAGTGGAGTGGAGTCGGCACTGATGTCAACTCCAGGGGAAAAATCCCCTTGAACGGGATTCGAACCCGGGTCGTCAGATTGCGAGCACAATGTTAGTCACTAGGCTATCCCGTTCCCCACATCTAAGCATCTAAGGGGAACGGGACAGCCTGGTGGTCAGAGTGATGCGCATTGCGCTCGTGATCTGCTGATCCGGGTTCGAATCTCGTTCGAGAGGATTTTTACCTCTAGAGTTAACATCAGTGCCGACTCTACTCACCCCAAAAGTCCTTCCGATGAGACTATAAACCGAGGTCCAGTGTGCGAACGCACACAGAACATTTTGCGCACACGTTAAAACCCGTTCCGCTTTCGGAAGAGTAGGCCATTGTGTGCCGGTGGGAATAGGATGACAAAATTTACAAAACTGCATACACACAGGGACTGGATGTGTAAAAAATTAAAAAGCACATGAGTGCTTGTTCCATTATTTTCGAAATAAAACAATAAATAAATAAACTAAATAAGTAGATAAATAAACTAAATAAAAAATAAATAAATAAGCAAACAACACCAGCAAGATAAATAGCAGAAGAATAGAGCTAAAAGCGGGAATAAAGAAACATTCCAAGTTTGGTCATGTCCAACAACAATCTACATTAAGGATCTCAGCAAACTCCATCACGATAACCGATAACCGGCAGTAGACGAAAGTTAGCTCAAAGCAGACAAGAAAGTCAGACAGAACTGCTAGTTGATATGGGTGGTGTCTCAGCAAATCTGCATGAAGGAAAGGTTTCACCATCCCTGCTTGTGGTCGACCCAATACCAGGTACGTCCTTGCACACAACACGCCTGAAATAAGTCAGCTGAACTGGGTGGGTCTTTGGTTTCCATTGTATCACCAACTTCTTTTGCCTTTCTCTTAATATATATAAGTTTGATTCCCCGGAGAGTTATAGGAACGGGAGGGAGGGAGGAAGGAAAAGAGAGAGAGAGAGAGAGAGAGACAGACAGACAGACAGACAGACAGACAGACAGACAGACAGACAGACAGACAGACAGACTGATAGTTTTATTGTCCATTCAGCATTACAGCGCCTGTAGACAAGGGGGGGATAACAAATTCAGATATGTGTAGCGTAATACAGTCTTCAAATATTAAATATTCCTCTCACTTTGCACTTACATGTATACAACTGAACAAGTTCTATCTGCCACGCGCACGCACGCCCCCCCCCCCCCCCCTCCCTCTTTCTCTCTCTCTCTCTCTCTCTCTCTCTCTCTCTCTCTCTCTCTCTCTCTCTCTCTCTCTCTCTCTCTCTCATAGGATTACGAGTTGACTTCAATCACAAAATGAGTAAATGTACCAGATTGTGCACAAGTGTATTCTTAATATCACCGATGTGTGTGAACAGATTTAGACCCTAGAATCTTCCAGAAAACGCAATAACTGTATGCACGATGGAGAAGATGACGTTCATTTTCTTTTCAGACTGAGGCCTGGGTCTCCATACAAGATGGTTGTAATATAGATATATAGACAGACAGACAGACAGACAGACAGATAGATAGATAGATAGACAGACAGACAGACAGACAGACAGTCTAGATAGATAGATAGATAGATAGATAGATAGATAGATAGTTGCCGCCGGGAGAGTGAAAATCGCATATTCTTCTACGAAGTCATACAAAGAACAGCGTAACAGATAATGCTCAGCTATCTTTTCAACAAAACCACCGCAACATTTCGCACAGGAAAAAAACCACATAGCGATTAACTCAATCTTGCTTCCAAATTACTAACGCCTACACGAAGCCTACACTACAGCGATGAACTTGGTCATGTCTGTTAACCTGCACAGTAAGTAATAAGGAGGGACTCACCTCTATTAGCGAGTCGCCCTGGAAAAAGATATCGCTTAGCTCTGACCGTTTGAATCGGTACACTTTAATAAATATACTGTCTGGGAGGTACCGTTATTCCACAATTTTGTTCCAGACGGAACAGAAGGAATTAGAATATAAATCACCAGTCTTTGGAGAGGAGAGGTTTGTCTGTGTGTGTGCCTTCTGTCTGTTTTCTTCATTCTCTTTCTGCACTAGTTTGCTTGTGTGGCTGGTGGCTGTGTTATCTCCATGTTATTATCAGAGTTTTATACACAGGTTTCAGTTCTGTGGTATTGTACACTCACCGGTCAATAGGTCACAAAACTTTAAAACGAACGGCTTGGCGCAAAACTGTTGTGACAATCCACGCACGCACGCACGCGCTCGCGCGCGCGCGCACACACACACACACACACACACACACACACACACACACACACCACACACAGAGTAGAAGACAGAGTGAGGAGGCAGCGTAAGAGAGAAAGGGGGGAGGCACGGAGGGAGGGAGGGATGGAGAGAGACAAATACAGAGACAGACAGACAGACAGACAGACAGACAGACAGGTATACAAACAGACAGAAAGAGACACAAAGAGAGACAGCCAGAGAGAGAGAGAGAGACAGAGAGTCAGAGAGAGAGAGAGACAGAGAGTCAGAGAAAGAGACAGACAGAAACACAGACAGACAGACAGACAGAGACATAGAAGGATAGTCAGGCTGACAAGACAGGCAGAGAACGAGAGATACAAAAGTGAACAAACAACAACCAGAGAGAAACAAAGACAGAGCCACAGGGACAAGAGTCAGTCAGACAGACAGACAGGTAAGACTCTAGTCATGCAGACAGACAGACAGACACAAAGGAAAGAAAGGGAGGAGGGGGGGGGGGAGGGAGGGTTAGCAAAGCAACAGACTGAGAGAGAAGTCCCAGAAAAATTAAACAAAACAGACAGAGGTTGGAAACAAACAGGGGAAAGGGGGAAGGGGGGAGGGGAGGAAGGTGAGGGGGGGAACCACAGGGAAAGGGATGGGGGGCACAGACAAAAAGAAAATAAATAAGATTTCCACTCTCCTCACTCAGAACTTGAGAAGATGCCATAGAAAAGAGTATGCCACTGCTTTAACATAGCCTCCTTGGTGGTAAGAGTGATGTATTCGTGATCTTCTGACCCGGGTTCGATTCTCATCGAAGAGGAATTTTTTTTCCTCTGAAGTTAACATCAGTGCCGACTCCACCACTCTCCCCCCAAAAAAATCTTCCGGATGAGACTATAAACCCGAGGTCCCCCGTGTGCGACCGCACGCAAGAACATCTTGCGCACACGTTAAAACCCGTCCCGCTTTTCGGAAGAATATGCCATTGTGTGCCGGTGGGAACGGATGACACAAATTTACAAACTGCATACACCTGGGGAATGGATGGAGAAAGAAAAACAAAAGCACACGAGTGCTGCTAATTCCATTATCCTCGAAATAAAAGAATTGAAAAAAATAATAATGAAATAAAACGCAACTGGCGGCAAAGGACAGATAAATCCGAAAAGACCAGGACAGCAGCAAGGAGTCAGACAACCAGGACCAACAGCAAGCCGACTTCGTTTGGTTCATCTGGTGTTCTTGTTACTGGCTTGCTTCCTTGCTGGCTTGCTTGCTTGCCTTGCCTTGCCTTGGCTAGTTGTATGCTTGCTTTGCGTATCTAATCAGAAGAAGAAAAAAAAGGAATGAATATGCATACATGCATAGACAACGGGCGTGTGCGCTTGGCTGAGGGGGTGGGGGGAGGGAGGTAGGGGGGGGGAGGGAGGCGAATGTTTTGTGGTGGTGTTGTTGTTGGTGGTTTTTGTTGTTGTTGTTGTTTTTGGGGGGTGGGGGTGTTTTTGTTTGTTGGGGGTTTTGTTTGCTTGTTTGTTTGGGGGAGTGTTCTGTGTGTGTGTGTCGTGCGTGCGTGCGTGCGTGCGTGCGTGCGTGCGTGCGGTGCGTGCGTGCGTGGTGCGTGCGTGGTGCGTGCGTGGTGCTGTGTGTGTGTGTGTGTGTGTGTAAGTAAGTCTTCAATTTTAACGTCTTTCCACTGTAAGTGATACCAGACGGCCCTAAGATAGGAGACTGAATGAAAGAGATAGATGGATGGATAGATATAGATAGATAGATCTACTCTGTGTGGTGCGTGCATTTGTGTGTGTGTGATCTTCAGTTTAACGTCTATTCACATTTAGTGATTTTGGGAAAATCTGTGTGTGTGTGT
>CM054137.1:12772551-12775051 GCA_028751875.1 Rapana venosa
TTGCTTCTTGTTTGTTTGCTTTGGGTTTTAGGGTGGTTTTCTTGGGGAGGGGGAGGGGGTATTTTGGACTCTTTTTTTCGTCTTATGTTAGTTCTATATTGTTCTTCATTTGTTTGGGCTGTTATTCTTGTCTTATGTTAGTTATTGTCGCTGTTGTTGTTGTGTACGTATGTTTGTTTTTGTTTGTTTATTTGATTGTTGTGGTTGTTCTTGTTGGTTTATCTTTTTTTGCTTGTTTTATTCAGTTGTTTGTATGGTTGAAGGTTTTGTGTGTATGTGTGTGTGTGGGTGTGAGGGGGGGGGGGGGGGGGGGAAGCAGTTGGTGTGCCATTTTTTTTATATCTTGTTTTGTCTTCTTTGTTTTGGTTTGGTTTTTCCTTGTTGCTTGTTTGTTTGTATTATGATGGATATATTTTCAAGATTTTTGAATTATTTGAATTGTATGGTTTAATATTGTTCAGGGTTTTTTGTTTTGTTTTTAATTCCATGTATGCAGATGTTATTGTCTTATCTTGTTTGATTTTTATGGTCTATCATTGAATAGGTTTTGTATTCTATGTCTGCATATATATCATCTTTTTTTCTCTCTTTTTTTTCTTTACATAGATGGCTTAATGGAAAGAAAAAAAAGCAAATGCACTGCTTATTCAATGTACCATCTGAAAGTAAAAATAAATAAAGTTTGATACACTGCACCACACACACAATGCCAGTATTATTTATACCACTTTAAGTCACGCAGATTACTCTGCGTGAAATTCGGGCTGCTCTCCCCGGGAAGAGCACGTCGCCACAAGAGCAGCGCCACCTTTTTTTTTTCCCCCCTGTCAGCAACAGTATTTGTTTCCCTATCAGAGTGGCTTTTTTCTACATAATTTTGCCAGGGACAACTCTCTTGTTGCCTTGGGTTCTTTTACGTATTGTCTGGTAGGACATGCATACACGCACGTCTTGGTTTAGATCAGGTTTATTGATTCTTTCAATAAGCATGGAACGAGCGTAACAATGATGAACGTAATCAGCACAGCAACAACAAGCAGCGAGTAGCTTGAAATGTTGTGCTCAAAGTACAACATCAACATTCTTAAGGCGACTGACGATCCATACACTGACCAACAGAAATAAACAGGGGGTAAAAATGACCGAACAAAAATAACAACAACATTAACATGTGCAAATAATGAAATAACTGACGATTTCTCCAAAATAATGTCTATAGCATACATAAGCAAGCGTTCGGAAAAAATTCCAGAATCTAATAGTGTTCAACCCATCCAGATAAATCAGCACATGAAAAGGTAAATAACGACAAAAAGGACTAACCGCAAGACAGACAGACATATGTATAAACAAACAACACGCTGCAGGATGAGATGAAAGAACAAAACAAACTAACAAACAAACAAACAAACAAACATGCACATCTTCGTGTCCATATTTTTCTCTTCGCTCCACGGCTAGAGAGCTCCCAGGTTCACCAATGGTCAGATTGTTACGTATGCAACCATACCCCCCCCCCCCCCCACCACCACCACCACCACCACCACCACCATTTAGGCAGCCGTATTTGGATCCGACTTCGGGGAACTTTTTGTTTTTCGTTCCTGGGCTAGAGCTCCGATCCGAGGTTCACCAATAATGAGGTTTCTGGGTTTGCGGCCGTATACACATCATTCAGGTAGCCACGCTCCGACTTCGGGGATGATGTCTGACAAAACACGACACCAGTGTGCATGCGTTTTGTTTTAATTTTGTCATTCGTTCCTACCGGCGCGCAATGGCCGCCTACTCTTCCGAAAGGCAGAAACGGGTTTTAAAGTTGTGCGCAAGATGTTCAGCGTAGGTTCTTACACGGGACCTCGGTTTTATAGTCTCATCTGAAGAACTTTCGAGTGGAGTTGGTGTTGATGTTAACTCCCGGGGAGAAAATTCCCCGCCCTCGGAGGGCTGGAACCCGGGCTGTCAGATCACGAGGTCAACGCTCTAACCACTCGGCTATCGCTGTTCCGCCCCCTTCCTACCAGAATCACGTTTTCCCCTGTGTAACTAATCAGTTACATTTTTTTGTCATCATTACAAAACATCATCGTCATCATCACCATCATCATCAACATCATCATTATCATCATAGTCGTCGTCGTCGTCGTCGTCATCATCATCATCATCATCAACATCATCAACATCATCATCAGCACTGGCATCACTATCGTCACCATTACCTTCTTCCCCTTCTCTTCACTACCTCCATCACCACTACCACCACCACTGTCACCACCATCACCAACAGTATGGTGTGACTGACCTCCACTACCATCATCCCCCTCATAAGCACCCCCACCATCTGCATCCCTAGTAGATTAATAACTATCCTCCTTTGCATCCTCATTTGCATCTTCATTTGCATCCTCATTACCATTATGGTAAACATCGAAACGTATACCACCAACATCATGAATTCCAACATTGTATTAGGGGACGGGATAGCTCAGTGGTCACAGCA
>CM054137.1:12780051-12782551 GCA_028751875.1 Rapana venosa
TTTCCCCAAAACAACACATGGGACGGTGTACAAGCGAAGGAGAGAAGAGGAAGCAGACTAGGTGTGTGTGCTATCTTCCTAGCTGGCTGGCTAGTGTACGTGCAGCACAGGGAATCAATGATCTGACTCCTCCGAGGTGGCGCTGCTCATGTGGCGACACACTCTACTGACTGGCAATTGTTTTTGACTTGACTTGACTTGACTGACTCCAGGCTAAAGTCTTTTTTTCCCTTTTCCCCTTTATATCTAACCTTGTGGGGGGGGGGGGGGTGGGGGAGGTGTATCATGAGAAGCGATTTGCAACCAGCTTCCTCCACTCCTCGCGGATTTTCAGCAAGTCTTCTTTAAACATTAACAAATTTCAAATGAGTAGGTAAACGTGTGGAAGGGGGGGAGAGAAGGAGGGGTGGGGGGTGGGAGAGAGAGAGGAGGAGGGGGGAGGAGGGAAAGAGAAGAGAGAGAGAGTAAACAAGATTAAACAACGGTAACTTTCATTCGCTGGTAAAATAATGGAAAAGTTGAAGAAAAACTAGGAACAACAGAAGTAGCGGATACGGCAGTAGCTGCACAAGCTGCAGTAAGCAACAGTAAAGGTAAAGGTGCTCCCCTAACCTATGTGGTCCTAGGGGAGCGAGGCGTCAGAGACCTCAACTTCTCTAGGGGCCAGCATATTTGAGGGTGACGCCCATCTCCTCTCCCTCGCTGCTTTACCTTCCCTGAACCTAAAGAGGGCAGGTACCCATTTACAGCCGGGTGAACTGGGGGGACTGTACTGAAGCCAAGGCGCGCAAACGGTCACCCGTCCAAGTGGTAACCACGCTCCATGCTGCTTAACCTTAGCTGGGGGGGAAGCGAGTGCTCTGACCACTGAGCTATCCCGTCCCCATTATCATTATCATCAATATTTTTTTATCATAATACACTTTTGCTGTACAAATATAGTATTACTGTATCCCCTTCCATTTATTTGTACTCATATTTATTGTTGACACTTTTTTTGTTAATGTTCTCTTTGATATTAGACGTTGTCGATAAGTCGATTAAGTACCGCTTCATTCATAACTGTCAAATTACTCGGCTAACTCTAGTTTCCTTTATTTTTTTTGCAGTTCAGCTGCTGTTCACTTATGTCATTTATATGAGATCCGCTTCCTACAGCACGCGACATAACCTATACACGCCGTTGTACTCCACTGGGGTTGTTGTTGTTGTTGTTGTTGTTGTTGTTGGTGGGGGTTTGTGGTGTGGTGGTGGTGGTTGGTGGTGGGTGGGGGGTGTGGTGGGGGGGTCAAGTCCCTGTTTGTTTTCTTTCCAATGTATCCGTTGGTTCAACAAACCATAACAGGTGGCTGTAGATTTAGTGGTTTGGTTGTGTTGTGTTGTGTTGTTTGTTTGTTGTTTTTTTGTGTTGTTGTTGTTGCTTTTATTTTTGTTGTAACTGTTTCTGCGCTGTTTGTTGTTGTTGCTCCCTGTAGTATTTGTTATTGCTGTTATTGTTTGTTGCTGCTTTGTAATTTTTGTTTGTAACTGCTGCTGCTGCTGTTGTTGATATTGTTGTTGGGGCCCTGCTGCTTTTATATTGATGTGTTGTTGATGTTGTGTTGTTGCTGCTGTTTTTTATTATTGTTGTTTTTTGGACGTTCCCCAACTTAACACCTTGGATGTCAATCAAAACACGCACTTTGTCTCAATTATCACGCCTTGGAAATGATTCAGACTGAGATCCTAAAACACATACACACACTTACACTGGATGAGAAGTGTGCATGTTGTGGCTGTTTTGAAATAGCCTACCTTGTACCATAATAGGCAACCATACTCCAGCTTCAGAGGAGAAAATATTTTTCCTTTCCTTTAATATAATCGTGGAGAGTACAGGCGGTTTATACCAAGAGCTTGTTGTGGTGGAATATAAAAAGTCACGACACGACACGACACGACACGTCAAAAAGCATAACAATAGCAGTAGCAGCAACAACAACAACGACAGCAATAACAGCACCTTCCAGTTCCAGTAGGGCCTACTAGCTAGGCGCTTTGCTGTATACGTGTTTACGTCAATAACTAACGGGAGTGACACAGCTTCTTTCGCTCAACCTGAGCCACGAATGTAGCACAAGATGACCCGTCAGAATATCTATCTATACACAGAGGCAGCACACGCAGCAACACACTTGGCAGCAGCAGACGCGCGCAGCAACAGCAGAATCGAAATGGCGAAACGGCAGCAGAACCAAAAAAAACACAAAAACAACAACAATAATGATACGAAACAAACAACAATGAAGAAATACCAAAAAATTTTTTTTTTTTTTTTAACACATGACCAAGGACAGAGAATACAGGGAACATGAATCGAACCACACCAAAAGAAAAAAAATTAAAAAAAATAAAATAAAATAAAATCCAATGCATTCAAAATTCGACTCCACCCTGTAAGCTTTCTCAAGTAAAACAGAACAATGGGAAAAAAATGAAAAAAAACACACGAGAAAAGAGA
>CM054137.1:12792551-12795051 GCA_028751875.1 Rapana venosa
CTTCTCTAACCCTCTCTTTATTTCTGTCTGCCTTGTTCCTTTTCTTCGCGTCACCTCCTTCTTGTCTATTTTTGGTCTTTTGGTCTATTTTTGGTGTATTCTCCTGCCTTTTTCCACCCAGAAAGACTTTTTAAAAAAATACAATTCTCACCCACGCTCGTATAGTCGGATGCGCTGGGCCTGACTTGTCAGGCGCTTGATTTAATGATGGTGCAAATCATGTTCACTCATGTGACAGACACCAATAGCTGCTGCTGTCGGAGCGTTGGACGGAGGAGGAGAAGAACATCGTGGCTTCTTGGTGGAGGTCAGCGCTAGTGGAGGTCAGCGCTAGCTCTTCCCTAGCTACGTGCTGTCTATGCCAAGCCACATCTAATAATCATAATAATAATAATGTATGGCCAAGAAAACAGAGACAATGTCGCTCAATGTGAACACACTAGCCCCTGTGAAAGTGAATGGAACTGACCTGCGCCAGACAGACAAGTTCACATACCTTGGCAGCAGCATCAAACCAGAGGGCGGCACAAAAGAAGACATCCACAACAGACTGGGCAAGGCCAGGAATGTGTTTAGGGAGATGAACAATATCTGGAGATCAACTCAGTACAGCACCAACACCAAGCTGAAGCTATACCAGAGCTGTGTTGTGTCTACGCTCCTGTACGGTTCTGAGTGCTGAAGGATGACGGAAGTGGATCTTACCAAACTTCGATCCTTCCACACCATATGCCTGCGAAGAATTCTCCGGATCTTTTGGCCAGAGAAGATCTCCAATGAAGACCTACTACGGAGATGCAGGCAAGAAGACATGGGAACCATCATCACCAGACGACGGTGGAAGTGGATTGGGCACATCCTCCGAAGAGACCCACAGTCAATCACAAGAACAGCATTGCACTGGACCCCAGAAGGAAGGAGAAAGAAAGGAAGACCAAAAGCAACGTGGAGGAGAACTGTAGAAAGTGAGATGAAGGCGATGCAGCACTCTTGGGGATCAGTGACTAGGTTGACCCAGGATAGGCAGGAGTGGAAGCGCTTTGTTGCTGCCCTACACACCGCTGGGTGTAATGGCTAATGATGAATCTTGTAAAGCAACAAATCAAAGCGCTCGTCTGTGCACCAAACTGTAACCATTCCTTCCACAGGCTGTGAGACAATCAGGATTATTTTCTCTCTGATATTCTTCTTCGTCGTCGTCGTCGTGGACAGAACGCTCAAACAGCAACTACTGTTGTCTTGTCACATGAGCGAAAACGCGTTGCGCTGCCGTTAAGCGCCTGACAAATCAGGCTCAGCGCATCCGACTTCGGCATGGGAGAGATTTGTTGTTGTTGTTTTTTTATGAGTCTTTCTGGCAAAAACGCAGGAGATTGGACCAAGACGGCAGAAATATAAGACGAGAAGGAGGTGGTGACAAGAGGAAAAGGAACAAGGCAGAAATAAACAGAGGGACAGAAAAGCGGGAATTCGTTGCACAGAATTTCCAGAAGGTAAAAAGGTAAAGTCCAGAAGGTGGAGATGCTATTTATACTGACAACCCCCCCCCCCCCCCCCCCCCCCCCCCCCCCCACGGGTTGTTCCTCTGAAATAAGTGAAGACGTCACATGTTTTGAGGAATCTGGGTTTGGTTTTATCTCAGTTTATGTATGTGTGGTTGATGTGCTTTCTCCCACAACGCGGTGCCCGTCCTGGGTTGACCCTTATGGTTGACCAGGTCGTTGCTACACGGAACGACAGTAGAGTGGATTTTACACCATGTTTTAATCTGTATAATATAGTTGTACAGGTTTTTTTCTGTGATTTAAAATTTTTACGAGGTGGCAGCCCCCGATACGGCCTCTGTGGTCGGCGGGGCTATAAACAAGAAGATTGCGCTGGATTGAATTCAACAGGGCTGTAGAGGGAGAGTAGAGGTAGTGGATCGGTGGTCTAGAGGTAACGCGCCTGTCTAGAAAGCAAAAAGTCCGGGTCGGAAGTGTGCGGTGGTTCGATCCCCGTTTGGGCCCGAAACTTTTCCCCCATCCATTAGACCATGAGTGGTGGTCTGGGTGCTAGTCTTTCGGATGAAACGATAAACCGAGGTCCCGTGTGTGTTACACATAATTATTTAGCGCACAGAAAAGAGCCCATGCAACAAGAGAGTGAGTTGTCTCTGGCAAAATTCTGTAGATAATAGCCATTCTGACGGGGACACAAATACAGTTGTACACAGGAAATAAAGAAAAAAAAGGGGTGGCGCTGCTCTTGTGGCAACGCGCTCTCCCCAGAAAGAGCAGCCCGAATTACACGCAGAGAAATCTGCCGTGACTTAAAAGTACCCAATATAATATATATATATATATATTATATATATATAATATATATATATATATATTTATATATATAATATATATATTATTTTTTTTTTTTTTTTTTTTTTTTTAAAAGTCTTGATGATTGTATAAAATGAACAGTGACAGATCAGACAGCTTCTTACACAAAAGTATGAACACTACAA
>CM054137.1:12800051-12812551 GCA_028751875.1 Rapana venosa
TCTCTCTCTCTCTCTCTCTCTCTCTCTCTCTCTCTCTCTCTCTCTCTCTCGCGTCCGACTTCATCAATTACGGGGACATCTTCCCCATTCATCGCTCCCTTACAGCCAGCCCCATTCTGTGCGAGTGTGGTGTGAGTGAGTGAGTGAGTGTGTGTGTGTGTGTGTGTGTGTGTGTGTGTGTGGAGGGGGGGGGGGGGGGGGCAGGGGGTATGGAAGAAGGGGAGGAGTAAGGGGGGGGGGGGGGGGGGTGTCCTGCATTATTAATTAATTAGCTGTGAAAACCGTGTCACGCCCTTCACCTTTCCTTCCCTGAGCTGTTATTATGGGAAAAAAAGAAAAAATCGGAAAACTAATTGTTTCGCCAGTCCTTTTTTTTTTACTTTTTGTTATTTTTGTTGTTGTTGTTGTTTTCGTTAAGTGTGTGTGTGTGTATGTTTAATTTTTATTTCATACTACTTTACTTTCACAGCAGATTTCTCTACGTGAAATTCTGGCTGCTCTCCCCGGGGAGAGCGTGTCACCACAAGAGCAGCGCCACCCTTTTTTTTTTCTCTTTTTCCTGTCTGCAACTGTATTTGTTTCCCTATCAGAGTGGCTTTTTTTTTCAACAAAATTTAGCTAGGGAGTCTCTTGTTGCTGTGGGTTGTTTGACATGCGCTAAATAATTTTGTGTAACACTCGGGACCTCGGTTTATTGTCTCATCCCAAAGACTAGCACCCAGACCACCACTCATGGTATAATGGATGGAGTTTCGGGCCCAAACGGGGTTCGAACCACCGCACACTTCCAACCCGGACTTTTCGCTTTCTAGGCAAGTGCGTTACTTCTAGACCACCGACCCACTGTATGCGCGCGCGCGTTTGTGTGTGTGTAGCAATTAAAATTTAAAAAACCCACCCTTTTTATAGCTACAAGTCAGTGACACATGCTAGCTTTAAAATTGATATAACCTTTTTTTTAAAAAAATCATTTTTGATGGAATGGTCATTGAACAGAAAGACAGGATCAAATTTTTAATGTGTGTACAGCTGTGTGTTCGTTCTTTATATAACAGACGTGTGTGTGTGTGTGTGTGTGTGTGTGTGTGTGTGTGTAAATTTGAAATCTGTTAATCCTATTATTAATTTGTGGACGGTTGCATGCATGTAAATGATTTGAATGCAAGCGCTTTGATTTGTTTGCTTTTGCAAGATTCAGCGCTATATAAATTCCATACAGTATCATCATCATCATCGTCGTCATTTTCATCATCATCATCATTATTATTATTATTATTATCATCATCATCATCATTATTATCATCATCATCATTATCATCATCATCATTATTATCATCATCATCATTATTATTATTATTACCATCATCATCGTCATTATTATGATCATTATTTACTGTAAACCACTCAGTCACAACAGATGTCTCTATATAAGCTACTCTTCTCAAGAAGGGCATATAGCCACCAGAACACCCCCCCCCCCCCCCTCTCTCTGCCCCCTGCCCCCAACATTTGCAAGAATACACTTACTTTCTTATGAGATGCCCACGCGTGAGAATGTGTACATGTTGTTGTACGTGCCTGGCAAGATGTTTGCATGTATAAATGTAAACATATCACTATGTGTTAGCGCATGTGCGTGTGTGTGAATGTGCTTGGTCACGTATGAGTATCAGATAGAAAAGAGGAGATGGGGAGGGGGGGGGGGGGGGGGGGGGGGGAATCGAGAGTGTGTGTGCGTGTTCGTGTGGTGTGTATATATATATATCCTGGCAGCGGTGGTAGGCCACAAGAATACCTATTTATTCTTAGGGCAGCAATAGACACTTCTGAATTATGGAGGGTGTCTTGCTGTTACCTACCACAGAGGATGACTGAGGATTCAAACTCAGCCAGGACCTCTGAAGACTGCTCAACCAGGAGCCGAAACTCGAGTCAGGTCAGGCCAAAGGCATGGTCCTTACTAAAATATTCCCCAAATGCTGCCTTCAAAGTTTTATCTTGTAGTGAACTTTTTTTTTTTTTCCTTTTTCGAATCGTGGACAAAAATCATTGTTTGTAATGGGAATGAAGTTATAACTGGTTACCTGCACTTGTTTTTCCTCAATACATTTTCTCATTTATATGATGATTATCAAGTGGGAGATCCAAGTAGAGGCCATTTATTTTCAACTTCTTCTGCCTGTGTCAACACTCATAAGTGTCTGACAATATTCGGGTTAACATTGCTATCCAGCTTAAAAACAGACCCATTGGCTGGATACAGACTGTATGATCTCCCTGCAACCTTTTGATAGGAAAAAGGATCCCCAAAGAACATAAGGCACAAAGATTCGTAAGCCACTTATTTCATATACCTTTTTTTTACCACTATTATTTTTGTATAGTTTTCTTCTCTTTCTATTTTTCATCTTTTTCTGGCAGCGGTGGTAGGCCACAAGAATATGTATTTATTCTGAGGATGGAATTGACACTTCTAAATTATGGAGGGTGTCTTGCTGTTACCTACCACAGAGGACGAGTGAAATTTCAAACACTGCTAGGACCCCTCAAGATTGCTCCACTAGAAACCGTAACTCAAGTCAGGTCAGGCCAGGCCAAAAGCGTGTAATTGTTATTCCCTAAATGCTGCCTTCAAAGTTACATCCTTTAGTGGACATTTTTTATATTTTTTCCTTTACAAAAATCATATTGATGATGGGTATGAAGTTGTAACTGGTCACTTGCACTTGTTCTTCCTCACTGAATTTTCTCAATTTCAAAAATATATATATATGCGTGTGTGTGTGAAAATATGAGTTTGTGTGCATGCATGCCTGTTTATTTCTAGGCATGTGCACGCAGTTTACAAAACACAAATGGGAAAAGTGAATGTGCCTCTCTGTATGTGTGGCCTAGTTGGATCAAAATAGTCAATAAAAAAAAAATTAAATAGACATGTTCATTTCTTCCTGTGCATACAGCTGTCCAAAACTTTGGATTCCTACATACTTCCAGCTTTGGCACACATACTATCTACATCAACTTTTCTGTTTTGTGGTGGTGATGGTTTTCGTTTATTTTGTATTGCTTTTAAGGGGGAGGAGGGTTCTATTTTTAAACTTTTATCTTGGGGTTTAGGATGATTTTTGGATGGTTTGGGGGTCGTTTTTGGGTGGTGGTGGTAGTTTGGTTTAATTTGGTTGGGGATTATTTCCTTCTTCTCTTCACCTTATAAAATAAATTGTGAACTGACTTTAAACATGCGCGCGACCTAATCATTAAAAAATTATCCTTTTCCTTCTCTCCCTCTCTCTCTCTCTTTTGTTTGTTGTTGCAACCGGACGAAACGTGGAAATTGAATCTTTTTTTCTTCTTTTTTTTTTCTCTTTTTTTTGGTAGTTGGTGTGTGTGTGTGGTTGATGTTTCAAATTTCATATGCAACAGCTGCCTCTTAGGTCGATTGATTGAAGTGACTCAGGCAAAAAGTCTCCCCTTAATAGTTCCCTCACTTACGCCACAAGTCAAACAGACAGAGAGAGAGAGAGCATTGACCAGGCTTGTTACACATCAGCTTCTCGATTCTGACATACGATACCTAAAAGCTCGTGTGCAACAGCAGTAGTATCGTAAAACTCAATGGTGAGATTGCGTTGTGTGTGTGTGTGTGTGAGAGAGAGAGAGAGAGAGTAACATTGAGAGAGTGTGTGTGAGTGAGTCAAGTCAAGTCAAATGTTTATTTCCAGATGGTACATTGAATAAGCAATCAGAATGCATTTGTGTGTTGTTGTTTTTTATCAAGCCATCTATCTAGGTAGGTAGGTGTGTGTGTGGTGTGTGTGTGTGTGTGTGTGTGGTGTGTGTGTGTGTGTGTGTGTATTAATAGAACGTTAAGAATTGTATTGAAAATGTATTTGTGTGTGTGTGTGTGTGTTGGTGTGTTGTGTATTGTGTGTGTGTGTAATGACAATGCTGGGGTTAGCATTGCTACCCAGGTAAAACACCCATTGGCCGGATACAGACTTTATGATCTCCCTTGCATTCTTCTGATAGGAAAAAGAATCCTAAAGAACAGATTCGTTAGCCACTTATTTTCATATACAAGTTTTTTACCACTATTATTTTCATATATTTTCCTTCTCTTTCTATTTCATCTTTTGCTGGCAGCAGTGGTAGACCACAAGAATATCTATTTATTCTTAAGGCAGCAATAGACACTTATGAATTATGGAGGGTGTCTTGCTGTTATGTACAACAGAGGATGAATTAAGATTCACACACTGCTGAGACCTTTGTATAGTGCTCAACAAGGAGCTGAAATTTGAAACACGTCAGGTGAAATTATCTCCCCCCGAGAGCCGGGGCCTATCAGTATAAATAGCATCCTCACATTCTGGAAATTCTGTGCTAGAAATTTCCTTTTTTCTATCACTCTCTTTGTTTCTACCTTGTTCCTTTTCTTCCTGTCACGTCCATTCTCCTGCCTTTTTTTTCCAGAAAGAACTTAAAAGGTGGTAACTATTCCCTCTTGTGCCGTACGGATGTGCTGGGCCTGACTTGTCAGGCGCTTAACGGCAGCGTGACGCATTTTTGCTCATATAACAGACAACAATAGTTGCTGTCTAAGCGTTCGACGAAGAAGGTATGGTCCTTATTCAGTTGTTTCCAAAATGCTGCCTTCAGAGTTTTCATCGTCTAGTGAATTATTTTCTTCAAATGTTGGATAAAAGTCATTTTCATTATGGGAATAAAGTTGTAATGGTTTACCTGTACTTGTTTTTCCTCCCTATGTTCTGTCAATTTTATATATATATACATACACATACATACATACATGTTCTTGTTCCATTAACCTCGAGATAGAATAAAATTTAGAAGAAAAAAATAAATAACACGAACACACACACACTGAGTGAAAGAAACGAGAGAGGGGGAGAGAAACAGACAGGGACATAGACGATCGACACAGGAAAGGTGGTATGTGGACATGCAGTGATGATGGTAATGCCAATGATTGATAAGCCAGCACAGTCGTTATATTTGTCTTCAACGCCCACCTGTTTCTTCTGTCTGACACAGTATGGTGCCTTATCTGTTTTTGTCTCTGCTGGCCTTGACTTACTTAACTTATGTCATGCTACACGCTAGTCTAGTCTGTACGTGTATGTATAAGTTTTGCGTTTGCTGATGCTGCAGCTTTGTCGGTGAGGGGGTCGGGGCGTGGTGTTTGTGTGTGTAGCAGGGGCGTGTAGTATGGGCGTGCATGTGGGGTGTGGCGTGGTGTTTGTGTGTGTAGCAGGAGTGAGTATATATATATGTGTGCGCGCGCGCACCTGTGTGCATGTATGTCTGCATGTGCACATGTGGGAGGGGTCAGTTATGTCTCTTGTGTATGGATGTTGTTTATTTTCTATTCAAAGTAATCGAATCGTTAAAAGATTCACAGCATAAAACTGGCGATCAATGCTGTAGATAACATGAGGATACACCTCAGATCTAAAAAATCAATAAATAAATAAATAATGATACTCCACATCACCTGACAGTTAGATAGATAAGAATGACATGATCTGGAAATGGATGGAGTCTCATGATCAGGATTGTTGTAAGAAAGAGACACACACACAACATTTTAATACATATTTTTTTGCTTAAAGAGACCTGGCTGGCTGAGTGTGGAGGACGTCTGTCTGGTGTTTGGTTTTCTTCGTCCGTTCCTCAGCTAGTGAGCTCCTAGGTTCACCAATGCTGAGATTTTGCGTATGCGACCTTTTTTTTTTTCTTTTTTTTTTTTTTTTTTGGGGGGGGGGGGGGGGATGGGAGGGGGGTTTGGGGTGTGTGCCACCATGAAGGTAGCCGCATTCCGACTTCAGGGATGTATGTTGGGCATGTTCGTGTTTCCCTAACCCACTGAACGCTCACATGAATTATGGGATCTTTAACGTGCAATATTTAATCTCCTGCACATGTGTGAGTGTGTGTGAGTGTGGTGTGGTGTGGTGGGTGTGGTGTGGTGTGGTGTGCTTGCGTGCGTGGTGTGGTGTAGTGTGTGTGTGTGTGTGTGTGTGTGTGCGTGCGTGCGTGCGTGCGTGCGTGCGTGCGTGCGTGCGTGCGTGTGTGTGTGTGTGTGCGCACGAAGGGAATAAAGGCTCTGGCACGTCTGCACATTGAAACTGACCTGGGAGATCGTTTTAAAAAAAACGTTTCATCCCAACCCTTAATTCACCCAGACGGCGGCCAAGATTCGAACCCACGACTTCATAGTCGCATGGGAGTGAAGAGGAACGGTCTTAACCACTGGGCTACAGCGTCCGTCTGGAGGACGTCTGAACCTTGCTCCACCAGTGGCAGGTTTAGGTCTGCACGGCAGCCTGGCTTGAAGAGGCTTCAGAACCACGTCCATTGACAGCCACCTTTTGTGAAACCTCCAACTCCACCCTTTCCAGCCCTTTGAATGAGAGTTTCAACTGAAGTCCCATGAATAAATAAACAATCTTGCG
Source organism: Rapana venosa (assembly GCA_028751875.1). Classification (NCBI taxonomy): domain Eukaryota; kingdom Metazoa; phylum Mollusca; class Gastropoda; order Neogastropoda; family Muricidae; genus Rapana; species Rapana venosa. The sequence goes on from CM054137.1 coordinate 12,806,528, forward strand.
TGTGTGCATGCGTGCGTGCCCACATAAACACAGACACAAACACACACAACACACATTCTGATTGATTCATACACACACACACACACACACACACACACACGCTCTCTCTCTATCTATCTATCGCTCACACACACACACACACACACTCTCTCTCTCTCTCTCTCTCTCTCTCTCTCTCTCTCTCTCTCTCTCTCTCTCTCTCTCTCTCTCTCTCTCTCACACACACACACACACACACACACACACACAACACACACACACACACACACACACACACACACACACACACACACACACACACACACATTCGTCTAATATCACTAAGAGTGAAAAGACGTTAAATCAAAAGAACAACACACACACACACACACACCACACAGAATCAATCAATCAATCCTATTCCATCTTTTTTTTTTTTTTAAGTGTAAGCAGACCATCACACGCCAGTAGAAAAACAAAACAAAAACAAATCACATGAAATACAAATCATACATGTCGTATACTTTACACATCATTCTAAAAGATCGACGTAATGTGGCGAGCTGCTTCGTGGGAAAGATTCAAAGCAAACGCATGCATAAACAAACATTTTTCACTCGTGGGGAGCATCAAGAGTGCCGCTTCCAAACAAATGAAAACGAAAGAAAGAAGAACAACAAGAACAAGAACAAAAGAACTGACAGGCCAGAACATTGATCATCGATTTTTTTTTTTTTTTTGGGGGGGGGGGGGGGTTTTGGTTATCCTGTGGCTCTTTTCTGTTACTGTCTCGGCTAAAACCTTGTTGTACAGCTAGCTAGTTCGCTCTTTTGTTTCTCAGCATCCATCTATTTCAACTTCGATTTTTGCCTCGTCGTCCGTTCTGCTTGCTTTTATTTATCTCCGTTCCCCCCCCCCCCCCCCCCCCCCCCCCCCCCCCCCCCCCCCCCCCCCCCCCCACACACACACACACACCACCACCACCACTACACCACCCTAACTTCCTTTTTCGTCTCTTCCTTCTCCTTCTTTTTGATCGTCTTCATCTTCAACTTCCACATCCTTTTTCATCTCCTCCTCTCCTTCTTTTTGATTGTCTTCATCTTCATCCTTTTTCATCTCCTCATCTCCTTCTTTTTGATCGTCTTCATCTTCATCTTCCACATCCTTTTTCATTTCCCCCTTCTCTTTTTGATCGTCTTCATCTTCACATCCTTTTTCATCTCCTTCTTCTTCTTTTTTGTTCGTCTTCATCTTCACTAAATCCCGTGTTCCAATCTCTCCGTGTCTTTTTGATCGTTTCATCTTGTTTGTTTTTTTTTTCTCCTCCTTAGCTCCGGGTTTCCCCTTTGACGTTTCATCTTCCACCGTTCTTTTTCGTCTCCTCCTCCTTTTTCTCGTCTTCGTCTCATCTCACCACCAACCCACCACCGTGTCCCCAATCCACAGATGTGTTTTGTTTGGTTTGTTTGGTTTGTTTGTTATTTTCGTTCCATCGCTAGAGTCCGAGTTCACACAAACCCTTCGACATTTTGCGAATGTCACCGATTCTTTCCCCGCCCCCCCCCCCCCCCCCCCCCCCCCCCACCACCCCCCCCCCCGCCCCCACCACCACCAGAAGGTTGCTGCATTCCAGCTTCGATGATAATCTAAGCATTTATTAATCCGCAGCAAAACAACCTCTCGAATATTAGAGGGAGGGGGTAAGAGGACAGATTCTGACACACAGTCCTGTTTTGCCTTGCCGTAAAGAACATCTATATTCTGCCATTCAAGAAAAAAAAATTAACATTTGTTTTTTAACTAAGAAAGCAAGAAAAGAAACACCATCAGAGAAAAGGCAGACAAGATAATTATATTGAGGCAGAGAGAAGGAATGGGGCCCGGAAAGGGGAAAAAAAAAAAAGGAGATAGATGGGGGGGGGGGGGGGGGGGGGGGGGGGGGGGGAAGAGAGAGAAATGGCAGCACAGAGAACATCTTTACCACATGTCAGAAAACCTCTGTTGTCCCAGAAAAAGAAAGGTCCATTTTATTTCACAGTTCCCTGTGACCCTTTGCATATATATATATATATATATATATATATATATATATATATATATATATATATATAAGGTAAGAATACGGACTCTTTTGAAAAAAAATCCAACAGGAAAAATGGTTTATCCTCGTATCAATATGAAACCCAAAAAATTGTGTGAACTTAAAACAAAAACAATACAATAGATAGATTTTTTCTTTAGTTCAGAATAAGACCAAATTTATGTATCAGTGTGTGTGTGTGTGTGTGTGTGTGTGTTGTGTGTGTGTGTGTGTGTGTGTGTGTGTGTGTGTGTGTGTGTGTGTGTGTGAAGGAATTAAATCTTGAAATCTTGTATATGTGTGCGTGCGTGTGTTGTGTGTGTGTGGGGATGGGGGGGGGGGGATTGGGGGGGGTGATGGGGGGGGGGGGTGTCTGTCTGTGTCTCTGTGCGTCTGGCTGTGTGTGTGTGTGTGTGTGCATGCGTGCAAGCGTGCGTGTATGCGAGCGTGCGAGCGACCATGTGCGCGCGCGTGTGTGTGTGTGTGTGAATGTGCATATCAAAAACATTTTGTGCATATAAATATATCAAAAACTATGAATAATTCATTAGTACACGTGTGTCCCAGCTGTACAGAATATTCAAATCTCTGTGTCTACATGTCGATTGGTCAGTCGGTCCATCGATCCATCGGTCAACTGGTCGGTCAGTCTGCTCATATTTATGAGTACATGTACATATTAATAATAATATCCACTGAACTTGATTGGCAGGCCAGGTAAAGATGAGAGGAGGGAGAGAGGGTAGGGGAAATGATCAGATCAGAATCAAGTCAAGTCAAAATGATCTTTATTGGGGGCAAAAGATTCAGTCTATGCAACTTTTTTTTGGTCATCCTGCCTTCAGTCGTAGAGTAGGATTCTGTTAGGGGACGGGATAGCTCAGTGGTCAGAGCACTCGCTTTCCCCCAGCCAAGGTTAAGCAACATGGAGCGTGGTTACCAAGTGGATGGGTGACCGTTTGCGCGACTTTGGTTTCAGTACAGTCCCCCAGTTCACCCAGCTGTAAACGAGTACCTGCTTCTTTAGGGTCAGGGAAGGTAAAGCAGCGAGGGAGAGGAGATGGGCGCCGCCCTCAATATGCTGGCCCCTAGAGAAGTGAGGTCTCTGACGCCTCGCTCCCCATAAACCACATAGGTTATGGAGACGCCTTTACTTTTCTTTCTATGACTCTGTTGCGTGGCAAGCAAGAGGCCACGGGTCAGGAAGGAAAGCCTAATGCCCAGGGAGGAAGGGGGGGGGGGGGGGGGGGGTATTGATCAGTGTCATAGAGTGATACCAAACACATACATGTTCAGATCAACAGGAAGACCCCTCACACCCTGCCCTGCCCTGCCCTGCCCTGCCCTGCCCTGCAGCTGGGGAAACAGAGGGAGGGTAGACAGGCCCTCTAGGAGCTGGGTCAACACGCCTAGCTTCTCATCACAGGCAGCTGACGAATCATATGTATATATGATACAATGATATGTATGAATGTCAGATTTGTATTTACTTTTATAAATGCACGCACACGTGTGCGTGCACACACACACATATACAAACACACGCACGCACACACACACATTATTATCATCATCATCATCATCATCACCATCTACATATTGCAAGACGTGAAGTTGTATTCATACGTGAGCGCGAGCGCGCGCGCGCGACGCGCGCGCACACACACACACACACACACAAGTCACAACACACACACAGCACACACACACACACAACACACACACACACACACACAGTCACAAACACACACACAGTCACACACACACACACACACACACACACACACACACACACACACACACACAACAACACACACACACACACACACACACACTAACACACACACATTTGATATATATTCATTTCATCGATCACCACTGGCCATAGACCTACCTACTCTTGCACAGAAAGCGGATAGGGCTTTTCTTTTAATTAATGTCTGCACCTGATGCACTGCATGCATCTGTACATGGAACCTCGGCATGTAAAAACAACAACATGAAAAGAGATGCCAGCGCAATAAGCATAGACTTTCATTAATATATATACATATATATATATAAGAGAGAGAATATATATAGATAGATAGATAGAGAGAGAGAGAGAGAGAGAGAGAGAGAGAGAGAGAGAGAGAGAGAGAGAGAGAGAGAGAGAGAGAGAGAGAGAGGAGAGAGAGAGAGAGAGAGAGAGAGAGAACTCAGAACTCAGAACTCAGAAATTTAATGTATCTCAGCCTTAGGCCATAATACATGGTTGGCGTAGAAGGAATTGAAAATGCCACAGAGTGGGCAACCGGGAGAGAGAGAGAGAGAGAGAGAGAGAGAGAGAGAGAGAGAGAGAGAGAGAGAGAGAGAGAGAGAGAATCCTTCTCGTTTCTTTTTATGCTGCCTCATCTCGTGTGACGTTCCAGCCCTGCTGTTTCCACGCTGCTCAATTTGATCTCTCCGCCCAAGCCATAGTCAGAGACTCGTCGTGTCACAGCCTCAGGGTTAGAAGATCACCAGAGAGTTCTTCATGTCAGGCCGCTGTGGGGCCATCAGTCAGAGGAGCCCTGCACTGATGCTGGGTCACTTTGGTAGTGATCAATGGTGGGTTTGTTTTTTTCTGAGCTAACGTACACAGGACACCGCCTACTATGCCCCCTACTGACGACAATAGTAGCTTAGTTAGGAGCCAGATTGTGTGAGACACCCACCCACCTGGGGTACTGACCACCACAGTATCTCTCCTTCGACCTTCTTTCGTGAACCTCCATCTAGACACCAACTCATCACAGGCATAGAAATGTGTGAGAGACCGAAAACTGAGGTCACCATGAGATCAGAGCAACTGGGGCTACAGAATCAGAGACAGTTTTCTGTTATTACGTAATGGTCAATGCTGATGTGGGTGATATGATGACGATGCAATGGAAGTGTATGTGCTTTTGAGACTACATGACAGGGTTGTATTCTCACTTCCAATCCTAACAAATCCTATGATCAACTGGGCCCCGAGAGATACAGACACCTGCAGTATTGGTCAGGTAATTTGAGTAACACTATTCAAATCTTGGGGTATATATGGAGAGCATGGATGTGTATGTCTTGAGTCTCTAAGTGATTCTCACTCACATCTACAAGCTGGAGTAGGAGCGGCCGAGAGTACAGAACTGAAATATGGTAGAAATAATGAAAATTCTCAATTCCTTAATGGGATTCAAACCGAACTGTTATCCCACCCTAATAATTAATAAACATAATCTTGTAGGAGCGCTATATGTAAAGAAAAAAAGAGAGGAAAAATAATCTTACACTAGTTAAACTGCAAACCCTCAAGGCGCTAATCACTGAGCAGTGGTGGCTGGTGTATTCATCACTCTCTGTTAAGCACTATCTCCTTTTAGAACTCCTTCCTCTATATATATACATACATACAAAAATAACAGAGTACATTTATAGAAACAAATAAATAAACAAAAGTAAACAAACAAATGGTGTGCCTATTTTTCACAATTTTCAGCTCTTAATGCTTTTTCTTAACCAGAAAAAAAAACAATTTAAAAATTTGATTTTTAAAAAAACACAGATTTTTTTCAAAACCATGAGCAAGCTAGTGCATATTTTTTAAAATATTTTTTTAAGCCAGGGTTCACAAACTCTTTTTTTTTAAAGATTATCTTATTTGTATTTTAAGTAAGGAAACTCCTGTTTCAATTTTTTTTCTTTGGAAGGTTTGTCCTACATCAATGATCACTTTTCAAATTAATCACTTATATCTGGCCCAGGAGAAAAGCTTAGCTTTGTCAGTTATTGATGTAAGCATATATAGTTATCGCAAATCTAATTTAAAATGTTGTTCTGCACTGAAATGTTCTGTGGGGATTTGTCCTCATCTACAGACAGCAAGCTTCTGACATAAAAAAAATCTACAACTTCTAAATAAGAGCAACCTGTATAAAAAAAAAAAATCCTCTAATGTC
>CM054137.1:12817551-12820051 GCA_028751875.1 Rapana venosa
ATCTGACAGATATCTATAGATTCAAGGCTGATCAACACAAAGCTGCTATCAGCATCAGATACAATTATCATTCTTGTCGTAAGTTTAGTAAGCCAGATTTATATGCGAGCTTTCAAGACCAAACACACCTCAAACATACTAACTCCCTGTTGCTTTCTCAAAATGTTGACTGAGAATCATAATCAACAAAATGATGATATGGCAGAAATTCTCTCATTTCCTTGCAGGAAAAAAAATTTTCACATATTTTTAAAAAATAATAATACAGTTTCCTGTGACTGCAATGCAAATTATATAAAAACTATCTGTTTTGAAATTTTGCTCACGAGTACCCTTGCCTACTTGTGATGTTTTCATACAGTATTTTGAGTTCCAGTTTTATTTACAAACCTATGACTACTAAGAGTCTTTTACTTCACATAACATCAACATCATGCAGTAAACATTTGGAAGATGACAGCCAGCGCAACATCCCTATCCTGTAAAGTGTAATGAGTGTTATGAAGACAACAGTAGTGAAACACTTAAACAGGCAGACTATCATATCAGACACCAAACTGAAGAAACACGTCAGTGTTAATAGATTGGATAGCCTCCCTGACAGCTGCTGAAGAACACTGGAAAGGCTTTGGAAAACACATCGCTACCTAACAACAACAAAAATCTCAATCTTTCACCATTATAACCAGATATATAATCAGGAAAGAACAAAAAGAGAAGCACTGGAGAGAAAAGTGAACAACAGCTCTATTGGATTCACACACACACACACATACACACACACACACACACACACACACACACACACACACACACACACACACACACACAAGTGCAAAACAGTTTTGAACTAGGGACACAAGACATCAGTCCCAGAAAACTTTTTTTTTAACTAAAAGGACTCCAAACTGACCCAACACCTCATGGATAGAGCCATTTAGAGGGGGGGGGGGGGGGGGGGGGGGGGGGGGGAAACTGACTACTACAAGCATACGCCAAAGTTTAATCCTCTGAAGGAAACTAGTCAGACGTCTGATGAATGCAGATCGAGGTTTACCTCAAAATAAACTTTTTCATTGTCACCCAAAAATATAAATATTGAAAAACATTGGTTGGGTGGGGATGGGGGCGGGGGGGGGGAATAAAGAAGTAGTCATGATGACATAAAAAGGCCTCATTATTGAAGATATAAATCAAGACAAAGTTTTAAATATATTATGAGATACACTTCTTAACTGAACATAAAATCTGCTGACAATGTTTGACATGCTATGACAGAAATGCTCTGAAAATATAACATGATCCCCTTCTTCAATCCTTTCCATGTCACCTTTTATGTATATAGGTTGGCGGCCTCACATTAGACATGCAGGGTCATTCTCTCTCTCTCTCTCTCTCTCTCTCTCTCTCTCTCTCTCTCTCTCTCTCTCTCTCTCTCTTCACACACACACACACACACACACACACACACCACACACACACACCACTTTGTCACAACACGACTGTCCATAGACAAGATCAAGTATGTAACAGCTGTTGATGAGCATTTAGATGTTATATTACAAACCAAAAAAAGAGAAAAAGGAAGGAATTCATCAAGCAGTAAATTATTCCCTGCAGAAAAAGGCTTGGCTTTAAAAAAAAATTTTAAAAAGGGGGGGGGGGGGGGGGGGGAAGACATCTGACATGATTTAAATTTTTCACTACAGCTATGAAAAAACAAGTTTTGTTGTTCATCATAATCATAGGCAAACCAAATCTGATGTTTAAATCATTTTGATGGAAACTGTTATTTGGATTTTTTTTTTTTAACATGAGAAAATAGGCCTCTGGGGATGTCTTTTTTATGTACTTGGGGATGGTTCTGTTATTAGTCATGTTTGGTTACAAGTTTCATTCTTTTTAAATAGCCTGGCTTGTTTGCTTTTGTTTCTGTACTTGACTTTTTTTTATTTGTTAATCTGTTAAGTACTAAAACTTGTTTTTAGTATAAAGTATAATAATTCCATTTCATTTTCAGTCTTGCCTTGCCTGGCAAGGATTTTAAGCTGCCCTGGTTTGAGAATGTTCGCTCATTCAGAGCAGAGACAGCACACTGGGTATGCTTATGTCATCCATACCATCAGCCATACCTGGTCTTTTCTTCATGAAAAAAGATTGGGATTTTTAAAATGTGCAAATCATCGCCAAATGTCAATGATGTTATTTAAGTGTTTGCACAAGGATAGACTCTGATCTGTCATTCAAGAGATTTGCAGAGGAATAGAGATATAGTGAGAACAAAGCCTCTACTTCTAAGTTCTATCCAAAAGAAAAATTGCTGTAATTCAGATATTTCAAGGATAATTCAAAGCCATATACTGGAGTCACATGTCCAGTGGCCGATCAAGCTCTAAAGATGGAAATGCTATTCTGGCTCCACTATAATTTATCAGCCTATGGCCTGATCCTGAATTTAGAATTCTAGACCCTCTACTGCATAGATTTGAGGGATAACTTA
>CM054137.1:12830051-12907551 GCA_028751875.1 Rapana venosa
GTCATTTTATTCATGTACAACCAGATGCCTAGTGTAAAAGCTGAACATATTATTGGTGTTCAGCACTCTATGAGCTTTTGGATTGTTAATGCACTTTTGTTTATGTGTGACTTTATGAATAGATTGTGTTGAAACCAGTAAGACCAGTGACATCCAAGAAGTAATTGTGGATCGTGATCTTGATGTGGGTCGGTGTTCTACAGGTAACGTACCTGCCTAGAAAGGGACACGGTTCGAAGTGTGTGGCGGTTTAATCCCCGCTTGCGCCCCAAACTCCCCCCCCCCCCCCCCCCAACCCTTCACCCTCCCCTGGACCGTGAGCTGTGGTCTGGGTGCTGGTCTTTTGGATGAGACAATAAACCGAGATCCTGTGTGCTACATATAAGTATTTAGCGCATAAAAAAGATTCCACAGCAACAAGGGAGGTGTCCCTGGCAAAATTCTGTCAAACAAAAAAGCCACTCTGATAGGGAAACAAACATAGTTGCAGACAGGAAAAGAAACGAAAAATAGGGGGTGGCGCTGCTCTTGTGGCGACGCGCTCTCCCCGGGGAGAGCAGTCCGAATTTCACGCAGAGAAATCTGCCGTGACTTTTAAGTTGTATACAATACAGTGTGCTTTGCCTGACTGAGATATGGCGTAGGGAAACTAAAATAATGGTGATGCGCCCGCCATTGGTGAGTTCACGTTACACAGCCGTCTTTGCCTCTGGGACAGCATGGCTGGTCGGAGGGAAAATGACGTCAGTATTGTCCATCTTTTGTTTTGATTATATTATAGTCCCAGTAGAGCTATCCGATTTAGGGACTGTGGTCACCGTAGCTACAAGTCATCCCACTTCGGCACCATAGGCAACGGCCAGTTTTGGGCACGTAATAATTCAAAAGCAGTGCTATTGATAATGTGTAGTCCATCGCTGTCCCTGTCCTTAAAGCATACTTCTTCTTCTTCTTCGACGTCGAACGCTCAGACAGCAACTATTGTTGTCTGTTAAGTAAAGGTAAAGGTGTGCCATAACCTATAAGGTCGTAGGGGAGCGAGGCGTCAGAGACCTCACTTCTCTAGGGGCCAGCATATTGAGGGCGGCGCCCATCTCCTCTCCCTCACTGCTTTACCCCCCCCCCCCTCCCCCCTGGCCCTAAAGAGGGCAGGTACCCATTTACAGCTGGGTGAACTGGGGGACTGTACTGAAGCCAAGGCGCACAAATGGTCACCCATCTAAGTGGTAACCACGCTCGACGCTGCTTAACTTGGCTGGGGGAAAGCGAGTGCTCCGACCATGGAGCTACCCCATCTGTTATTGTCTGTTATAAGAGCGAAAATGCATCTCGCTGCCTTTAAGCGCCTGACAAGTCAGGCCCAGCGCATCCGACTTCGGCGTGAGAGAAAATTGTTCTCTTTTAAGCCTTTCTGGAAAAAAGCAGGAGAATAGACTAAGAAGGCAGAAAATAGACAAGGAGGAGATGACAGGAAGAAAAGGAACGAGAGTGGTAGAAAAGAGGACATTTTTAGCACAGAATTTCCAGAATGTGAGGGTGTTATTTCTACATCCCCCCCCCCCCCCCCCATGGGGGAGCCAGTGTGTCATGAGCAAGGTGCGTACGCCAGTTCCTGTTCCTCTCCAAAAAAGGAAATGTGACAGTTTTGAGGTTCTAATAAGTAATTTGTTGTTGTTGCCTGCTTGGAACAGCCTCCTTCCTACTTTATATTTATTTATTTATTTATTACTTCTCATTTATTATTTATTAATTCATTTATTTCCTCGTTTCTTTTTCCTCCCTTTTCAAATTTCTTTCTCTATCTCCTTTTTGTTGGTGGTGGAGAGGTTGAATTTTGTTGTTGTTCTTGTTCTTAAGTTAAGTTTCGTTTGTTCTACTTCAAATTTCTTTCTGTCTTTCTTTTCTTTTTATGTTGTCCTCCTCTTCCTTCCTTCCTTCCCCATCTCATCTACCCTCCTCCCCTTCGATAGTCCCTACCACCACCACCACATACCCTGACTGCCTCAAACACACAGGCAAATCCTAATCCCCCACCCAGCTCATTGTGTTCTAGTCTCAGAACCAGTCACCCACAGAAAGCTATCAGTAGCCGGCCACTGTGAGGTTAGGCCTAGCCCTCAGAGATTGAAGCCGCCAGTCGTACTGATGCTGCTAACTCATTTTAGCCTATGGACAATGGGGATGACCATATCAGGGCATTATGCACTGGACCTCTCACTTGATGGCGATAATTACTTAATTATAGGCGCCAGTTTGAGGGGCTGATTTACTTTCTGTTGGGGGTGGGGTGTGGGGTTGAAGGCTGTTTCGTCGTCGTTCTGTGCGATGGTGTTCTGGTGGGTTCTAATGACCTTGACACTGAGTCAGGTTTGCTGGTATGGATGTCAGTGGGAGGGAGAAAAATCTGCAAGACTAGGGGAAGTTTTCTTTATAAATACGACATTGTGTTGCGTTGTGTTGAGTTGTGGTGTGGTGTGGTGTGGTGTGGTGGGGTGTAGTGTAGTTATTGCATTGTATTGTACTGTAGGCTAATATATATATATTTTATATATATATATATATATATATATATATATATATATATATATATATATATATATATATATATATATATATATGTGTGGTGTGTGTGTGTGTGTGTGTGTGTGTGTGTGTGTGTGTGTGTGTGTGTGTGTGTGTGTGTGTGTTTTCCCCGTTGTGTTCGACAATGACCTCCAAAGCAGCAGAGGAGGCAACTGAAATTGGGCAGAAATTTGATTATAGTGGATGTGCTTTGCCCACAGCACACTCCCACTCTCTCGGCCAAGAGGGCATAAGGACAGTCAGTGTTGGAGGTGTTCTCCAAAGGCCAACCAGCCCCCAGGGCTGGAGCACATCAGGACTATGCAAGTGAAGCCTCCTAGTCAGCGAGTCATAGTCGATCATTAAGCTGTAAAGTGGAATTCCATGAGTTGGAAAACCACAGATCGTACAGCCTCTCACTTTGCTGTTGCCCCCATGGTCAATGGTTTAATCAAGAACTGTGATAAAGCCCAGGCGCTGAAGGCTACTATACTGTATTGTATTGTATTGTATTGTATTGTATTGTATTGTATTGCATTGTATTGTATTGTATACCACCTTCATTTACGACTGATCTCCTTGAAATTCGGTTTGCTCTTCTGGGTAGAAGCAAGGTCATGAGAGCAGTGTCATCTATTTTTTCTTCCTGTCTGCACAGATAGTCTATTTGTTTTCTTATGAGAATGCCATTTTATGACAGAATTTTGCCGCCAAGAACAACTGTCTTGTTGCTGTAGGTCCTTTTACGGGTGCTAAATGTGCCAGGCACACAAGACCTATATTCATCGTGTCATCTGAAAGACTTGCATCGAGGCCACCACTTCAAGGTCTAATGGATAGGGAGAAATTTTGGGTTCAAATAAAGATCAAACACGTGACCTTTTGCTTTCCTGCGCTACCTCTAGACAACGGTTCTATCAATAAAAAACCACAAAATGGAAGATTTTACCCCCAAAAAGTAACTAGCTAACGATCTTGCCAGCTAGCTAGCAAACTAACTGATTGACTAACCAGCTGACAAAATATGATTGACAGACGAACTGCATGGATATATAACACTCAGATGACATACCTGGCTGCTTACATAGAGCTCTAACAACAGTATTTACAATTGATACTTTTTTAATTTTCATAGAACCATTTTTCACTTGCTGCAAACATTTTCTTCCTTACGAATCACTGCTATATTTGTTTTGTCCATATTCACCTGAAGTTCTAATCTGTGAGCTGTATATAACAAGCCATTCAGTTGATTCTGCAAACTAACAAAAGTTTTCAGACAACAAAACAATGTCATCAGCAAATAGAAAATAATTAACAATTCTATCAAAATGTAACAGCATGTTTTTTTTTTCCAATAATTTCAAGAGCTACTCCATTGATTGATTAAAAAAAAGACTACATAGATCTCCTTTTTGAATGTTCAACATTCAAACAATTCTTTTTTATTTTATCTTATTCTTTTATGTCGAGGAAAATGCAATAAGCCCTCGCGTGCTCTTTCACATCCAGTCTCCGTGTACATCCAATTTTGTAAATTTTATAACCTGTTCCCATCAGCACAAATGGCCTACTCTTCCAAAAGGCGGAACAGTTTTAATGGGTACACAAGATGCTCTGCGTGCATTTGCACACAAGGCTTCCGGTCGGGTACAGTTTCATTCAAGGATACCTTGAGTACAAACTTGGGGGGGAGGGGGGGGGGGGGGATAGCCTGGTAGTTGGAGCAGCTTGTAGGAGGTGTAGGCGCAAATAAATATTTGTGAACGTTCTGCAGTCAGCATTGAGGTAAACTTCAGATGAAAAATCCCCTTGAACGGGTGTCTTGGTGATAGCTCGAATTGAGCTTGACCCCAGGCTGTGGAGCATGCATGACAGATCCTTGTGACTTTCAGTTTGTTGGTCTCTGACCAGTCTTCCAGATTTTATAACATAGGTAATACATGGCGGTCAATCCACCTTCTCCTGAATGTTCCAGCAGTTCTCATGAAATGTTATCAAGGCCTTGTGATCTTCTGCTATTTAATCTCTTTGATGGCTGTCTCAACTTTACTAATGAAGGGTTCTGCTCTAACTCAGAGCTCTTTGTGTTGAAATTAAAATCTGTATCATTTTGAGGTAATATTTTCATCTTGGCGTGAGATAAATGTTTGCCGTATGCATGCCATATTTTTAGAATGTCTTCTGGCTCAGTCAGGGCACTTCTGTCTGAGATACCATTGTTGATTTTTAGCTGAAACTTTTTTTCTTTGAATGACCGAATCTGCTGAAAGAGTTCTTTTGATTTTCTATTTTCGATGTGTTCATTTATCTTCGCACATTCTTGTTCTAGCCAGTTTTTCTTGTCTCTTCGAATCTTGCTTTGATTTCTCTCTTTAATCGTAAGTATCTTTCTCTTTTCCATGAGTCAAGTCAAGTCGAGTCAAAAACACTTTAATATCATCCCATGAAGGGCAAATACAATACTGACAGGCACATCAATACGAATCATAATCTTAAAAAAGACACAAGATTCGCGGGCATTGCTTTTTTTCTAGAGCTGATTCCAAATCCTCATCACTTAAAAAAGAATTAGGTTTCTTTCGGGGATTTTTCCTTCCTAGATTTCCTTCTTATGCGTCAATATAAACCTCTTTCGTGAAATTTCTTCTGGCAATTCATCATTTTCTGCACAGTAACGCAGAGGAAATGAATCTCAGATTCTTTACTCATGACCTGTCAGGGATGTCAGTTTCCACCCCCTCCCACGCCCTGGGTCGCTGTATTTCCATGTCAGTCGGTTTGTGTGAATCAAGCTAAGGTGGAGCATTAATTTTTAACATTATTCTGCCCTGCTCCTTGAACGATCTGCTAGTTCTTGTTTTTAATACTGGGTCAGAACTTGCTTGTCTATTTTCCGCCCTCGTTCTTCATTCTCCTGCCGACTTCAGGGCTCTTGTCCTTCCTGAGCTAGACATCCAAGGGTCACCAATAATGAGATTTTTGCCTATAATGCGAGTGGTGGGTTCTTATGACGTGCGCAAGTCCCTAAGCATATGGGTCTGACTGGTTTAGAGTCTCCTTCGAAAGACTTGACACTCATTTCAATTTTCCAGAGCAAGGCCGGGAATTGAACCCAGAACCTTATAGTTTACTTCTTTTTTCTTTTCTTTTTAAGCAGGTGAATGACTAAACCGTCCTGCTACCTTAACATTCAGCTTGTTTGTTTGTTTGTTTTGTGTGTTTGTTTATTTGTTTGTTTGTTTGTTCTTTTCTGGTTGTTTAGCTTTCTGTTCGTTTCGGCTGTGTCGGCGACTCAGTAACAAGTATGAAGTATAGTTGTACGTATATGTAGTTATTAAACCCATGGGTATTTTTAACTTGAACACTTTCAGAGAACATGACGAACTGGATAATCATCCTGTGATAATGAACAATTGACGGACGCTATAGCCGAGTGGTTAAGACTGTTTGAACTTCAATCCTGTGGCTCCATAAAGTTGTGGGTTCAAATCTCGGCAGCAGCGTCTGGGGATTTTAACGATCTCCAAGATCAACTTCAAGTGGAGAACTGCCAGTGGATTGATTCCCTTCTTGTATGTACACACATGCAGAAGATCTCATATGCACGCTACAGATCCCGTACAATATGTCACCGTTCAGTGCGTTAGGGAAACACGGACATACCTACCATGCATCCTGTACAATGAAATGAGATGCTATGAAGTCTGAACGTGTGGCTGAGGCCAGCAGGCAGACTAGACCTGCACAGGTAATAATTATAAGCACAGGGGAAGACCAGGAACTATGCACACGGCCCGATACTAACGGGAACTGGATGTAAAAAAGCACATGAATGTTTATTCCATTGTTCTCGATATAAAAGAATAAATAAAATAAAATAAAAAGTAAGGGAACACTGAGAAGAGAAGAGAAGAGAAGACAGCTAAGATTTGAAGGGAGGAATAATGTAGGGAAAAGAAACCCAAGTAAAACCCAAGAGCGGCAGAAAATAAAGACAAACTCGCTTAAAAGGAAAAGGAATAAAAGTGCAGTAGGAACATTTTTTTAAAAAGTTAAAAGGGGGAAAGAAAGGAAGGGAAGAAGGAAGGAATAAAGGGGGGGGGGGGGGGACCAAAGATGGAACGGGGTGGCGTACAGAAGGAAGACATGAAATTGAAAGGAAAAAAGAAAAGAAAAGAAGCATTTACAAAGTAGACTAAGACTGAGAATCGTATTTGAAAGTAGTCCTCAGCAAAATTGCTATGGTTAATAGCTTCCTCCATCTTTTCTCAAATATTCTTTCATAAAACCTCTTTCAATATTTCACCATATACTCTCTCTCTCTCTCTCTCTCTCTCTCTCTCTCTTCTCTCTTCTCTCTCTCTCTCTCTCTCTCTCTCTCTCTCACTCACCACACACACATACACACACACACACATACACACACACTCACCTGTACACACACACACACACACACACACACACACATGTACACACACACATGTACACACACACACACACACACACACACACACACACGCGCGTACACACACACACGTACACACACACACAACACACACACACACAGTTTGGTAGGAATCATTCTCCCATTTCCACAGTAGACCTTAGCGAGGGCATCACATCAACTCAGCAGCGACGCCGCATACACTGTGAGGGACAGTCCGTACCGACAGCAGCTCCGATCCTGAGACTTGAATTGATCCCGTAAAACAGATTTCGTATCGTATTTCTTCCCGGCAAAGAGAGCGGGGGAACCTGACACCGCTACCGACCGAGAGATCTGGCATTTCACTGTACGACAGCATTGCGCAAGAGTAGCTTTGGAAACTTGACGAGGGCATTTTTTCATGGGACACGGGACTTCAGTCACGCAGTAGCAGACAAGAAACAATCGATGCTGCTTGCAGTTACGGTACCCAATTATTATTCCTTTGTGAGACTTTTGCCGAGGGCTCTGTCGTGGTCGATATTTCGTAGATGGGAACCAGCCTTAATTTTTGTCACAAATTTGACACCATCCTCAAAATAAACAAAAAATTAAAGCTTTGTTGAGATGAGCGAAAGGATGGTTAGAGGGTCAGAGGTAAAGCAACTAATTATTGCGCATGCGCAGAGCTTAAGCATTTCTGACGGGTTTGCAGAATATTCACATTACAACTTCCGTGATATTTTTTGTGCGTTGTGTATTCTCCTGTATTTGTGCTCGTCTCACGGATGATTGAGATTCTACATGCCTTCCAAACGTTGGGATACGGCTATACTTGATCCTTAGCTGTTTATCTGTGTCGATTGTGCAGCGGCTGGAGGGGAAAATGGTGTATTTCAACGGGTCTATGAAGCTGAAGCTCTGCGAAGCAGTGGACCTGAAGCCAACGGACTTCTCCACTCGGTTTGTGCAGATGGGTCCAAGCAGAACTCCCATTCTAGACCCTTATATCAACATCGGCATCGATGAGGTGTTCGTGGCGAAATCGACGACGAAAGCAAAGACAACAAAACCAGTGTGGAACGAAGATTTCACATCGGAGGTGCACAACGGAAAAAACGTTCATTTGACTGTGTTCCATTCCTCCACCATTCCACCAGACGAATTCGTAGCCGACTGTACCATTTCTTTTGAGGAGTTAAAGGACAAAGCAGATCTATGGGTAGGTATCAGGGTGGTGTGTATTCGGTGTGGATGTGGTTGTTGTGGTGTGGACTTTCTTCCTGCAGACGGACGGCGCGGACAGCAGTCGTGGCGATGCCAGGAACATGTCTCGCCATTTCTCGGGCATAGCCTATTTCACGGAACAGTTCCAAGCTGCATCATTTGTTTGTTATTCCAGAAAATCGGTCTGTTTTCTGCCGTATGGGGAGCTTGAAAGACAAGATTCTGTGTTGAACGGGTGATAAATGGGTAGAATGCGTGTGATTATTGTCTGTGCATAAGGGATGATGGCTGTTTTCGTTTGCAGGTCGACTTGGAACCGAACGGCAAGGTGCACGTTCAGATAGAACTGAATGGATCGACCTCGGAAGGTGAGTGGAAACCCCCGTGCTTTATCATTATCATACACATTCCATCTGGGCAAGAGGCGGGCATGCGATACTTTTAACAATTAAGTATTGGTTTGCCCTCCTAACGAGGTCGTGTGAAAAGGGAGCCTTGTGGAGGGTAGGACGAGGGTTTATTACGAGTTAGAAGCTGGATACTGAATAAGCAGGCAGAAGACTGCGTGACGCGGGGTCTGCCTCCCTCTCTGTCCCTCTCCCTCTCTCTCTCACTCGCCAGGCTGCTGCTGCCACTGGCTGACTCCGCACACTCTACTGTTTATGCTAATGAGCAACTGGCTGGCTGAAGGAAGAGTGCCGTGCGCTTTCGTGAATTGGACAGTCACCCATGGAGACTGTAACACAGGGTCTTTTATGTCATGTTGAGAGGCAAGGTTTCCATCACATGTGATCTCTTGGCTGGGCATTTCCCACGACAGGGCACAAGTAAAGTGGCCATGCTGAGGACAGAGGGCCCTTCTGTCACCAGAGCATTTGTCCCTTTGCTACAGTGTAATAATATTGAGAATGAGATTAGAATGGTAAAACATGCATCGCCTCATTGAAAACAATGAAATGATATAAACAATGTTCAGTTGTTATGCAGAAAAATAAAATATTCTGTATTGATTTTCAATATGCTTTATTACATAAAGTGGTACTAATGACAAATGTAGGAAACAATGGTCAATACTAATTAGTATAGGTCCTACATGCATGCATTTAGATTTATGTCATGTAGATCATCTGCTTGGTGAATTAACTGAACAGCCCTCTTTCCTTTATAAGACCTCACCCTTCTCTTTTCTTTAATAGGTTTTTAATCAAATACAGATGCACAGACATACAGTGATACACTTGCAATTTAATGTGCATTTGCTATTTTTGCACATGTACACACACATACACACAGAGGTGTATCTCAGTATCTGAGCATGCACACAATGACATGTGTGCATGTGCACACATTTACACACACAGACACACATACACAAACACATGCACATACACACACATTATTTATGTTGGCATAACAAAGTCATCAGAATACTGAATAGTGATGACAACAACAAAGGTTTTTTTTTAAAACACAACCAAACAAAAACACAAAAAAGAAGCCTTTTCAATGCATGACTCCTCATTATCAGGGGGTCTAAACTGTGAACACCTGACAATAAAAGAACACACACACACAACACACACACCACACACACACACACACACACACACACACACAGATATCAAACAGAAAAAAAGAAAGTGAAATATAAAAACAGTATAGAAATCAAATCCATTTCAGTCTTCATATATATATATATATATATATATATATATCCAATTTTAACAAATCTTTTGAGCTGGCCTTCAAGCTGTTAAAAAATTGTAAATCATGGTATTTAAACTTTATTGCCTGTAAGTAAATTGATAACAGAAATACATTGAATTGTTTTTTTACTTATTTAAGAAAATATTTTCTGCATCAAAAATGAGGATCAAGTCATATGACTCATATATGTATGCATTTGTGATTTAGCCAAAGCTAACTGTTGCATTGTTAATGTTATCCCTGTGCAAGAATCAGGATATTCATGATCGTGTGACTATCAATTGTATCAGATTTTTTATTTTATTTTACGAAAGGCATAAAATGAAAACAATACTCTTTTTGTTTGTTTGTTTTAATTGGTTTTGGTTTTTTTTACCTGTTAATGTTAGTGAAAGAAGTTTGCGTCAGCTAAGACCAAAAGTTAGTAGAGTTAAAATTATAGTGTCTGGAATTGTCACTCTCAGTCTCATATACTCAAACACACACACACACACACACACTCACACACACATGCACACACACATGTGTGCACGCATGCTCACATTGTAATTTGTATGCACACACATATACACGTGTGTGATTATTTTTACTTTGCTCTTTTCACTTTTTTTTTTTTTTAAGGTGAGATTAGCAGTGGTTGGGTAGAGGAAGGATTGTTAGTAATCTCTCACATCAACATTTGTGCAGGTCGTCAAATGCCTTCAGGAATTCTGTTCATGTGTGTCAGTGTATGCACAAGATTTATAAATAGCTTGACAGGATACGGTTCAAGGCTGCATACTAACTGCCATCACTACAACACAGCAGAATAGTGTACAAGGCCATCAGTCCATTACATAGGTAGGACCCTAATTGCCTCTAAAGGCTTTGTCACTAAAACCAGGTAATTTCAAGAGTTTGAGGAATTTGTCTCTGGATAGAGATGCTCTTGAATAAAATTAAAAGTATGTTTTTTATATTTAAAAAAAAGGAAGATTGATTCAAATAAAGAATACAAAACATGGAAATTTTCCTATGCTGTAATTATTTTGAAAGAGATGCAGTTAGCTCTCTAAATCTGTGTATCTGGATTTATAATTCATTGACAACACTCTTGTTGCTGTGGCAGTTAAACTTAGTTAAAGTCCTCAAACAAAATCTGACCCCAGGGATTGGGGTGCATGCACAGAGTGCACATCAAGAATGGGCATGGCATAGCTCAGTGAAATGGCAAAGCTGCTTCTTCCACTATGTGTGTCAATGTGACATCAGCTTCAACTCTGCTCATTCAGTTCAACTTTTATTTTCTTTAATAAACACCGACTGCTACATTTTTCTTGTGAAAGAATATAATAGAGGTGAAAGCAATATTTGTGATTTTACTCTGTGATGAATATCATTATTAGCCTTGTACTTTCCTGTCAGGGTGAGAAATTTGACCATTTCACAGCCTTGTAGTTGTACTTACCTGTTAGGGTGAGAAATGTGTTCATGGCCATTTCACAGCCTTGTACTTCCTGACAGGGTAAGAAATGTGTGACCATTTCACAGCCTTGTACTTCCTGACAGGGTGAGAAATGTGTGACCATTTCACAGCCTTGCACTTTCCTGTCAGGGTGAGAAATGTGTGACCATTTCACAGCCTTGTACTTTCCTGTCAGGGTGAGAAATGTGTGACCATTTCACAGCCTTGCACTTTCCTGTCAGGGTGAGAAATGTGTGACCATTTCACAGCCTTGTACTTTCCTGTCAGGGTGAGAAATGTGTGACCATTTCACAGCCTTATACTTTCCTGTCACTGCAAGAAATGTGTGACCATTTCACAGCCTTGTACTTTCCTGTCAGGGTGAGAAATGTGTGACCATTTCACAGCTAACTGTCCCTGTTACTTGCTCTTGCAACCATTTTAAAATCGAGTGGCGGAAGACATCCCACCATTCTTATACCTGCGTAGTTCCTTTAATTGTACATGTATGGCAACACCCATGATTTATCTTGTCACTGATGCAGCCTAGGGGTTGACTGCTTACAGTGGTGCAATTGTCACTACAGTGAACTATACGATGTACTGTTCTATAAGTACAATTTACATTTTGTACAGTAAGATACAGTACTGTACAGTTTATATTGTACTTACAAGACATACAGCGCTCACAAAATAATACAATACTAGTCTGAATAGAGCTTGTTAGTATTACTGTAGGACAAGAGGGTTCTTTCTTTCTTTCTTTCTTTTGTAGTTTGACTTTGAGGCGAGTTCTTTGTGTGTGGCCCATTAAATAATGCTGTGATAAACATACTATGGTAGATCACACTGTAATTGTTGTTGTTCACACTTGTCGCAGGATTTGCATAAATTTAATTCCATGAATAAAACATTTAACAAAAAAATCTTTGGATCAAATTGCTTAGAATTTTACCAAAATAAAAAATATTTGAAACAGCAGGGAAAAAATTGATAAAAACACTGTCTTTCTGTCTGTCTCTCAGTCTCTGTCTTCTCTCTCTCTCTCTCTCAGTTTGTCTGTCTCTCTCTGAGTCTGTCTGCATGTTATCTGTCTGTCTCTGTCTCTCTGAGTCTCTCTCTCTCTCTCCCCCCCACTTTCACTTTCAGTCACCCCTTTCCTAATCTGCTCTGTTCCATCCTCCTCTTTTTTGCACTTGGTATTGTTTTACCTCTTTTTCCCTGAATGTAGAGCTACTATTATATATATGGAAATTCACAGGCTATGTATTAGGCTATGTTTTGTAGTCTATTCTGATGGTGGAGAAAATGTGCAAAAAACCAGCATTGTTTCAACACACATTGTCTCTTTCTCTTCTCTTCTCTGCATTCCTTGACTGGTCATTTCTGTGCTAATAACTCTGCAGGAGGTCTGCCTGCTGGCTTCGTCTGACACGTTCCAATTTCAGAGCAACAGGGTGTTTTTTAAAGTACAAGATGCATGCTGGGTATGTTAGTATTTCCTTAACCCACTGAACACTGACATGAATCACTATGTGATCTTTAATGTTGTTCTTTTGCATTGTATACTAATAGTAATACACACATGCAGGTAGTTAGGCACTGCCAAGTGTGCACTTTTAAGTTTACCTGGGACTGTTGGAGACTGTAAAAATTCCCAACCTTCATTCACCAGATAAAGCTGTTTTGGTGTTAAGAATTGAACCCACAACTTCATGAATCCACAGGGTTAAATCAAATGGTCATAACCTGGTGGATATGGTGTCTGTCAACACGCAGGTGTAAGCCAGCACAAGACTGGTGTTTCTCAATGAGGTGTTGGCATGTACTTACTTAACAGTAGCACACACCTATCTCTCAGGGGCAAAACCTCAGGTGGCTGGCTAGCACCCCCATACAACTGCATATTGTTATTACTTCCCACCACCCACCTTCCCCTTCCCCATGAATTCCTCTTGGCATTGAGTGGTGGTGTGGGTTCTTGTCTTCTATTCTTATATAATACCAAAACAAAACAATCTCCCTGGACAAAAAAATCCCTTGGGGTGTATGTGTATCGTGCATGGTATGTACTAATGTAGTGTCGACCTGAAATGTTAGGGGGAACTGTTGTTTGGTAAAACTCTGCAGAATCTTCCTGTGTGCTGTACAGCACAGAGCAAGGAAATGTAGTATAAAAGCAGATTAGTATGCTACAAAATGATTCAGAAAAACTGCCAGTAAGTAGTAAAGTACCAAACAAAAATATTGTAAAACGAATACAATAGAAGTTCTTGCGAATTAGCCCTAAAAAAAAGTTAGCAAAGTCTTCAGAATAGGGTGTATACTTTGTTATTGTAGTTTACTTTAGTCACAGTTTCAAGGAAATACTATAAAGCTATGAAAGAAAAACAACAATGCCTGTCATAAGTAAACGCTGCAAGTGTAATTAAAAAAAAAAAGTTGTTGTATGATTATTAATGATATTATCATTCCTAATTTGATGTCTTTCTAACAGTGACCACTGTTCATGTTGCAGAATCGGTGGATCAGGGAGGGGGGTCAGCCATTACTTCCAAGCCTCATGGTGAGTAATTTATTTATTAAAAAAAATTTTGGGAATAGTTTCTCAGCTAGAGTTCTGGGGTTCACCAATAGTGACATTTTTATGGAACTTGCTTTTCCACCCACTGTTTCCGTAGTTCTGCATTCTGATTTGGGGGACAGTGTCGAAACACGACAACTGTGTGCTAGCATTTTTAAAGATTTGTTATAAATCTGTTCCTACCAGCATGAAATGGCCTTCTCTTCCGAAAGGCAGGACAGGTTTTTAATGTACATGTGTGCAAGGTGTTCTGCGTGCATTGGCACGCATGACCTCAGTTTAGAGTTTCATTTAAAAGACTGACATTCAGTTCGATTTTCTCATCAAATTGGGAAGAAAGGGCAAGGCTGTAGTAAATCAGACCCAGAACCCCACAGTTTACTTGTTAGGCAGGTGAACGTCTTAACCGTCCTGCCACCTACCTTCTTGAGGTGAGTAATGCTTTCTTGGAAGCCACACCAAAGGTTTCCCCGCCGTTGTGAAATGCATTGCGCTAACTGCAGGTCAGCTTTTGGCTACGCACATTAATAGCAATTGATCAAGTATGTGTTGGTACTGTTGCGTGTCGGCCATTGCATTTCCAGCTGGAGGAAATGCCCCGAAGGAAGTGTGTGGCCGGATGGATAGAATGAGCTGGGGTGGTTTTTCGGGATTGGAACTGTGAGGTGTCTTTGTTCTGTTGCTGTGAAGGGTGACCTGGTTTACAAGCACTGGGCCTGCTCTGAAAATACATCATGTGTGAATTCAGATATCAACTCTCTTGCTGGTGGAACTCCTGACAGTTTTGACACACCTGTGTTCTGATAGGAGTCCTGTGTTCTGGATTTGGGATTCATTTGTTTATGGTGTGGAAGAGGGTTGGATGAGTGTGTGATGTGTGTGTGTTTGTTTGTGTGTGGAGGGGGGGGGGTTGAGTGAGTGTGTGTTATTTATTTTATTTTTCATTTATTCTTCTATTCCGAGGAGAGTGTGTGTGTCTTTGTGTGTATTTATGTATGTGTGTGTGAGAGAGAGATGTTGAATGAACCCCTTCATCATAACCATTATCTTGGAAACTATGACATCGACAGGCACTGAAGTTGGCAGAATTATAGAATTATATATTCTTACGTCATTGTAATTGTCACAGCAGCTGTTTGTATTGGCTTAGATTAAAAAAAACATCCAAGAAGAGGAAGTATTATACATAAACATTGTGACTGCAGTGTGTTTTATTTTGTGACCATTGATCTTTGGTACATATGATCACTGTTGTATCTTTAGGCCACTAAAGCCTTTCTTGTCAGAATTTTAAATTACATTTCAAACCAGAGTATTCTATGACAACAGATCTTCGAAATTGAGCTAGATATGACTTTGCTTGGGATTTTTTTGTGTGTGTTTTGTTTTGTCCATAACTCCTTCTGTTGGAGAAGAAACATTTTGGAAGAACATGTGGGACAACATGGAAAAGCTAATAAAAAAAAAATTGTTTTTTAAAAGCTAGAAATCCATGAATCATATTCCATGAATCATATTGTGTCCCATGGTGTACACTTTCCCTTCCCAGTAATTGACTGAACCAGGAAAAATGGCCTCTTTTATCTAGAGTATAACATTCAGTATGCAAAATGCAACTTAGAAAGAATCTATTGCAGAAAAAGTTGTGTGTGCCTGTCAGAATTCTTAGAAAAGCTTTTTCTTTCTAGTTTTTGGGAGACTGGAGAAAAAACAGTTTGGTTTCTATGAAAGATGTACTTTTTATTCTTTTTAGAGTACTTTGGATTTCACACAAACAAGTCTGTGTGTTTAAACATGCAGTGAAGTGCAATACAGCACAAGACATCACACCACACAGAGTAAAACTACAACACTACGAAGTGCAGTTCTTAAATATGAAGCAAAAACAAGCTTACACTTAATGCAAGTTTAGTAGCTTAGCTGATACAGCGATAATCAAAGAGAAGTTTGGGAGCAATGACACCTGACCTGCTTGTGTTGTCACTGACCTACGTTAGTGTCACAGTGGGTGTAGGATTTCACCGTTGATGTTATCAGTTGATCTGATTTGACCCTGGATGATCGCATAGTTTACACAGCAGAGCTATGTGACCAGATTTTCTTTTCTCCACAACAGAAATCACTGTTCACCATATCAGATATATGAATTCATTTTTGTTTGTATTAAACACAAACACACTCACTCTCTCTCTCTCTCTCTCTCTCTCTCTCTCTCTCTCTCTCTATCTCTCTGGGCCAATGGCCTTTTTGTGAATAAATCTTTCGAGTTCTCTCTCTCTCTCTCTCTCTCTCTCTCTCTCTCTCTCTCTCGCTCGCTCGCTCTGTCTCTCTCTGTTTTTCCCTGTTGGCAAGAGAAAATGTGCAAACCTTTTTAAGACTGCACATACAATAACAAATATCTCATGTACAACAAATATCTCATGTAACTGTCAATTCTTTTTTTTTTCCACTCTTCAGCTACAGCTCCAAGGTTCACCAGTAGTGAGATTGTATGCGGGCATTTTTGCCCACCGTTTAGGTAGCTGCATTCTGACTTCAGGGATGGTGTCTAAACACAACACCTGTGTGCATGCAGTTGTTTTTTTCCTCAGAATTTTGTCATTGGTTTCTACCAGCACAAAATGGCCTCCTGTTCCAAAAGGCAGAAATGTTTTTTAATGTATGCACTAGATGTTCCACGTGCATTCTCACTTGGGACCTCGGTTGTAGTCTCATCCAAAGGACTTAGACATTCAATTCAATTTTCTCGTCAAGCTACAAAGAAATGCTGGGAATTGAACCCAGAACCTCACAGTTTACTTGTTAGGCAGGCAAACATCTTAACCGTCCTGCCACCCTCCTTCTTGTGTTACTTCTAAAACAGTGAAGGCCATTGCTGTGTGACCCCTTCCCCCCAAAAGAAAACAACAACAACAACAACACCATATTATGATGAAAAACTGGAAAGTGGGAATGACTCAATGAGTATAGTACTAGTAGCCTACTATAGGGAAAAGGAAAGGTGACTAAGTGACTGTGTTCTCAGAAACAGTGAATTGTCAGCATAATTAAGGCAAAATGCATTTTGTCTTTTCCCTTTTTGATACAGTAAGAGATTCTGCGCCCTTTTCAAGGAATTCTTATCAGTGTGTTGCCCATCTGTGAGTCGGAAGAATTTGTAAAACTTTGTAAGAAATGGATTAATAACTGTGACAGTTAATGCTTGCATTAAAAACAACAATAATTTTAAAGGTGAGACGTGTAGGTTATAACTACTCAAAAATTGTTACATGGTATAAAACTAATATTTATAGTTAAGCCTCAATTCAGAAATTACCCCATTTCATGCACTGTAACCATGGAAATAATCCAACATGGCTACCAAAACTTTTTGTCAGCACAGTACTCTGATGATTATTCTCTAGTGTAGGGACTAGTGTTGTGTGTCATACTGGTTGGGTTGAATGACGCAGTGATGACGCTGGTGGCTGGTGAGAGTGACCACAGCTGACTTCAGACTGCTGGAAAGTCCTTTGGATTAGACTATAAACCAGGGCCCTGTGTGTGAACACATGCAGAACATCTTTTGCATATATTCAAAATCCCTTCCACCTTTTCAAAGAGAAGGCCATTTCCAGCCAGTAGAAACAGACGACAGATTTGTAAAAAAAAAAAAAAAAACAACAGCAAAACGCATCATGCCCACAGGTGTTATGTTTAGGCACCATCCCCAAAGATGGAATGCTGCTTACCTTAATATTGGGTAAAAACGGTTGCGTGTGTATACGCAAAATCTCACCATTTGTGAGCCTGGCAGCTCTAGCTGAGGAACATTTTTTAAAAAACCCACCCCAAAACAAATACTCTAAAATATTTTTTGGGTTGGAAATTTGTGTGCTGCTTTTTATACAAGTAGAGTTGGGTCAACTCTGAATTTCTTGATTAGGAGACAATATCGTCAACATGTTCAGGTTGGTGGCTTTTTTAAATTATTAATTTATTTATTTTTCAACATGTTCCTTGTTATTTCATAGTAGGATTGACGTGGATGGTGTTGCTGTCGTGTTGCAGAACGGAAGGAGAAAGTATTCAAGGAGAAGGAGGGGATGCTGAATCGGCGGCGGGGTGCCATGCGGCGCAGGGTGCATCAAGTGAACGGCCACAAGTTCATGGCCATGTTCTTTCCCCAGCCCACCTTTTGCTCATTATGTAAAGACTTCATGTGGTGAGTGCCTGCTGACTTGCTTCTAAAGAGAGTCCTGTCATTGTTACTTCTTTGTATTCCTGCAAGGGATTTTGTGTGTGTGTGTGTCTTGTTTCTGTGTCTATTAAAACTCTCTCTGTTTGTCTGTCTGTCTATCTATCTATCTATCTATCTCATGTGACTGTGTGTGTGTGTGTGTGTGTGTGTGTGTGTGTGTGTGTGTGTGTGTGTGTGTGTGTGAAGGGAGAGAGAGTAAGAATTGTTTTCTATGTAATTCTATGTCATTATACATATTTTTTCCCTTGAATTTTTTTCAAGGGCTCGATGTAAAAATACTTTTTTAAAAGCATGTAGTGCTTAATCTATTACCCTCTGAAAAATAAAAATTGTTAAAAAAAAAAAAGTTCAAATTGTTCTTTCTCTCTCCCTCTTCCTCCCCGCTCTGTCTACTGGTCTATCTCTTTCTGTCAGCCTGTACATTATGAGTGCAATAAATAAGTTCAGGAGGTATATTGTGCAAGTTTTATTGATCTGTATGTTGTACGTGTTTTGTCTTTGACTTCATGTTTTTGGTATCTATGAAGTCACTACACTTCCTCCTATTCAAAATGACAAGAGGACATGGAGTCTGTGGGACAATGTTGACTTGCACTTCTTTGGCCTTTGTCTGTCAGGTTGTTGTGGATGTGTGTGTGTGGAGTGTGGGGCAGGCTCTCTCTGTACATGTATAGTCAAAAGCCTTCGTGTGCGGAAGCTCACGTTTTCTCTCACACTTTGCATTGTGTGTTGGCTTGTTTCAGGGGGTTGTGTAAACAAGGCTACCAGTGCCAAGGTAAGCTTGCCACACCGACACGGTGACAGTGATTTATCACCGTCAGTTGTCACCAACTGTCACACACACACACACACAGAGCTAGTTGACTGTCACATAAAAATTGATGACTGCCATTTACAGTAGTACATAGGTAAATACAAGCATAAGCAATTTTGGTAATTGTAGTATGCACATGCACATAAGCATCCATGCACACTATCGTGTGTGCAAACGTACACATGCTTGCATGCATGCACACACATGAGCATGCATGCACACACGTGGGCACGCACACACACACACATACACACACATGCATGCATACACGCATGCACATACACACGCTCACTCAGAGAATTTGTATCCATAATATTGTTTTGACTAAGGACAGATGCTTGTGAAACCCAGCACAGCAATGTTACAAAGTATATTGTAGATCTATATCAAAGAATGTAAAGTGATCATGTTGTGTTTGATTGCTTGCCACTTCAAGCATGTTTGTCATCCTTATCAGGCATTCTTTTTATTGGTTTAGTTGTTGTTTTAGGTGTTTGTTTGGGTTTGTTGGGTGGGGGGGGGGGGGGGGGGGGGTTGGGGGGGGGATATTAAACATGAGTTAACTGTTCTTATTAAATTCGTAATCCAATGAAGTAATCATTTTAAAGTTTATGATTTTAAGAATGAAACAGGTGCTCACTCTTAGGCATGTAAGCATGTTAGTAGTTATGTGTGGGCAATATATCTATGTAGTGTTTTGATGTATTTTGGTGTATCTTCATACATGTATTAATGTGCAAGACTGATGTTTCACTCTTGTCCCTCTGTGTGAGTGTTGGGGAGAGGGGGTATTGCATCCAAACACACACACACACATGCACCATGCTTAAGCAAATTTTGAAGGTTTTTTTTTCATGCAGAGAATTCATAACAGCTGTATAGGAACTGGTCAGTGGATGTACTTCTGTCTGTTTAGAGTTCTGAACAGCTACTGTCTGTGGTGTTGTTCGCAGTATATATGCATCTATAAATGTAAACTGTTATCATCTCTGTTGCTGCAGTATCTTCATGCGTACTTTTACCATCTGTTTTTGTTGCAGTATGAATGTGTGAACTGTTACCATGTGTTGTTGTTGTTGTTGTTGCAGTATGTACGTGTGTGGTTCACAAACGCTGCCATCAGAGTGTCGTCACCAAGTGTCCAGGCTCAAAAGCAAACGCTGATGCTGAGGTAAGACGGTGTTGAGATCATGAAATACGTCAGTTCACTTACTGCTCCGGTTGTCGGGGGACAAAAGACTCTGCATGGTAGTGCCTGTAGTGGGGAGAGGGGTAGGGCAGGAAAAATGAATATAGAGGGAAAGTTTTGTTTTCTTGTGAGTTTTGTGTTTGAGGAATATGTTTTGTTTATTTTGGGGGGTTTCTGACATTTTTGTTCTTCAGAGTTGTCACGGGCTATATCACACTTTGCTTTTTAGTGTGGGGAGCACTGATAAAGAGGAGGAACTTACTTCATACTCTGAAACTGCAAAGCATGCATTACCTGAAAGAGGGGAACACTGATTCTGTCCTGAGTTTGGGGGGGGAGGGGGGTGATTCTTAACCCTAGTGGCGCGGTTCCCGGAATATTCCGGTAAAGGCGGGTCTAGGCTGTGTGGCGGATCCCGGAATATTCCGGGATGATGTGGGTGATCATATTTGAAAGCTTACTTTCGCTTTCAAAGGTCAGCCAATGAATGTTAAGGCCGTTGTAGGCCCGCAGAAAGGGGTGAAGGTCGTTTGACACACACAAGCAACGAAGAATCTGATTGGTTAAGAGTGTATTTTAATTTTTTTTCCGACCAGCCGAGATCGTCTTCAACAAAAATGGCGGCCAGCGTTTGCACTAGAATTTCTTCAAGCGTTTTTCGAGCTTTTTTACAAAATTGACAGCGAGGGGGAGTTTTAGAGGCTGGATTTGGTTGAAATAAACAATGAGAGAGACGATGAGGTAAGGATTGTGGAATATTTTTGAAAAACTTGGTAAAAATCGATCGCGATCGGACTGAATCGAGCGGTGCTAGTTTTGCTGGATGGACTTCTTCGCTACTCGGCGATTTCAACGTCACAGATTGTTTTACTTTATTTTGACGCAACGAGGCTTCGAAATAACTGTTGTTGAGTCAAATCGCTATGCTGCTGAGTACTTTGCATCACATGAAATCAAGCGATCTTTGTATTTTTGTCATAGAAAGCCACCACTTCGCACATTCCGCCATGACGGTCGCGATGGCGTCGATCCTGTCGCTGAACTTTTCCGAGTATTTGGTGACCGATAAAGCGATACAAACTCCTTATTTTTTTAAAACTAATGTCAAGAAATAGTGTTTACCTAATCTTGACATTTATGCACCGCAAGAACTTTGCTTATCGTGTTAAAATCGATCCGGGGCCCTGACGGTGGAACAGTGATCCGTAGTGCGCACACGATTTTTTTATTTTTTTTTATTTTTACATAATCATAAACACTACACACTATTATAAAATTATACTCATTTAAAAGCATATTATCTCTTCTTTCCAGTGATTTATAGCTTAACACATTTAATTCAGTTTTATATATCAATATCAAGGGTTGTTTGAGCCCACCCTGCTCCAAAACAATGCTAGCCAATGTTAATTCAGCCAATAGAAGTGAGGCTTGTGGCTGTCTATTTAGCGCTACTAGGGTTAAGATTGTTATCCTTTGCTTTAGTATGATTTTTTTCCAATGTCGCTGTAATATCTTCTTGGTTCATTTATTTGATTTAAATGTCCATTTAAAAAAAAAATGCTAAAGAAAAAAACCCACCATTGTCCAGGATTGTAGATTCATTTTATGTATGTTGAAGTTGAAGTTGTCAGTGGTATGTTGCAGTCAAGTGGAACACGGTTCAACATCAATGTCCCCCACCGTTTCAACGTGCACAATTACCGACGACCAACATTTTGCGACCACTGTGGCTCTCTGCTGTACGGGCTGCTGAAACAGGGCCTGCAGTGTGAAGGTCAGTCATGACTGCTGTCCCCGCACTTCTGGTTATTTTCCCCCGGCAGTCTGTCAGTAAGGCGGTGTTGTCCTGTGTCCATCGACCTGGAATGAGCTCCCTCTCACTCTTCGCCAGAAACCTAGTTATGACACTTTTTAATCCAGCCTCAAGACATATTTATTTCAAACCTAAGATTTCCCCCCTCCTGTTTCATATCAGAGCTATCCCACCCTCACTAACCCATGTCCTATCACCCTGCTAAAGTATAGGACCTAAGTGAGTGTATGTGTGTGCTTTTGTAAAACATTTGACTATTGAAATTTTATTTCATAGATTTTGTCTGCAGCGCACTATGTTTGTAAATATCTGTTTGTTTAAACTATTGATCATTTATCATTGATTGCATGACTGTGTAAGATTAGGTTGAATGCATGCGCTTTGATTTGTCTTTTCAAGATATAGCGCTATATAAGTTCCATTTATTATTATTATTATGTACACCAGTCAGCCTTGATCCTCAAGTACCAGCAAAGTTCTTCAACCCTCTCATTGCCAGAGAACAATATATAAGAAGTACTGCACAGGGTGCAAATCCAGCATAACTCGGTCAAAGGGCCTAGTGCTGAAATTAGCATCCCCTTCCTTTTACCAAGCCCAAGTGTGGTCAGTTCCTGCTATAACGATCACCAGCTGGGCTGGGATGGGTGGGGTGGGGTGGGTAGCATCTGAAAGTGTCCTCCAGTTTCCTCAACTGACAGCTGTGACTTTACCAGTGCCAGAGTTTTGAGGATTTCAGGACCGCTATAATAAACAAATGATTCTTGAACAAAAACTAGAAGAGATACAGCAAAGAAGTATTCTGTTGTTTTGGGGGTGGTTGTTTGTTTTTATAGGAAAATGAATAATAATTATGAAATCTGGTGTGTATTTTTGAATTATATTGATTGCAAAGGCTTATTCTAGTATTCAAAAGTGGATTACTGCAGGACATCAGTGAACAGCCTTATGGCATTTGAGAGGCATTGAATACATGGTTCAACCAGTATGTACTGAACCTGTTAACGGTGATTTTTCTGCGTATCAAATATTTTTGAAGACTGAGATGGAGTTAGTAGTTGGTGAAAGTGATTTTCAGATTCAGCTAGAGACAGTCTTGACTTTATTTGTGAAGCATGAACAGTCCAGACACTGTTGACACCATTCTCAGCTAAGGGCAGGATGCAGGAGGGGAGAGTGCAGGAAAGCTAGTCACTGAAGTTGTCTCTTTGAGTCAAGACTAAAAGACTGAACTGAAGAAGTATTTTGTTTATTCTTTTATTTGGAATATAATGCAATAGGCACTCGTGTACTTTTTTACATCCAGTCCCTGTGTGTGTTCAATTTTGTAAATTTTGTCATCTGTTCCCACTTGCACAGATGGCCAACTCTTTGAAAAGGTGGAACAGGTTGTTGACTTGTGTGCAAGATGTTCTTTTTTTTTGTACATGCTGCTTTGATTTATATTCTATCCACAGTACTTTAGAGAAAGTGGAGTGGGCACTGGTGTTAACTCCAGGGGGAAAGTCCCCTTAAACAGACACCTCAGTGGTTGGCTCGAACCTGGGCTCTACCCAGGCCATCAAATCACAAGCACATTGTGCAATGCTTTCACCACCAGGCTGTCCTGTTCCCCAGTAAGAAGAGCTAAAAGAGAGAGAGAGGAAAATGGTCAAAGCAGCTGATAGGATATGATGGAAAAACAAATGTGTGAAGAAGAGAGAGAGAGAACTGTGACATTGTGCCTGCTTATATGCAGGATGATTTATCATCCCTCTTAACAGTCTGTTGCATGTCAAAGTGCCTGGCTGCATTTTGTAGATGGGTTGTAAGGGATGTGTGTTTTGGCGTACAGTGTGCCGAATGAACATCCACAAGCGGTGCCAAAGGAACGTGGCCAACAACTGCGGCACCAACACGCGACACATGGCTCAGATCCTGCAGGAGATGGGCTTCTTCCGGGAACGCCCTGGACCCACTGCCAAACCACCGAAAAAGGTCGGTGCTCAGAGAAAGACAGACAGACACAGACAGAAGGACAGACAGACACTGAGAGAGAGAGCAAGACACAAAGAGAGAGAAAGGGAGGGAAAGACTTTTTCAAAGAATAGTTACTTTTAATCACTTCAAGAAATCGGTAAAGACTAGAAGATACTTATCAGCAAGATTGGGGGAAAAATCAGTATTTCCTTTTTTCCCCAGTTATTGTGCAAAAGTATAACAATGTAAAAAAAACCAACCCTTATTTGTGATGTTTGCACATTTGGAGATATCATTGGCTGGGAAAATTGCTGAAGATGATTAACACAGATTGCTTGAAGGTAGGGCACTTTTTTTTTTAGGCCACTGATGATGTGTTTTATTAAGAGAATGATTTATATTTATGATATGCCTGGGCTAATTCTTGTTTCCTCAAACTGTAGAA
Source organism: Rapana venosa (assembly GCA_028751875.1). Taxonomy (NCBI): domain Eukaryota; kingdom Metazoa; phylum Mollusca; class Gastropoda; order Neogastropoda; family Muricidae; genus Rapana; species Rapana venosa. The sequence goes on from CM054137.1 coordinate 12,854,468, forward strand.
GGCTAGGGCAGGCTGGAATTTTAGAGTAAAACTGTGACTAAATCTAGAATCCATTTTTGTATTCTGTGTGTGTTCAGTAGGTCAAGGGACGTTCTTGAGAGGTAGTCTGTGGCAGTTCAGTGCTGTTAGTATGTTCTCTTGTTCAGTGATAGCGTATGGATTATACTGTATAGTTTCCAGCATGTACCGGGAATGAAACTTAAAGAGATATGGTAGTTGGTTGATGGTAGGTCCCTAAACAAGGCTGGGATTTTATGATAACCAATTAGAAATGAAACTTTTGTGTTTTTTCAACATTCACTCAAGGTTTGTGCTGTGTATTGTTTTTTTCAGCAATCCCTTGGAGACTCCCCCAACAAGACATCCTTAACACAGGAGGAACATTCCAGTAAGTACTTTGCCAAATTTCAGTTCACATTTGTAATGTTTTTCATGCCCTGTTGGAGTTTGCAACATACATTAGTAGCTAGAGAGTTGGTAAAGATAGTCCGCAAATGTGTCGTTTTCAGAGATGCAGCTGTAAGAACTGTGTGGACATAGTACATTGTGTTTCTAAGAATGTGATCAGTGTCTTTATCTTTCGTGGATTTCTAAGATCCTAGATCATTGTCTGATTTCGACACAAGGATCAGGAGGAAAAGTACCATGATTATGACTATTTCTATGTGTGGGAACTGTTTCCCATTCATAGGGAAAGCAGGTGCGAACTGTTTCATATTCAGAGTGAGGGCATGTGCGAACTGTTTCAGATTCAGAGTGAGGGCAGTTATAAAATGTTTCAGATTCAGAGAGTGAGGGCAGTTATAAAATGTTTCAGATTCAGAGAGTGAGGGCAGTTATAAAATGTTTCAGATTCAGAGAGTGAGGGCAGTTATAAAATGTTTCAGATTCAGAGAGTGAAGGCAGTCATAAAATGTTTCAGATTCAGAGTGAGGGCAGTTATAAAATGTTTCAGATTCAGAGAGTGAGGGCAGTTATAAAATGTTTCAGATTCAGAGAGTGAGGGCAGTTATAAAATGTTTCAGATTCAGAGAGTGAAGGCAGTTATAAAATGTTTCAGATTCAGAGAGTGAGGGCAGTTATAAAATGTTTCAGATTCAGAGAGTGAGGGCAGTTATAAAATGTTTCAGATTCAGAGAGTGAGGGCAGTTATAAAATGTTTCAGATTCAGAGAGTGAAGGCAGTCATAAAATGTTTCAGATTCAGAGAGTGAGGGCAGTTATAAAATGTTTCAGAGAGTGAGAGCAGTAATAAAATGATTCAGAGAGTGAGAGCAGTAATAAAATGATTCAGAGAGTGAGGGCAGTAATAAAATGTTTTAGAGAGTGAGGGCAGTTATAAAATGTTTCAGATTCGGAGAGTGAGGGCGGGGGCAACGACTACAGCTCGGACAAGCTGCTGCCCTCAGACAACAACCACGGGGGGTTCAGACCCAAGTCCCCCTCCTCTGACTGGGCCATGTCCTCCGACCGCTTCAGGCTGCAGGACTTCAACTTCATCAAAGTGCTGGGCAAAGGGAGCTTCGGAAAGGTATCCTGTGGTGGTGTTTGTGTTTGGGGGGGGTAGGGGTGGGGGGGTTGTAAGATGGGGGGGGGGGTGTATGTGTGTGTGTAGGATGGGTGTGTGTGTGGGGGGGGGTATCTGTCTATCTGTGTATTCGACCACACACATTCACGAGATCTAATAATAATAATGTATGGAATTTATATACCTATAGTTATACTCTCCAATATCATTTTCAAGCTGCTTGAGTGGAGAGAGTGGATGTTGATGTGGATGCAAGAGGGAAACTGTCCGTCTCTTGGCGGAAAGCTGCTTTTTGAAAAACACCCATACAAGGAGTAAAGAACCCATTTATTTCCACGGATTGTATATCTTTTTTTAATTGTTTATTACTGGCCACTTCCTTCAGTCCTCCTTTCCTTTCACCCCCTCCCCCCCACTTCCCTCAGTCCTCCTTTCCTTTCACGCCCCCCCCCCCCCACTTCCCTCAGTCCTCCTTTCCTTTCACCCCCTCCCCCCCACTTCCCTCAGTCCTCCTTTCCTTTCACGCCCCCCCCCCCCCCCCCCCCCCTCCTCATCCTCATTAGATGCCACTTTCGCCATATGCTAGAAAAGTTATTTGCAGAGTTCGAATACGGGAGTACAAGCGACAAAAGTAATGAATTTCTCTGTTTGTGAGAGAATAAAGTGCTCAAATTGAATTGTAATCAACAGCTGCTGATCAAATCATTCACTGATATGTAACGCATTATTGACTCTACTCTCTGGGACTGATTATTAGAATGTTATCCTGTTGTTGTTGTGGCTGCAGGTGATGTTAGCGGAACAGAAGGGGACGGAGGAGGTGTTTGCGGTGAAGGTGCTAAAGAAGGACATCATCATTCAGGACGATGACGTGGAGTGCACCATGACTGAGAAACGGATTCTGGCCCTGTCCGCCAAACACCCCTTCCTCACCGCCCTCTACTGCTCCTTTCAGACCAAGGTTGGTACCAACATGGGTAGGAAAACGTTGAGCCACCTCCCCTGCCCACCAAGTTCCCTGCATCATCTCTGTCAATATGTTTTGTCGTGATTTTGATGGCGTTATATTATGATGGAGTGAGTCTGCGGGTGTTGCTGGATAGCTTATCTTGTCCAGATGGTGTGTGGGGGAAGGGAGATAACTTGCAGTTGCATAACTTTGCCTCAGAAGTTTCTGAAGATGCTGTGGTAAAAGTAGATATCATTTCAGGGAAAAAAACTTCTCTGTGTTTTGTTTTCTTTCTTTTCTTTTCTTTTTTGTCTTGTCTTTTTTTTAAAGGGAGTTCTTTGTTAATTGTCATTGATACTAATGGGAGATTTGCTTTCTTTGATACCTTATTTCATGACTTCAGATAAATGATAAACAAAGTTATTGTTGTTTTACAGAGTTACCATACAAACAGACTGACCAAAAGTTCTTGAAAGAAATGTAATGTTCAACTATGTATCTTGAATGTATAATTGAAGTCATTCTTTTGTCACCATTTACTGATAGAAAGAAAATAACAGAGGGTTTGGTTTTTTTAAATAACAGAGTAATTAAAATTTTTCCTGGCAGGCTCAGATACTTTACATGGAGATTACAGTAACTGGATACTTGATCAATAATTTTTTTTTTTAAGTTGGTATAAGGGAGATAATGGCTTCTTTGATGGATGGTGAGATGAGAGCGTGCATTCTTCAACCTGTTGTTTTTTTCATAACACAGCTTTATTTTCTAATCTAAAAGATGAAAATATATAGTAGGGTGTATGCAGTGTATATTCATGTCATTCACACCTCCAGCCTGCTCTTCTGTGTATTGTGTGTGGACATTCAACTTTAGAAGTAAAACTGTGGGAGGTCTACCATTTTCTTACGGAGGAAGCCCTGTAGTAACGGTGTTTACTGTGGGAAGCGTGTGTCTGTAGGACCGCCTGTTCTTCGTCATGGAGTACGTCAACGGAGGAGACCTGATGTTCCAAATACAGCGCGCCCGCAAGTTCGACGAGCCCAGGGCCCGCTTCTATGCAGCGGAGGTCACTCTGGCCTTGATGTTTCTACACCGGCACGGCATCATTTATAGGTGAGGGGGCTGGTGCGGGGATGAGGGGGCAGTGTTGAGTGGTGGGGGTGGTAGGTGGGTGGTGGTGGTGGCGGCGATGGTCGTGGTGGTGTGTGTTTGTATGTGTGGGTGTTCATTCAGTGTTGTATTTAATGTCTGTGTGTGTGTATGTTAATTTTTGTGTTTAACGTCTGTTCACTCACTACAAGTGATATTAGAGTGTGTGTGTGTGGTCTGCGTGTGAGGGTGTGTGTGTGTGTGTTTTTAAAAAGAAACAAACAGCAACCAACAAAAGGCTATCCAGATTTATCCTCTCTTTTTTTTCCCCTAAAGAAAACAATTTGATGCAAAAAGCTTTATTAATGAGTGGCATGTTTTTGTTCCTTATTATTTGCTGATACCTACCTTTATACCTCGGTATCCTCTGAAGTTGGAGTATGGCTGCCTATGTGGCGAGGCACTTGAAAACAGTCATACAGATGCAAACTTCTCGTGCAGTGTGCAGTTTCAGTCTCACAGTGATTCCCAGGTGGGATGAGTGAGTCAAGTGCACATTCTGGGTGACCCCCAGAGTGTTAAGCTGGGGACAAAACAACAACAACACCTCGGTAAGGATAAAAGATATAAAAGTATTGGTGAGAAAGTGTGTGTGTGTGTGTGCGTGCGCATGTGTGCGTGTGTGCTGTCAACCCCCTGTACAAAGCTTCTTTTTATTCAGTGCTGATGCTGTCCTGTGGTGTGCAGGGATCTCAAGCTGGACAACATTTTGCTGGATGCTGAGGGGCACTGCAAGATAGCGGACTTCGGCATGTGCAAAGAGGGCATGTATGAGGGCAAACTGACCCAGACCTTCTGTGGTACACCAGACTACATAGCACCGGAGGTGGGTCCTGCAGTGACTGACTGACTGACTGACTGGTTGGTTGGGGGTGGGCTCTGCTGAGCCTTTGGAAATAAATGTATGAGTTTTAACTGGCTGTATACTTTTGTCCAGTTCTCCCTCTCGTCTCTCTCTCTCTCTCTCTCTCTCTCTCTCTCTCTCTCTCTCTCTCTTCTTTCTTTTTCCCTGCATCTCCCTCCTTTCTCCCTCCCTCTCATTTCTTTCTCCTCCCCCTCCATCTCTCTTCCCCTCTCTCTCTCTCCCTCTTTCTTTCCCCTCTCTCTCTCCCCTCTCTCTCCCCCCTCTCTCTCCCCCCTCTCTCTCCCTCTCTCCCCCTTCTCTCCCACTCTTGTCCTCTTCTCTCTCTCTCTCTCTCTCTCTCTCTCTCTCTCTCTCTCTCCTTTTCATTCATCTTTTGAATTCAGCAATTTTTTGGAATATTGTGCATGGTGGATTTGGGAAATGCTTACTTTTTCATACTGAGAGTAAATAAAGCCAACTACAAAGAGGAAGAATTTTGATCAGGAATTATCTTTTAAAACTACTGGAATGTCATTGCTAATCACAGTGCATATTTCAAAGAACTGCATGTATTTTTATCTCCGGTAGCATTGCGTTTTTGTTCCAGACCTGTAAATCCTTTATTTCTTTTCCTTTTGTTTGGGGAAGATCTGTTCCATGGCAGCATTTGTTTATATGAGCCATCTTCCATTTGAGCAGTGTAGCTGTTCATGTAAGGAATATCTAGGTAAGGTAATGAATACACCTTTGTAGAAAACACACAGACAGAACATTCACTTAGCCACACTTTCTGAAATCTGCAGTATTTTCATCAATATCTATGGGTATGTTTTACGCCGAATTGCTGTTTTGCTATCAGATTCTTCAGAGAGGTTGATGTGTATGTTTTATGCTGGTGTGATGTCAGATTCTCCAAGAGCTGGAGTATGATGCGTCAGTGGACTGGTGGGCCCTGGGTGTGCTGATGTATGAAATGATGGCGGGACAGCCCCCCTTCGAGGCAGACAATGAAGACGACTTGTTTGAGTCAATACTGCATGACGACGTCTTGTATCCCGTCTGGCTGAGCAAGGAAGCTGTGTCCATACTCAAAGGGGTGAGTGCTGTCAGTAAACATTAAAAAATATATGGAAAGGATAAGAAAGAGCAAGAAGATTAATCAAAATCATTACTGTTTTGATAGTGCACATATCCCAAGTCATCTGCTGAAAGTTTTGTTTAATGGAAAAGAATATCTCAGTTTCTCACCTCTCTTTTTACCTTCTCAGCACCATGAAATTAAAATATGAAATATGCATGTGATACAAAAATGACATATACATACGCATGCACACACACATTTGCATAACATCATCTTCATCAACATTGATCATCATGCAATAAAATAAAACTGTCTCAGCTTCAATGGCCATGGTTCCGCTGGTCTCGTGGTGACCTTAGTCTTAGTTCTCCACACACTTATGTTCCTGTGGTGAGTTGGTGTCAAAACCTTTGGACTAGAGGTTCATGGGAGAAGGTCATTGGATGATGTGGTCACCACCCCTGATGGGCTCTCACTCAGTCTGGTTCTGTGTCTGAGCCATTAGTGTCATCAGTAAGGGGGGGAAGGGGTTAGTAGGTGGTGTCTATGTTGGCTCAGAATAAGCACCTGTGAATACCCCAAAGTGACTCAGCAGCAGTGCAGGCCTCCTCTGGCTGATGGCCCCGTGGCAGTCTAACATTGATAAGCTCCCTGTGGACTTCAGCCACTGAGGATGCATCATTGGGCATGGCTGGAGTAGAGATTGAGATGGGTGGCATAGCTGGAGTAGAGATTGAGATGGGTGGCATGGCTGGAGTAGAGATTGAGATGGGTGGCATGGCTGGAGTAGAGATTGAGATGGGTGGCATGGCTGGAGTAGAGATTGAGATGGGTGGCATGGGAACAGCAGGACATGAGCATCACAGGAGATGGATGCTCAGCAACAACAAAAATAGAAGACTAAATAAAAGGAGTTCTTGTGTGAAGGTCTATGCATAACCCATGAGTTCATATTGAAACTACCCATGCATCTTTTAGGGAAGAGTGGGCCAGGCATGGCCCATGGCATAGATAAAGCCTGTATGCAATCATCTGTGACCTGGTGAGGGACAGGCCATGCCAGCTTCATCCTGTACAGGACACACTCCTTCGGATGAGACTATAAACCGAGGGCCCGTGTGCGAATGTATGCAGAACATCTTGCACACATGTTAAATCCTGTTCACTTTTCATAAGAGTAGGCCATTGTGTGCCGGTGGGAATAGATGACAGAATTTACAAAACTGCATACACACGGGGACTGGATGTAAAAAAGCACATGAGTGCTTATTCCATTATCCTCGCTATAAAAAATAAAATAAAAAATGAATAAATAAAATAATAAAAAATGTAATGCATGCTCCAAAGACTCTTCAAGAAGTAATAGGAGAAGAGAGAGATGTGTTAGTGTCTTTCTGTGTGTATGTAGATATCTGTATGTACGGTGTGTGTGTGTGTGTGGTGTGTTGCAGTTCATGACCAAGAACCCGGCCAAACGACTGGGCTGTGTGGTGTCTCAAGGAGCAGAGAAGGCCATCTTTGTCCACGCTTTCTTTCACCAAAAGATTGACTTTGAGGCTTTGGAGCAGCGTCGAGTCAAACCTCCCTTCAAACCCAAAATAGTGAGTGCTTTGGTAAAGTGGAGTGTTTTTCAGGCCTGAGGTGCAGTTATTAGCTGCAGTGATGGAACATGCATGGATGTAGTCTTCATCTTGAATTCTCATTTCTTAGCTGGCTGAAAGTTGGTCAAAACGATAGCTGAATGTAAGCAGATTTTAGGAGGGCTGTGGAATAGAATGTGCCAAAAGTCTTGGCTATGAGCATTATTTATCTCTGCAAGGTGTAGAGAAAAACTTGGGTTGGACATGACTGCAAATATGTATATTACTATTGAAACAGAATATGAATGAGATTAATGGAATAGAACTTCTTGCTTTTCATATTAGCATCTTACATTTCATTTAAAAGTAGACACCAAGTACCAGTGTGAAGTATGTCAAACTCAACTCCTCTCACAAGCCTTGTCGTACGGTTTGTTTCAGAAATCGAAAGTAGATGCCAACAACTTTGACCGTGACTTCACGTCAGAGGAACCATCCTTGACCCCAGTGGACCCGGCAGTGGTGAAGGCCATCAACCAAGAGGAGTTCCGCGGCTTTTCCTTCGTCAACCCCGACTACGGCAAACTGCAGCTGGACACTGCAGCCCTGCCCTGACGGCCGCGTCAACCCGCCGCTGCTGCTGCTGCTGCTGCCGCCTCCTCCTCCTCCCCCTCCCCCCTTCCTCCTCCTCCTCCTCCTTTTCTTTCTGCTGTCTTGTTTCTCGTTGTCTGTGTTGCTCTGGGCTCACCGTTCTTCCTGTTTATACATGCACGTTCCCATCATGCACTGGTCAAGATGGACTGCTTGCCGGGAGGACTTGGGACGCCGGTGTGCACAGAAGGTGGGTGGTGAGGGAGGTGGGCGGAGAGCGGACAGGCCGACGCTAACGTGGTTGTGTCACACTTTCCCCTCTGACCCCGCTGTTCTCTGATCAGTCTCTATCCCCCCCCACCCCCCTCTTCACAGGGGAAGAGGGTTAGCTGGTCTGTCTGCCTGCCTGTCTGTGATGGCTGACCCCTGTGGCACTGACACCAAGGAAGAAGAAAGGAAAGACTTCTTGGAGTAGGAGTTGGGGTGATGAAGCCCTTTTTTTAAAAAAGAGAGATGTATGAAACATTTTTTCCAGCAAATGTATCTTAGTAAATTGTGCTGTTTTAGTGTAAGGCATCATCACCTGTAGTTTGTGATTTTGGTATTGAAGGATGAAGGAAGACAGAGCCGTTTCTTTGCCTGTGTCCTGACCACCATCATCAGTTCTTCCTGTTGCCCTCTACAAACTGATAGAAAACTAGCCTTGACACCAGAGCTTATACCCTGATCAAAGTTCCACTTTATGAAGTATTGCCTTTGTTTGAATAGGTCAGTGTTACGTGTACACTAAGCGCAGAACTATTCTTCATGCAAGTGGAGGACTCATGATTCCCTGCGATGTAAAGATGTGTGAATAATTATCGGCATATATGTAGAGATTTGAAATCTGTGTCCTAGTTTGACTACCCTGTCTTTGTAGACAATGCCATCATCTGTGTAAGTAAGATGTAGAGCTGTGGTTTCCCTTTTGATCGCATGATTTCCAGATTCTGAGTGACAAGGGAAATTCTGAACTGTCTGTGGCATGTGGAACTTTGATTTCCAAGTGACACATGGAAATCGATTTCATCTCCAATGATGTTGGAATTCTCAATTAGACATGAAGCTCAAAATTTTCTTTGACAGGGAGCTCAACATTGCTGCACACAGAGCTCAGAATTCCCATTGATGCATAGAGCTCAAAATTGTCTGTGACAAGAGGATCAGTATTTTCGTTGACACAGTGAAGTTGGATTGCCTGTTGGCATATGAGAACTAGTATTGTCTTTTACACACATAGAGGTGAGGATTCCCTGTGAAACACAGGGATATTGATCAAGATTCTGCTCTCCATGAATACTTATATTGTTGGCAGTAGCACTTTAGAGGAGTCTGAACGCATTCATTTTGACATGTATGCCGACACTAGGCACAGCAGAAGGCAGGACTGGAGATGGTGGTCAGGGAAGACAGCAATGTAACTGTCCCTGTGCAGTGGAAGATCTCCACTTACAGAAGGCTGTGTGCTGTGGGCATAAGGATTGGGGATCAGAGCGGATGAAGGCTTTCTTCTGTGTGATGCATGCTTTAGGCATCGGAGAACTTCTTCATCTTTCAGGCAGTGTCAGTCATCATTCTGCAATGTTAGCACTGATATTAGAGACTACTTTTCAAATTTGTCATTTTGGAGAATACTTTACAGATTGTGAGCCAGATACAATGTGGATGTGGGAAAGAGGGGGGGGAGGGGGAGAGCATGATGCTAAAGGCTGTGAAGACGAGAGCCATTTCTGGATGGGAAGCCAGCCATGGAGGCTCTGAAGACAGAGCATGGTGCCAGATCATGCAGAGCAACATGGAGAATGATGTCCGATGATGCTAAAGAACAGAACGATGCCCGATTTTCAGAGTGCTTTGTAGGAAGACAGCGGGTGATGTATTGAAGGATGGAGGAAACGGTGCCAGATCCTGCCGAATGCTGCATACTGGAGAAGTTAATGCCAGGGGGTAAGAGTGCAGGATTGTCCACACTGTTGAAGGACAGACACACACAGAGTTGCAGAGGGCTGTGGACAGTAGGACTGTGTCATCAAGAAGGATGGTGAAAGTGCACTGATAGAGATTTTAAAAAGTTAATAATGTGCTGGGGCAAGCAAGATTCACAGGATGTGGAGGGAGGATGGATATGGGGGTCAAATTCCAAAATAATGTGTCAAGAATTCCCTGTGGTGTGGAGGATGTGTTACAAAGCTTTCCCCTGTTGTTGTGTGAAAGTGGAGGGACCAAAGACGGACGGCATCCTGGGCATGACTAGCTGGGCATGTACAGAGATGTGTCAGGAATCCATCCGCATGTCCTACCTAGGTTTTGGTGTTTTGCCCACTCCCTTCCTCGACCACCAGTCTTTTTTTCTTCTTTTTCTTTTCAGCACCCTCCCTGTCTGTCTGTCTGTCCGTCTGTCTGTCACTCCGTGTCACCTGGGACACCATGCAAACTGCACCGTCTACCACAACATTGTCATCAGATTGAATGTGATACTCTTTCCGCCGGAACGACAACAGGTTAGAAATGAGACATTTCAAATAATCGTGTCTGCCGTTTCAGTTGGTGGTGTTTTTTTGTCTCCTGTACATGATAATTATGATATTGTGTGCTTCTGTTCGACTTGCACAAAGTGTAGCAGAAGCAGAAATCATGCCATAGTTACAAGGCCCAGTTTGTCTTTGGTGGTTTATATCTCTCGATGTTTTGTCATGATTATTTGTAATTGGTCAGAGATTTGGTCTCTTTTAATTAATGATAATCTCGTGTCATCATTCATTAAGGGTTCGTTTGTCTCATGTTTTTTCAATCGGTGTCAAACAGTGCAAGGGAGCACACAAACTACAGTACTTGATGTGTATCTGTCTGTGTGTGTGTGTCTGTACCTGTAAGTAAGTGCATGAGTCTGTGTTGTGTCTTGACTCTTTTTGGTCTCTTTTTTTCTGAATAAAGGGGAAGTTGTTTTGTACATAGTTGACATTTTAGACGACAGCAGATTGTGATAGTCTGAGACAGGCCAGGCCTTGGCCTGCTGGTTGTTAGTCCTGTGTGTGGTTTGGTGTCTGTTGTCACGGCAAGGCCGCCTGCTGGCCGCCTGCTGGTTCGATTCCAAAGTCACTGAATGCTTTTGCACTAGTATTTTCAACTGGAACTGCTGTGTGGTAGTGCATGTGTGCGTGTGAATGTGTGTGAGTGTACATGCGCAGGCAGAGATTTGTGTGTTGATGAGAGTAGAGACGATGACTGCGTGGATGAAGAAGACAGCTGTTGAATGGCTGACAGGTCTGTTCTTTTACCAGTGTAATTATATTTTGTGAGAGGAGTGGAAGTCAGCATATTTGGCCGGGCTAGAGTTGGAATATAATTATATGTATTGTCTGTCTGTCCACTGTTCTGAATGCTTGATGTGTGTGTGTGTTTGCTGAGGGACTTGTGGGTTTGTTTCTTTTTTGATGTTTGTTGTGGATTGGCCCACAGTGTGTTAGAACTGTGAGTTCCGTGTCAGCCCAGTGTCATCATCACTCAGTCAGCCCCATCCTTGTTTGGGAAGAGTCGTCATTGAGGATAGACCACCCCTCAGTCTGTGTTCCTTCCCAGCCAGTGCTGTGTCGTCTTATACATGTGTACATGTACATTTTACATTCACATTGGTTTCATCATGAATATGTCACATTTTGGTCTCTTCTCCTCTCTGGGTTTTTTTTGTTTTGTTTGTTGGGGGATTTTTTTCTGAAGAAAAAAAAAAGATCTTATGCATTTTTGAATTCCCATGGTTCTCCTTTTTCCTCCTCCTGAACTTGAAGTACGGGTAAAGTACTGGAGTGCTGGTTGTCAACATTTATTTGATTCATGTCTGTCTGTGGTTTATGTCTCACTCTCCCCCAACCCCCTCAACCCTCACTTCTCCCTCTCTCCTCCCCCTTGTCCCTTCCCCCATCCCCCAAATTGTTGAGAACAGGATAGAATCACACTTGAATGAACTGTATAATAACTCACCCTGACGCATGATGTCTGTGTGTTTGATGGTAGTTTATATGTGTACGTGTGTGCATGGTATGACAGGATGGGGAGATAAGAATGTCGCCATCTTTTTTGTTACCAAAACGCAAGGTTCAGTCGCTGTTTGGCCAGTCATTTCTGTCCAGTGAAGCTTAGTCCTGCAAGTAGTGGCCATTTTGCTAATGACATGTTGTATTGCTTTTTTTTTTTTTTGGTTGGTTTTTTTTTCTCTGCACATTTCAGAACAGCTGCACAGAATGTTTGGATTTTTTTTTTGGTCAGACAGACAGGACACCAGAATTTTGCAATGTCCTGACCACTAGCCTGTGGCAAACATGTCATCACTTAGATTTTCTCATTGCTGGTGCCTGTGCAGACTTGCATCATTTTAGCTGATAGATTTTCTTTTCTTCTGTGATAGAGCTGTGCAAAAAATAACATAAGCCATGGGGATGTTTCTTCTTGCTTGATGGGACACTGTGTGGAGTAGATCTTTAAAAGAACCTGACAGTATATGTTTCTTCTTTTGGGGGATTTTCCTATTACAGAGATGAGCAGATTTTGGGGGGGGGAGGGGGAGGGGTTGTATTATGGAAAGGATATATATTCCATTGAGGATTTGGTAGGCTTGTTACTAAGAGGCGTGTGTGTGTTAAGGGTTCTGTGGGCTGTTAGTGAGCTGGAAAAAGACATGTCCAGTTGTAAGGCATGGGTAGACCACTTAGACCTGTACACACTTTGCTGTCTATACAAACAGCACAGACCAGTAGGCCTATCAAACGAACTGTCCCAAGTGCTGAAGGATTGGGGATGAACTAAGAAGGCCTTTTGTATCAGACATGTTGATAGTGAAGTTCTGTCCAGTTTCCAAATCAGTATCTCTGTTTTCAACCTTTAAATCAGACTCGCATGTGAAAATAGAAAGATCAGGTCGCTTCCTGTGCTTATGCTTGTGTGTAGGTAAGTTTCCTGTCATCGTTTTGAGGCAAGTTTGGACCCTAGTGTCCATATGAAGACAAACTCATCCCCCCCCCCCCCCTTCCATTCATCAGGTTTCATACAGTCGATGTAGGTGTTGCAAGGCAATGACCTCACTAGTCAGACCATTGCTCAGAGGAAGTGTATTGAAAATTCATCAGCAGAGTCCAGAATGGTAAAGTATTCCACAGAGAAATGGACATTAAACTTGCCATCAGTTGCGAGCCAGCCTGGCCCTTTTGTGTATGTGTGTGTGTTTGTGTTAAGTCCAGAAAAAAAAGTGGCAGCAACGTCGCCATTGGTGAACAGGAAGATGAAGTTAGACACATGTTAAAAGAAGCACCAAATAAAAATGAAAAATTAATCTGGCAGTGTCTCCAAGTGTCAGCTGCACTTATGCTGTGTATTGCATGTGTGTGTGTTTTCTTTTACCTTTACTCCTGGGGTGTTTTGAGTGCTTCATGAAGTGTTGTGTTCGGAGGTAGCACTGTATAGATCTCGCATTATTATTATTATTTTATTTTATTTTATTTTATTTTTTTTTAAATTATTATTATTTCTACTACTACTATTACTATTATCATTGTTGTTGCAATTGTAAAAATGATAACTTTTAAGAGAGAAAGGCACTGGTAAAGAAAGAGGTCTGGTTTTCTGACAGTCAATCAGTCAGTCAGTCACTGAGACAGTGCACAGTGCTCTGAGAACAGATGAGCCCATCCATCCATCACCAGCCCGCCATCCTCACTACAGACAGAAAGCACAGCACTGACTCGTTCAATTGTTGTAAAAATATTGACACCTTTTTCTGCATACACAGCTAGCTCGCTCGCTCACTCACTTGCTCTTGTGATGTTGCCTCTAGCTAAGTTGACGGGATTAAAAAAAAAAAAAGAAGAAAAAAAACTGCCTGGATTTGATTTTGTGTCATAAAGCCCACTAGTCCCCACATCTCCAGACTTTTTGACGTCTTGTGTTCTAATGTATTCCATATATTATTATTATCTCTGACAATATCGGCCTCATACATGTTTTATTATTGCGCATGCTTTGGAGAGGCACAGACTGCCATGAGTTGTGTGTTTACCCAGCCTGTCGCTGCCATGACATAGGGAGCCGTGTCAGTGCCAGTGCCAGCCTTTTCACATCTGCCACGTTGCATGAAGCGGGCAGAAAATGGCTCCTGTCTGTCGGTTGGTTGGTTGGAGGCAGAGGGCTGACCTGACCAGCTGTAGCATTCATGCATTAAAAACCACAGAGATGTTGAGTCGTGAGGGATTATTTTAAGGGCATGTGTAAAACGTTTTAAATGCTTTATTGATGTGTATGCTCAGGTTTTGATTTGCTTTTGTTTTAGTGGGGTGGGTTTTTTTTCTTTCATTTTAAAGAAAAAAAGAATGTTTGAATATCCAGAGTATGAGTCTTGAGTATCTGAAATGATTTTTTTTTTAAATCATGATAGCAGCATGAGGGAGTAAGGAAGGGGAGGGGAGCACATACATTTGGGGTGGCAGAGATGGGAGGAGAAGGTCTCGTTCTGAAAGATAACTGATTCCTGTTGCTCATGTATGTCTGTGCATGCTTGTTCTTATTAGAATTCACACTTTGCTTCTAGAAAAGTCTCCTTGGCATCTGGTTGTTAAGTGTTCTTCTCCTGCACTTATTTCTCTCTCTCTGTCTGTTATACATATATATACACTATATATACTGATTACTGTTGAGGTTGGCTGTAAGATTGCAAGCACCAGCAGTGGTAGGTCAGCTTGGTCCATCGACTGTGGTCACTTGTGGTCAGCAGGATGATGAACTGTCTGTAAAGTACAAGATAACATGGAGGCCAGTGTCTTATTCTTTATCAAGTTTTTTAAAAATGTTTTTTTCCATTGAGAATTTTACATCTTGTCTCATTGGGATAGGGGAGGGAGGGGGTGTGCCAGTCATTTGGTAGTGTTGAACCGCTCTCTTCAGTTCTTAGGAAGGAAAGTGTGTTTTGAGGATAAGCAAAGGGAACATAGCATCAGAAATGCTTCACAGTAGTTTTCCCTCACAATAACAGCAAAGTAACAGATGTGGTCAGATTGTTTATCCGCAGTTTGCGAAAAAGTCATATGTTAGGTATTTAGAGTAGTAAATTGATAAATGCAGCTTTTGTTGTTGTTGTTGGTTTCCTTGAAACAGTATATAAACTACAGTGCCAGAGCAAGACTAACAGTGAAGGAGAGAAACGGTGTGGTGGACCTGTGTGTCCGGCCAACTGTGGTGGCCAGTGTCTTGGAATGCAGGTCAACCTTTGCTGTGTCATTGAAGGAAGAGGAACGGGGATGGCAGCCAGTTGCCTGCAGGACGTACAAAAGTGCAGTATTTCTCTGCACTGTGCACCGTTTCTTCCACTGTGCGTTGTGCCCTTCCTGTGTGTGCTCCTGCTGTGTACTGCTGAGCTGTTGGAGAGAGATGCTGAATCCTCCTCCTCCTTTATAAATATCTAGCGTTCTCTTCTTGGCATGCTGTCTGCTGGTTGGTCAGAAAGAAACAAACAACTTACCCTTCATCGGCAGATTGGTGCTCTGACAAAAGACTTGCTGGTGGGGGAGGACTGGACTCACACACAAAAAAACCAAAAGCATGTGGGAAATAGTGAGATAGAATGAACTGCCTTGACGTTTTCTGTTACAAGAACTTTTCATAATTTTTCATTCTGAGATACAGTATTCTTGAGTCTTGAAGACAAAGTAACAGATGTCTTTTTCATCTGTGATCCCAAGTTTCACAATGTTCACCAACCATAGTCATAGTGTACCAGAAGAAACTCACTCAAAAGCCTCTCTGCAAGAAGACAGAAGGGCAGCAGTGTGATGTGATGCTGTTCCTAGACATGAGAGAATTGTCACCTCCTGGCCATTGTCAGGATGTTTGGAAATCTTTTTCAGACAGTGTAGTGCAGGCTGTCTTCTTCATTACAGCAATGACTGCCAGACCATCTGTCACAGCCTGTTGAACACGCTGCTCCTGCCTTCCAACTTTTTGATGACATCTTAAGGTATTTCAGATGGAGTCTTAGTGTCATTTTGTGGGTTGTAGTAAAAAATTTTTTAATCCTTCTTCAAGTCGCAGGGTAAGTTTGTGTCATCCATGCACCAGTCCTAGCTGGTCTGTTCTTTTTTCCCCATAAAGGATGGATGAGGTGGAAATCAGAAAACTTTATTGCTGATAAGTTGTGGGTAAGACACTATGTGTATATTCACACAGGACCTCAGTTTAAAGTCTCGTCCGAATGAGGTTGAGGGTAGTGGAGCCAGCACGATTGTTAACACAAGGGAGATAAACAAATATGCAGCCACTGCAGCAGATGCTCAACAGCCCCACATGCTCAGGTACCCTCAGACCAGGAGTGACGCTCGCTAATCGCCAGCCTGTACTGCCCCCGTCAGTACAGTGGTCAGTAGTCCTGACAAGTCCTGTCAACAGCAGCATTGGTTGTCATGCTCACCTGGTGGCCAGGTAGCTGCTCTGTGTTGCACCTGTAGACACAATTCAGGCCACTCACAGCTTTTGCAAAGTTTTCCTTAGATTTTGATTACTCTTAAATAAACCTAGGGCCAGTTTTTGCTGTTTTTCTTTTTATTATGACACAGGGGGGTAAAGCATCTGTCTGCTCGGGCTTTGAAAAACGCAATATCGTGTACGATTTATTTTTTCAAACTTTTTTTTTAAAGGTCATGTTTTGTGACTACGTCTGCCATTTTAGTATCCTGGGGTTGGGTGGGGAGAGTGTGTGTAAATGTTTGGATGATTGAGAAAATACATTTTTATGACTGTCAATTTTTTTTTTCTTCAAGTGTCATAATTTTTTTTTATATAAAAGTATATATGTATTATTTTTTACAAAGCTCTATGGTGGTGTCAGAAACGGATGCTTTCTCATTTTTTACAAGCTTTCTCATTCTGTGTGTGTTGTATGTGTGTGTGTATGTATGTATGGTAATCTTGCACAAGAATGGATGTGATATGCTGGCCTGTGTAGAAAGATATCTTCCCCCATTTTGTCTTCTTCTTCTTCTTCTTCTTCTTCTTCTTGCACTCTTTTTTCCTTTCCATGGTCTTTTTTCATCTTGGGGCTTTGTTTCCCCGCTGTAGGCACTGGTTTTCTGGTTCGTGCTGACCGTGGCGTGTTTTCAGCATTTCGGAAAGTGTCATGTCTGTCTGCTAAATTCTTCTCCTGAACAGCTGTACAAGAGAATCGCTGTTGTTAACTTATAATATGATTATTATCTTTTTCATCCGTGTTGGTGTTTTCATTTTAATTAAGACGTGTACAGTTCTCTATATATATGAATATATATATATAATACATATACATATATATATATATATGAAATGCAATATCTGTTACAGAGTTTAAATAATGTATCTTTTTTTTGTGTGTTCATGACAATTTTAGGGGTGAGGGGGTGGGGGTGGGTGTTGTTTTCTTTGTGCGATGTTGGCTGGAGCATCGGGGAGACAGATCTGAGAGAGAGGGGTGTCTGATGTTCCACGACAGGGCTGTGAGGACGGGAGGGGGGAGGGAGGGAGGGAGAGTGGCCCGGCGTTTTGGGCAGGGGACCTGAACATGTTACTGCATGTTGTCCGTTTATCATGTCTTCTTCTCCTCCCCCCCCCAGCCCCCTCTGTCCCATCTCCTGACCACATTATATTGGATACACACTGGACAAACCTGTCACATTTTCTTAAAATCACACAACCACCACCACCCCCCCCCCCTCCCCCCCCCTCCACTCTTCCTTCCCTTGCCATCTACTTTGTGACATTGAGAAAAGAACTGTCTCTTGAACCATCCATCACAGGATACGTGGGGTGTCTTTGTTTTTCATCCATTTTTTCAGCTTTTACGTGGAAGTCCCCTGCTCCTGTGACTTAGTACTGTACTGACTTGAGAATCGGAGGAGTTTGTTACGACGATGTGTTTGGTTGTAGATCTACGTCTTTCTTTTTTTGATCTTTTACAGTTTTTTGGTAGGTGCTTTCTGTATACCTGAAACTAGGAAGGTGTGTTGTGGTTGTGTGTGTATGTGAGTGAAGATGTGAAAAAGAATGTGTGTGCACTGTGTGAGTGAGTGAGTGAGTGAAGGTGTCCAAAAAAAGAGAGAAAAACAAAAGGTTTGTGATATTCATGAGGTCATCAGTTGTTGGGTTTTGGGGTTTTTAAAAATTATTCTTGCTTTTTCTCAGACTGGTTTCTGTAGAAAAGAGACTTTGTCATGTTGCTATGCTAGATGGCACAATGTAGGGAGGGGGTACTGAGGTTCGTCTGAATGCAAGTGCGTGCTTTGTCTGCTTGTCAAGGGATTTTTGTGTTGTTTTGTGTTATGATTGTTCTTTTGTGGTTCTGTTGCCGGGTGGAAGAAGAAAAAAAAACATGATCTGAGAAGACTGAAGATCTGTGATATAAAAGTGTGTGTGTGTATTTCACTTTACAGTTCGGTGGAATGTACTTTCAGTGTTTGTTGGGTGAAGTCTATCCTGAGACATTGACTGAAAAGAGAATAGATAAGTTTTCAGAAAGCAAAAAACAGACACCTTTGAAATTGGGGGGGGGGTACAGTCGATTTTATTGTTTTAGTCAGCTGGAAACAAAAATTCAGACAGTGTAAACTGATTGACCTGACGCATATTAGTTCTGTGCATTTTTTGTTTGGTTGGGGTTTTTTAAATTATTTTATTTTGAGGATAATGGATCAAGTTTGCAGCAACATGAAATGAAGGGAGAGAGGTTGTGGATTGGGTGTGAGTCTCTTATCGTGAAGAGTTGCCAACAAAAGTAATGGACTCATTATGGTGATCCTACCAACTCTGCTGTGTTATGCATTGGAATACTTTTGATACAGCATTGCATTCATAATTTTAGATATTGTTCAGCTGTATGTGTATGTAAAAGAGAGGGAGAGAGAGAGATGGTGCATGAAAGAGTACAATTCATCGTACATCAATTCAAGATAACTTGGCATCAGAACTTTTCCCATGTCTTTACAAAAAAAATTGATTGAAAGAGAACTTTTGTTCATGACAACTAGGATGATAGAATTGATGTTGTGGTCAAACAATGTCCTAGGAAAAATAAGATGTGGTGGGAAGGAGAAGGGCATATGTTACATTTAAATGAAAACTGATTATACTTCTCATATCTGAAAGCAAACAGGCATACTTATAAGACAGTAGGGTGCATCTGTAAGCATGTTCAAGCAGTTAATGTGTTGCCAGAAGAGTTTTTGATGTAACAAAGTGAATGATGGCCAACACTGCTGGGCCTGTACTGAAACTTTCTGTCCTGTGATCAGATGAAAGATGGGGGTCTCATGCTGATGTCATTGAAGATAGCTATGCTGACTTTATTCTCTCTCAGTGGGTATAGGAAAGGAAGACAGTCACAGTTTACAGCCAAACATGAGAGAAAAAAATGTGTGTTATGGTTTTAGTGGTTATCATGGGGAAAATATACCTTCACAGTATTGTAATTCAAGGATATCAATTAATAAGATATGACAAAAAAGGTAAAGGACATTCGCGCACACTTTTTTTTATTTTTTTATGACAAAATGGTAAAGCACACACACACACACACACTTGTAAGTACTCTTCTCCTTGTGTCAAACATTACATGCTGTCAAGATATTAATAGGCAAGGTAGAGTCATTATTTTCTGACCTGTTTTGTATCCGAGCAAGCAATTCTTAGGACGCATGGATAGGCTGGAGGGTTTCGTTTAGTGCTTGTGCCAGTCAAGATGCATTAGCAGTTTTTCCACCTGCATTTTTTGTTTATGGTTGTTTAGGGGTTTTTTTAATCATTGCTTTCTTCTCTGTCAGGTTAAGAGAGACTGCCTGAGCTTCATGCTGCAGATAAGACCTGATGAAAAAAAAGTTTAAGCAACAGCAGCGTTTGTGTGGTTGCACATGTGTGTGTATGTGTGTGCATGTGTGTGTGTGAGCTAAATGCTGTAGAGTGTCACAAGTAGGATCTTCTCACATTGCTGGATGTTCTCCAGACAATCACCAGGCAGTGATGTTCATCTGAAGAAAGTGGTGGTGATCTGGTTGGTGCTTCATCAGAGTTTGAGGGGGTGGGGGGGTCTGTTGGATGGCAAATAATGTGAGAGCGTGTCAGACAGCTGAAAACTTGAGGATGGTATCTTAGGACACAGAAGCTTGTCTCATAACCTTCAACATCATCACATACTGTGTCAAATTGTCATGATGATTTTTTAAAATATCTTTTATCATTTTCATCGTTGTCAGATTTTTTGTGAATGTATGGATTTGAAAGGAT
Source organism: Rapana venosa (assembly GCA_028751875.1). Lineage (NCBI taxonomy): Eukaryota > Metazoa > Mollusca > Gastropoda > Neogastropoda > Muricidae > Rapana > Rapana venosa. The sequence goes on from CM054137.1 coordinate 12,874,513, forward strand.
GGGGTTTGTCTGTTAGCAATTTTGCAGGACTCAAAAAAATAATTGAACAATTTTTTTCTCTTCTAGTTTGCCTGTTGTTGGTTTTTTTGGGAGGGGGGGGGGGTAACTTTTTAAAAAATACTTTTTTTATTCCTTTTTTAGGGGGGTGGGTGGGGGTGGTTGTTTTGTTTTGTTTTGCTGCCTCATCTTTTGCGACACACCAGTGGTGCTACCCCATGCTGTTCATCAGTATCTCAGTACTTCAAGCCACACCAAGACTTTGTTCTGCCGCATCCCAGAACATCAGTCTGTAGGAAGTCAGTCTACTTGTTACATAACCATCTATGAGGATGGCTGTAGCTGTTCAGCAGCTGTTGAAGTCCAACTTGGTTTGAGACAGTGGAACTAGATTGTGCCCTAATACCCTTCCTTTGATAAGATATCCATGCATTAACCACACTCAAGAGATGCAGACACCTGCAGTGTTGGTCAGATCATGTGAGCAATGCTCGTGCATTTGCATCCACATTGTGGATGATGGTAGACTGTAAGGTCCCATCACTTTCCAAGGAACCTGTAACACTCTCTCCACTAAGAGTAAGGCCGAGCAGAGCCCTCTGAAACCTCATGTAAACACAAGCCTGTGATGGGAATGGAACCCCAGTCCTTTTAACTAACTACTGCCTGTCCTCTGTGCTGATCACTGCGCAAAGGTGACTACTTTGAGTCTCCTCTTACTTATTATTATTTCAGTGTTCAATTAATTTAGATTTTTTCTCTTTGAACATTTTTATTATTGTGTGAATGTGTCGGCTGAAGTGTTTGGAAATATTGACAATAATAAAAAGCCAGATTTTTTTTTAGTTCAGATTTGATGTCATTTCAGCATTTATGTCTGAAGCTTGTCCAAGTTTTCTCTGTGTTTTAATTGGAGATCACAGATGTTGATTTCACCCCCATGTAGTTTGCGTCAGTTGTTACAATATTGGCATGATCTTTTGATGACCTGATTGGCTGAAAATGCAGTCCCTTGAATGGAAGCTGATTCCTGATTGGTTTTTAGTATGTCCCTGTCAGTGTGTCTGATTGGTTGTTAGTCTGTCCCCCTGTCATTGTCTCTATTCTGTTGTTACTTCATTGTTTGGTTTGGCTCTTCAATTTTTTTTTTCAACAAAATAAAGAGTTAATGTTATTCTAGTCACATAGCGTTTTTCGGCTTTTTGTGTTATGTGTGGATGAGAAACACACACACACAACACCACCCCTACACACACACACACACACAAACAACACCCCTACATACGCACACACACAACACCACCCCTACACACACACGCACACACACACACACACACACACACACACACACACACAACACTACCCCTACACACACACATGTTGTCGGTCTAGAGAAGTGCAAGTGCCATTCCCGTTGTGCCCAAAACTTTTCCCCCATCCTCCAGACTGTGAGTGGTAGTCTGGGCGCTAGTCTTTCAGATGAGATGATAAAGGTCCCACATGCGACATACTTTCACCACATGTAAAAGAACCCACGGCAACAAGAGAGATATCATTGGCAAATTTCTGTAAAAAAACAACCAACCAACCGAAAAAAAACAAAACCTACTCTGATAGGGAAACAAATACATATGCAGACAGGAAAAGAAAATATAAAATGATGGGTGGTGATGCTCTCAAGGCAATGCACTTTCCCTGAGGAGAGTAGCCCAAATTCCTGCAGAGAAAATCTGCCATGACTTAAAGCGGCACACACACACACTTACACACATACAGAACTTCAGAAACTGGAACAGCTTTGTGGTTGCAATATCAGACTCCTGCTCCATGCTTCTCACTGCTGAGTGCAGATTCAAGGCATAAGTTTTTCCCACAGTCACAGTCGGCAGTGATGGAGACTCTTTTTCCCTGCTGGTCTTCTGTGTGAGACTTTGCACAGATATCCCATGTGTGAGAACACATACAAAGTGTCTTTCGCACATGCAACAAACCCATGCATGATTCATGGAAGAGTAGAACAGCTAGGGCTGGTGGTATGGATGGCAGCCACAACTATCACGCAGTCTGTGCACGACATGAAGACTGCAAATGCTGGAGCAGCATGATGTCCCTGTTTGGAAGAAGACTTCCCTATGAAGAGCCCCCATGTTTGTTCTCATACCCTTTATCAGACATTTAAACAACAAAATGCAACCTATCTGTCCCAAATGTTCAAGGTGTCACATCAATATGAGAATAATACTCTGAACACACTACATCTGTAAAGGTGTTTGTCTGTGAGTGAATATATGCTTGTACATGCAAGGCTAAGTGAGTATTTGCAATGTGTGTGTGATGAAAAAAAGGCATGTACATATTTGCTTTTAGAGTTTGTAATGCTTTTACCAAAAAAGACATGCAGACAAAACAAAAACCAACAACAAAAGAAAAGAGTATAGGAAAAGAAAAGGAGATATCAAGACCAAAAAAACTACTCAGGACTGGAACTCAGTTTTACTCTGACTTTGACTGGAACTCTGGTGGTTCAATGGGGGAGGGAAGGGGAGGGGGTTACAGTCTCTTGGTGTGGCTGACTGACAGGACACTGCTGTCCAGTGGCTTTATGATGCTTGTGTGGGCAGACAGGCAACAATTCACTTCCATTGTTCTTTCACAGCGCGGTCTCTGATGGGTCAGTAGACTCTGAATGCTGATTTGACTATTCCTTGTCACCCCTTCCATCCACAAGACATTTTTTGGAGGGTCTTTTCTGTGACATTTTATTTCCAAAGCATTCAAACACCATACAGCTCATTGCTTCAGTGATTTACCATGTGGACATCTGTATCTTTTTTAAAAAAAAAAAAAATCAAAGTAGTGTGCCATTTGCTGCATTCTAAAGTTTGTCCTGAGTGCTGCAAAACCACGTCATCATCAACATTTGCGGGTGACTCTTCAATGTGAGTTTAAAACTAAAGAAATGTCTACACCTAAAAAAGCCATCCGTAATATATGGTGATGAGCGCAAACATGATTGTGAACAACATATTAGGAAGATACTTTCTGACATTCATTGGAGACCTGAAACTCACCCATGTGGGATATCAGCTTCAACCAACACAACTCGAGAAAGACTGACACTGCAGTCATACACACAGCTTTGCCACTGATGCAGCAGAGAGGAGATCAAATATCAACATCCAGAAACCATCTTTACAACTTGTGTTGGTCGGTGTGCCTGAACCAGTCAATGAGACAGTTTTGCTGAAAACAGACATTTCTCAAGTGAATTCTTTCACATCACACACTTTTCTGATTATAAAAAAAAAATGCTGCCATGACACTTAAGCTTCAGTGTTTCCAATGACATTCTGAGATCCAGTTTTTCTCAAGAGCTGAGTATGACTACTTTTGTGTTAAGATTAAAACATTTTTTTAAAGGGCTGTACATGGACAACTCCATGCCCAAAGGCAGGCTTCTTGTGGCAGACGCTTGAAGTGCAGCGGTGGAAGGAGACTCAGCCTGCACAGGCAGGAGAAGACGAAGAAGCAATCCACTCCTGAAGACGGCACCTATAGGCTGGCGCAGTGATGCTGGTGGGCAGGGTCACTGTCATCATATGCGCACATTGTACTCTGAAGTGATATCACTCTTGTTGGAGCTGCTCCGTCGCGTGGGGCTTCTGGACCTGTTGGGGTCACTGAGTGATTTCCTGAAACAGAATATGTCATGGTGGGAATTAATTACCTGTGTAAGTCGGTTTTATTTATTGCATAAAGTCGCTGTGCCTGAGAGAGTATATGTGCATGCACGCTTGTGAGATGACTTTTTTTAATAAATAATAATAATAATGTATGGAATTTATATAGCGCTGAATCCTTGTAAAGCAACAAATCAAAGCGCTCAGATTTCATTTCATACCACTTTAAGTCATGGCAGATTTCTCTCCGTGAAAATTCATGCTGCTCTCCCCGGGGAGAGCGGGAGAGCGTGTCACCACAAGCGCAGCGCCACCCATTTTTTTCTTTTTCATGTCTGCAACTGTATTTGTTTCCCTATCAGAGTGGCTGTTTTCTAAGAATTTTGCCAGGGACAACTCTCTTGTTGCCGTGGGTTCTTTTATGTGCGCTAAATAATTACGTGTAACACACGGGACCTCGGTTTATCGTCTCATCCGAAAGACTAGCGCCCAGACCACCACTCATGGTCTAATGGATGGGGAAAAAATTTCCGGTCCAAACGGGGTACGAACCGCCGCACACTTCAGACCCGGACTTTTCGCTTTCTAGACAGGCGCGTTACCTCTAGACCACCCATCCATTTTTAAAGCCATACTGTATAACTTATTACCATGTTCCAGCCTTCAGACAGTGTAAAAAAACAAATGGCTGTTACAGACTGCTTACAATCCCAATTTTATGTGCTGGCACTCTTTTATTGCTTTCACATCCCCATAACATTGCAAACAGACACAGACAACATGCCATGTACTTTATTTACAGTCCTGTCACTTTTCAGGGAGTTAGGAACAGTCCCACACTACTCCTCACTTAAAATTACACTCTTCACATTGATGCACCGCTCCAAATATCCTTACACTAGAAACCACACTCACATCTCACAGCCCACACTCCACACAGCAAGCAGCGCGCACAATGCCAAGTCACACTACTCACACCCTGGCCACTCTGACAGGGGAGGGGTCGCGGGCCTTGCAGGAAGTGTCGCGCATGCTGCTGTTGTCCACCAGAGTGGAGATGTTCTTGGTGCCCGGCGTGTTCATCGTCCACGACTTGGCCTGGGTCATCCATCAACAGTCAGTCACATGTTAGGTCAGGTCAGGTCAGGTCAGGGCTCTGGACTTCAGTTTCTCCACAGAATAATTCGTGAGTGGTTGACATTTACACAACAAGCATATCACTGTATACAAGTAAAATAACTGACAACTTTTCCAAAATCCAACGTACAAATGCAAAATACCCAAGCAGTACTTGGGAAATGGCACCAAAACAAAAAACAAAAAATTGGTGGCGCTACTCTTGTGGTGACACGCTCTCCCTGGGGAGAGCAGCCCGAATTTCACGCAGAGATACCTTCTATGACTTAAAGTGGATTACAATACAATACAATATCATCATCCTCACCTCACGTATCCTGTAGTCTAACTGACTGTTGGGGCAAAAACTGAAGATTTTGCAGCCAGCCATTTCTATAGGTCAGTATTTCTATAGGCCAGGTCAAAACTGCTACATTTCTCAGGCTACTGTTTTAAGCTAAAATGCTCTTTGGTGTCCACGCTAAAAGCACAGAAATGGCATGGGGACAACTCGAAAAGGAGCAAGCCAAGACTGACAATTTTTACATGATGCTGTAAAATGTTATAACATTTGTTGTTGTTTTCATATAGGCCTCAGCTGTTCATTTGGATCAGTAGCTAACTACAGCTTTTGGCCTAGACCAAACACCCAAGTGCATTTAGCAGTAATGATATAAAAGGAACTTAAATGGTGGTGTGTAAATGGGCAAGCATGAGGGTGAAAGACTGAGTCAGTGCAGTTTTTCTGTGCTCCTTCCCATCTTTTCAAGTTGCACACACATACGCACGCATGCACACACACACACACTTGCATCTTTTCAGCCCCTATTTCTTGTTTTCTTCCCACACAAAGTGTATACTCCCCTTCCCTTATCTCCATCAAAATGTTTTATCCGTTATGTTCTATGTGAGAATCCTGTTTTGGACAGGTCACACTGACCTTGGCACGCAGGTTTCGTGAGTGGTTTTCCAGCTGTTTGGTCAGCTCTTTCCTGGACTCCCGGGCCATGTTCAAGGTCAGGGACTGCATCAGCATCAACATCAGCATCAACATCAACATCAATATTACATCAGTCACAATCCATGAAGTCAGAATGCAGCTGCCTTAATGGAGGGCACAGGCAGTTGCATATCACAACTGGTGAACCTCGGAGCTCTAGCCGAGAAAAAAGTGAAACAAGTGCACGAGAACAAGACAATCAATCCTTCCAACAAGACAATCCTTCCAACAAGACAATCCTTCCAACGAGACAATCCTTCCAACAAGACAATCCTTCCAACAAGACAATCCTTCCAACAAGACAATCCTTCCAACAAGACAATCCTTCCAACAAGACAATCCTTCCAACAAAACAAGACAATCCTTCCAACAAAACAAGACAATCCTTCCAACAAGACAATCCTTCCAACAAGACAATCCTTCCAACAAAACAAGACAATCCTTCCAACAAAACAAGACAATCCTTCCAACAAGACAATCCTTCCAACAAGACAATCCTTCCAACAAGGCAATCCTTCCACTACCTAAGCTTCCACCACCATGACATGTAATTGGGGAATCTTGACCATGTCATATCTCTGTGGAATGGTGGTTTAGAGATATCACAACCATCTAGAAAGCAGGAAGTTGCTGGTTTAATTCCCGCTTGAACCCGGACTTTTCCTTCATCCACTAGACCTTGTGGGGTGGTCTGGGTGCTCATCTTCCAGATGAGAAGATAAACCAAGGTTCTATATGCAGCACACATTTAGCGCATGTATAAGAATCTACAGCAGCAAAAGTGTTGCCTCTGATAAAATTTTGTAGTAAAAAAGTCACTCTGAGAGGGAAATAAATACAAGAAAGGCCAGACTTCCCCCCCCGCCCCCCCCCCCCCAAAAAAAAAAAGGACAAAGCTCTTGTAGTAACCACTCTTCCCGGGAAGAGCAGCCCAAATTACACAAACAGAGAAATTTGCCATGACTGAAAGTGGTGTACAATGCAATGCAATGCAATCTTGCACTGTTTATAGTTATGACCTTAACCACACGCTCCCAAGTCTGCCAGGCATGCAACAACACACACTGTGTGACTGTGCCTCGCCTTCCAGCTGATTATTGGGATCCTTTTTAGAATTTTACTTTATTCTTTTATTTCAAGGATATTGGAATAAAGCACTCTTGTGCTTTTATTATATCCAGTCCCCATTTGTATGCAGTTTTGTGAATTTTTTTCACTCATTCCCACTGACACACAATGGCCTACTCTTCCAAAAAGTGGAACAGGTTTTAACTTGTGTGCAAGATTTCTGCATGCATGCACACATGGGACCTTGGTTTATAGTCTCATCCGAAGGACTTTTGGGGGAAGTGGAGTCGGCACTGATGTTAACTCCAGGGAAAAACATCCCCTTGAGCCGGATGCGAACCCAGGTCAGCAGATCATGATCACAATGCGCAACGCTCCAACCAACCAGGTTATCCAATCCCTCCATCTGACAATGTACACATATATTTATACCAGAGGCAGCCACACACACACAGGGACACAGCAACACACACACACACACACAGGGACACAGCAACACACACATACACACACACACACACACACACACACACACACACACACACACACACACACAGAGGGACACAGCAACACACACATACACACACACACACACACACACACACACACACATGGACACAGCAACACACACACACACACACACAGGGACACAGCAACACACACATACACACAGCAACACACACACACACACACACAAACACACAGGGACACAGCAACACACACACACACACACACAAACACACAGGGACACAGCAACACACACACACACAAACACACAGGGACACAGCAACACACACACACACACAAACACACAGGACACAGCAACACACACACACACACACACACACAGAGGGACACAGCAACACACACACACACACACACACACAAACACACAGGGACACAGCAACACACACATACACACACACACACACACACCACAGGGACACAGCAACACACACATACACACACACACACAAACACACAGGGACACAGCAACACACACACACACAAACACACAGGGACACAGCAACACACACACACACACACACAAACACACAGGGACACAGCAACACACACACACACACACACAAACACACAGGGACACAGCAACACACACACACACAAACACACAGGACACAGCAACACACACACACACACAAACACACAGGGACACAGCAACACACACACACACACACACACACACACAGGACACAGCAACACACACACACACACACACAAACACACAGGGACACAGCAACACACACATACACACACACACACACACAGGGACACAGCAACACACACATACACACACACACACAAACACACAGGGACACAGCAACACACACACACATAAACACACAGGGACACAGCAACACACACACACACACACACAAACACACAGGGACACAGCAACACACACACACACACACACACACACAAACACACAGGGACACAGCAACACACACGCACACAAACACACAGGGACACAGCAACACACACACACACACAAACACACAGGGACACAGCAACACACACACACACACACACACACACAAACACACAGGGACACAGCAACACACACACACACACCACAGGGACACAGCAACACACACACACACACACACACAGGGACACAGCAACACACACATACACACACACACACAGGGACACAGCAACACACACACACACACACACACACAGGGACACAGCAACACACACATATACACACACACACACATGGACACAGCAACACACACACACACACACAGGGACACAGCAACACACACATACACACAGCAACACACACACACACACAAACACACAGGGACACAGCAACACACACGCACACACACAAGGGACACAGCAACACACACACACACAAACACACAGGGACACAGCAACACACACACACACACACACACACACACACAGGGACACAGCAACACACACATACACACACACACACACACACACAGGGACACAGCAACACACACACACACAAACACACACAGGGACACAGCAACACACACACACACACAGCAACACACACACACACACAGCAACACACACACACACACAGGGACACAGCAACACACACACACACACACAGGGACACAGAAACACACACACACAGAAACACACACACACACACACACACACACACACACTCTCTGTGACTGTGCCTCACCTTCCAGCTGACCATTTCATAGCTGTGCTGGTCATGGGACACCGGCATCCCCACTTTCACCTTACGAAGATCGTGCCAGTCTGAAGCAAACCAAACAATATCAACAGTAACGCTTGAAAAAAAACACAACCCAATAACGTTTCGTGGAATCTGCTATGTTCTTTAAACCAAATATCAACTAGAACAATGATATTCCATGGAATCTGCCACATTCTTTAAACCAAGTATCAACTAGAACAATGCTATTCCATGGAATCTGCTACATTCTTTAAACCAAACATCAACTCCATCTCAACATTTTATCTGTCAACTTATGCGTTAGTATAAGCTCTGGGCTTGCTAGTGCTCTCTTTACAGATTTGTTAATGTGGTAATAATATTGTGAAAAAAATTGTTTAAAACAAGTAATTTTAAGTGACACACAAAATCACATCCATAACTTGATGATGATCATATGCGTGGTCCTAGTTTTTCAACAAAGCATGCCCTGCAAAAGTTTGCATTGTCATCATCACAATACTGCCATTAACACACTCACACTGCCAATAACACACTCACATTGCTGTTAACACATTCACATTGCCATTAACACACTCACATTATTTAAGTAAATAAAAATAAAGTAAGAAATAAAAGTAAGAAATAAAAGATAAAATAAATAAAAGGTAAAAAAAAAGAACATTACTAGTGAACCTTGTCATTATCATCTTTTATTGCTTTTGTTTACATACTTATATCATTGTTATCATTATCATCATTTAGAATTATGTCAAGACTGAAATCATTTCCAGTTCATATACTCATGATGAATGTAACATATTCTAGATAAATAAAATAACAACAAAAGAAGAAGAAAAAAAGAGACAGAATCAAGACAGCAAAAGCCAGAGAGAGATTAAAGATAAATATAATTCTAAAAAGAATGACAAGAAAAAAACAAACCAGCAGTCAGAGAGAGAGAGAAGAGAGAGAGAGATGAGAAGAGAGAGAGAGAGAGAGAGAGAAAGAGAGAGAGAGAGAGAGAGAGAGAGAGAGAGAGAGAGAGAGAGAGAGAGAGAGAGAGAGAGAGAGAGAGAGAGAGAGAGAGAAATCTAGGCTAGTATGGTTGTACACACATTTGATATAGCATTTCTCAAAGTCGAAGACGAGGTCTGACAAGCTCTTGTAGGTGATGGGTTTGTACATGAGGTCTTCCCGGCGGCTCATTCCGATGGCTCCATAGCGCCCCCCGTGGTACAGCCCCAACACCACATGGCGGTACACATTGCCGTTGTAGATGCTCTTGAAGCTGAGAGGAAACCGCTCCAGTCCCAGCATTCCATTGGTCAGAAAGCTGACCACAGTTAAGGCCTATGCCACATAACTGTGGACAAACTGCCTGATTAACTCACTTGATTTTAAAAATCTCTGGTGATCGATGGCTACTTAAACAAAATACAATCCACAAGTGATTCTGCCTCAGATTGTTTTCATCCTTTCTTGTTCCTAAAAAATAAGTTGATTTAGTGTTTGATCAGTGTTTGTCTTTTTTCCCAGAAATCAGAAAGATTTCCCCCCATCTAGAATTCGGGAACATGTCTGCTTTCTGTTGTACTGATTTGTTTGCATTTGTATTCCTTCACTTTGTTATTTGTTATAGTTGTTAATACTGTTGTTGTTGTTATTGTTTGTTTGATTGGTTGGTTGGTGGGTTGGTCAACAACATAACATTTGTTTTAAGTTTCATTTAAGTACTGTACCAGCAAAAGTTGATGACTGAGCCCAATGTATATGCACATGAACTTTCACCTTTGTATGGCTGTTGTACATATGCAAGCATGCATGTACGCATGCATGCACACACACATGCACACGGACGCACGCGTGCACACACACACACTGTAGCAGCAGACCAATGAAGGAAGAAAAGGATACATTCCCAGAATGACGGCCTCCAGACACTTGATGGGCAGGGCTTCTCTGATCATTTCTTTGGCACACTCCATCAGCCTGCCACATACCACACCACACACATACACATAGGTCATAACAGTATCATAGAAAATAACACTATGACTATCACTCTTATCCATCCTTCCCCCTTTAGAACTAAAAATTCTGCAATTGCTACAATTACAACTTCAACTATAACAACAACAATGACCACTACGATTACTGCTGCTGCTGCAATGGCAATGGTGACAACAATGATGATGAAGTATGACACCCACCCACCCCTCTACTTTGACTACAGCTGTCTATTGCTTTGTTTTCTGTCATTGCTTGCCCTTATAAAATTCTTCACAAGAAGCTAGGTATATTCTAAAATCTACTTAAATAAATTGTTTACAAAATTACCCCCTCATACCCAATAGTTTTTAAAAGGAAAACTTAATTACCACCCCCACCCACAGTTTATGACAGAAAAATAATTACTACCTCCTCCTCCTCCCCAATAGTTTTTGAAGAAAACAAAAAAACAGAAAAAGAAAGAAAGTGACAAATCAACCACACACACACACAACTATCTTATTTGTTCACATGATTCAACAGCCTGTGCAGACAAAACTGTTTAAAGTTGGCTGATGAACTTACCCTGTAACTGGCCGATTCTTTCTGATCTCATAAAACTGAGTGCCGGTGTGATTATACCTGAACATCAGTTAAGGAAATATGTAGCAAGAAGTGTCCTGAACAACTAACAGCTTAGCTGCAGAGCCAGACTGAGTGACTCTGAAATGGTTTTCATCATGTCATATCATCTAACAACAGCCCTTTGTGGATCCATCAACTCTTGACTAGTACACAAGAACACCATATGTACAGGTGAGAAGAGAAGCTAAAACTAAGGACACCAAGACTGAAAGGCTACCAAATATATATATAATAAAGACACCTTTTTTTCTCTCTCTCTGTATGAAGGTTGATGACGTTTGAGATAATAACAAACTATGAGGTTCTGGGTTCAATTCCCAGCCTTAACCTTTTTTCCAGTTTGATGAAAAAATTGAATTGAATGTCAAAGCCCTTCAGATAAGACTATAAACTTAGCCCTGTGTGCGAATGCAAGCAGAACATCTTGCGTACATGTAAAAAACCCATTCTGCCTTTCGGAAGAGTAGGCCATGGTGTGCCGGTAGGAACAGATGACCAAAAACAAACTTGCATGCACACAGGTGTCGTGTTGAGACACCATCTCTGAAGTCGGAATGCGGCTACCTAAATGATGGCAGGGAAAAAACCAGTCGCATTTGCAAAAATGTCACCACTGGTGAACCTCAGAGCTCTTGCTGAGGAACAAAAAAGAAGAAAAAAAAAAAGATGATGGCAAATCTTTCTAATAAGACTCTCCATTTTATTATAAAGTAAACTATTTGGGTAAAGGATACTCCAGCTCTGTCATGTATTTCTGGATGCGCTCCAATCTCTCTGGGACGGTCACTGTGGAAGGAAAGTTGAGAGGGGGCTGAGGGATTGCAACCTGGAAAACAAATTCACACACTTCAAGCCCTTTTAAAGTAAAGTACCCATTTACTGAACAAGAGATCCATATATTGAAGGTTTTTATTTCCATTCAGTTTTGTGTTTTGATGAAGTTCTAGGGGTAAAAATAAAGTCTCATTCTTTTTTAGTCAATTTGTGGAAACCCATACTACAGACCTCTAAAAAAAAAATCATGTGAAAAAAAAGAAGATACATTTTTCAAACATTTCTCCCTTGTTCTGCAAGACATGACCCTGAAATAGAGCCCACAGATATTTAAAAAAGGACCACAAAAGTCTGCATGAAACTGCTCGTTTATTGTTAATATCAATGATCAACAGACACCATACCCAAGTGGTTTAGACCCTTCAATTTCAATCCCTGTGGTCCTTGAAGTCGTGGGTTCAAATCTTGGCGGCATCTGATGAATTAAGGGCAGGGATTTTTACCATCTCCCAGGTCAAATACAAGTGCAAACCTACCAATGCCTTAATTCTGTTTGTGTGTATATACATGTGCAGAAGATCAAATATGCACGTTAAAGATCCCATAATTCATGCCAGTGTATGGTGGGTCACAGAAAATGAACAAACCCAGCATACATCCCTGAAGTCGGAACGTGGCTACCTCATGGTGGGCAAAAACAGTCACATATGCTAAATCTCATCACTGGTGAACCTCAAAGTTCTAGCTGAGAAATGGGACGGGGGATATATCAATGATCAGATTAACAATAAAAACTCACATCAAACCTCTCATGAGATAAACCTTACCTCTGGTAAATTTGCCTGATTGCGGATCTTGTTGGTCATGCCCAGGCCGTCAGGGTGGTTCCGGGCCACGTGGTCCCACATGCGGTCCCACGTGCGGTCATCCATGGGGAAGCCGCTACGGTTGATCCAGAACAAGACGCCATTTTCTTCATGCACGTCGTCCCCTGCCCCGGCTGTTCCCTTTCCATTCCCAGCCACTGACAACACAACATTCACACTTCTTTGGATACCGAATAACAGTAAATATTAGGTGAAAGGTGGTAGAGGTGTTCCCATAACCTATGCGGTTGTTGGGCAACGAGGTGTCAAGAGACCTCAGCTTCTCTAGGGGTCAGAATATTGACGGTGGCACCCATCTCCTCTCCCTCACTGCGTTACCTTCCCTGACCCTAAATAGGGTAGGTACCCATTTACAGCTGGGTGAACTGGGGGACTGTACTGAAGCCAAGGTGTACTTACGACCACCCATCCACTTGGTAAGGTTCCACGCTCAATGCTTCTTAACCTTAGTTCGAGAAAAACAAGTGCTCTGACCACTGAACTATACCGTCCCCTAGTAAATCATATAAAGTGCAAAACTAAGCTTGATAATTCTCCCTCGTTCATTCAAATCAATGTACCTATTTGAACCATCTCTTTTTTTTAAATCACAGAAAACACATATTAATATATGTTCAAGCTGAAACACAACACAGACACATAGATGCAGACACAGACACACACAGACACACACACAGACACACACACAAAACACACAGACACACACACAGACCACACACACAACACACACACACAGACACACACCCACACACACACCTACAGACACACACACAAACACACACACAGACACACACACACACACACACACACAAACACACACACATAAATACAACAATATATAAGAATCAAATTAAAAAGAAGGCATTTTTAACCCTGCAGTTTGACAGCCAGACAAATACAATAAGATCTGATTACATGAACACATCAAAATCATACTAAAGCATGCAGTTGAAAATATACTTACTTTATGCCAGGGTAATCTGCCTCACTCTTTGTCTAGAACTACTGCCAGAACTTTCATGCCTCCCCGTCCTGCATCAAATGCTCCATCACATCTGGCTCCATTTCCTTCCTTCTGGCATCGACGGCTGATGATGCTGTGAAGCATTTCCAGGTATAGGTATTCACTTCCAAATAAAAACAAAATAAGCAAACAACACCTACATTACCTCCTCCTCCAACACACATGCATACGAACACACACACACACACACAGAGCAATATGAACACAATATGAGCAATCTCATTTCCTATGACTGACTTATTGCTTGTACCTAAACTGTATCAAATCCATTACAATGAGCCTGTCTTGGTGCGATGGGATAAAATGACTCCTGTTCAATTTTTTTTTTTTTTTAATAAACTCATGTTCAGAATACTTTATCTTTTATTACTGTAACCTGAAAGCTTTATAGATCTAGAAACATACAGCAAGTTAGCCACTGTAGGTGAGTCTTCATTTATCTTTCTTTTTTGTGAATTTGTTTTTGTTTTTTGTTCCTCATCTACAGCTCCAAGGTTCACCAAAAGCTAGATTTTTGTGTAGGCAACTGTTTTAGTCCACCATTTAGGAAGCTGCATTCCAACTTTGGGAATGATGCCTAAACATAACATCAGTGTGTATGCATTTTTAAACAGTTTTGTCATCTGTCCCTACTGGCACACAATGGCCTACTGTTCCATAAGGTGGAACAGGTTTTAATGAGTGCACAAGATGTTCTCTGTGTGTTTGCACACAGGACTTTAGTTTATAGTCCCATCCAAAAGGCTTTCCAGGGAGATGAGTCAGTGCTGATGTTAACTCCAGGGGGAAAATCCCCTTGAATGAGTGCCTCAATGGTGGCTTGATCCCAGGCCATCAGACCATAAGCACATTGCTCTAACCACTAGGCTATTCCACCCCCTATTTTATTTTTAAAATGGCAGTGTCAGGGAAAAAATCATATTTTTCTGACAAATCTGACATTTATTTCAGACTTAATGTTGTTCACAATGATCTATGTACTGCAAATGTTAACTATAAAGATGCATGGTAAAACTACATCATCATCATCATCATCCCTTGGTTGGGACGACCGTTGGGGTACCCGCACGGACGCAGCAAGTGGACCGCCAAATGGTTCTGTCCTGGGCTGCTTTCAGGAGGTTTGGTGCAGTGAGGCCGGTCCACTCCTTGATGTTGGATATCCAGCTTTTGCGTGGTCGTCCCTGCCTCCTTGCTCCTTCCACCATTCCCTGCAGGACTGTCTTTGACAGGCTGTTATGCCTTGTTGTGTGGCCAAACCATTTCAATTTCCTCCATTTGATTGTATCTAGCAATGGTTCTTGTTTGCCAGCCAGTGCCTCGATCTGCTGCCAGACGAGGTCGTTGGTTTTACGGTCTCTGTAGGTGATGTTCAGGATCCGCCTGAGGCACTTCATCTCAAAGGCTTGAATGCGACGTTCTAAATCGGCAGTGAGTGTCCATGCTTCACAGCTGTACAAGGCAATGGATGTGATGAGTGCCTTGTAGAGTCTGACCTTAGTGTGAGTTCTGATGTTATGGTTTCTCCACACTTTCGCCAGCTTAGTCATGGAGGAGAGTGCCACAGCAAGTCTGATCTTCACCTCTTGTGTGCTTGTACCTTCTTTGGTGATGACTACTCCAAGGTACTTGAAAGTTTCCACCTCCTCTAGTGTCTCGCCACTCATCTTGATGCTGGTGGGAGTGGTCGGTGTGGTACTGTTCACTAGGATCTTGCTCTTTTCCGTGCTGATCTCCATACCATGGGCATTGGCTGATGTTTCCAGTCTGGTGGTGAGATCCTGGAGTTCTTCTTCACTGCGGCCCATGAGATCAATATCGTCTGCGAATCGAAGATTGCAGACTGCCCTTCCTCCTATTGTGATTGTGGTCTTGAAGTCAAGGAGGGCCTCCTGCATGATGTTCTCCAGGAACACGTTGAAAAGAACGGGGGATAGCAGGCAGCCTTGTCGAACTCCAACTGAAGTCCGGAAGAACTCCCCGATTTCTCCACCCATGAGGACTGCGCTGTGGGAGCTGTCATACAGCGTCTGGATGACTTGAATCAGGTCCTTGTCGAAGTTATAGTCTCTCATGACTTGCCACAGAGCTTCTTGCCACACTCGGTCGAAGGCCTT
The DNA here is from genome assembly GCA_028751875.1 of Rapana venosa. NCBI lineage: Eukaryota > Metazoa > Mollusca > Gastropoda > Neogastropoda > Muricidae > Rapana > Rapana venosa. The sequence continues at coordinate 12,891,001 of CM054137.1, forward strand.
GAAGTCAATGAAGTTGTTGTAGAGCTGTAGTTGATGTTGGAGGTGCTTCTCTATGAGCATTCTGATGTTGAAGATCTGCTCGACAGTGCTTCGACCTGGTCTGAATCCTGCCTGTTCTTCTGATAGGATTTCTTCTGCTTGTGGTTTCAGTCTGTTCAAGGCAATGTGTAGCATAACTTTGCTAGGATGGCTTATCAGACTGATTGTTCTGTAATTTTGGCACTTCTTCAGGTCTCCCTTCTTTGGAAGTGGAACTATGATGGATTGGGTCCACTGTTCAGGCCACTCTTTGCTGGTCCAGATGCGTTGGCAGATGATTGTTAGTGCCTTGATCATCTCTGGGCCTCCGTACTTGATGAGCTCAGCCGGGATGTTGTCAATCCCTGGTGACTTGCCTCCTTTCAGCACCTGTGTGCTTTCAGGATCTGATGGTCTGGGATCTTGCTCGTGAAGTTTGTTCGGATCAGCCTTCAGCTTGTAGTTGTACAGGTCGCTGCAATATTCTGTCCATCTTTTCATGATAGTGGCGCTCTCTGTAAGGACTGACCCCTCTTTGTCTTCAATAATGGAGGTCTTTGGCTGCTGGGACTTGGTTAGTACCTTGATGGTCTGGTAGGCCTCCTTGCTGTCTCCTTTCGCCATTGCCTTCTCAACCTTGGAGCATTGTTCTGACATCCAGTTCCCCATGGCCTCAGTCATCTTCTTCTTGATTAACCTGTTGACTGTACTATACTCTTCGGCCGTTTCTGGGTTTTTGTTCTTCTCTGGCTTTAGCTCCCTACGTTGATCGCACAGGTCCAGGATATCATTGGTAACCCACGGTTGGTTCTTTTTCCTTTCTTTCCCAAGGATCTCCAGCGCTGTCTCCTGAATTGTCGACTCCAAACACAAACATGGAGTAGGATTTCTTGTCAACAAGAAGAGGACTAACAGTGTCATCAGCTGTACCCCAATCTCAAGTAGACTGATCTCCATGCGTATCGCACCAAAACCACACAACATGACCATCATACAAGTCTATGCACCAACATCAGACTATGATGATGAAGCAATCGAGCATTTCTACGAGGATTTGGAGAGCGTCATCAAATCAACTCCAAAGAAGGACTTTCTCGTGATTCAGGGCGACTGGAATGCCAAGATCGGACCTGATGCCTATGACCAATGGCCAGGGACAATAGGCCGTTTTGGCGTGGACGAAACCAACGATAGAGGTCTCAGACTTTTGGAATTCGCAAGCAGCCACAATCTTACTATTGCCAACACCCTATACCCCCACAAGACATCAAGAAGAACGACATGGCACTCACCAAATGGAAAGATACACAACCAGATTGATTACATCTTGGCCCCCAAACGATTTAAGTCAAGCATCAACAAAGCCCAGACAAGAACTTCCCCTGGTGCTGATATCGGCAGTGACCACGACATGGTACTCATGACCCTACAGATCAAGCTGAAGACCAAGAACCAGAAGAGAAATCCCCGTTTGCGGTTCAACATGGAAAAGCTGAAGGACCCCGAAGTCGCTGAAATCTTTAAAGCTGAGATAGGGGGCAGATTTGCAGCATTGAATTTCCTCCAAGATGACATCAACAACCTCACTGAGACCTTCAGCAAGACAATGGTAAAACTACAATAACACAATATGTAAAGTACATATTGTACATGAAATATGGACACACACAACCACCAACACACAAAAAAGTGTGTGTGTGTGTGTAAAAAAGTGTGTGTGTGTGTGTGTGTGTGCGCGTGCGTGCGTGTGTGCGTGCGTGTGTGCATGTATGTGTGTGTGTGTGTGAGAGAGAGAGAGAGAGATAGAGAGAGATAGAGAGAGAGAGAGAGAGAGAGAGAGAGAGAGAGAGAGAGAGAGAGAGAGAGAGAGAGAGAGAGAGAGAACTCAACTGGAACTGGAATGATTTATTCACAAAAAGGCCATTGGCCCATAAAATGAAGGGGGTTGCCGAACTGCTTAGTATTTTGGTGGGGCTAAAAGCAATAGTAACGACAACATGTTACTGTATAACAAAAAGTCAGCTAAAAAAAATATGACTTAGGATAACAATAAGAGAGAGAGAGACAATGACAAATTCTTTTATTTCGAGGATAATGAATAAGCACTCGTGTGCTTTTTTACATCCAGTCCCCGCCCGTAGGGATACATCTTAATAATAACCCAACACTTATACAGTCTCACAGTAGAAACATGGGGAGAGAGAGAAAGAGAGAGAGAGAGTGTGTGTGTGTGGTGTGTGTGTGTGTGCCTGTGTGTGCAGAACTGACTTTGTAGTTTGGGTAAAGCTTCACATACACTAACCTGGACCTACACTTGTTATTTCAGCATTACTGTTACCAACGTTTGTGTTGTTTCACATGAGTGCACAACCACTGAATTTGGTAATTATGCTGTAGGTCCCCGCTTGTGTTTGGTCCGCCGCCATTCGTTTACATGGCTGTCAATGCCGTCAACCTATTTTTGGGACAAAGAGCAAAAGTACAGTCAGCGCATTTTAACAATACTTTGAGTAATCGATAATTAATTTGTACATTTATACTTAAAGAATGATTATTTAAATTGAACAAAAATTCTTTCATTTGTTGCAGTGCTCACAACAACCGTGAAGTGTGATGCTCCCAATGTAGCAGACGACAGCATCGTACGATCTGACCACGCCATGGCAGTAGATTTTAAATCATCTTCACGCTCAAGATATTCATGGTGCTTAAGCGTATGGATAGGTTTTGTAGCCTTTATGGCACTAGGAAATACTGTTCAATGCTTTGTTGATCATTCTTTCTTAGTATCGCGTCTGTATACCCGTCAGCCTGACAAAAATGGTATACCTCTCTCTCCCTCTTTCTCACTGTCTTTCCTTCTCTCACTGAGGCTGTCTCAGTGTGCACGTGCATCTTGTTAACTCTGAGTGTCAGGGTGGGAGGGTGCATGTGTGTGTGTGTGTGTGAACATGCACATATATGCATAATGCTTACAAGTATGGGTGTGCCTCTCGGGGTGCATATTGTTTTTTATTCGTTTCATTCGTTCATTCATAAATCCATTTAAATCTATTTATTTATCTCTATTTTTGTTGTGCAGTGTGTGTGTGTGTGCATGTATCCCCTTGCGGGGAAAAAAAGTTATTTGAGTAAAAAATCATTTGTACATTTTTATTTGTTTATTTCAATACATTCATAAATTTAAATTCATTGTTTCATTCATAAATACACTAGTTCATACATTCATAAATTTATTTATTTATTCATTCGTCCTTTTCTCTCATTTCACAGCATGTCCTGGTGTGTGTTTTGTGTTGTGCTGTGCTGTGCTGTGTATGTTGTGTTGTGTTGAGTACTTCATTAAAATGCTATTTACAGTCAAAACAGTTTTCATGGTGTAAAATTTTGGTTCCCTGGGAAAAGTATGCTGGCACTGGTGCCAGTACCATCCATTGTTTCAGTGTTCCCTTTGATTGGGTGAATCTTTCCCCATGAGACTGGTGTTTTCTGCAAAATTTTGCCAGAGATAATTTTGTCGATGCCAAGACGTCTTTTACATGTACTAAATAGATGTTGCACATTAGGACCTTAGCTTATCATCTCATTTGAAAGACTGGCACCCAGGCCATCATTCATGACCATGTAGAGGAGATGAAGCCAGCATGGGATTGAACCCATGACTTTCTCTCCTCTACTAATCTGCCACAAGTCAGTAAAATGGATGTGGAGTTATAGGTCTGGCATGAGTCATGTCAATGTAAGTGTGTGTGCATGCATGTGTGTATACACCATTAAGCTAGCTGCATTCTGACTTTAGGAATTGCTAGGGTTTGTTTTGCTTTTTTGTTTTTGTTTTGTTCTTCAGCTTCTGGTCAGTTTTGCATATGTGACCATTTTTAACCATTTAAGTTGCCATATTCTGACTTTGGGGAGTATTGCTAGTTTAAAAAATATTCGTTACCAAAATGCGCACACACATGTATGCATGTTTTGTTCAGAAAATGAGTGGACACAGTGTCCTCTGTGCAGTGACAGGCCTGGCTGCCCGGCTGTTTGGCATCTGGACATTGCTGGCTTCAGCTTTGCGGTTCGCCTGTGCTGTTGACATCCATAATAAAACGTATGTGAAACAGGCACACTCTGTGCGTGTGTGTGTGCATGTGTGTGGTGGTGGTGGTGGTGGTGTGTGTGGGGTAGGTAGCTACAAATGTAAAATATTTTTGAATTGTATAGAACTCTGTGCGTGTATGTGTGGGGTAGAGGTGGGGGAGGGGGTTACTACCAATACAAGACTTTTGAATTTTATAGATCTGTGTGTGTGTGTGTTTCGATTTTCTTGCCTTTTTTTTTTTAAAATTGTAAAATAGTTTGTATCATATCTTTTTGATTTCTGTATTTATGATTATGAAGAATTATAATTTATCCTGTGTGGTTTGCCTGTCTTGTAAAGAAGATGATAATAATAAACTATTTTTAATGAAGCAGCAGTTATTTGCAGTTTTCTCTATGTTGGCAGGCTGTACAACCTGACCTTTGTGTCCTTCGTCTTGGCGCTGGGTCATTTTGTATCTGAAGTCTTTCTGTACAAAACAGCAGAGCTGACCATAGGGGTCTGTGCCCCTCTGATTGTGTCAAGTAAGTGTCAGTCACGTATACACACTGCATGCATGCACACGCGCACACACACACTCACATGTCTGAGCATACTCACACATACACGCATGCATACACATATGCATGCAAGTGCACACACATACACGCATGCATGAGTGTGACACATACACATACTTATAGGCTGTATATATATACATACACACACCAACATCAACACACACACACACACACACACACACATGGGGGAGGGGGAGAGAGAGGGAGAGAGAGAGAGATTGAGAGAGAGAGAGATTGAGAGAGAGAGAGAGAGAGGTGCAAGTAAAACCTGTTTAAAACAGCAGAATTTTCAGTTGCCTACTCACTAAAAAAAAGAAAGATTACGTCTTTTTTTCTTTGGGCAAAGTATAAAATGCATCGCCTGGTGTGACAGTGTCTTCATAGCAGTTATATAATCAAGGAAGAGAGTTCTCAGTATTACATTGGTCTGTTGTGTAACTGTAAAAGAATAAGGGTGGGGTGCTTTTTTTCTCATATGATGGCAAACCATTGCTGCTTTTGACAAAAGTATGTTTCCAATGCACAATCTATACTGTGAAGGAATAATAATGAGAAATTAACAGAAAGCAAGCAAGAAACTATCTGGCTTTGCCAGTATAGGTAAAAGATGAATGACTCCTGCAGCATCCATAGTTATGTTTATTGTTGCAGTGTCTACCAATTATAGAAAATAAATAATCAAAGATGATGAATGCAAGTATAAGTTGGTGTCAGCCTGCTTATAAAAAAATGATTGCAAAAACTCTGCTGTCAGATGTACATTTTTGTGTGAATTGTGAAGTCCATTTTATTTTGTAGTGCCTGTATAACTAGTTTCACTCCCAGATTCAAAGTGAAAGAACAAGGAGAGGAAATCATGTATAGTTGGAAAGAAAAAGCACTGTAGACTCACTGGTGTCTATTATGGGAAAATATTTTTGTCTGTTTGTGAGAAGGCTGTGTCCAGCGTGTGTTGGGGGACTGATATCTGTCATGATAAATTGTTGGCATATTAAAAGGTTGTGTCCGCTGTGTGTGTCAGGTATTTCCATTGTCATGATGGGGGCGGGGTACTGGCTGTCCAGGCCACAGACAGCGGAGGGTAAAGATGAAACTGCAGCACTGGCCAAGAAAGCCAAGTTTTCCTAGTACACATACAGGGAAAGTGGACGGCAGTGGTCGGATGTGAATGTTTTGATGAAATGATGACAGTATTGTGTTTCTGTTGGTTTGGGTTTTTTGGTATATCAAATGTGATGATTTCTTTGAATTTTGATCTCTTTGAAATACAATGTGTGCCTATTTGAAGTGTGTGAGGAATGTGTGTGTGCGTGCCTGCGTGCGTACATGCATGTGTGTGTAAAGCCATAATTGTCGCTAATCAACTCCCAACTCATTCATCACCTCTGTCTCTCTTCGATTCTCTTCTCTCCCAGTGTTACAATCACACTCATGAATTAGGAGATTTTTAATGTGCTGTGTAAATCATTCATTAATTCATTAGACTCTTTCAATTGATAAATTAAATGTTCTGATCTGATCAATTAATTGACAGTATAGAGGAAAATATGAAGTGGCTTAGTGTATTTGCAGATTTTACCAGGCGTACAAAGATAGAGGGGAGGCACTCATCACTTGTACATCCATTGATAATGAAACAGGCTGTATAATTCACATGGATAGAGTCAGTTTTGAAGCTGTGCTGTTTATGCTATATATATGTTTGATGTATAATAATTTTATATGTGAATGAGAGCTGTCAGCAAATTCTGGCATGAGTTTTTATTTTACCTCTATTTTAGTTGCTGTGACCCAAAGATTAGATAGTTGTAAAAATGATTTTTTTTTTTTTGGGGGGGGTACCCCGGCTAGACCTCTGAGGTTCACCAATGGTGAGATTTTTGTGTAGGCAACCATTTTCACCCACCATTTAGGTAGCTGTATTCCGACTTTGGGGATGGTGTCTAAACAAACACATGTATATGCAGTTTTTGTTGGGGGTGTTTTGTTATCGTTCCTACCAGCACACATTGGCCTACTTTTCAGAAAGGCAGAATGAGTGCTCAAGATATGCTCTGTGTCTTTGCACATGGGACCTCGGTTTCTAGTCTCATACAAAGGACTTTGACATTCAGTTTGATTTTTTCCGTTATACTAGGAAGAAAGGGCAAGGCTGGGAATTGAACCCAGAACCTCACAGTTTACTTGTTCGGAAGCGAACATCTTAACTTAATCATCCTGTTACCCTCCTTCTTGAGTATCGAATATAGTTGTTGACTTACCAGAGCTGCTTGTTTTGTTTTGTTTTGGTGAGTGTGTCCATGTGTGTGTGTGTGTGTGCGCGCACGCACGCGTGCCCACGCGAACAGGCGCATGCATGTGCATTTACCAGTTACTCTTGCCTCTGCATGTGAATATCCCTGGTAAGTTTGCCAAACAAAATGTCTTGAATATTTTTACCAAATTTCAACAATGTGATACCTGCTTGAATAAATAATTTTTGACAAACAGTGTTAACTGGGTTTTGTGCTTTCATGCATCCTCCCTCTTTCACTTTGACAGAAGCCTTCACTTGATACCTTCAAATCCAGCCTCAAAACACACTTGTTTCCTACCTGAGACTTTCCCCCCAAATATCTGTCCCTAATTTTCAACAGCATTTTTCACCTTCTAAGTGTTGTTCCGAGTTGTGTGTGTGTGTGTGTGCGTGCATACGTGCGGCGCATGGATTTGAATATGTTGCTCATTATGTTTAGGAGAGTTGCATGCCTATAAAGATTGGTGCAGCGCTTCGATTTGTTTGTTTTTTTACAAGATCAGCGCTATATAAATTCCATAATTATTATTTTTTTCCTCATGAACATTCATGTGTTTTGTGTGTGTGCGTGCATGTGTGTGGGTGTTGTCGTGGAGAGGGGGGGGGGTGATCACCTCATTGGCCACTAAAATGCTTCAACAAGTTTTTCGTTACATAGGTAGTATGTTATGAAAGAAAGAGTAGAGTACAGATGTACCTTGCACACCAAAATGTGACTAGATCACAGCACCACATTAGCCATCCTCCTTTCCATCTTCTTCTATACTTTAACTTCCTGAGCCATGGCTGAGGCTTTGCACCCAAACTTTCAAGCAGTGTGTCCTGGGAAAGTTGAACCTAGTGGAGCCTATCCCTTTCCGGGACACAGATTGCATGCTGGGTATGCTGTATCATTGATACAACTGGTGATGGGCTGACCATTGGGGCACCACTGACAAACGTAGGAGGGTTCTTGATCAATGTGTGCAGTTGCATACAGAACCCTTGTTGACAGTCTCATCCACAGGACTCGCAGAGGAATGCAGTTGGATCCAATGTTAACTCCATGGGAAAAAATTCTTCAAATGACGGATCAGCAGAAACTTGTCCTCCAATAACTATTACTATCTTAAATCTAGGGTCTGTGACTGCAACCACTCAGCTGCTGCTCCCTGATTCATTATCATGCAAAAAGAAAAGAAAAGAAGAAGAAAACCATCTTAGACACAACAGTCCTTTCATGCTTTGCTCTCATGGTGACCTTAGTAGCAGTTTCTTTCTTACTTTCTTGCCTCTTGTGAATTCAGGTCAAGATTGTTAGACAGGAGCCATCTTACCAAGTCTGGCTCTGTGGTTAAATTTGTAAAAAGATCATCAAGACATCATTATTTTTTCAAAGATAAATGGTATCTCCTTTCTTGCATTGTAAATTTTTTTTAATACAGTAGCAGAATCATCATCATCAAGACATAATTATTTTTTCAAAGATGAATGGTATCTCCTTTCTTGCATTGGAACTTTTTTTTTTTAATACAGTAGCAGAATACATTGTGGAAAACTTGGAACACTCCATTAATAAAGACGGTGCCTCGGCATTCTGCTAGTCTGAACTTTACATTTATCAATAATACTTCAAGCTGTTCAAGAAAGAAAACACACACACATTCAATAAAAACCAGCCTTGTATGGTAAAATAGTGTTACTCATATTTATTGGTAAGGAACATGTTATGGTGGTATACAACTGCGGATCTGGAGCACATAAGGTCAGCATTTGCATATAATCATTACAACACAACTTCTGGTATATCAATTTCTATGTAAGAGGTAAAAGCTGTAAATAAAACATTTAAAAATTCAATTTTGGTGTGTAGGTGAAGTCTGTAAATAAACATCTATAGACACATTTTAAGAAAAGAATTCTGTAAAAAGAAGCTTGTCCAAAAACCAGTCAACAATACGAGCAGAGCAGTATATTTAACGCATGAGCCATAACAACAACAAAGCTTATTTCATCATGCCCACACACACACACGCACGCACACACGCATTAACACACACACACACCATCTATCTTGTTCATATTTGTATATTAGTGCTCAATTCTAATTGGTCATTGTATTATTTAGTTAAAAATTATGATCACAGTTTCTTCATTTTTCACATAAATTCTCTTACACACACATTCACGACATAATTTGAGCTGAATATTTATAACAACACAAAGAAAAGTATATATATATATATATTTATATATATATATTACACAGGGAAAGAAAGCAGGGCTTTACTAAGTTTTTAACATCCACAATATGTTATGTTACAACTCTTTTTTTCTTCATTTTGTTTTAAATTGTAGCATAAACAATGAGAAAGTAATCACAAGTTTGCTTCGTGCTCTAAATGGATTCGGGCTTACAGTACAATGACTGAAAACACAAATCGAAAACAGCAATCACAGTTGCAGGTAATGGGTGCTCAACACTAAAAATACCCTAACTAAAAACATGATTTCATACATTATCAACATTAATGTAAAACTACAAACAGAACACGTGATCATTGTCCTTTTAGATTTGGTCTCCCACCATTTGGCAGTTTCCTGAACACAGTCGCTTTCAAGTCCTGAGAAAAGCAGCAGGAAGGTGCTGATCTTTTGCTACAGGAAGCAAGTTTGATGACTTTCGAGTATTTAAAATATTCATGATAATGCTGAATCGTAGCAGCTCGCTAGCTGGTCTAACACAATTCTGCAGGCCTTTCAGTTTTGCGTTTTTCATTTAACCAACAATTTCTACAGAGCAAATCCAGCCTAGGAAAAGGAAGAACACACATGTACACACACACTCACATACACACATAACACATACACACACATAACACACACACACACACACACACACACACACACACACTTGTACAAACATATACTTATGTCATACTAATCTTCTGGACTCTTAAACAATGCTTTCTCACACAACGTCATAATGAAAAAGGTCACAGTCAAATCAAAATATTCATTCAATTCATTCATTACATAGTTGATCCCACTTTTGTCAAAAGTCTTTCAGCCATGTCTAGTCCTAAAAAGTTTCGTGTCTGTGCTTTGCTTTGCTTTAACATGGTTTGAAGTGCTCTCTAATAACATGAAAACAAACAACCCCTAACCCCACCCAACTTTTGTGTCTTTTCTTGGAATGCCAGCAATTCATGGCAACATTGTAAATTTAGATGGCTAACCAAATATAAACCACAAAAAGCCCTGTTTAACAATTTAACTTCAAGCAACAACACACACAAAATAAATCTCTTTTTTATCCAAGGCAAGCCAACCCTTGATTATGCCCTTCACCGGTTTCTTCACAGCAAGAGCAGTCCTACCTAGAAACTGATAAGAAACACAATTTCAGGTGTTTGTTTTTTTGTTTTGGGGGGTTTGGGGGTGTTTTTTTTTGGTCTAAACACTGGTATTTTACAAGTGATACAACATCATTACTATCATAGTTTCTGAACAAATCACAATCTATTACAGTTACGTCAAAGAATGCACAAAAGGGAATTTTGCCTATGAAACTGCACATATCTTTTTTCTTGTTTACGAAATAGATATAAACTATTATCATATCAAATGGAGATCAAGATAAAAACTCTGTGTGTGTGTATGTGAGAGAGAGACAGAGACAGAAGGGGGAGAGAGACAGAACGGGGGAGACAGAGACAGAATAATGAAGTACTGTTTCATTTCATAATGGGGAAAAAATACAGTTTAGTACAGTAAACATATGATACACTTTATATGCAGTTAAAGATAAGCACCTTTTTTTTTTACACAAAGGATTTTCTTTTTTAATCCTTTTACTTGAATACAAAGTTGGATGAATGGATCAATGAGAAATGAACAAGGTCTTGAGTAAAAGCATCCAAATCAAAACAATATAAGGCAGATATCACAGAGTGGTACCAATTGAAAGTGACAATGACGTAATGAGCAGTTCTTCATGGGTTTATACACATAAATTACAATATCATTTACACAACAGGACAGCATCCCCCGGGTAAATTGTAGTGGCTGAAATCAACCAAAGTGAGTTTCTACTGAAGAATCAATTTCAGACAATCATTATCCTACAAATATTGATATGTCAGGCATGATTTATATCATTATTGTTTGTTCGTTGGAAGACAGTCATTTCGTTTCTATTATATGATTGATCACTCAAAGGTGGACACTTCCATTCCTTGTAGATAAGGTTCCCACCTGGTCACTGAATATCTAAAAATTTACCCTGATTCTCTAATCTTCATGAAAACCTCACAAAAAATTATCATCTTTCTGACTGATTTCTTTTGAACTGAACTTCCCTCTGCTGCTGAAGAAACTATATTTTTCACTTATGTAAAACTTTTTTGTGTATTGTACAGCAATCCTTCTTACAGGTAGAAATGACATGAGTCACTTTTAGCTCTGACTCCCCTCCCCCCTCCTGTCCTATAAAATGAAGTATGGTGGCAAGGACAAACTGGGTAAGATTATAATTTTTCAAGGCTACAGTTGTCATGTTTTGTATTTCATTACTGACTATGACAATTTGCTGACTGTCTAGGTTCTGTAGACTAGTCCACTTTAGCAGATGACCAAAACTGCTAAAATGCTAAACTGATGAAGAGAGTACAAAAAACAATGAGGACACCATGTTATATAATAACATTTCTCCAATAAAAAAAAAATGTTCTCAAAAATAAAATGTTAAGATACATCAACAAAAATGTCCAAAAATAAAAAGTCCACACAAAATAGAAGACAGCAGTATAACAGACAGGCAGTTCATTCCAGCTGTGGATGACGATGACGGCGCTGTCAGAGGTGTGTATGGCACAAATCCTCCAGGTCCCTCTGGTTCTGCTCCATCACAGCCGCCCACTGAAGGTACTCCCCCATTTTTACTTCAGAGTAGCGGTACTTCTTCTGAAAATACCTGCCAAGTCTCTCGCGTCTCTTCTTCATCAATTTGGGGTCATGTAAACGGCTCCCTCTTCAGCCGACATTCATACACAAGCTGCTGATTCGGCGTCATCTGGTCGTTTTTGACGACATCTTGGGGCAACTCTGCCCAGGCCACTTTACCTTGTATGTCATGGGAGAACGGGTCCACACTGGAGTTGTGGGATCTGAGAGCAGCGGAAAAGACGTCATGGGTATCCCCCAGAGGAGACAGGAGCAGTTCTGAGGATGCCCATGCACCTGAGTCAGGCAGTTCTGTATCGAAAGGGGGCAATGTTTTGATCCAATCTCGTAATGAGTCAGGATCTTCTGTCAAGAAAAAGACATTGATATTCCCATCACCACTCGTGGCTTTGTCGACAGGGTCGATGTCGCTGTATTTACGTAACCAGCGCTGAAGCAAGGCCAGATACTCCTGTTCATACTTGCCGATTTCTGTGCTGTCTTTGCCTGTGATGTCATCGCAGACAGCAAGGATGTCAGTTCTGATGCTGTCCCAGTACTTCCACCTGGGCAGTGCTGGGTTCTGCAGTGTTCCTATTTTGAAGGGTCTGATCTCTGACTCTATTTCACTCAAACTAAGTCCAGTTTTCTGCAGAGCCGTGATGACATTATACTTCCATAAAAACTCTGTATCAAAGGAACTGCCTTCACTGGAAAAACTGTCACCATCTTCCTCCGCATACTCCTCCACATCCTCACCCTCACTCAAATCTTCAGTGCCAGAATTCTTGTCAGTCTTCTGCTGGTCACAGTCATTACCATGCAACAGATCAATGATTTCTGATATTCGGCTACTGCTGTAGCGGTCAAGTTGAAAGTCATTGCTGACTTCTTGTGCATGCTGAGTTGTTTCTGCTGTGGAACAATCTGACGCTTGTTGAGAATTCATTTCTGCCGCTTTCTTCTTGTTGTAGGCAATGAAGTGTTGCTTGAAGCTGGTGGTGTCATAGACGATGCCCTTCAGGGTGATCCACTGCTGCCAGCCCACTTTGCTGTTGTGCTCCTTGATCTGCTGACGACTCAAGCTCATCCCAGCAAAGGCATGCCACACTTCGGAGCCTGTGGGTGAGAGAGCATCGTTTTCGTTGTACTGGTCAAAACTGTAGCCCTGAGAAACCAGGCTGTGGCCGAACTGGTCTGGCCTGGGAGATGTACTGTCCAGGTCTGGACTGATGTAAGAATGGTCCTTAAGATTACAGCTGTGATAATCGTCTATACCAGTGTTGGCCATGCCAGTCGGTGACTGCAGGTCTTCCCCACACTGGTCATAGGGACTGTTGCCCTGACTGAGCATGACTGAGGTGATAGAGGCTGGCACTAGCTGAAACTGCTGGTTATCTGGTGTGGATCATGCTTGTGCTCTGTCGCTTGTGTCAGGTCGTCATAGGAAATCTGCAAACAGAAGTGACACTGATCATGAAACAAGCTGAGTCGGTCCACAATATAAGAAATCTTAGAGACCACTATAAAACTGAAAGAAAAAAAAATTATAGCAGTCTTTTCCTTATTACCACCAGCTGTCAGCTCTTTCACAAGACTTTGTTTATTAAATCATCTAGCCACAAGAAGGAAGAAGTGAATCCAATTCAAACAGATATCTGAACAAGTAGGTTATTAAATACTTCAGATGTTTGTAAACATGTTCATGACTTTATGGTTATCAAACCACAATCTTGCCTGTAACTATGACTTGCTCTTGAAACAGTCTTACTCTTAAATTGTTTTCTCCTTAATCATATAATTCAGCTTAGATGATGAGATGAGACCAAGTCCTTTTGATGAGAAAAAGTACTGAAAAGGGTGAATACTGTTGTATCATCACATCTGTTTATTTGTTCTAGTCTTGCAATACCTATTGATAATCTAGCTTTATGACATATTGCTGCTTTTATTATTACAACTATGTGTAACACCCTTCAGGTTGGGGCAATGGCCTAAATTTGACTAAAACGATTTATATTCATATTTGGGGGGCAGGACAGCCTTGCAGTTAGAGCACTGAATTTGTGATCTGACAGCCCTGGTTCAAGCCACCACCAAGGAGCCAGTTCCAGGGGATTTTGCCCCTGGAGTTCATAATAATAATAAATGGAATTTGTATAGCACTATATCTTGCAAAGACAAATCAGAGCGCTTGCAGAGTTAACATCAGTACCTACCAGTAAGCAGAATATCTTGCACATACATTAAAAACCCATTCCACCTTTAGATATTTATTCATTCTTTTATTTCGACGATAATGCAATAAGTACTCATGTGTTATTTTACATCCAGTCTCCACATGTATGCAGTTTTGTAAATGTTGTCATCAATTCCCACCGGCACACAACGGCCTACTTTTCCGAAAATTTCATGCTGCCAGGAACGGATGACAGAGTTTTTAAAAAGCACACACAATGATGTCATTTTAAGACATCATCTCTGAAGTTGGAATGCAGCTACCCGAATGGTGGGTAAAGGGTTGTATACACAAAATCTCATCATTGGTAAACCTTGGAGCTCTAACCGAGATAGTAAAAAAAAAAATTCACATATTTATATTCTCTCTCTAATTTACACACACACACACACACACACACACAAACAAACATGCACGCACATACACACACACACACACACACACACACAAAGGCATGCACTATTGCAGGGCAATATTATCTTGGGCAACAATACAACTTCTGTTAAAAGACCAGTTAGCTATCAGGGCTGAAAAAGTTTCACTTCAGGGAAAACTGAAAGAAACAGTTGAAATAAATCCAAGTAAAAAACACACACATCAGATTGCCAAACCTCAGGCCAGTGATGTCAGCAATATTAAAATAAATAAATATTTAGAGAAAAAAGCACATTCTCCTAGTTATACAGATTGCTTATGTATCATTGAAAAGCTCTAAGCCAGGGCTTTCTGACATCCCATATTCCATACAGGAGACCAACCCATCACCTGCCTAAATATCAACAATATATAACAAAAGTCCATCAATACCTACGTAGCATAGATCTATACCTGTGTTAATATGCCATTTCAAAAGATGCATTCACTGCCTCCACCCCCCCCCCCCCCCCCCCCCCCCCCCACTCACTCCAAGCCCAACTCTCCCACCGAAAAAAAATCACTCAAACATTAACTCTTTTTTTTAAGTGCTTAACTACCAGATCCATATAAGATTTTCTGTAGAAAAAAAAAATCAGTAAAAGGGTCAACACAATGAAAACATAAGAAAGACAGATAGACATTCAGACAAATACACAATACAGATTGACCAGCAGGCAGTCAGACAGAAACCCAGACAGAGAGGAGAAACAAATTTCTAGCACAGAATTTCCAGAATGAGGAGATAATATGATCATCACATTACCCATGCCGGAAGAACCCTGGCACCCCCTAGCGCCACCACCACATGAAGTAAAAATGACCAATTTTAAAGTCAGACAAATGAAAATCAACCACAAACCTGGCTCTGAGCCAACCCAGGTCTACGTCTGCTGACTACTGCACTGCGCAGAAACCCGCTACCTGTCATACCAAACATTGGGACAACTGACTGATTTACTGGCGTTTTGCATTTTCTTACCTACACATTCTGGGGAATCAGGGTAGGGGTCGGGTAGGGGTGGGGGGTCTCCTCAGTCTGGTGGGTACATGACTATATTTTCACAACTTGAAGAAAACACAGTCAGTAGGTGTGGTTTTGCTTTTTTTTTTCCTGGTCCCTGAGTCAATGTCACTAAAGCTGAATGGACAGCATGTTGCAGTTATCTTGTTCACTGATGTGTGTGTGTGTCTACAGACGACATTTGGTTTAAATACTGACTGAATGATTAAAGTTTTAAACATTTTTTTGGTTGTCTTTTTGGATTGATTCAGTTGTTGAATTGGATAATATTGCAAACTGTTCACTGATCAGTCACCGTATCCACTGAATATCACACGCATATACTGATACAAAGTTTGATATGCTTCCAATATCTTTCTTTTTTTTAAAGAATGAAAAAGGATAAATGTGTGTGTGTGTGTGTGTGTGTGTGTGTGTGTGTGTGTGTGTGTGTGTGTGTGTGTGTGTGTGTGTGTGTGTGTTGTGTGTGTGAGTGTGTGTGTGTGTGAGTGTGTGTCTGTCACTGTACTAGCTGTGTGCCTGTATATGATCTCACTGATCACTGCAGTGACTGAGTTTCAAATTCTCTTTTAACAAAGAATCTCTCTCTCTCTCTCTTTCTTTCTTTATTTTTTATCTTTCTCTCTCTCATCCTTTCTTCTATGTTGCTTAAAACAATCCCTTATTTGTTCTTTTCTGTTTCTGTTTCTTTCATGTCAGGCTTTTTCTGGTCAAATTATTTTCCTTCCTTAACATATGTACTTCCTTTTATATGTGCTTTTTTTTCAAATATAAAAATGTATCCTCTCTCTCTCTCTCTTGGGGGATGGGATAGCCTGGTGATTAGCGTGATGCACAAGTGATATGCCAACCAGGTTTTGAATCTTGTTCAAGAGGATTTTTCCTCTGGAGTTAACATCAATGCTGACTCCACTCCCCCCAAAAGTCCTTTGGATGAGACTATACACCAAGGTCCCGTGTGAACGCATGCAGAACATCTTGTGC